>CM069596.1:25105000-26305000 GCA_035771175.1 Paratinospora sagittata | reverse complement strand
TACAAGTCAACATATAAGTTTGATTAGAAGTACGAGGTGTTACAAGAGGTCTTCCCAAGGTTTGGGAACCGAAAGCCATGGCTATTGAAAAAGCCAAAAATCTAGCTAAGTACACATTTGATGAGTTATGTTGTTCATTAATGGTCCATGAGTTAAAACTGAAGGACAACCTATCCTCACTTGAGGTAGAAAAGAAAGGTAAGAAGGACCTTGCTCTAAGTACGAGTATCGATTTCGAATCATCATGAAAAAATGAGGGAACCGTTGATGAGGTAGCCATGCGCACTAGGAGGCTTAGTCATCTAGTGAAAAGGAAGGGTAAGGTTGGCTCAAACACCAAATTCCATAAATGAAAGAATTTTTTAGCCAAGCCAATTGAGCTCATATGTTTCGGTTGCAACAAACTAGGGCATATCAAGAGTGAATATCCTAACAAGAAGAAGAAGAGCTTCAACTCAAAAAGAAGGACAAAAGGTGTTAAAGGCTACATGGGATAACTCAAGCTAAAGTGAGAGTGATTCCAACTAGGAAGAAAAAAAAAAGGTTGTGTTTTGCCTCATGGAAAACACTAAGGTAAAAAATGACTTGTCTGATGATTGTGATGACCTCTTTGACTCTCATGATTTTGAGCTTGTTAAATCTAGCTTGGATAGAGAGATCAAAAAGAACACAAAGCTCAAAAAGAGCTTCATAACTATTGGCCCAGGTGTGTCCTAGAGATGGGTGAATTGGACATTATAGACAAATTAAAAGATCAACACAATGGAAAATAAGAATTCAGGAAATAAATAAATTGACACAAGCAATTTATAGTGGTTCAGCTATGTTCCTACGTCCACTACCTAACCTATCACGACACCCCTGACGTCATGACCTGCACAGTGTACTATACACTGTACATACTCATATACAATAGACAATACACTGTCAGCCTCAATGGACATTCACAATAATTCTCAAAATTTTTAGAAATTTTGACAGCATCTCCCCATAAAATGGACATTTCACACTTTTCCCTGATATACCACAAATCAAATTATATATATATATACTCATTCACAATATCCATTCGTATCATTCATTCTACAATAAATAATCCTCCCAATATCACAAGCACTTCATAACCCAAAATGTTCAAATACTATTCATTTCTCAAGCCATTTCATCCACCATGATCATATGATTAAATATATCATCATTAAACATTTCATAATCCAAATAACAAAACCCATATTCTCATTCAACCCAACTATGTGATAGTATATAAATAATAATGTGATAATTATACTTATCAAAATAAAAAAAAGTAACCCATATCCTCCAATGCATACATACATATACCGGACGAATGCAATCACGTGATTATCACTCATGAATTTTTCTTTTTCCTTTCGACTTGGTACCTGTAATATTGGAGGAAATGGAGTGAGCAATCAACAAGCTCAGTGAATATATCTCTTAATATGGAAACATGAAATTTAAAATCATTTCAAACAATTATTAAACACATGCATCATTCAACGAATATATCATTCATGTCAACAACATAGATTTCATGATTTTTCAAGAAAACAATGCATCATTTTCAATTAAAACCACAATCTCCCTCCTCCTCGTAATGGAGCGGGTACGAACTCCTTATTATGCACCGATAAGGAGCCTACACTCACAGTCATTTTAAGGATCTCCAATCCTTGTTAGGAAAGACCTACTGACAATGAGGTTACGCATAACACTCATCCGGGTCTAATTCCTAACGAAATGACACCAACTTGTCTTTGAAAGTCTCACATGCTCCAATGCTAAAAAAAATCATTTATGAATGCAAATTAAAACACAATGCAGCAATGTATACATAGCATATTTACATTCAAACATTTCATATATATATATATATATGTATAGATAATGTCATACAAGAACCAAATCAAGAAAATATACACACAGTACAAGACTTTCCAACTTAAATACAATCGTCGTCGCTTTCGAGTCCAGTTTCAATTTAAATCCAACTAACTCAACCTGTCACAACCACTCCATAATTCAATTTCATTTATTCATATCTATTTACATATTTAATTTCTCAACTCATTTCAAATCACTAATAAAAAAGATTAACCTGAAAAATATTATACACATTCTGTGAATTTAGATTCCAACTCAATTTAAGACTCATAAGCAGTTGAAGAAACTACTATCTCGTTTTTGTGGTCAATCTAGATATTTCCACAAGAAAGAACAGTGAAAATAGATTTCCAATTTATATTTCCACTAGTTCTCAGTTTTATTTTTCTCTTGGAACATATATCAATTTTATTAAAAATATAATACATTCCTAAAATTATTCTGTCTGCATCGACACATGTAAAATCATCCATACTACCATTCTACTACCTTCAACAGGTATTTTACTAAGGTTTTACACGTTCGCGAAGGTCACGATAATAAATTTTACTCACCAAAATCATATATTTAGTTACTAAAAATATCAAATCATATCCAAAAATCACAATCTTGGTATCGAAACGTCCGAAATTCAGTTCTCTATGATTCTAAGGTCTTAAACCTGAGTTTCACTGGATTCTAATTCTATTTTATTCACTGGAAATAATCATTGTATTGTTTATAGTATTGTTCACAGTACTGTTCACATCACTGTTTATTGGAAACACGTATAATTTTTACTAAAATTGTCAAACAGTTTCCAAAAATCATGAAATTAGCATCGATGGACTCACAACAGTTCATTCTACCATTCTATAGCCTTAAACTAAAGTTTCATCTGGTTTTAATATGATTCAAAATGTCTCAAATATCAAATCTAACTTCCAACACCCATAAAAATATCAAATGAACAAATAAATGAAATCTAACCACATATTCGGGGCTTCTATAATCTAGGGAGTATTTTTCAACCTTTCGAACAAATTTTCATTCAAGTTGGGTCAAAACCCCAATTTTGAAAACACCGTAAAACGGCTCCCATAGCAAAAATTACTCTGAAAGACTCGTTACATCTAGCTTAAATATCAATTTTACGAAGAAATAAAGGAAAAATCACTTTCCGTAGGTCCCCATCTAGCGTAAATTCGGCATTTCCATCCCTTTTTCCTCTTCGTTCTCTCTTTCTTCTATCTCTCTCTTCTTCTTTTTTTGTTGTTTTTTTTTGTTTTACAATGTTGGAGAGAGAGAGTTTAGAAGTGAGAGATTGAAAGATAAGTATAAAAAAATATTGATTCCTTACTTCTTCATGCAATTTAATAAAGCAACTCCCCATGGTTATTAGTTAATTCATTAAATCATTTATCATCAACTCAATTCACATATTTAATTAATCAACCCCATTCACCTTATTAACTTATATTATTCATTTAATAATTTCATTTATTTACTAATACCCCTTAAATATAGCATATATTTTTATATACACATATTTGCCTCTTACGTATAAAATACGTATATTATACATCTCAATATATGCATAATTTAAAGTATGTATTTAATTAAAACTGCGGGGTGTTACATAACCTCCTTAGTTAGGATTTTCTAAAGCTTCACTAACCGATTCTCTTACGGGTGAGAACCAAACCATTACAACCCTCTTAACTTCACAGGTGTGAGAAAAACCGTTACAACTCTCAATTTGCAGGCTAGAGACTACCTATGCTTCTCGACTTTCAGGCTAGAGAACTACCTATACTCTTGACTTACAGGCTCAAGACAACCTATGCACTTGTTTTCACGGGTAGGAGTAAATCACTACCTAACACAATGATGAAAAAGTTTTATGTAGTTTATATAACTGTAGTTACAGTGCTTCATACAACGAAAAAAATATAAAATTGTAGTATAACTGTATCCTATGAACTATTACTCAAATTCCTCCTTCAGCAATGAAAATAAGAGATTTAAAGCATGCTGAAAAATTCAAGTAAAACAATTCAAAAGTTCTTTTCAACAGATTTTTAGAAATGATATAATGCAAGCTCAATGAAAATCCTTTTGAACCAAAGTAGTTTCAAGAATATTTCTAATACTAAAATCTCTTTCAAAAATTTGACTATCTATCAAAAAGTTTTGACTCAAAGATTTTTCTTCTTGTGCATCTCTGTTTCAAGGAAACACATGCACACACACACACACATATATATATATATAAACTCATTTCTGTGCCAAAGCCGTTGAACGTTTAATTTGAATTTGAATTTGAATGTTGAGTCAAACGACTTTAATCTTTCACAAAAATGGTAATCTCGTTTTGATAAAATCATTCTGGCTTGATTCAGAATACATTAATGAGGAATGTCTTGAAGATCACGGTTCGTGTTTCTGAAATGTCAGCAATCAGAATGTCAATTTCTTTTTCAAACTTTTGACAGTGTTGCTTGAGCATCCTGATGGAGCTTGAGCGTCCTAATACACACTATGTCAAAAATTGAACTTCTAGTGACTTGGTCCTTGAGCACGTTGATACTGCGTCAGCGTCTTAATGCTCATAAGAACTCAAAGACCCAGAAACTTACCTAGAAACTAATGAGGACGTTCTACGAGTAGCATCTTGACACGTTTAGAACACTAAAAACCCAAAAACGCATGAGTGCACTAACGCACGATCAACGCCTTGATGGTTTTATTATGTTGGTTCGATGAGGGCGCTCCTAAATGAGTAGCATCCTGACATGAACGAGCATAAACCAACTCATGTGCCATCAACATCCTGACGCTTCATCAGAGTCCTGACATGCTAGTTTGTCACTAAGTGACTGACCATTACATGAGTGTCCTGATGAGCTGTCAGCATCCTGATGGAACACTAAAACTGATTTTTGACATTTTACAACTTTTCAAAAGTCGATTAAACCAGATTGAAAACTTGATAAGTTTTGGTCGAATTAATCATGAAAGACTCATCAAATGTGATCAACATCAGATCGAAAAACCTTCAAAAACGAATTGATTAAAATCATTTTCTCTTTGAAAAAGATATGAGAAAAACATGCATAAAGTGAGTGAATTTGTTGAGGATTGTTTGAGTAAGAGTTTTATATTTTCTAGACACATAAACCTCTTGGATCTTGATCTTGATATCCATAACCTCAGTGCAGTTTGATCTTGATCTTCTGATTTTACTGAAACACTAAAGCAAGATCATTAGATAACAAGGTGGAATGGTTTGTAATCATCAAAATATTCCTCATGGGGTTCTTTGAGATAACAATCTCTCCCTTTTTAATACATCCACTGAACTTAAGCACATTTACAAATGAATGCATACTATGAGATAGAGATATAATTGATTTTAGCACATATGTATGTCATTCATTCATGATCAAGGCAAAACATTCATATTTCATTGAAACAAGCCATAAGATACAATAACAAATCAAAGTATATGAAGACATCAAGAAATATAACAAGACATATAATTTACATTTCTTTACATTTTACTTCTCCCTCTCTCCCCTTTAGATCATGCATTCCTTTCTCTCCCCCTTTTGAAAACATAAAAAAGGTGGGAAAAGGCTCACTTGTCCTTGCTCTTGCTTTTTTCCTTTTCTTCTATTTTCCCTCTATAATTTCACATGTAATTCTCAAATGAGGTTTCTGATGGCACTTCATAGTCGAAAGGATTAAAAGGATCAGGTTTTGGGAATGATTTCCTGTAACTTTCAACAAGACTAGTGACAAAAGGTGTGGATAGCTTATATCCAACGTGCTTAGGTTTCACAGAAGCTCTAGGTGGTAGAACTTCAGAGGTATCTTTTTCTCCTTCAGGAGGGGTCATACACCTAGTGGCAAAGCTATTGGTGCTTACTCTTCAGCATTATCATAAGGTTTTTCCAGCATTCCTTTAGCAAGTCTGGCTTTTCACTTGGCTTCATTGCCCTTGTGAAAGCTAGAGCTAGGGGTGGTCTTGGCACTCTGGTTCCTCTTTCTTTAAGAAGTTCAAACAACATGTTGAACCTCTTCATATGTTGGACAAAGAACCAGACAGAGGAATGTAATCTTCTAGAAATGATTTTGAACATTTCCTCAATGAAACCTATTACTCCTTCTATTTTGTTTGTTGTTCTAGTTACTGTGAATGATAGATCCAGAATGGCTGAGGATGGAAAAGGAATCCTATTCTCCATGTAGTCATCTTCTCCTTTACTTGATCAACTGACACTAGGAGATTTTCCAACTTCCTTCCATCATTGTTTATTGGACCAGATGCATTAGACAAAACTAAAGTCTTAAGATTTGCCACTGCCTGTAGCACATGTTCAAGATTGACTGAGGGAGATGAAGATGAATTTGAGATCTTGAGTTGGGAAATTGCATCCAACATAGGCTGCAAGGCATTTGTTGTGTTGCTTGAAGACGCAGTAACCATTTCTTTCATGCTCAACATGTCTTTAGAAATCTTCTTCAAAGTGTCTTTATTCTCATCTTGATATGTATTCTTTGAAGATGATTGAATTAACTGTTTCAATCCAGCAACCTCTTCAACAATTGGTTTTAATCTATCTTCTTGGGCTATGAAGTGGAGATCGGGGGTCTTGTAGACAAAGAACTGGTAAAGGCTTTGATAAAGGTTTTGATACTCTTCAGATCTCCTTTAATTTCTTTGAAGAAGATGGGGTCAGGCACATTGAAGCTTGTGGATGGCATACTTGTTCTCATTACCTCAAACTATTTTTCTATAGTGGCTACCATCCCACTAAGTTTGTCATACTTGAGCTAGGCCATCTGTCCACCTCCTAAGCTCTACAAAATCTGTGGTTCTTTGATCATTCCAGAACTTTTTCACATCTTTTATCATTGCACATCTTTGCTCTTCTTGAGATTCCTTAATCTTCTTCAACAAACTCTCTTCATCAATTGTAATAGTTGATGATTGGTTGGTAAAGTGGATAGGTGAAGCATATCCACCATGATCAGCAAAATGTTGAGGTGACTGAGCACCTTGATCAGGCTGATTTTCTCATTCTTCTTGATCTGGCTGAGGAACTATGAAAGTTGCCTCATGCATTTCTCATTCCCTTAGCTCATGGGGTTCCTCTTCCATAGGAATATCCCTTCTGAAAGGTAATTCAGATGCAGTTCTCTCAAATTTTGCTCTTTCTTCTCCTTCTTGAAGTTGTTCCTCCTCAACAGCTTGAACTTCTTCCTTGTACTCAAAAGGTCCTGTGGCTATTCCTTGGGGAATAACTTTGATGTGAAACCATCTTTTGAGTGATGTAGCATAGACATACTTCATCAACTTCACAGTTGTATGTCCTATGTAGTTGTATCTGTCAACTTCAACAACTTCTTCCCCATTCAAGTCTACACCACTCATTTCAAATAGTGATCTAAGATACATCCCAAATGGGAATCCTCTTCTTTTGCTTACTACAATATTCATGTCACAACTCACGATACGTGAAGTCATGACCGACACGGAACCCCGTGTATATCCTCTCACGACATACACGGCATCCCGATAAGCCTTCTAATACACAACAATAACACATATGGACATAATCAAATAATATTACATTCCCAAAATGTAGCCATAATTTTTATTTTTTTTTTGTAAGTCCATAATGATCAAAAGTACAAAATAATACTTAACCATGAATTACAAACCCATCTAAGTATTAAATACATACTATAAGTGTTATTTAGTACATATTTAACAAAATGCAAAAGTACTAAACAACTCCATCAAAAAGTGTACAGAAAAACGCTCCGCAACTAAGCTTTTCCCTTTCCTTTCCTATTCGAACCTGAAAGGATAAAAGTGAGGGTGAGCTACAATAAGCTCAGTGAATGCTCTATACAAGTGGCAACATATATATGCATTTAATTAAAACATTGAAAGATCATTAAAACCATTTAAATAATCATGAGAGTAAGCAAGATTACATACATGCCAATTTAATGTATCATGTCATAAACAAGACAATGCATACTATTTATAAACATGCATATGCAACCTTAACACCTCCTGAGTAAGAATCAGTACAAGGGCCATGTGTGCGCAAAACCCATGCCCGACCGATTTCTTACCTATATCTATTAGGATTCATGGGGTTGCATGAACCATAGGATTCGCCCACCAAGGCAAGCACCATGTGTAGGCGAATCCTAACATACACAACCCATAAAAAATCTCTACAAGGTCCACAATTGAGGATTCCCGGTCAGTCTAATGGGATTCCATAAGAAATTCCAAGCTTAGGGAATGCACATAAGTCAACTATTTTTCCAACTGACTATGCTCAAATATAGTTCATGAATGCAATAAATCATACATACTACATTAGATAAGCATTTAAAACATTTTATACTACAATGCCACATATAGAAATCACAAGTAAAAGAAACACTCACAATTTGATTGGCTAGACTTAGCCAATCTAACTTCCAACCAAACAAGCACTAGGATGTTCCCAAAGCACTCCTATGCACCACAACTATCAATAGGCCTAATCGGGTCAATCAAAATTCTGCATTATACATGGTTCACATAACTAAAAATCAGTCCATGCTAATCCACCATGTTTAAACCCAAGTCAAGCATGGCCTATGCCCTAATTTGGGAAAAATCTATACAATAGGCATAGGGTCAAATTGAACTAGGTCAATCAATTCTAACCCAATCTCAACCATTTTAAACCCTTAATTTCATTTTATTTGAGTCCAATTAGTCAATTCCCAAGTCAATTTAATCAATTGACTTGGTTTAGGTCAAAAGCCCCAATTTGGGAAAAAATTCTCAAAATCAAGCCCTAGGCCGATTTTACACGGCACTTAGGGTTTACAGCAAGTGAAACCACTGAATTTCACCATCAATCAACCCTAATCATGTTTTATTAGACTTACATTGTATAAATTTCTAGATTTTATATCAAGAGTATCAAAAGCCCCAAAATCAGGAAATTTCTCTACGTAGGTCATATTGCCAATTTACACTAGGCCACCATGACCAACCATGAATTTTACTGATCTTGCAACTGGAATCATCCACAATGGCCACTAGTTCAACATAGTTGACATGCAAAAATTTTGGAAAAGTCAAAGGTCATGAACTAAGTATAGGTCATTTGAACTAAACCCCTCCAATTTCTTGCTAGAAATTGGGGGTTTCACCATTAGTATACTCCTAACACTCTCTAATCACACATATGTGACATGCAAGACTCAACTCCAACTTTGGTTTTCGACCACCCCTCACAAATTCGAGATTCAATGGTTAGAAAACACTTACTAGATTTGGCGACCCCGCGCCCCGGACCACCAACCCCGCAGGGAATGGCGTGCGGAATGCCGGGGCGAGACGCCCGGCGTAGGCATCTCCGACCACTCCTCAACTCCCATGAGGTGGTTGAGACCCTACGAGCCTTATTTCAAACAACGACATAATATCAAAAGGTACTAAACAAAACTACCCACCGTATTAATCATCAAAGACAAGAGATAATCCATAAAAATGACCCATAAATAAAATCATAATCCCTACAGTCCATTAAAATTGACATACACATAAAGTCCAAAATTGTGGGTACAAATAAAAACCGTCATATGCCCACATGGTTTATCTAACAAGTCCCAACTCACCCATACTACAATGTGGTAAGTGTTATAATTACATAATCCAAAATATAATACTTCATAATTTAAAACACAGTTCAATCAAAATGTCTCACAACTCACATCGAGGCTTTGGATTCTCTCGCAAGCAAGGCCCTCAAGATATAACTACTCCTTTGCCCTTATTCGGGACAGAATGACCTGAAAGAGGAAAATGAGGGTGAGCCAACGGTGCCCAGTGAATAGAATTCAAATATGCTATCAATACTCATCAATAAATATCATGTATGCATGTCAATGTGTAGCATGATTAAAAGCTCATAACATATAGATATCAAGCATTTATAATAAATTCGATGCAAGTAAAAGCTTATCAACTTGGATCCACATTCCACATGCATTGGGTTACTAGTGCACGTCTATTTCACCGTACCGTTGACCCCAATCATGTTTATTTGGGTTACTAGTACACGTCTATTTCACCGTGCCGTTGACCCCAATCATTTCCTTTCCTAAAACCCTCCTATGACAAGGTTAAGTCCCCCTATTAGCCAGATAGATGGGCCCAACCAAAATCATAAGGTTTTCTCAAATTAATGCATCATTCAAAACATTAGAACACATTCATGCTTTCAACATACAATATATATAAGTGATATGATGACATAAAAGATATAATCATAAATGAAGTCTACTCACAACCAAGCCTCACGAGAGTATTTAACCACACACGACCACCAAACCGAATCAACCCAATCAAGATCCTGAAACATACATCAATATCCTACCATACATCAATTTCTATGCTCAATCACATAGACATTACACATCAACCCTAAATCAGCCCACATATAAACAATAGGCCTAAATCCCATCTAATCCCATCATTCAACTCAAATCACATGACTTAGGCCTCTAATGCATAGTTCTCATACATAAACCATTCTATTAATCAAAAATACTAATTTTTAATTCCTTAGGCATAAACATGCCCAAATTTGGTCACTTGATCACAAGTAGGCCTAACCCATGATATGGTCACAACCACCAAATCAGTAGCATAATCAACTCTAATCATGCTTAATTAAACATAAGTTGCATCAATTCAATGATTCTAGGCCAAAAGCATCAAAAGCCCTAAAATATGAAATTTTTCATACTTAGGCCATATTGTCGATTTACACTAGGTCACCATGTTCAGCCATGTATATCACTGATTTTGCATCATGGGTTCATCAACAATGGCAACTAGGTCAACATAGTTGACATGCAAGCTATTTGGAAAGGTCTAAGTTCATATTCTAAATTTAGGTCTAATACAAGCAACCCTACCAATTCTTCATTTACTATTATGTTCAGATGTATCAATATACCAACAGAAATATGTAATCACAAAATCAACCGTACAGATTGAAGTATGTGAAGATACAAACCTTCTGTCCAAATATCAGCCCAATCCAACGGTGGACCGAAAAGATAAGTATATTTGATGAACAAGTCTCTAATCAGGCAATTTCTCCTTTCCTGCTGCAAATACTCAAACGCAGATGACTATATCACACAAAATACTAAACGAATGCACATATCCACCGTTCGAATACAGAAATATCAGTTATAAACTACATACCCAAATTTGATATCCATCCAACGGTAGATTTAGGAGATCTACAAGTTTGAGCGAAACACCACAAGAAATCCAGAATCTCCGACCAGCTTTGTTTCAGAAGTTAGATCTCTCAGAAGAAACCCTAAATCAAGATCTCCACCGTTCCGAATGTAGAAATATCAGTTGTACACGACATACCCAAATTTTATATCCATCCCACGGTAGATTAAGGAGATCTATAAGTTTGACCAAAACGGCGCGAGAAATCCAGACTTTCCGACCAGCTTTGTTTGAGAGGTTAGATCTCTTAGACGAAATCTCTGATCAAGATCTCCACCGACCAGAATGAATAACCATAAGCTACGAACTTGCTGACAAATCTTGAGCTCAATCTGACCATATACCCAAAAGATCCAGCTCTTTGATGAAAATGTCGCAGAGATCTTCCTCCTGCAACTCCCTCCTTCTTTCTCTTCTTCTTTCCTTTCTCTTTTTTTCTTTCTCTTCTTGTTTTCCTTTCTCTCCACTCACCTCTTTCTAGCACTTCCTTGATTCCCTCCTCCACTCACCTCACTTTCTAGCACATTCTTGGATTCTCTCCTCCACTCACCTCATTTTCTAGCACATTCTTGGATTCTCTCCTCCACTCACCTCACTTTCTAGCACATTCTTGGATTCTCTCCTTCACTCACCTCACTTTCTAGCACATTCTTGATTAGAGAAGTGGGCATGGGACACTTGTCCACTTTCATGCACCAACCTTCACATGTGTTGGTCTCATACTACCCATACCAACCACATGTACTTTAACCAATCTCATGCTTCCATGTATTTTAAATGTTCAATCCATTTAATACACCAAATTTTCATTCTCATTTATCTTTTTATTCAATCAATCCTAACCCATATCAATTCATGGTTTAATGGGCCCATGCATAAATAATAACATATGCATTATAATTTAATTTAACATGACCCATATACAATTTATGATACACATATTTATATACATTATCAAGCATCAACTATACAAACATTAAACAACCATCAAACAAACACCAAACATATCAAGGCAACGCATAGAGTTTGGGCAAAGTGCAATTGGGTTATGGGCTAGATGAAATAATTTTCGGGGCGTCACACTAGATGTTAGTTGAGGTCTAAGAAGGCCATTAATGGTATAAACAAGCTAAAACAGGTACATGAAACTAGAAACTAGGGTTGGAACACCACCCATCCGAGGTTCATCACAATGCATGCATCAAAGTGAAACCCTCATGCTCAAAATGAAGCTATCATGCAACTAATAGAGAGATTCAAGGAAGAAATGAAGGAAAAATGCATACCTTAGGTGTTCTTGAGCAAGAAACCACCAAACCCTAATTTTTCCTCTCCTTTTTCTCCTCTAGCACTTCTCTCCTCTTTCTCAAGTGCAAAATATGCAAGTGAGTTTAAAAAACCGCGTTAATAGCTTAAATAGACAAGCTTGGGCCCATAACTAAAAGTTACCAAAAACTGTCAAAAATTAGTTTTCCTGTTGCAATACTTTCACTTAGATAATCAATTTCTTGCAAACTATTCACCAAATTAACATCTTAACCGTTAAAAGGTTTTATG
Source organism: Paratinospora sagittata (assembly GCA_035771175.1). Taxonomy (NCBI): domain Eukaryota; kingdom Viridiplantae; phylum Streptophyta; class Magnoliopsida; order Ranunculales; family Menispermaceae; genus Paratinospora; species Paratinospora sagittata. Next base: position 26,292,216 of record CM069596.1, on the reverse strand, counting down.
AATCCGTTACAAACATTCTGGTACAATTTCAACTCAATCCTACGGTGAGATTTCGAGATCTAACCGTTTGATCAAAACTACGCAAGAAAATCTGTAAATCCGTGAAATAGTGTTTGGGGTCTTATAACCCATAGTTGACAACTCCGATCAAGATCTTCACCGTTCATGATGAAGATTTATCAAAAAATAATGAGCTGAAGAAATTTTAGCTCAATCGGACCCTGGATCTAGGAGATAAATACATTGATATAATCGGTGACAAAAATTTCTTCCACCATGGAGCAAGCTCCACTAGATCCAAAACACCGTTTTCGACATGTTTCGACGTCGAACGGGTCTCCGATGGTTCCGAAACTTCATGCACACTCTCTATGACCTAAAATTATGCAAAGACACTCGAACCTACATGCGTCGAGCATCAAAATACATATACGCATACATATATGTTTACATATACGTATACGGGTACACTACGGGTCAAAGTGACGTCATCCTAAGGTACAGGTGTTACAATTCATGACATGAATGAGAATGTAAGATAGGTTTATTTTCCTTTTCTGAAGAATGCTCCATACCAAAAACAAGTTCAACTCTTTGGCACTCCCCCTACTTCCTGATCTGGGTTGAATAATGTGGGTGACAATGTTGTGCAGAATTCTTGGAATAAGTTCAAAGGATTGGTTTGAGAGTTTCTTATTGACACTAGAATGATCCTTTGTTCTAGAGACATAATTCAGAGTTGTTAAACTATTGTATTCAGGAAACTGAAATTTCCCTTTTGAAAAGATGAGTACATGAGCATTATCATCATCAGGCAAGGAGAAATTTTCTATGAAGAACTGTGGAAAGATCTCTATTATTTTTCTTCTCACAACGGAATTTCTAACCATCCCAAACTTTGGTTTCTTTTGCAAGTTATGGTCGAATTCCTTGACCAAGTTTGGATAGCATCTATTTTGGTGTGTAAGGAACTTAGTCCAACCTTAGAATTCAAATAGAGGTTGCAATTTAAGATGTGTTTTGGCAAAGAAGTTAAAATCTACAAAGCAACCATCTAACACTGCTCTGTTAGCTAGTTTTTTAGCCTTATCCTTTTTCTTGGATTTTTGGACTGAGGTAGATGGCTCGGGTTGAGGAACATCAACTAAGGTTTCAACTGAAACATTTGGAACTGGTTCAGTGACAGCTGGTACCTTAGTGGTTTGCGAAGTAGGTTCAGGTTGAGTTTCTGCAACTCTTGGTCTTACTCTCCTAGATGGAGATGATGAAGGTGAAAAAGCTCTTTTACGAGCTAAGTGAGTGGGCAATTTCTTCATTTTGGGAGCCATTGAAGTAAGTTTGTGCAACAGTGCAGGTTTTAACCTAATTCATGGTGAAGATTGAATTTATAAGGTTTTCTAGATAGGGAGTCGAAGGAAAATTGAATTTTTACCTTCGGAATTGAAGAAAAACCTCAAAGAAAATGATTGGACACAGATTTGCAGATGTTCCTAGTGTACGCGATTTTTCTCTCCTATTGCAGTAGTGTCCTAAGACAAGACTGAATGATTGAGACGACTATGCTAACTCTATTTATATCGTTTTCCTTCATGAGTGGGTGAGCGTCCTCACCTGTTGAGTTTGCAAATTTGATTAGCGTCCTACCACTTTGTGACCGTCCTCACGCATCACGCACCTTGATAATAATTCATATGCATTAGCGTCCTCCAATGTGATGAGTGTCCGAACAAATGTTAAGTGACTATCATGCTCAAAGGGATAGTAGTGTCCTGCTATTCTATTAGCGTCCTCATAAACACATTACAATGATTTTGTTTAGTTATTTTCAGCCTTTCAGATCTGATTTTTCATTAATGTGTTGGACACATGATCAAAACAATCTAAGGACCTCCCCAGGTAGTGGGCGTCTCCCCGAAGAGGGAAGACGACCCATAAGGGGCTCCCCCAAAGGGGGACTAGCCCTCATAGGGGGCGACCCCCATGGGGAGAGCGACTCCCAAGGGGAGACCGACCCCTATGGAGGGGCCGCCCCCTCCCCCTATGGAGGGGCCGCCCCCTCCCCCCTTTGGTGCACCGTCCGCCTTTCTTTCTCTCTTTTCCCCTCTCTTGCGTGTTCCTGTTTCTGCACACTCTCAAAGAAGAAGGTTAGACTCTGCCACCGTTGCAAGTGTGTTAACGTGCCGAATGAAGGCCTAGGCTTGTGTGTCTTACCTGTTTAATGATATTTACATAGTTTCATGCATCACAAATGTTACCATGCTATTTTCATGCATGAAATACTGATTATTGTAAACTGATACATTTATGGGGCGCTGAACCTATGGGTTGCTAATTGCAATACACGTTGGCCCATGAGGTGTCACGTCGCCACTTTATGTGATGGAACTCATGAGATCTCTCAGTCGCTACATGTTGCATTGGCGCCTCTGCTCACGGGTTGCTAGTTGCATTGTTTGCTGGCCCATGAGGCCGTGTGGCCACCATTGATTGCTTGGTTGTATTGTTGTGGTTTAACTTCTTGATGATTGTTGTTCTGTACTTATTATTATGCATGTAAGCCAAGTTTACCTTGCTTGATCTCACTGAGCTGTTGAGCTCACCCTGTTGCTAATCTTTCTAGGGATCCGAGATGGGTTAGGTTGGACTTATACGGGGGGCGGTTGTCGAACCCGGTTCATGTAGGAACTTTTGTATTTGTTTTTTCTCCGAGTCCCTCCCGGACAACGTAGCTTGTTTCTCCTTTTGTTTTACTGTCCTTTTGTAGAGGCTCTGCCCCTTTTTATTTTGTCTTTTTGAACAAGGAGATGTACTACTAAATATCCAAACTTTATGTTTAATAGTAATGGTATTTTCCTTTTAAGTATTTTCCGTTGTGTTAATGTTGATTTTAGGCCACTATGTTTCTGTGTGAGCGACTCAGTTCAAGATGAGTTCAAACACCCCTGACAAATTGTTGTGCTCTGCACTGGCGAGCCAGCGGGGTGTGTATCAGAACATCGTCTTGGAGACTACCCCACTTTGGTTTTTGAAAATACCAGTTTTTCAAGGAAAATACTATATTTTATGTATAAAAAAAAATTAATAATAATAATAGTAATAATTAGTGGGGGTCAAGCCCCCATGCTAAGATCGGGCCCCAAAGAGGGGACTGGTCCCCCCCGTGGAGGGACTGGTCCCCCCCGTGGAGGGACCGACCCCCTTGCAACTTTTCCCTCTCCCTTTTTTTATATAAGGAAGGGAGGAGGGGAGTTTCCTCACTCACCCTCCTCACCTCCCTTGTTTTTTTTCTCCCAAAAGTCTTACCTTTCTTGTTTTCCCTACTTCTCTTTTTATATTTTTTCCATTCTCTCCTACTTTTAGCATCATTATGAAGTGAAGGTAGAAGAAGTCGAAGAGGCAAGCTGAACAAGAAAGTTCACAACCTCCATAACTTTTACCTTTTTGTGAGAGTCGTGTCTGGATCGGGCGGAGGATAGATCTATCGAAAAGGTACTGCCCAATGCTCCCCAACAAACTCGCGGCCCTCGGCTTGACACCAGTCATAAGCCTCAAAGGGTATGTCTATAAAACTTCAATTAAATTATTTTACGAGAACATGACCGTTCAAGACAACAACCCTCTGTCTAATACCCTCACCATCACTACAAAGGTTAATGGTGTTGATATAACCCTCACATCCAAAACATTGTCAGAAATTTTAGGAATTCCTGAGGAGGGACCGCTCTACGATGTTTATACGCCGAATGGAAGACAAATGGAGATCCCAGGCTCTCGAGGCATGTTTAGGTGCCTTGCCAACCAAGCCAATTATACTGTTACTAGGATTCCTACCAAGGAAATTAAAGAGCAATATGATGCTCTCGGCCAAGTAGTTATGTACAACATTATGCCTAAGCCCGACAAGAAATCCACCACCACACACCCTCAATGTTTCCTAGCCTACTATCTCGTGAAGGGAATTCACGTGAATTTCCCCTTTATCATCTCGCAACACATGGCGAAGTATTCCACCACTTTGGAGCTCATCCTGCTCCGACCGAGTCATCATCTCCCTTGTATAGTGCCCTCACCGAAAAGACGTTAAACCAGACAGGGACCATGGGAAGCCTCGCGGCCAGAGGCCAAACCAGCGAGCCTAGTGAGTGGGAAATTTTTTTGGAAGTCGATGTCCCAATAGAAGACCTTATTGACTTCGACTTTCCAGAAATACTTGCTGAGGAGGCAAACCCTCCTACAGCACAATCCCCTCATCTGCCTCCTCCTCCTGCTAATGATGCAGACACCCACTTGCAGATTGTGGACATGATGAAAGAGCTCATATTGGCGTCCGGAGACCGGATGATGAAATGCATGGAGGAACTCGAGCGCAAACTCGAGAAGAAAGATGAGGCGGTCGACTTATTGCTGAAGTGGCGTGAGGAGTGTAACGCCACAGTATCAAGGATCACCCCCTTGTTCTGAAGTTTAGGAGACATCAGGCAATCATTGCAGCAGACGTAGGATGCACCAATGGATCTCAGCCCCAACTTCAAAGGCCTTTTGCCAGGTAACACGAGGTTTGTCGAAGAAATCATGGAATCCCCTATCTTCTCCCCCAGCGTAGAACAATCAGTATCTCAATACTCATAATCAAAATCAAAATTTTGATTTTGTAAAACTTTTTCAAAAAAAAAAACTTCAGGTCAGATTTTTGACTCATAATCCTCATAAGTATACTCAGACTTGTTTGATTGTGTGTGATAGACCATTTGTGGTAGGCCAACTTGTCTGGTGGATTTTCCCACTATTAATTGGTTTGACTTGGTATGCGACACATCAAACTCACACAAATACTGGCAAAAAACTCGTGACGAGGTAACCTACAGACCTGTTGTGTAGATATTCATTATGGAACTCTGACTTACCACTAGTATCGTCAAGCTCTCATGGTGTGAGAACTCGAAGGATGAGAGTGGTAAACAGGTCATTCACAAGAATCTACAAAGGGACCGCGCACAGATCCGCTTGACTTGACCAAGTTCATACGGAATGGGACATACGAACTTGGAGGATAATCGAAATCCTCGGGTCTTGGCGATAGGTGAGCATAGTGCTAAGATCTGCGACATATAGATATAGGAGATAACACGAGGAAAAGTTCTTAGAAACACTGTGGCTTGTACTAGTGTTCAAACACAAATATTTTAGAAAATACACAAAAAAAATTCAAAAAATTTCAAAAAAAAAACACAAGTATTATAATAATAGTCTTTGAAAACTAGAAACCAAACCTTTGGTTTTGTTTTAGACCCATCTAAAGGTATGATGCCTTGGAATGCTAAGGCTTCTCTTTTTCCCTATTACCTAACCTAGAAAACTAGGAGGTTAAAACCTATGAAACTAAACATCAAAACCATGCAAGAGCACTGCTTCGCAAATCAGTTTTCCTCTTCTTCGTCCAAACTTGTCCCACAAATCCTTCACTAACACCAAACCAATCTACAAACAATGTCGGTCCCAACAAGAAGTCAGTGTGACCCTAGTTCCTCTCCCAAGCGTCTGTGTTCGTATAGTCACATGACGATGCTAGATCTGAACCTACTCCCCTATTTTTGAACAAGCAACTGACGACACAACCGAGGTTTCAGCAGCCGAACAAACTGCTATAGATCCATCCAAAGGACTAGCCGTGTCATTCAGCATGGAGCAATTCTTCCAGGACTTTGCAGACTACATGAAGGCATCGATAGGGGCTTCAGTCGAAAGCACCGTTGGTCAGCAAGCTACGGTTCCCCAGCGACAGCCAGATCCAGCCAAACATCTAATTGATCAGATTACCAACCAGATCACAAAGTATAAGCGACTGCAGGCTCATCACCTTCGACGAAAAGCCTAACTCTGACGAGGCCTACAAATGGCTTGAGGAGACTCTCAAGGCACTAGAAGCGATGGGAGTGTCGGACGAGAGGAGAATTCTGCTCGTTATTTACTAGTTTTTGGGAATTCCAACTCATGGTGGAAAACAATCAAGGAAGACTCTTGCGCAAACGTTGCCACCATGACATAGCAACAGTTCGAGGCTCAGTTCATCAATGAGTACTTCCCAAACACTGTCAAGAGAAGGAAGAAGCATGAGTTTGAAAAACTCTACCAAGGGAGTATGACAGTCAGGGAATACGCAACCAAGTTCACTGAGCTCTCGGTCTTTTCTCTCTATACCATCTCCACAAAGCGAGATAATGCCAAAAAGTTTTTCAATAGTATTAGGCCTGACATTCGACAAGCTCTCACCTTTTTAGAGATCAACAATTTCAGAAATTTGGTGAACATGGCTATCAATTACGAGCAAGAGCAGAGGCGGAATTGGGAAAAACGATTGAATGCGCTAGGATAGCAGACCGGTAGGAAGAAACCCTACCAATCAAACTAGAACGCTCGCCCTGGCACAGGTAGCCTCCAGAACCCTTAGCACAAGTTCGCTCCACCTGCTCCAGCCTAGAGGTTTTCTGAAGGATCACCTCAACCACAAAGGCTAGAAAGGCCAAAGAAATGAAGGGAATAGGCAACTTCCTCAAACCCAGTAGCAACAACAAAACAAAATCCGATTATGTTATAGGTGTGGCCAGCCAGGCCACATCCAGAGAGATTGTAATCTACCTGCTCCCGTCCAACCTAGAGCCTCAGTTGCGCCAGCACAGTAAGCAACTCTGATGGCCCCACCAGCACCAAGGCTGCAGCAGCACCGGGGTCCTAAGCAGCAAGGACGTGCCTTTGTTGTTGCCAACCAGTAGGTGCCTAATAACAACTCTTTTTAATATGCTGGTACATATCCTGTTTGACTTTGGTTCTACTCATTCTTTTATTACTACCCAACTAGTCTAAAAATTAAGACTTCAATCAAAGATCACTTCCTTCACGATCCACGTATCCACGCCAATAGGGTCGGGTACTGAAATTAATAAAGTTTGACCCAATTGTGAGCTTAGAATGTCGAATCATCTCCTATTTGAGGGCCTTCTCGTAATGGATTTTAATGACTTCGATGTTATCCTGGGCATGGATTGGTTAGCACCTTTACATGATCGGATCGATTTCCAGAGAAAATAGGTCTTGCTAACACTACCCAATGGAGATATCCTGAAAATTCAAGGGATCCGCATACACACTCAATTTTCCACCGTGTCCCTGATAAAGTCTCAGATGCAGACTCTTTTAATACTTGATCTGGATGATAAAGTTATAGTGCTTAGTCACCCTCCGAGCCTGAAAGATGTACGATCGTCCGGGAATATTCAACGGTGTTCTTAAACAATCTTTCAGGACTCCCGCCTCCTCGGGAATTCGACTTCGAAATCAAGTTGATTCCTGATACCAAACCTGTCAACATTCCGCCTTATCGAATGTCGAATGTAAAATTGGTGGAGCTTGATAAACAATTAAGGGAGTTAGAAAAATTAGGATTCATAAGGAAGTGCACGTCGCCATGGGGCACTCCAGTCCTTTTTGTTAAGAAAAAAAACAGTTCGCTTCGACTCTACATTGACTATAGGAAGATAAAAAAGGTGATTATTAAGAACAAATATCCATTGCCTCGGATTGAAGATCTGTTCGACCAGCTCAAAAGAGCAAAGTTCTTTTCAAAGATCAACCGTTGCTCGGGATACCACCAACTCCGGGTCAAGAAGGATGACATCCCGAAGACAGCCTTTTGAATGAGATATGGTCATTACAAATTCATTATAATGCCCTTCGGCCTATCCAACGCACCTGCGGCTTTCATGGATTTAATGAACTGCATCTTCAAGCCATACCTGGATCGTTTTGTCGTCGTATTCGTTGACAACATCCTGGTGTACTCTGCTACAGAAGAACTCCAAGAGACTCACTTGTAGATTGTGTTCAGTACCTTTCAGCAACATCAACTTTATGCGAAGCTAAGCAAGTGTGAGTTTTGGATGAACAGATTCAAGTTCCTCGGCCATGTGGTGTCTCATGATGGCATTAAAGTAGACCCAGCCAAGGTCGAAGTTGTCCTTAGCTGGAAGCAAGCCACCAATGTCACCGAAATTAGAAGCTTCGTCGAATTGGTCGGATACTACAAGCGATTCATCAAGGATTTTTCTAGACTCACTAAACCACTTACTCGGCTGACTCGAAAAGACACTCATTTCATCTAGGGTGAAGCTTGTGAATCATCCTTTCAAGAACTCAAGAAGAGGCTGACTTTAGCACCTATTCTTACCACTCCAAAGAACAGGATTGGCTTCACATTATACACTAATACACGGATACTTGGAGCCGTGGTGTTCGCCTTGAAAATCTGGCGACATTACTTGTTTGGAGAACGATTTGAGGTATTCTCTAACCACAAAATCCTTCAATACATCTACACACATGAAGACCTAAATCTCCAACAACGCCTATGGCTTGACTTCATCAAAGACTATGACTTCAAACTCAAATATCATCCGGGTAAAGCCAACGCGGTGACCAATGCCCTTAGTAGGAAGGCATATGTCTCTGCCTGTACGGTGAACTTTGAGTTGGGCAAGTTGTCATATGAGCTCGAGAATTTTGATCTACAACTGCAGGATTGTGAAGATGCCATTAGACTTACCCAGCTATCCACTTACTCCAACCTCGTTTGAAGAATACCCGTCGCGCAAGCCAATGATGATGAGCTTTTGAAGATGAAGGAGCTCAATTCGCAGGACAAGGCTCCACACCATCTGTCCCACACTTTCAATGGTGGGGTGCTTTACAAAAGGTGAGTGTGTATAGCTCAAGACCCGGACCTTAGGCAGGAGGTTATGACCGAATGCCACAAGTCTAAATTCACCATGCACCTCGGGGGAGACAAGATGTACAACGATAAGAAAAAGCAGTTCTAGTTTAATGGAATGAAAAAAGTCGTATAGGAGTTCATGGAAAAGTGCCTTACTTGTCAGCAAGTCAAGGCCAATCGCAGACTTCCCTCTGGTCTGTTACAACCGCTTCCCATAAGTGAATGAAAATGGGACAACATTGTCATGGACTTTGTGACCGCCTTGCCCAAAAACTTCAAGGGCTAGAACACTATCTGGGTGATCGTCGATAAGCTGACTAAAGCTACACAATTTATACCAATTAAGTTTACCGATACCCCAACCAAGTTAGTCGAAATCTATGAACGGGAGATCGTTAGACTGCATGGAATCACTTTCACCATCGTTTGCGACCGAGACCCCAAATTCACATCAAAGTTCTGACAAAACTTTCATGCGAGACTGGGGACCAAGATTTTGATGAGTACAACTTTTCACCCCCAAACAGACGGACAGTCCGAGCGCCTAATCCAAATTCTTGGAGATATGTTGCGTTGTTGTGTCTTGGATTTCAACGATGGGTGGACAAAGTACCTGCATCTAGCGGAATTCGCGTACAACAACAGTCAGCAGGCAAGCATTAAAATGGCTCTGTATGAGGCGTTGTATGGGAGGCCATGTAAGTCGCCCTTGTGCTGGGTGGACATGACTGACCGACCTCAACTTGGTCCTAACCTCATAAGAGAAACCCCACAAAAAGACCAATCTCATCAAGGCGCGACTCTGCACCGCCCAAAGCCGACACAAAAGCTATGCAGACAGGCGAAGGAAACATTAGAATTTGAAGTTGGCAACTCAGTCCTCTTAAAAGTCCAACCATTCAAGACCATAAGAAGGTTAGGGGTCAAAAGAAAGATGTCTCTAAGGTACATCGGCCCATTCCAGATCATCAAAAGAATTAGCAAATCTGCCTACCAGTTATCTCTTCCACACTCCATGTTCAAAGTCCATAACGTTTTTCACGTCTCTATGCTTCGAAAGTATCACTATGACCCCTCTCACATCATACCGCTGCTCGAGGTCAAGATAGAAGAGGGAAATAAGTATAAGAAGCAACCTGTGCAAATATTGGATCGAAGGACACAAAACCTGAGAAACAAGAGCATTCCCTTAGTTGAGGTTCTTTGGAATTACCATGAAATAGAAGAAGCAACGTGGGAAGTAGAACAAGAGATCAAACAAAAATATCCCCATTTGTTTGCCTAGAGTTTTAATTTTGCAAGATAATAAACATCACTCGTCTCTTATTTCATGCTCTTGGTTTTTGTTTGGCTTTGGCTTGGCTTTGGCGCAGTGGAGACGATTCAATAGGTTTCAGCTCTAAACCCTCCGAACACAACTTAAAGTCGACCAACTCAAATTAGGCCACAGAATCTACCCCAATAGATCTCAGTGAAGATGAACAGAGTCCCACTACATCTTACTACTCTCAGTCTTCTTCACCCATGGGATCCTTCGCGACCAGCATCTAGCGTGTACAACCCACTCCAGAGTTTTTCAGCATGTCTGGGAGTGTCAAATCCATAGGATGTGGAGTTTACCCATTTGCAGCGGGGAGGTTTGCTCGTTTTCCAAACCGCGTGAAAATTAGTACGTCGCCCGTTACCCTCTTTCAGAAATTCCCACACTATACTACCACCCACTCCCACTCAAGTCACACCCAGACTATCACACACCCCCCGGACGCGCCTAAACTGGCGGGACACTCACGGACAGGGCACGAATGCATTATAACGATAATAACAGAGTACGCGGAAGCATGATTTAGTACAAGTCAGATTTCATTAATTTCATAATATAATTGTACATGAAATAGCCAAGGGAACATTCTCCCAAAATCCCCAATTAATTAATACAAAGGGTACAAAATGTGGGCCCAAAAACCTGCACCCAGTCCACCCTAATCTCCTGTGAAAAATTGGATAACAACGGGGTGAGCTACGTGCTCAGTAGGTAAAATAGTTCGTGAATATAACAATTAATAAAGCAAACTTTATAATCAAATATCTTAAATACACATGAGAGCATCATAATCAATCCAATATGTATGTATGCATGACACTGTCTCGTATTGGTTTGATGACTGTACATCGCTGAGTTCACATACAGATGTCCCCCCCAGGAGTAGTCGGGTTCTCATTGTACGTCCCTCCTCAGGAACGATGCTCTGGATTCACATACATATGTTCCTCCCCAGGAGTAGCCAGGTTCACATTATACGTCCCTCTCTAGAGAAATATAATGAATAGCGAGCATCGCTTCTAACTATTCTATGAATCATAAACCACATACGTCCCTAGGTGGTGATATGTATGATGCCAATGCATGAACTGGTCTGAATGAACTAGTCTGGTCTTTACTTAACATTTAGACAGTATTTGGCAACGTCTGGTAATCCTTATCAGGATCGGTATCACAAAGTGCAAGGTTAGGACATTCAGTATTACTTGTATAAGCTGATAGCTTTCAAATAAGGCCAACCAGGTCAGTCTTCAGTTAAGAGGTGAGACACGAGGTCTGCTTAAATACCAATCGCCTGGAGCAGCACGCTGCCTCCCGTTCATTATTTAAAGTTATTGAGGACAATACTGAGTCTGGTTGAGCCAGATTGACCACTAATCCAGCATAACAACAGTGTAATACATGAATTCCAAGTATACAGGCATAAGTATAACAGTATGAACATTATACGCAATAATGTTGTGTAAATGAATAGTAGGCATAATAATAAATAAATGTAAACTTTAATAAAAGCTATAAGACATGCAAACTTATGTTTCGTTCCCCACCTTCGGATAAAAACTTCTTTCAGAACTGGCGCCTTCCCCCAGACAGAACTGCACCGCACAGAGAGTCTCATAAAGAGAGTCTTAAAAAGACAAAAACTCAAAATGAGTGAAAAGGAGAAGGAAAATCACAAGGAGAGGTGGTTTGGTGTGAGAAATGAGGAGGGAGGAGGGTTCCTTATATAGAGAAAATGGCGCCAGAACGTTCGGGCAGGTGCCCGGACGTTCGGGCAGTCTGCCCGAACAAATTTTTTTTTTCTTTTTTTTTTGTGCAATCCTAGGGTATTACATAGACCTTTGCCAATCCCGACGCATGATGAGGCCGGACCATCAAAATGGCAGACTCGAGAGTCATCAATCTAAACGGGTTGGCGCATCAGGCAACCAGCCTGACGAAGTTGTCTTATTCCTCAGCCGCCACGACGGGTCCCTACACCTCCTTCTCTCCCAAATATGTCGAACCAAGATAGGGAGGATTTTGGTTCTATCCACTCGCCCACACCAGCCCACTCTGGAGATTCCACTGCCCAGAGCGCCATTCGTGGGCCGAACAACTTGCACGATCAGCGCGATACAAGATCCTCAAGCCGAGTCAATAATAATACTGACATGCTCAATTCATCGACATCTCGGATGACGACTAGTATGTATACAATTTAAATTCCAAATTTATCTGAGATATTGCCTTGATTAAATTTCGAGGGAGAAATTCTTGTAAGGGAGGCAAATTGTAACACCCTAAAAAAATCTCTCTTTTTCCCAATTTTCACCAGTTTTCTCCTATGGAATGGACCCGAGCATCTGAGACCCGTAAGGACATCCCCAGGTAGTGGGCATCTCCCTAAAGGGAGAAGACGACCCTTCCCATGGGATAGCCCCTAAAGGGCTCCTCAAAGGGGAGGTTGGACCCCAAATGGGAACCGGCCCCCATTGGGGCGGCAGCCTCCTAGGGGCCCCCCTATAAATAGGGGTGCCCCTCCCCCCTTGGTTCACCTGCATCTTCCGCCTTTCTTTCTCTTTGTTGCTCTCTCATGCGTGTTCGTATTTCTGCACACTCTCGAAGAAGAAGGTTAGACTTTGCCACAGTGAAAGTGTGATACGGTGCGGAATGAAGGCCTAGGTTTGCGTGTCTTACCTATTTAATGATATTTACATAGCTTCACGCATCATAAATGTTACCATGCTCTACTTCATGCATGGAATACTGATTGTTGTAAATGGATGAATTTATGAGGCGTTGAACCTATGGGTTGCAAGTTGTGATACACATTGGCCCATGAGGTGTCACGTCGCCATTCTATGTGGTGGAACTCATGAGATCTCTTAATCTCTACATGTTGCATTGGTGCCTAAGCTCACGGGTTGCTAGCTGCATTGTGGCTAGCCCGTGAGGCCGTGTGGCAACCATTGATTGCTTGGTTGTATTGTTGTGGTTTAACTTCCTAATGATCGTTGTTTTGTACTTATTATTATACATGTAAGCCTCGCTTACCCTACTTGATCTCACTGAGCTGTTGAGCTCACCCCGTTGCTAATCTTTCCAGGGACTGAGATGGGTTAGCCTGGACTTATACCAAGGGCGGTTGTCAAACTTGGTTCGTGTAAGGACTTCTGTATTTGTTCTTTCTCCAAGTTCCTCTCGAACAACTTAGCGGCGATGAAGGCTCCAAGCTTTTGATTCATCTTCCTTGTTTGTCCTTTTTGTTTTACTGTCCTTTTGTAGGGGCTCTGCCCTTTTTATTTTGTCTTTTTGAAAAAGGAGATGTACTACTAAATGTCCAAACTTTATGTTTAATAGTAATGGTATTTTCCTTTAAGTATTTTCCGTTGTATTGATGTTGATTTTGGGCCACTATGCTTCTGTGTATATGACTCAGTTCGAGATGAGTTCAAACACCCCTGATAAACCATGCTAAAATATCATGTGCACTCTTTTACTTGGTTTCTTGCTTTCTTTCCTTACTGTTTTTATTTTGATTTTTGAATAGTAAAAATCCTGCATAAAGTCCGATTCACCCTTTTCTTGGACTTTAATCTAGGCCAATAGTTATCCTATTTTCAAATATTCATCATGGATGAACAATCTATTATTGTGAATAATTTAGATTCTAAGGTGACATATTTTGTCCTTTTTAATGATTTTTTAATATTTGATAAACTATTAATAAAATTATCAAATATTCTAAGTTTATAATAATCATATGAAATCTTAACAATCTTAAAAATGGAGTTCTTATGCATTGAAGATTGATTAATGTTTAAGCCTAACTATGAGGTTTAGTCGATGCAAGACAACGTACCTAATCCATCAATCAAACCTAAGGTAAATTGCATGATTGTCTAAGTATGTATTAATTATATGGAAATTAAGAAACAAAGTTATTGCTCAAGTGTGTCTTATGTGATTAATTTAATACAAGAGAGAGATGACAACAAAAGTTGAGACAAGAAATCCTATCAGATATTCTCCGTTTTAGTAGACCCTTTTATCAATTCAATGATATATGTCTCATGCTAAAATGATTATGCATATTACTTATCTTTCCAAAAAGTCTTCTTTAACCTAATCCATCTAATTGTACTTATATATGCAGTAATATTTTACTAAACACAATTAAGAAGTACAAATGCTACCAATCAATTAAATTTGTTTGATTGATGCAGAGACAAAACCTATATATGTAGGATCTTGACTCATTAGGACCTAATCGTAAAAAAATAAAAGTTATAATGTGATGCTCACGTATGGGTGATGGCTGTGCCGTATACAGCTAGATGCATTGGCAAATTCACTACTATCGAGAAATAATGTGAAAAACTGAGGTAGGTTTCCATGTGCTTAGTAGCTGCCAATTACGTATGAGTACTGTTAAGCGTGATTGATGAATATAAATTCTTGTATTAATTTATAATATTTAGAAAAACAACACTCTCATTAATGGATTAGTGTTATATAATATATATTATATTTCCACTGTCAAGTTATCGTCCACTAAGTATAAACAGGGTTGCCCACTCATCAAGTAGAAAGAATATTTTATTCATTTAATTTATCTACTTAAGGATGTAACATGTTGTTCATTTATATCAATCAATAAAGAGAAACTTATAATTCTTTCTCCGTTTTCTCTCCGTTTATAACGCGTTATCAACACGATTGTGTCTAAGGATCCAAACCACCTCCTATGGATCTTATTTTTTATCTTCTTCATGAATCTCTAATTGCATGGATCTCTCTCAAAAAACTTAAATTTCTTTGTTGTTTCTGTCAAGATCTTACTCAATCTGAAACTAGATCGGAGCTGGATCTGAGTCGATGGAGGAACTGCTGCCAACGGTGCAGGATGTCAGATTCTGATTCCATGGGTAGCATCTCTGGCCAGTCAAGCTACTTCCACATGGTGGCTTTGTCGTATCCGAGCCAAGGCCACGTCAACTCCATGTTGAATCTCTGCAAGTTTTTGGCTACCAGATCAACCGACATGATCTAGTGGTGCAAGTGGTTCGCCAAGACCGTTCGGCTCCGACCAAAGGTCCGATGTTACCACCACTGGCGCTCCTGCACCACCACTTTAAAGCTATCGTCACAGTCGCAGCCACGCCACTGCCACTAACTACTATCACTATGCCTGACTTCATGACTTTGTTAGAAGAAGGCATGCCGGAGTTCGAACTTTTTGATTATCCAATGATCGAAGGAGACAGTAGTCAAACGAAATATAACACTCCTCAAGCATCGATTTTTATTTTCCCTCAACATAAGCTTTGCTCACCACTTCTATTATCAGTGTTCTGTTTGTCATTGACGCCTTGCTCAAAGTAGCATCAAGCTCGTTAAGGGGAGTATTAGATTTCGGTGGCGAGAAGTTTTACATGAGCCGTGATTTCGTTAACATGATGTGAAAGCGCACGCAGTTTCTTGCAGAGCGTTCCAGCGAGATCAGAGGAACTGTATTATTCAGATCTTGAACCTCCATGTGAAAATGGGTTCGTCTATGTTGATCAACGCATATCCGTTCTTCGCTTACAAGGAGAGTCCGAAGCAAGTAGCTCTGGATTACGTTATGTTTCAACTAAACCAAGGGATAGTGGATCCGAGCAATGGATCTCTGGTACGATAAAATGTTATTCGTGCACATCGACACAGTTCACACTGCTTTGGCTTTGGTAGGGTACAAGAGAGTATGCGTCCAGGTTTCGAAAATTGGTTGGCTTTCTAAAGGAGACGAAGATGAGATCGGAGCATCGCAGGAGAATGCGAAGAAGTAAATAACAAAAAAAAAGGTGGTGTGTAAAGTGAGGAAGAAGACGAAAAGAAAAAAATATATATAATAAAAAATAATAAGAAAAGATGGTGTTGCCAGTGGATGAAAGAAGGAAAAAAATAATAAAATAAAAAAAGGGTTGCAGGTGGCAGCAAGTGGAGGAAAGAAAAAAAAAGTTGCAAGTGGCAGCAAGTGGAAGAAAGAAAATTTTTTGTTGACGAAGATAACGTTGTTTATATATATAAAATAAAGAAAAGTCGTTGATCGGCTCACACGCTCTGCTTCCTTCCGTTATTCGCCTAAGCGCAAATGTTATCGGTTACTCTTCAAAGGTCTAATCAAAAGGTACTTCAAATATTTTTTTATTATGAAAATTATTTTACGAGACCCTATGTGTCACAACCCACGACTAATGACGTCATGACCGGCACGGAACCCCCTGGTATGTCTCCATCGATACACTCGGCGTCCCTTCAGCCTAATTTGAATAACCTAATAAACACATAATCCCACATCACAATACTATCCAAACAAAGATATAATTACATCTCCAAAAATGACAAATATAAATTTCCATAAGTCCAAATAAGCAAACCATACCTAACCATAAATACATTACATCTATGTGTTAAGTATATACAATAGGTGTTATTTAGTACATATTTAACAAAATACAAAGAATTTGTACTAAACACCTACGTCACCAAAAGTAGGGAAGCTCAACGCACATAAGCTTTTCCCTTCCCCTTCCTATCAAAAGTTGAAATGATAAGAATGAGGTGTGAGCTACAACAAGCTCAGTGAATGTTTTCTACAAGTGGCAATATACATGCATTTAAATAAAACATGGTAAAAGCTCATCAAAGCAATTTAAATAACATGGTGATATACAAGATCATACACATGCTAAACATAATGCATCATGTCAATATTCAAGACAATGTATTTCATTTTCTAAACATGTAATATGCAATCCTAGACATCTCCTGAGTAAGAAGCAATCAAGAGCTTGAGCACGCGACACCCAATGCACGATTGAACTTCCTTACCCGTATTCTATTAGGATTTATAGGATTGTATGAACTATAGGATCCGCCCACCAAGACAAGTACCATGCCTAAGCTAATCCTAACATACACAATTCATAAAAATCATCTGCCAGGTCCACAATTAGGATCACCATCTAGCCCAATGGAATTTCCTAGAATTCCATATTAGGAGATCCACCCAATTGCTAACCCTATTAGACTATGCTCAAATTCATTTCGTGAATTATTAAAACATGCATAGCACACACACACACACACACACACGCACACACACACACACACACACACACACACACACACACATACACACATACATATATATATATATATATATATATATATATATATATATATCAATCCAAAACACTTTATATAATACAATGTCACATATAGAAACCAAATGTAAAGAAACACTCACAATTGATTGGCTAGACTTAGTCGATCCAAATCCAACCAAGACTAGGCACTTCAACCTCAATTGGCACAATTGGGGATAATTGGATCAATCACAAACCCTTCATATACATAAGTTCATTCATCATTAAAATCAGTCCAATTACATGCCTATTAACCATGATTAAACCCCAATTCAATAGCCAATTTTAGACTCTAAAATAGTTGCACCTATGAGCTAACTCATGTAACTCAATTAAATCATTTTACATCTAATTAAACTCATTTAACCCAAAAGAATGCATAAGGTTGATTCTCATGATCCAACCATCATAATACAATGCATTCAATCATAATTTGGGTCAATTAGACTAATCCCTATGCCAATTTAATCAATTGACTTAGTCTAGGCCAAAAGCCCCAAATTTGGGCAAATTCCCAAATTCATGGCCTAAGCCAAATTTGCACTACACTTAGGTTTTCTAACATTTAAAATCAGTATTTTAAACCATCATTCATCTACATTGACCAATCAACATAGATGACATGCAATTCAAATGGAAAACCCTAAGTCCATAAACTAGGTTTAGGTCAAATACGAGGAACTCCACCAATTTCTTACTAGAAATTGGGGGTTTCACCATTTATGGGTTCCCAACACCACCTATATTTGCATATTTAACATGCAAGGTCCAACTCCAACATCTGTTCTTCCACCACCCCGTTCAAATCCGGGATTTGAGTGTGGAAAACACTCATTGGATGTTGTTCTAGGTTAAGGAAAGCCATTTCCACCATCTATAAGCTTAAAGGAACACAAACAAGCAAACCCTAGGTCTAGAACCCTTCAAATCTGTGGATCATACCATTACATGGATCAAAAGAAAGCTTGAATGCATAAGCCAAAGAGATTTAAGGAAGAAAAATGGCAAAACATGCATACCTTAGGAGATTCTTGTGCAAGAACATTCCAAGCCCTAGGTTTTTCTTCCTCTGCTCTTCTCCAACTCTTTTGCCCCTTTTCAAAGTGTAAAAATGGGCAAAAATTCGTCCAAATGGTTTTACACAAGCCAAGTTGCAATTTGGGCCCACACTAAAAAAATACACTTAAATAAATAAAAAAACAGTTTCCCTACTACAATTACTTGCATTTAGATAATAAATTTCTTGCAAAGGACTTGCCAATTTAACATCTTAACCGTTAAAATTTTTTATGATTCAGTTACCAAACTTCTAGTAAAATTTCAATTCAATCCAACGATGGGAATACGAGAACCAACCATTTGATCAAAATTGCGCAAGAAAATCTACAAATCTGAGCAGTAGTGTTTGGAATCTTATACCTCACAGTAGAAAACTCCGATCAAGATCTTCACCGTCACAATGAATATCTATCAGAGAAGAATAATCTTCCAAAATTTCAGCTCAATCGGACAACGGATCAAGGAGATCAAGCCATTGATGTAATCGGTGACAAAAATTTCTTCTTCTCCATATATATATGTATATTTAAAATTTTTTGATGTTCTGCTCCCTGCCGTTCCGAAATCAAAGCAAGTCCTACCTTATATGAATTTTTTGTAAAAAAAGTTTCAAAAGCAACCGTGAGGTTCGCTTCACTAACTGGGGCACACATCTCAAGGTCGTAGTCAATTTGGCCTTTTTAATTCCTAAGGTATGGGTAACTGGAACGTTATCGAATATGGTCTATTTGGCTTCTAAGCCTATGGAATTCCGAACCAACAAAATATGTGGCGTTTCTACGAGTCATACACGTATAAATACGTATGTTTCTGTATCCTACGTGTCAAGATGATGTCAACCTGGGGTACAGAGCATTACACTATGCATGTCTAGATTGGTTAGCACTTGTGAATGCACACATGACCCTCAGTTTTAAAAAAACCTCCATCTCTACTTGTGACATACCCAGAAACCTATTAAAATAAATATGGGGTCGCGACACTTATTTTCACATTTCGTTGCTCCACCCAAAATGACAACGGTGATGGTGGTGTGCTAGCAAAGAAAGAAAGAAAAATATAATAATAATAGTGGTAGAATGATTGTAGTAATGCTAGAATATATATGTATCACCTATAATTTATAATAGATTGGTCTCTATTATATTACATGAATGGTGGTTGTAAGGAGAAATATTTAAAATATGATATCCCCATTATAATGGTGTGATTGGTGTTAAGAATGACACCAAATAAGGTGGACCCACCAGTCCTCGCTACATGCAGTAGTGTCACTGTCACACAAAACATTCATTTATGATCAAGGGGACCACCTGTCTAGATTACAATAAGTAAATTGTGGTAAACTTTGCGTATTTTTATTGCATGCGGTAAGTTTTATTCTTTTATTTGATATATTTTATTGGAATTACATAACTAAAAGCTATGTAAGAATTATGTTATACATTGATTCATATGGAAAAATATTGTGGCGAAAATATTTTATAGCTTGAAGCTATTCAGAGAAAAGAATATTTTCTAACTAAAATTGTAGAAAATGTTTAATATGGTTGATTGCACCTGAAGTTGCAATATCAAAGAAATGTCAATATTGTGATCTTTAATCTAAAATTTTTATGATCAAATGCAGTGAAGTTGCAAAATCAAATCTACGTGAAAAAGGACATTTATAGCCTGAAACAATTGAGAAAGAATTCTGCATGTTATGGTCAGAAGTCATGTGGACAAGAATTTATAGCCTGAAGCTATGTACAGAAATTTGTATTGCATGAAACTATATGGATGTTTTGTTATATCGAAGACGAAAATAATTTATAACATAAAGTTATTGAAAAATAATTTTCTAGCCAGTAGCTATATATATTCAAATTTATTATTTTATAGTTGGAAGCTATATTAAAATTTCATATTTTCATAGCTAAAAGCCATATTGGATTGATAATTATTTTAATAATATTCCATGTAAGATCACATGAATTTTGTCCATGGGACCAACATATTTATGGATTTGTAAATTAGCTTAAAGCTAATATAATACATTATTACATTTTATTTTATTGCTTGAATAATTGTTTATAATTAATTAGTCCTTTCAATTATTTGATGCAATTGTTTTAACATTTTGCATTTATTTCTTTTATGAAATCTCATGAGAAAGACTTGTAACCTTTTATTTATAGATTTATCACAATTAATTGTACCTGAAATTGCAATATTATAATCATATGAACCTAAAGTTTATTATGATCAAATGATGAATTGCGCGTGTTGTTGCAATATTAACGTTTCATGAGATAAATTATATATTAAAAAAGACATATTTTGAGAAAATATAATATTATCCCCGTATGTGCTCTTAAAATGCTTGATAAATGCAATATAAACTAATGTAAAGCAGAAATTCAAATGATAAGTTAAAGTGAATGATAAGTTCACATGATCAATCATTTGCAAAAGAATTTGTAAATCAATTAACTGATATATTTTTATTTAGTCCTGAAAGACAATTTACAAATGTCATACCTGAAGTGTGGTCGACTGGTCAAATCAAAGGACAGAACTTCCTAAAGAGGAAGGTACATACAAATGATTGATAAATGTATACATTTTTCGAAATAAGGAATGGATTGGCAAACAAATATTGCATGAAAAAGTATACCCTGAAGTGATATGTGTATCTCTTGAAGAGATATAAATTGAGAAATAAATATACCTTAAAATGGTATGCGTATCTCGTAAAGAGATATGGATTGGAGAATTTATAGTCTTGAAGAGAAATAAATATTAGAGAATTTTCAATCCATTTATATTTACAATTCACATTTGAAGGCTATGAAATGAAAATATTAATGTTGCTCCTAACAATATTTTAAAGTGTCATTTGATATAATAGGATCCCAAACCATAAAAATATGAAAGATTGTCGACATTGAAAAGGTGGAAAGGAGAAAGTTCAAATATAGCTAAACTCGTTAAAAAATCGAGAGCTATCTAAACCAAAAGTTCTAATACCTAAGGAGGTAAATCATATTAAATATACATGAGAAAATATATTAATCCATGGATAATAATGATATACGTGAAAATCCTTGAAGGATTTATAAATTATACGTGAAACTTCAAAATGATGGTCCCTAAAGGATTTAGAAGGCCTGAAGTATGTATTGTATTAATATTCATATTGATTAATATGCATATACATTTTCATAATTGTTATGAGTGAGCATTCTAATAATCATATTTGCATAATATTCATTTCATATATCTACTTATTGTTGCATATGTTAAGACTCCTGAAGAGTTTATCAAGGAAAAAATTGAGATGAAAGATCATGGAAAAATAAATTGTTGTCTCGACCTGCAGATTGAGAATTTTCAAAGTAGAATGTTTGTCCATTTTATCAAATGTATTAAGAAATTTCATATGGACAAAATACATCCATTAGATTTTCCAATATTATGAGATCACTAAAAGTGATGATTTTCGTCTTCATTAAAATAATGAAGAGCTAGCTGGTTTTGAAGTACCATGCTATAGTGCAATAGATGCACTTATATACAAAATTAAATAGTGTTTTCTATGTTAACATATTTACAGGATATGGCTCTACACCAAATTAAAATGGTGCTAAGCATGAATTATATTATCTTCAAGAAGGCAAACGACGCAAGTTCATCTTACTCAAGAAAGAAAAAGACAAAATTTGTTGAATATGCAAATACTGAATATTTGTCAGACCCCCACTATGCTCGATCCCAAGCACAATTTCACTTAGGTTTGCACAAAAAAAAAATCCTATTTAAGGAACCTCCCTCCCCCTCTCCTCATTTCTTACACCAAAATCACTTCTCCTTGTGATTTTTTTTGTCTCTCTCTCACTCATCTTGAGTTTTTGTCTTCTTTTTTGAGACTCTCTTTTCGAGGCTCTCTTCGCGGTGCAACGCAGTTTTGCTCAAGGGAAGGCACCAGTTCTCAAAGGAGTTTTTATCTGAAGGTGGGAATGAAACATAGGTTTGCGTGTCTTATAAATTTTATTAAAGTTTACATTCATTTATCATTATATCTACTATTTATTTACATTGTATTATTGCGTATAATGTTTATACTTGTCATATTTATGCCTGTATATTTGGAGTTCATGTATTACACTGTTGCTATATCGGATTAGTGGTCAATCTGGCTCAACCAGACTCAGTCTTGTCCTTAGTAACTTTAAATAGTGAACGGGAGGCAATGTGCTGCTCTAGACGATTGGTATTTAAGCAAACCTCGTGTCTCACCTCTCAACTAAAGACTGATCTGGTTGGTCTTATTTGAAAGCTATCAGCTTATACAAGTAATACTTAATGTCCTAACCTTGCACGTGGTGATACCGACCCTAATAAGGATCACCAGACGTTGTCAAATCCTGTCTAATGTTAAGTAAAGACCTGACCAATTCATGCATTGACATCATACATAAGCACCACCTAAGGACGTATGTGGTTTATGATTCATAGAATAGTTAGAAGCAATGCTCACTATTCATTATATTTCTCTGGAGAGAGACGTACAATGAGAACCCGGCTACTATTGGGAAGGGACATTTGTACGTGAACTCAGGCGACGTACAATCATGAAACCAATACGAGGCGGTGCCATGCATATATACATGTTGGATTGATTATGATGCTCTGATGTGTATTTATGATATTTTATTATGAAGTTTGCTTTATTAATTGTTATATTCACGAACTATTTTACCCACTGAGCATGTAGTTAATCCTTTTGTTATCCAATTTTTCACAGGAGATTAGGGTGGACTGGGTATAGGTTTTTGGGCCCACATTTTTATACCCGTTGTATTATTCATTGGGGATTTTGGGAGGATCCCTTAACTATTTTATATACAAATATGTTCTGAAATTAATGAAATCATACTTGTACTTAATCGTGTTTCCGCCCACTCGGTTATTGTTATAATGCATTCGCGCCCCGTCCGTGAGTGTCCCGCCGGTTTAGGAGCGTCCAGGCGGGGTGTGACAAGTATTGCAATTCATGAAACAATTCGAGAATGTGTATCGATGAAACTTATAATAATCGAGAATCATGAGAATTATCTTCAATCAAATACTCTCTTACAATATTATAAGAAGACAATGCAGTGTGTATTGCACAATTATGCGAAGCTTATATTAAAGCCGACAGAACCCAACATATTTCATAAAAGGTCTTCTTCATACATGAGCTACAGAAGAATGACGTGATCGAAGTCTAAGCAAATAATATCAAGTAATGTATTTATCAAAGTTTTGTCAATTACAAATAAGATTATATACAATTTTGAAATGCGACAGGCTCAAAGATTTTTTAGGCAAAGAAACAAAAGTATATTCTCCTATGTCATTTTGAGGGGTAGAATTAAAAGGAAGTTATTATTTAGTGCACTGTACTCTTTTTTCCTTCGCTATGGTTTTGTCCCACTAGGTTTTTTTAGCAAGGTTTTTAACGAGGCAGTCCTAACAATATAAGACTCCAATAGAATATTGTACTCTTTTTCCTTTACTAGACTTTTTTCTCATGGGTTTTCTCTAGTAAGGTACGAGGCATATTCTACGTATAGTGGAGATTCAAAGGGGGGTGTTATATAATATATATTTTATCCCCACTGTCAAGTTGTCGCCCACTAAGTGTGAACGGGGTTGCCCACACATCAAGTGAAAATAATATTTTATTCATTTAATCTATTTATTTAAGGATGTAATCAGTTGTTCATTTGTATCAATCAATGAAGAGAAACCTATAATTCTCTCTCTATATTCTCTCTGTTTATAACAATTAGGAATTAATAAAAACCCCAACTCCTTTTTTACTTTACATTTATCATTTTTTCATAAGATTATTATTATTATTATTATTATTAATATTATTATTGGATGGACATGATCTTTATACTTATTGATTAATATAAAATTAAAAGAAAAACTCCGCCACAACTAGTCCCAAGCTCAGGTCAAGGAGGGTTAATCAGTTAGGTAGCTAATTATCAGTATAAAACTTCGTCGGATCAACTACAACATGAATCATTGATCACTATAAGAAAATTTGGCTTTTGCGACACATTTTTGTAATAGAATTAAAAAACGTCGTAAATGTTGCTTTTGCAACATATTTTTGCAATGAATTTAAATATATTGCAATTATAATATTTGCCACATTTTTTGTAATGAAAACAAAAAATGTTGTAAATGTCGTTTTTGTGACAAATTTTTGCATCGTAATTCAGATATGTGGCAAATAATGTTATTTGTAACAAACAAAAATACGTTGTGAAAAAAACTATAGGTTATTTGTTAATTTATTGGATTACTTTAACCATAAAATTCATAAATATTTATTAATTGTAATATTTTATTTTTTAATATATATGGGTCTCAAACCATTTAATATATTTATTATTACTATTGAACATTTTTTTACTTTTTTTATTATTCAATTTTTAAAAATGATTGTGCCGTTGCAAACTAGGATAAAATTGTTTCATATAATTAATAATAAAAAAAAAGGTATGTTAGTTTTGAAAGATAGAATATCCAAAGGTAAATAGCAAGGCTCATAACTAGTAGCTCATTGAATTAGAAATCTGCCTTTCTTTACATGAGGTGGAGGGTACAAATATCCTCCACCTCTTACAAGGAGTTGTTGTACCCCCACTTGGGGCTTGTTGTGGCCCGAGCTTTGGTGTGGTCATTATAAAATAAAGGTAAATATCAAGCATGCAAATATAAGAAGGTAGATTTGAAAATAGGTTGTAACCTATTTGCGTTCTCTTATTAGTGAATGAGACCGTAGGTGATTATTCACTAAATCACATAATTTTTTGTGTTCTTGAGTTGGTTGGTTATTTGCATTCGTTTGATTTGTGTGTTTCGCTTCCACTACAGACAACACGTTAGTGCTGATTTTTGAAAAAAAAAAAAAAAAAAAACCTGTAGTGCTCAAAATGTATTAATTATTGGCCTCATGACTTGGTTGTCAGTGAAGCTTTGATCATCCCTTTAAGTCTTTGCAGATTATTTAGTTGTATTTAACATGTGCTATGGGTTTCAAAATTGATCTTGATTGTATTTGTAAGGTTTCTTAATTAATTAAGAAGGTTTACCAACCATATATTATCCAACCCTTATTACCAAGTCAAAGCAAACTAAGTACTAAATTCATTTTTACATTTTATATTATCTGTTAAATTATTTAATAGTAGATTCACGTAGCCAACCTATGTATTTGAGAAAAGACTTAGCTAAATTGAGTTAAGTTAGCTGAAATTGTTAAGGTGCCATTTATATATTTGCAATACATGGATTTTAGTGAATACAATTTGCCACAATTTTTTTAATATAATATATATATTTGACAATTGACACATGATTAGACAGTATTGGGACCCAGTGCAAAAAGATACAGCAATAGAAAATACGTAGGACCTAAACAATGGACCGTCAAAGACGACGAATGGTTCAACTCCTACAAAAGGAGACAAAACCCCCCACTGCCCAACTATTATAGCGCATGTGGGGACTCGATATCTCCCTTTCTAGGAGGGGAGAAAGGATACATACATGCATATCATTAAGTTGATCATATAATATATATTTGAAAGGAGTGTTGATCATATATATATTTGGCTATATATATATATTGCTTTAATTGTTAAAAATATTTTGAACAAAAAAGTATAGGTTTTCCACCTAATGGCACCAAATATCCTCATAGTACTGCAGCCTTAATTAGGTTTCTTACTTTTGAAAAGACCCATGACCCACGTGTGTACAACAATAATTGAAACATGCATAGATCACCTGTAATTAATTGTTTATATCTTCCCTAAATATAATGCTTGTCGGTTAACTAACCAAGAAAATAATTTAATTTAGGTTGGAGAAGTGTTAAAATAATCTAAAATACATATTTAGTGATATGTCAAGCTAGTGTGTCATGTACCATATCATCACATTAGGAGATAAAGAAAATAAGAAAAAATATCTATTATTTATCATACAATACATCATCTATTATAAATATAATTTTTAAACCGTAAAAACATATCTTTTTCTTCTTAGCTAGTCCATACCTAATTGAGAGCCCATTAGTATTTGAAAAATGTTAAAATGATTAAGGTATTATTAGTAAAATTTTTAAAAAAGATACATATTTGAAAGCAAATCCTAATTATTTTAATTTTTCAAATATGAGAAAGGCTGCAACATCAAATCTGTTTAGCAAAGAAAGCATAAAAAATGAGTTAGGTTTTGAAATTTTGTGCTTAATGATTTCACACTTTTACATCTTCTCATCGTTTCGTCTTTTACCCCATCTCCCTAGGCCTTTTTTTCTTCATCCTTTTATCTATTAAATATATTATTGTCGCTTTCTCTTTAAAATAAAAAAATAAAAAAAAATGGAGAAGACACCAAACATGCAAGAGATAGCCACCAAGAAATACACGTACAGCCTAATTGCAGTCATGGTGGACCTCCACGAAGAAGTGACATAAGACATTGAAGGAAATGGAACACTTATCATTATTTTATTTTATTATTATTTATTTATGATTATTATTATTATTATTATATTAATTAATTACCTTCTAGAATCTCAACAATGACACCAATGCCATTGCTTTTATAAAATTAAAAAATAATAATAATAATTTTTTGACAAAGACCATTTTATCTGTCAATTTACAAAATTTCAATGTACCCCACTCAAATCTTTTCTTGTTAAGCTTGAAATTAAACCCACTTCACAATGCCCCCTGCTGATTTGACTTAACAACTAACCAGTTCACCGATAAATCTGTGCTCATTTGTTTGTAGGGTAATAATTATTTAATTAATTAACCATGTGTTGCAAACCCTTTATGGCAAAAATTAAATTAATAAATACTTTTTCCGAGCCTATCATTGCGGATATCAGAGCCACCGTAAATCAATGTTTCGATGTTTGTAGCTTCAGACATGTTGGCAGGACTTTAAATTTTTTGGCGCATAAGTTAGCTAAGTTAGCGTTAAATTTTCGTAACTCGTTCTTTTGGGAGCAATTTCGTGTTCTTGGTGTATCACATAAGTTTTTCTTGTCTTTAATAGAATTTTAACTTTGGCAAAAAAAAAAAAACCTTTTCCATCTTTTCATTTAACATCGAAGGATAAGATCAAAAGTATATATATATATATATATATATATATATACTTTTCTCTAAAATAGATTATTTTATTTTTTTATTTAAAAAAGCTACTGTTAATTAGAAGGACAAAACAATAATAGATATATATATGTTTTAGATTTAGTTGTCAATGACTCAATGGCATATCTTAAGAAGGATTTATTACTAATATTTTGTCTTTTCTAATTAATTTAGCAATTTTCCATTTAATGAAAAAAATCCATTTAGAATATTCTTAAAAAAGTGTAAAATCATATGTCTAATATGTAATGCTCATTCTTAATACTAATTAAATGCACGTCACGGTGTTTAAATTCAAAATGTCTTTATGAATTGTGAAAAAGTCAAATGCCACATAAGATTAGACATTGAGTTAAAATAGACTTCTCCAATACAATTATCATCATTTACTATCAAGCTGAGGTGGCAAAAAAAAAAGAAAAAAAAAGAAATTATTAACATGACCGTCTACTTTTAAAAAGTCTGTTGGACAACCATCTATTACTCAACAAATATTTAAAATTCAAATAAGAACCTTTATAAAGCATTTTAAATTTATTGTCAATATCTATTGACTCATCAAAATGTATATTTTAAATAGAAGCATTACAGACTATTTTTTAACTTAATTATCTATCAAGTAACATTTTATGTCTTGTAAGATGCAAGTCTTTTAACACAATAGCATTGGAGATGCTCAAAGAATTATAATATATTGTTTCTAAAAATAATTTACATTCTTTCTTAACTAATATTTAAGCTTTTTGCAATTTAGATTTTGATAATTTTTTCCTTATAACTTCCACTTTTTTACTCTCATATACCTTCACTTTTAATTATATGAAAACAACTGACACCAAAATACATAAATAATCAAATACATGCATATCCTTTTTATTAAAATATTTATTTTATTTTAATCAATAAATTAAATAATAAACATCTGGGTATTCTTCAAAGCACGTCTATATACTAATAAAAATATAAGGAATAATTTATTTTTTTACATGGGGGTCCATATTGTCAAAACCACAGTACACAAAATAACTACAAAATCAAACCACAATCATACAAATTTTGGATAAAATCAAGGTGACCTAGCTAGGTTGGAAAATAAAAATTCTGAAAACTTCCTTCTTTTCCATTTTCTTCTTTTATTTTATCCATCCATTTGATTCTTCTTCCACTTCTGAGCCAACTCAGTAAGCGAGTTCAAAGATGACCCATTCTCACCAAACGCCATCGCAGCACTTTCCTTCAATTCCCTCATCTTATTCCTTATTTTCTTCCCTTCTTCTCCTTCCATCAACCCCTTAACAACCCCACAAATCTCATCTCTCTCAAGAATCCCATTCTCTTTAAACTTAACATTCAAAGCCACCCCAAGATCTTCCACCAACATAACTCTATTCATCTTCTGCTCTGCAAATAATGGCCATGATATCAATGGAACCCCATGAACCACACTCTCAAGTATCGAGTTCCACCCGCAATGCGTCAAGAAACCGCCCGTCGAACCATGGCTCAGCACCCGAATCTGCGGCGCCCACGACGGCACCACCAAGCCCACATTCTTGGTCCTCTCCAAGAACCCTTCAGGCAAGAACGCTAAAGGGTCATTTGAACTATGTACCGAAAAATATGTAGCATTTGCTATTTTATCACTTGGGCTTCTCACCACCCACAAGAATCTCTGCCCACTTTTCTCCAACCCGAAAGCCAATTCGTTAATTTGGGCACTTGATAATGTTCCTCCGCTACCAAATGACACAAAAATAACAGACCCGTTTGGTTGTTCATCTAGCCATTTTAACACAGGACAATCTTCTTGATCTTCTCCCTGATTCGACCGGGTTTGGATCAAAGGCCCAACCGGGTACACCGGCGGAAAGCTTTTCCGATCGGAATCTTGCTTTAGCGCCTTGATTGCGCCCGGTTCTAGCCCCATGAATGAATTTAGTATAATTCCTTCAGCCAATTTGTAGCGCTTCGCGTGATGTAAAAGCCATTTGTACGCGTCGTTCTTCTTGTCTTGAGCGGGATCAAGTAGTTCGCTGCTGTTAATTGGGACACACCCGGGCAATTTGATAGGCTCGGGGTGATCTTTGAAATCGTAGCTAAACGATTCGTCGAGCTCTGGGAGGTGTTTGAAGAAAGAAAGAACCATGGCTGTCGAAGTGAAGAAGACGAAGGACTTAACCTTGAAATCCCAAGCGACTTCGAACGCGTCGGTCCCAAATAAGTCGACGATGAAGGCGACGACGGGCTTGGTGGAGACGATGGACTTGAAGGCGTCGCGGAGAGAAGGCAAGGAGCGAATTACGGTGAGCGACACTCGGGTTTCGATCTTGACATCTTCGGGGAGGTCGGAGACGGAGACGGGAGGGAGGATGATGGAGGATATGGTGGGTGGGAGGGTTTGGAGGTAGGATGTCATGGCTTTAGATGGTGTGTTTCCGGTGGGGATCGTGAACGTGACGGTGAAATCAAGGAGGGAGACGAGTTTTTTCGCAAATTCGGCGAGCGGGATGAGATGGCCCATTCCCGGAGTAGGGAGGATGATCAAATGAGGAGGTTGATGTTGGTCTAGCTGTTGTTCCATGGTGGTTGCTCTGTTTTTGCTCTGCTTTCTTTGGGAGATGATAAGGGGAGGAGGGGATAGAAGGATGTTTTATAGACACAGAGGGAAGACTTATTTGGCAGAAGCGAAGAGAGATTTGTCGTTTTATTATTTGTTTTGTTTTTAAAATTATTTGAATGTTGAATTGATGGGTTTGTTACTTTGTTTGTTAGTTTTGTGGGAGAGAGGACGTTCGGATGTGGTGTGGATGATGTCAATGCCAACGCAAGGCTTGTGCAATCAATCAGTAGGCACCTCCGACGCGACGCCCGTTACCAACATGGTGGTTTGAACTTTAATGCGAATTTCTGAAGAGAATTTAATTTTTTTACAATTATTGGCATATATTAATATTAACCACTACTAAGCTTTCATCCCGTTTGCTTTTAATTAGATTAACTAACTATACCACTTATTTATATTATTTATAAAGTTAAACTTCTTTAACTCACGGTGGTGTGCTAAATTCTTAAATTATTTATTATTTTTAATATAAAGTTATCAAATAATTTTTTATAAAAAGACACATCTATGGGTAATTTGGTAAAAATATACTAAAAAAATTCTTTTATTATATTGGTAAATATAAGATTTTTTTAACTTTTATTTATTTATTTACTTTTTGGTACTTTTAACTTTCTTTTACCTTTTATTTTTTTGTTGTTAACTTTCAATTCTTTTAATTCGCATGCAACCGCACCTGTAAACTACTAATGTAAATATAAATATTTTGGAAGATTACTAATAGAAAATATTAATATCTTTCATTAAAAATAATAATTTTAATTAGTATCATAAATTTAAATTATCACTACTCTCTATGCTTCACACTTTTGAGATTACTTTGTTTGGGATATTTTCATTTTACCCTTTTTAATGTTTATATCTTACTTTGTTTTATCTGCATTTTTTTTTACATGCAATTAATATTGTTATATTTTATATAAAATAATAGCATTGGTCGTACTCATAATGAAATCTTTTTTATTTTTTAACTAAAATATTTAAATTTAAATTAATAAATCTTATATCTCATGTGATATATTATAATTGTTAAAGATATGTAAGATGTTTGTTTAGTCACCATTGGATTCCCCTAAATAGCCTATTTGACCGAAAGAGTTCTTGATTTATACCATTCTTTTAAAGAAAAGAAAATTTAAAGTAGTTCTCCCAAAAAAATTAAAAATTAAAGTAAAGTTTCTTTCGAAAAGTATTTGATTGGTTGTTTGGAAGAAAGATACAAAAATGTTGTTTTCTATATATAATTTAAGAAATTGTGAAACAAACATGAAAATAACTTTATTGTTGTTTTCTTTGACAACAAAAAAGATATTGTAACTCAGTTAGTTGAGGAACTGAATATAAGTGAGGTTAAGACTTAAGTTTTGAATTCGTACCTGAACGTGTCTCTATTTATTCATTTATGTTGAGAAGACCAACCCAAATATCTCTACAATTATATAATAATTATACATATGTAGTTACACTTAAAATTTTGTAGCTGCGTTAATCAAAATAACATTCTCCTTTAAATTTTTAATCAAAAGTCATATATGACGTCTAATTATCTTTTCTTATGGTTGAAATAATGTAAAGCTTTCCCATCCTCGATACCTTTTAAAAGCACTTTAGCTTTTATTGCAATACTTCCTAACAATACACAGAGAAATTCAATTAATGTATCCCCTCACCAAAACATTAATTAAAGTGGTAAGTTTTCAAAAGAAAGGACAATGTATAGAAAGAAAAGTCAAAGGAGCTAATTATTGTACAAAAGGTAGAATTACATTTTTTATGCAAATTCTCAAGCATGTTAGAATGTTATTTTCATGGTAAATTTAAAACTTATATGCATACTTAATTAATAATGGATTAACTAAGTTGAAGAACTAAGTTATCAAATTAATTAGCTTATAAAAATCAACTAGCTTGCAAATTGAGTTTTGTCAGAAAAGATATTTATCTACTAAAACAACTATTTTATATGATCATAATGAGATTAATAAATTTTGAGACGTTATTTGCTATAAATAGGTCTTGCTTTTAGATGTGAATACCGAATTGACCTTTTGTTGGAATTAAATTAAATAAATTTAAAACTTAATTGCATTGTTGATTTTTATGAAAATAAAATTAATTGATATTAAGATTTATGTCATGGTGTCAACTCTTGTATATATATCTTGATTATTTCTTGGAACAATGTGGGGAAAGATTGTCTCAATATGAATGTGACACCCTTCTAGTCTTGTATATATTACTCTTTATTGTAATATTAATATTTCTTAAGGAAAGATATTAGTAAAAGATAATACCATCTTTTTCATAGAGATATAACAATGTAGGTAAAAAAACAAAAATTAATACATACAATATGTATACTTTAGAAGTGAAAAAAAATATAGAAAAATAGATTAATTATATCCATTTTAGCTTAATAAAGTAAGCAGATGAGAAAACGTAGTTGAAATCAAATTACTATAATATCTCTTAATTTTAAAAATAAAATTCAATAATAAAGTTTTTAGGGGTAGTTTTGAAAGAATGTCAAAAATGATTATGAGGTAATTTTTTTTTTTTAACTTTTCAAATTATAATAGTATAGATTTGTATCTTTCATCAATACTTATTCAAACTACTATTATTATAAAAGCTGAATTACGGCAAAGTAGTAGAGGTGGACACAGTTGGGTTTCATCGATTTTAGGCCAATACCTAATCCAACCCAAACAACTCGGAATAGAAAAATTAGAACCCATCCCATCCCATCCCAATCTAACCCGAACTAGCACAAAGTAACCTAATTTGGATTGGGTTGGCCAATCCGATTAGAATTGGGCCTATTTAGTCAATTTCAACCTACATTGACCTTTAAGTGGAGACCAATTTTTTGGGTCTAATCTAATACAACTTTTAAATCTATGTATTTTAGTCTTAAATGATAGCTTCTAAACACTAGCTAATATTCTCAAACTATTCGAAATAAACATTGTCACGCCTCGCCCGGACAAGCCTAAACCGGCGGGACACTCACGGACGGGGCGCGAATGCATTATAACACTAACCCAGTGCGCGAAAACAGGATTAGGTACAAGCCTGATTTCATTAATTTCAGAATATTTGTACATAAAATAGTTAAGGGAACATTCTCCCAAAATCCCTAAAGAACAATACAAAGAGTACAAAAATATGGGCCTAAAAACCTGCACCCAGTCCACCTTAATTTCCTGTGAAAAATTGGATAACAACGAGGTGAGCTACACGCTCAGTGAGTAAAATAGTTCGTGAATATAACAATTAATAAAGCAAACTTCATAATCAAATATCATAAATACTCATCAGAGCATCATAATTAATCCAACATGTATGTATACATGACCCCGTCTCGTATTGGTTTCATGATTATACGTTGCCTGAGTTCACGTACAGATGTCCCTTCCCAGGAGTAGCCAAGTTCTCATTGTACGTACCTCCTCAGAAACGACGCTCTGGATTCACGTACAAATATCCATCCTCAGGAGTAGTCGGGTTCTCATTGTACGTCCCTCTCCAGATAAATATAATGAATAGTAAATGTGACGCCCCGAAAATTATTTCATCTAGCCCATAACCCAATTGCATTTTTGCCCAAACTCTATGTGTTGTCTTGATATGTTTGGTGTTTGTTTGATGATTGTTTAATGTTTGTATAGTTGATGCTTGATAATGTATATAAATATATGTATCATAAATTTATATGAGTCATGTTAAATTAAAGTATAATGCATATGTTATGATTTATGCATGGGCTCATTAAACCATGAATTGATATGGGTTAGGATTGATTGAATAAAAGGATAAATGAAATTGAAAATTTGGTGTATTAAATGGATTGGACATTTAAAATAAATGTGGTTAGTATGGGTAGTATGAGACCAACACATGTGAAGGTTGGTGCATGAAAGTGGACAAGTGTCCCATGCCATCAAGGAAGTGCTAGAATGAGTGGAGGGAATCAAGGAGAGAATCAAGGAGGAAAACAAGGAGAGAATCAAGGAGGAAAACAAGGAGAGAATCAAGGAGAGAATCAAGGAGGAAAACAAGGAGAGAATCAAGGAGGGAATCAAGGAATTGCTAGAAAGAGGTGAGTGGAGAGAAAGGAAAGAAGAAGAGAAAGAAAAGAAGAGAAAGGAAAGAAGAAGAGAAAGGAAAGAAGAAGAGAAGGAAGGAGAGAGTTGCAGGAGGAAGATCCCTGCGATGTTTCCATCAAAGAGGTAGATCTTTGGAATATACGGTCAGATTGAGCTCAAATTTTATCAGCACATTCGTAGCTTATGGTTCTTCATTCTGGTCGGTGGAGATCTTGATCAGAGGTTTCGTCTAAGAGATATAACCTCTCAAACGAAGCTGGTCGGAATTTCTGGGTTTCTCGTGCCGTTTCGGTAAAACTTACAGATCTCCTCAATCTACCGTTGGATGGATATCAAATTTGGGTATGTCGTTTATAACAGATATTTCTGTATTCTGAACGGTGGAGATGTCTATACGTTTAGTATTTTATGTGATATAGCCATCTGAGTTTGGATATTTGCAGCAGGAAAGGAGAAACTGTCTGATTAGATACTTGTTCATCAAAGATACATATCTTTTCGGTCCACCGTTGGATTGGGCTGATATTTGGACAGAAGGTTTGTTTCTTCACATACTTCAATATGTACGGTGGATTTTGTGATTATATATTTCTATTGGTAGATTAATACACCTGAACAGAATAATACATGTGAAGAATTGGTAGGGTTGTTTGTATTAGACCTACATTTAGAATATGAACTTAGACCTTTCCAAATAGCTTGCATGTCAACTATGTTGACCTAGTTGCCATTGTTGATGAACCCATGATGCAAAATCAGTGATATACATGGCTGAACATGGTGACCTAGTGTAAATCGACAATAGGGCCTAAGTATGGAAAATTTCATATTTTAGGGCTTTTGATGCTTTTGGCCTAGAATCATTGAATTGATGCAACTTATGTTTAATTAAGCATGGTTAGAGTTGATTATGCTACTGATTTGGTGGTTGTGACCATATCATGGGTTAGGCCTACTTGTGATCAAGTGACCCAATTTGGGCATGTTTATGCCTAAAGGAATTGAAAATCAGTATTTTTGATTAATAGAATGGTTTATGTATGAGAACTATGCATTAGAGGCCTAAGTCATGTGATTTGAGTTGAATGATGGGATTAGATGAGATTTAGGCCTATTGTTTATATGTGGACTGATTTAGGGTTGATGTGTAATGTCTATGTGATTGAGCATAGAAATTGATGTATGGTAGGATATTGATGAATGTTTCAGGATCTTGATTTGGGTTGATTCGGTTTGGTGATCGTGTGTGGTTAAGTACTCTCGCGAGGCTTGGTTGTGAGTAGACTTCATTTATGATTATATCTTTTATGTCATCATATCACTTATATATATTGTATCTTGAAAGCATGAATGTGTTCTAATGTTTTGAATGATGCATTGATTTGAGAAAACCTTATGACTTTGGTTGGACCCATCTATCTGGCTAATAGGGGGACTTAACCTTGTCATAAGAGGGTTTTAGAAAAGGAAATGATTGGGATCAACGGCACGGTGAAATAGACGTGTACTAGTAACCCAAATAAAAATGATTGGGATCAACGGCACGGTGAAATAGACGTGTACTAGTAACCCAAGGCATGTGGAATGTGGATCCAAATTGATAAACTTTTACTTGCATCGAACTTATTATAAATGCTTGATATCTATATGTTATGAGCTTTTAATCATGCTACACATTGACATGCATACATGGTTTTTATTGATGAGTATTGATAGCATATTTGAATTCTATTCACTGGGCATCGTTGGCTCACCCTCATTTTCCTCTTTCAGGTCCTTCTGTCCCGAATAAGGGCAAAGGAGTAGTCATATCTTGAGGGCCTTGCCTGCGAGAGAATCCAAGGCCTCGATGTGAGTTGAGAGGCATTTTGATTGAATTGTGTTTAAATTATGAAGTACTATATTTTGGATTATGTAATTATAACACTTACCACATTGTAGTATGGGTGAGTTGGGACTTGTTAGATAGACTATGTGGGCATATGACGATTTTATTTGTACCCACAATTTTCGACTTTATGAGTATGTCAATTTTAATGGACTGTAGGGATTATGATTATTATTTATGGTTCATTTTTTTATGGATTATCTCTTGTCTTGGATGATTAATACGGTGGGTAGTTTTGTTTAATACCTTTTGATATCATATTGTTGTTTGGGATAAGGCTTGTAGGATCTCAACCACCTCACGGGAGTTGAGGAGTGGTCGGAGATGCCTACGCCGGGCATCCCGCCCCGGCATTCCGCATGCCATTCCCTGCGGGGTTGGTGGTCCGGGGCGCTGGGTCGCCACAGTAAACATTGCTTCTAACTATTCTATTAATCATAAACCACATACGTCCCTAGGTGGTACTTATGTATGATGTCATTGCATGAACTGGTCCAGTCTTTACTTAACATTAGACAGGATTTGGCAACGTCTGGTGATCCTTATCAGTGTCGGTATCACCACGTGCAAGGTTGGGACATTCAATATTACTTGTATAAGCTGATAGCTTTCAAATAAGACCAACCAGATCAGTCTCCAGTTGAGAGGTGAGACACAAGGTCTACATAAATACCAATCGTCTAGAGCAGCACGCTGCCATTTCACTATTTAAAGTTACTAAGGACAAGACTGAGTCTGGTTGAGCTAGATTGACCACTAGTCCGGTATAGCAACAGTGTAATATATGAACTCCAAATATATAGGCATAAGTATGACAAGTATAAACATTATACGTAATAATGCAGTGTAAATGAATAATAGACATAATGATAAATGAATGTAAACTTTAATAAAATTTATAAGACATGCAAACCTATGTTTCGTTCCCCACCTTCAGATAAAAACTCTTTCGAGAACTGGTACCTTCCCCCAAGCAAAACCGCGTTGCACCGCAAAGAGAGTCTTAAAAGAGAAGACAAAAACTCAAAATAAGTGAGTGAGAGAGAAGAAAAATCACAAGGAGAAGTGATTTTGGTGTGAGAAATGAGGAGGGAGGTTCCTTAAATAGGAAAAAAACCGTGCCCGAAGTTCAAATTTTTTTGTTGTGCAAACCTAGGGTATTACACTTTACCCCCCTTAAAAGGATTTCACCCTCGAAATCAGTCTAAGTAGTCATGATTGCTATCAGTGTGAGATTCACCGCCGTCGTCATCGTTTGCTAGCTAAGGGTAGTACCTGTAAGGTCCCTGAATAGCACTGTGGCCGGTGGAATCCTCAACATCATGAAACTATGGAGAGCAAATGGAGTTGGTTTCGTCCTCAGAAGGTTTCGACCTTTGCTTAACAGATGATGGTGTAGGGCTCTGCTGGTTGCATCGTTTAAGGGGAGGTAGGTTGAGCGGTAGGACGATTTTTCGTGTTGTTGCTCGAATCCGGCCGCCGGGCAATTTTGGTAGAAGATCCTGCCAAGATGAGGGCACGGGATTGTTTCGGGCAAAATTGTTACGAAAAAGCCATGCACGCTCTGGCGATAAGGATCGCTGCCTGTGGGGCGATGGAGTTGGTGATGCGAAATAGTTGTGACTTGACTCAGATCCTGAAGGAGTCTCCAATGGTTTCCAAAGAGGCCATTGTGTGTGTGCATCACTATATCCATTGGTATTATTTTCAGACATCTGCATAGTTATTTAAGTGAAACGATATATTAAGATATTTGTAAACAAAGTTCCATCATTTTATTGATAAGTGAAATAGTACAATGTATCATATCATCAATTATTACTTGAAAACAATTCAGGGTATTTCTGTTTAATTGTTGCTTCTAGTTCCCATGTTGCTTCCTCTACTCCGTGGTGATTCTAGAGCACCTTCACAAGTGGTATGCTATGTCGCCTTAGTTCTTGAGTTTTTCTATCCAGAATCTGTATCGGTCTCTCCTGATACCTATTTCCTTCCTCAACCCGAACATCGACCAGAGGGATAATATGCGAATAATCAGGACGATGCTTTTAAAGCATGGATACGTAAAAAATATCATGAACCTTAGACATGGACAATGGAAGGGACAGACGATAAGCAAGTTTGCCAATACGTTCAATGATTTGAAATGAACCGATATACCGCGGGGAGAGCTTTCCCTTGATCCTAAAGCATTTGACACCTCTTGTAGGCTGAAATTTTAGAAAAACCAAGTCCCCTTATCAAATTCTAGAGGCTGCCTCCGCTTGCTAGCATAGCTCTTTTGTCGACTTTGTGCAACATGAAGTCGCTCCTTTACTAGTGTGATCTTCTCAGAAATCTCTTGAACTAGTTCAGGCCCCAATTGCGGTCGATTTTCCATATCTAACCAGCATACCGGAGATCTGCAACGGCGACCATAGAGGGCCTCGTATGGTGCCATGCTGATACTAGTTTGGTACCTGTTGTTGTATGCAAACTCAGCTAAATGTAAGTGCTTTGCCCATCTGTCATGAAAGTTCAAAATGCAGCACCGTAACATGTCCTCCAAGATTTGGATAAGATGCTCTGACTGCCCATCAGTTTGAGGGTGAAAGGTTGTGCTCATGGTGATCCTAGAGCCCATTTTACTCTAAAAGCTTTGCCAAAACATTGATGTGAATCGAGGGTCTCGATCAGAGAGGATCGTGAGTGGTATGCCATGGAAGCATACAATTTATCTTTCATACAGTTCGACAAGCTTGGCGGGGTTATCCGTGAACTTTATTGGCAAAACGTGTGCAGACTTTGTAAGTCTGTCAATGATAACCCAGATAGCATCTTGCCCTTTATTTTTTCGAGGTAAGGCCCTAACAAAATCCATTCCGATGTTCTCCCACTTCCATTTTCCAATAGGTAAAGGCCGGAGAAGTCCAGAGGAAAGTTTTCGTTCTACCTTAACTTGCTGGCAAATGAGACATCGAGCAACGAAGTGTGTAATCGCCTTCTTCATTCCAGAAAACCAGAATTGTCTCTTGACATCCTTGTACATCTTGTCACCCCCAGGATGCATAGCGAACCTCGAACAGTGCATCTTAGTGAGCACATTTTTTTGAACCTCAAGATCGTTCGGTAGACAAAGACATTTTTTTTTTATAGAAAATGACTCCGTCTTCAGAAACCAACCAGTGAGGAAGGTCCTATCCGCTGAGTAGAAGTTCTCGTTTCTCCATTAACATAGGGTAGTTGGCTTGAGTTGCTGAAATCTTTTGAACCAATTTAGAGTTGGCTGATAATTGAGAGAGTCGTGATCTTGCTCCTTCCTTGATCAGTTGTAGGTTAAAATTCTCCATCTCTGTAGCCAACTTCCCCATCTCGAAGTTAAGAGTGCAAGCAACATGAAATTTTTAACTCACTGCATCAGCCACAACATTGTCCTTATCGGGATGGTACTGGAGTTGAAAGTCATAATCTTTCAAGAACTCCAACCATCGTCTTTGGTAGAGGTTTAGGTCTCTCTGGGTGTAGATGTACTTAAGACTCTTGTGATCCGAGAAGACCTTAAACCGTTCACCGTATAGGTAATGACACCATAACTTCAGTGAGAATACGACAGCTGCAAGTTTCAAGTCATGTGTTGGGTAATTACCCTCATGAATCTTCAGTTGCCTCAAAGCATATGCAACAACTTGGCCTTCTTGCATTAGTACGATACTTAAGCCCTGGAGAGACAAGCGTCGGTATATAGTGAAAATCCAAGTGCATTTCTTGGAGTGATTAGTACTGGTGCAGTCGTGAGGCGCTTATTCAATTCCAGAAATGATGTTTCACAGATGGGATTCCAGATGAATCGCACGTCTTTCCGAGTGAGCTTTGTCATAGGTTCAACAATCTTTAAGAAGTCCTTGATGAAGCGTCTGTAATAGCCAGCCAAACCAAGAAAACTCCTAATCTGAGTAACAGTGGTAGGCTGCTTCCAGTTTAAAATTGCTTCAATCTTAGAAGGATCCACCTCAATGCTATTGCCTGAAACCACATGGCCAAGGAATTGAACTCGCTTCACCCAAAATTCGCACTTACTCAACTTTGCATACAACTGGTGGCTTCTCAAGGTCTAGAGGACAATCCTCAGATGTATCTTATGGTCTTTCTCGATTGAGGAATATATCAAGATATCGTCTAAAAATACCACCACAAATCGGTCTAAGTATAACCTAAAGATGCGGTTCATCAAATCCATGAATGCAGCAAGTGCATTTGTTAGACCAAACGGCATGACCAAGAACTCGTACTGACCATACCGAGTTCTGAATGCCGTCTTGGTAATGTCCGACTCTCAGATCCGGAGTTGATGATAACCAGATCGTATCTTAAAGAAGTATTTGACATCTAAGTTGGTCGAACAAGTCATCAATCCTGGGCAACAGGTATCTGTTCTTAATGGTGACGTTATTCAACTTGCGATAGTCGATGCAAAGTCGTAATGAACCATTTTTTTTGCCAACATATAGAACTGAAGCGCTCCAAGGTGATGAACTTTTCCTGATGAAGCCATTACTCTCTAATTCCTTCAGTTGTTTGTCCAATTCGACCAACTCGACATTGGACATTATGTATGGTGGAATTAAGATAGACCCGGTCCTAGGTATGAGATTGATCTCAAAATTGAATTCCCTAACTGGAGGTAGACCAGGAAGGTCATTTAGAAAAACTGTTGGGAATTCAGATATTACCGAGACATCGTGTACTTCGAGACGGTACAGTACTGGTGATTCATTTTCATCACCAAGGGATAGAGCTCGAAGCTGTCCCTTGAGAAGTGCAACAGTCGAGTTGTGTATCCATTTCCTCGTTCCCTGAATCTTGACAAACTCCCCCGTGGGCAAGGTTAACTGAACTTGCTTCTTCTTACAATCAATTTTTGCATTCAGTGGTGCGAGCCAGTCCATGCCAAGGATGATGTCGAAGTCTTCAATGTCCATCACAAAAAGATTTGCATATATTATATGTTC
The DNA here is from genome assembly GCA_035771175.1 of Paratinospora sagittata. Classification (NCBI taxonomy): domain Eukaryota; kingdom Viridiplantae; phylum Streptophyta; class Magnoliopsida; order Ranunculales; family Menispermaceae; genus Paratinospora; species Paratinospora sagittata. The sequence goes on along the minus strand of CM069596.1, from coordinate 26,251,065 downwards.
TGACATTCGAAGCTCACATCGAGAACACTGCAAATTCACGTCAGTACCAGATCCTAAAGGTGATGTGACATGGATTGTGATGTCTGTGGGTTTAGGATGCAACCCTAAATGTTTTACCAATGCAGACGATATAAAAGAATGCTTAGCACCCGAATTGAACAAGACATGCACCATTGTATTGAACAAGGAAAATGTACCTTTGACTACATTGTTGTCTGAGAGGGGTTGTTGAACGATAACAAATGCTCTGCCCTAGTTTCGTTGCCCCTGGTTCTGCCTGGGTTGGGCATTAACAACAGGTGGGGCTTGTTGAACTGGGACAACGGGAATAGGTTGCTGAAGGTGCGAAGAAGCATTTCTTACATGGCCCTGGTAACCGTAGTTGAAACACGTCAACCTTTGCTGCTGATGGTTCTGTTGGCCATGCTGATTGTGGTGCAATAACAGTAGCAACTTAATTGCATTCTGAATGATTATGTCTATGTTGTTTTTCAGAAAACAATTTGTTTACTTTAATAAAGTGGTTTGCATGCCTTTTCTCTACATTTCTACAAGTCTACTGTTGGAAAAATACAAGTGTTTTAGTGCCTTGGGACTATCGACTAGGTTGAATGTCACACCCTGGGTTGCACAGCGTGCCCCCTACCCAGGTGTGGGCGCACCCCCTCGGGGCGAACGCCAGCCATTATGGATCCATAATATTGTCCCATCCCGGTACAACCACCGCCACACAAGGACGTCTCTTGTACACGGGATCATTTGTCCCCACTATTCATGAATAGTGCAGGGCCTCCCTAGGAATCGAACTCGAGACCTCCCTTAAGGAGTCTGATTTCGCATTCCTTAAGGGAGGTCTCGAGTTCGATTCCTAGGGAGGCCCTGCACTATTCATGAATAGTGGGGACAAATGATCCCGTGTACAAGAGACGTCCTTGTGTGGCGGTGGCTGTACCGGGATGGGACAATATTATGGATCCATAATGGCTGGCGTTCGCCTCGAGGGGGTGCTCCCACACCTGGGTAGGGGGCACGCTGTACAACCCAGGGTGTGACAAAAAGGCCTTATGTGTGACAAAAAAGGCCTTATGTATACATAAGGCCTTTTTTGTCACACCTGGGTTGCACATAGTGCCTCCTACCCAGGGTGATGAGTACCCCAATCTCCAGGGCGTACTCCAGCCATTATGGATCCCATAATATTGTCCTATCTCGGCCAGCCACGCCACACAAGGACGCCGGTCACCGAGATCATTTGTCCCCACTATTCACTCATGAATAGTATAGGGCCTCCCCCAAAATCGAACTCGAGACCTCCCTTAAGGAGTCTGATTCCTCAGCCTTAAGCTGGGCCTGCTCGGCAGCCCTCTTCAGCTTGGCACTTTGTGCCACCACCTTCGACTTCATTATTATCGTGTTGGTCTGCACCTCTTCAAAACATCTTTAAAACACTCGTAGTCCTTCAAAACTTGATGCAGTCAATAGTTGGACTAAGCAACAACTTGTGGAACAAACAAAACAAAATTAGCTTCCAATCAAAGAATATCTCGAGTTAAACAAACGAAAAGCAAAAGGCATAACTTACCTCAGTGGCCTTCATGAAAGCGTCATTGAGGTTCTCGAGCACATCCTCATCCTTCATCAGGGTTGAGGTAGTGCTCGGGATGCTGACCTAGAATAAGGCTAGCTTCAGATCGACATCACCGATCTTGTGAGTAATAGTTGCGAAGTCTTTTCTCCACAACTTTTACTGGACAGCTGCTCAGGAGGTCCAAAAGCCTTGGTCTTCATTCGTGTGTACCTCACCTCCTCTGTAAAAGGAACACTCTACTCGGAAGACCGAGCAGAAGAACCATTAAAGGCAAAAGTTTTCTTAGTGTTGTTGCTCCAAATCTAGACAGTAGCACCCTGGCCGGTAAGTGCCCGCTCGACAGCGATGTTCTTCAGCTTGGAAGGGTAGCTGCGTATTTGCTAGCAGTTTTCTTGGGAGCCATCTTCTTCTTCTTCATTCTTTTTTTGGCAGCAGACTCTGGGTTTTCAAAACTTGAAAACAAAATAAAACAAAAGTCACCTTGGTATTAAAGGAAACAGGTCGGAAGAAAGAATAATAAAGTACTTTCGCCCATAAAAATGAATTGGCTCGGGGATCAACTTAGTTTCGTGCAACCTCGTCGGTATCAGGATCACTTTGTACCGTCGAGCTTCAAAAAGGGAGTTGAAAAATGACGTTGATCCAGTAAAAGTTGTACTCCTTCCTATTTAGTGTATCCTAAGACACTATGGGATAGGAAAAACATATTAATATCGAGCAACATACTACCGAGAAAATAAACGAAAGCAATAAAAAATGCAAGGGACGGAGGAAAGCTCAATACTTGGAGTCCTGAATCTAGTTGGTACACCGGCCCTCTGCTCACTCCTCGAATGCGAAGAACCACTTATTTTTCCAATTTTTGTTTGAAAAAGGGTTATTCGTAATTAGAGAACTCCCCTCCACCCCTTGCTGGGTGGCAAAATAATACCACCTAGTACACTTAGGGTAGGACTTAAGTCTGTAGGTCAGGCCGATTCATCGAAGTAAAATTTCGACCAGCCATTTCCCTTACAGAGTACGAGACAATTTAGAATGGTCTTCCACACATATGGGTTGAACTGAGTAAGGGAAACTCAGAAGATGGAAATAAGACAACATAAAAGAGCTTGGACTGGTAGCCTCATCCCATCTCAGAAGTAATGGGTGTGGAAAGCTACCTTTCTATTCTAATGACAACTAGCTCGGTCTCTGAGCACAGGCGCTCTAAGAACTATGTTGCTCAGGATACCAAGTTCCTTGCGAAGTTTCACAAAATGGTGATCTTTGGTTTTCAACGGGATGCGGTCCATGGCAAATACCGCGCCTCCGAGCTCTCCTGCTGCTGAGCTCTCCGCCGCGGGAGGATGACCAGAAGGGCTCAGCTTGGTGGTAAGACACTGCTTGCGACCGATCAACAAACACCCACTTCGTGGTCGGTGTCCTCCTCACCTTCCTCACCTTCCTCGTCGAAATCCCCCTCGTAGGCTTCCTCATGGACTGCTCTACCGACCTCGAGTTCAACATCATCCTCACGACTCCTCAAAGGTGACATTAAAATCCTCGGTAGGCTGGGTAGTTTGCTTGGGATCTACAATATGGTCGGCCATCTAGTCACCTAAGGGTTCACTAACTACTGAACAAAGTATACTGAGCAGTGGGTACCAAATAGGAATTACCGAGCTCGCTAGACGACATGAATCAGAGTGTTGAGCAAACTGAGGAGCTACCATTTATAAACGAACCTATATGCACAACACTTAATGTAGCGCATATCCTGAGGCAAAATTGAACTATCTAAATGAGAAGTACGTGTGACAGCTGGGAAGGTGACACACTTCTTTTCGCAATTCGAAGTGTAATGTACGAAAGTCGGATACCTTAGTCTCTAGAGAATCAGCTCGAAGCCTCCGACCAAAGAGGTTTGGTCAGAGCCTAGGGGGTAGATGTTGGACCCATTTCTCGGCATACCTAGCTTCATGACACATCATCAGCCATACTAGCCAGATCGACTACCAGATGATGACATCAACTTAGAAGGAGAAGATACCGACCTGGCACTACCCAAGTACCGACATGCCAGAATGGCAGAATTGACTTGATAGCAACGACGTAACGTCAGCTCGACATACTAAGCAGACCAACTAAGTTACTATTCGATGGATAAGGATAATGTGAGATTCATTACGACAAATCCAAGATTCTACATTAAAATTATGGCAATATGCCAGCTAGGCCAAAGATCCTAAATACTATAAATACCTCCTCATCCCTCATTAATGAGGTAAGCAATTAATTACCAAGTCAGTGTGATTAATACCCGATAGAGTTTGGAACTGACTTAGGCATCGGAGGGTCTTTGGCCGACACTACACCGGTGTTCCTTACTATACCTACTTTTTTTCCTTTTTCTCTTTCAGGTCCGAGGTCCCGAGCAAGCGAGCCAGCACCTAAGCGGGTTCAGCTTAGTACGTTCCCTCTACTTTATCATCTACTGTTCTTGACATATACCATATCCAATTCATATTTTATTTTAGCCACCTTTTATGTATATTGATTATTGCTCATATGTATAATTTTATCCTTAAAAATAAGAGTAGATATTGAAATAAGATTTTCACTCACATTTGTGAAACATCCTTTAGTTCAAAATTTGACAACAAACAATACCTCTAAAACCTATATTAAGAACAAATAAATAGACGCCAAACATTATACATTGTATATATAGAGATATAAATAAATATATCTAGAGAAAACGATTTCTCTTATATATATATATATATATATTGCTAATTGCATAATTCCATGATTAAATTAAGACTAAGATCAACATGATAAAATTATTATTAGAGAAGAGCTTGGAATTAAAAATAATTTTTTTTTATAAAAGATAATTTGTTTTAACCTTTCTCGTTTCTTTTATAAAATTGTATGTCCCTCTTCACTATTGTTAGTCAAGCTTTCAATTATTTAAAATTTTCATCATCATTAATATCTTGGATTAAACAAAAAATATTTCGAGAATCTTATTGACTGTAATAAATAAATTGGTAAAGTAATCTATTAGATATTATTTTAAGCTTGAGTATGGCAATAAGAACGTCTTCTAGAACTTAGACGTATATGCTAAATATCTAGATTAAACACTATTGGTATAGCATTAGGGCGCTTTTTATGGATGTTAGCTCAAGTCATAATACATAAATCACTGAAATAGGAGATCACAAATAAATCAAGAATATTAATTTTCATTACCTTAGGTTGTGTATCATATATTTACAATATTAATAATAAGAATGAAAATAGAAAAAAATAGGTGGTTCAAATATTATTCATAATTATTAGCATATTAAATGCTTTCCCTTAAAATTCTGGTGACAATTTGAATGATGTGCAGAAAACTCAAATTAAATAAGTGTGTCATTTGATGGGCAACCTGAAAGCTAACTTGTCAAACATGGAAATTTTGAATCCTATTTTGTTTGCTTCTATTTTTTCTTAATTTACCAGTTTTTTTTTTTTTTTCTAAATTCTTCGTTAATATTTTTGACCATTCAATAAAAATTCTATAGAATATTGGATGAATTAAGTGAATAAAAAGAGGATTAAAATCCAATATTAAATCTGATGACTAGCATCCAAACATATTAATAAAAATGTTAAAACACTTTATCTCATGAATTTCTTGAGGTTTGCTTTTGCTTATAAATAATTATAGTAGGAAAAACAGTTACAAATGATAATACCAATCTTAAGGCATTTTTCTTAGTTCGATAAACAATTGATCATGAAGCTTAGATTGGAAAGATATGAACAATATATTATATTGATAATAAAACAAGTAATTTAATTTCATATATATATATATATTCAAATCTAGAATAACATATCGACCTAATTAATTAAGCTCAAGTTGACCATCTTATATAGGCAAGGTTTTAAATCAATGCACGTGTCCTTCTTAGCTTCTCAAATTAATTCTTAGGAAAAAAACCCACAAGAAGCTCATGGATCATATCCCTTGATTATTTTGAATTCGAGAATAAAGAATTATATACATCAATTATGCATGATTAATACAACTACTCTTAATTATTATATAATATAAAAACTTTAGTAATATAAGAAGGAAAAAAGAAGAAGTGGGGAGTACTATCATTTAAGTATTAGAAAAAAGTCACTACTTTCCATGACTAGGAGGAACTGCTTTATAATATAAGTTAGATTTTAATATTATATAGATAGTCTAAATCATTGAGCTGATTTTCAGAGATATATATCTCTTGCGAGGATGCATATCTGGCCTAACTTTCTAGGCTACTAATAATAAATTAAAGCATTTTTTTCTTCTTCTTCACATATATAATTAAATTATCTCCAATCATGTGTTAATATATTATTCAAGATAATTTAATAGATGTATTTTAACATTTTCCTATCACATATTCATTTAAGATCATTTCAAGATTGACAAATATACTTATATAGGTGCCCATCAATCGATCTCGATCTCTTGATCCTAACTATCCATCAAGATCAATATGTATACAGAAAACTAAATTCACTAGTTCAATTTAACAAGAAACTGAGATTCAAGGATAATTGAAGCCCAAGAGAAAGTTATCAAGCGGCGTAATCTATATAGCCTACAAATTAACTTGGAACTAAAAAGAACATCAATACTATATTATATATATAAGAACCATACATGTCTAATTAATTAGATATGTCAAGCACAAGATATACCCATAGAAGTGGATGTAAACCGTGCCGACGAACTTCTTGTCGCCAAGGAACCGAGTTCTGGCAAGACCCCGATGTAATCCACACCCATCTCATGCATCTCCGGGATCACCGAAAGTGCGCCAAACCGGTCTCTGAGAACAAAGATATCACCTTGGGAATATTCCTTAGAACCAGCATATTTTACGGTAGAACTATTTCTTGGACGAAAAAATGATCGAAGAAACTTGTTCACCGATCTAGAAATCCTCGATGACTTCTTCTTCGATGATGATGACGACGACGATGATGATGGTGGTGCTGGTGGTGGAGGTGGCAATAGTGATGGTGTATCATGAGGTAATCGTGGCATGGAATAAGACCTAGAAGAGAGGACGGAGTCGAGTTGACGCTCGAAAGATTTCAACTCGAACGAATCGTACAGTGAGCTGCCACAATCCCATAGAAGAGCCTTGGATTCTTCATCTTCCAGCTTCTTCTTGGTCTCCTTTGTTTGATCAGTTTCATCATGGTTCGTCATATCATCTGTTGTGTTGCTTAGAGCTTTGAGATACTTAAATATATAAGGGTGAGATAAGAGAGAAAAAATAAATAAAAAATAAAAATAGAGACGGAATGGAAGGGAAGGAGGCGTTATAATATAATAATGGTTGGTGAAGATTCAAATGAGTTGGCTGACTAAACTTGAGCAGGTTCACATAGAATTGACCATTGCATCAAATTAAATAAATTCTAGCAACTTTCACATGCTGTAAGTCTGCATTTATTGAAAGGAGAAAGTGAATTAATTTTTAATATTACACTTGGTACTGGTAGGTAATCCTTCATGCCTAATGCGTGACTTGTGAAAAGTTGAAGTGGTGGTTGTCCTTGTTTGCTACTCCTTTGGCCACAAGATTTTCTGCATATATTTACAGAGTGTGTGGTATTAATTTTTTTAGTTTTTAATTCAAAATAGATTCTAAATTATAATATTACCTCATATCATTATTTTTTATATAAGATATTAAAATGAGATAGGTTTAAGAATTAAGAAAGGTAATTAAATAGATAAATTGCAACTAAGGTAAGCCTAAAATCAAAGAAAATGGAGGAGGTTGAAGATTAGTTAAATTACTTTATTAATTAATCCTTAACTGACTTTTACAAATAAAATATGGTTTAAGTTTTAAAGGGTTAATTTTAGATTAAATTTGACACAAATGATCACAAGGTGACCTCTCCTAAGTAAGTAATGAAAGTTATAATTATTTATGTACTTAAATATATATTTTAATATTACTAATTATCCTTTCTCGTAGTGAGATAAGTAATTAATTAATGTGATTCAACCCATAATCTCAAGATGACTTGCTTAATGGGCCATTAAGTTAGGAACTCAACATGTAAATGTATTATAATGTTTGGTTAATGCCCCCAACAACAGATGCCGCGTAACCGCGTTGATAGATATATATATATAGGTCAACATTATAATCACATGCAGTTTGTTGCCAGCCGTTAATTTGATGGTCTACATTTATATAAAATATTTATTTAATTTCTTTAATGGAGGATAAGAGAGAACCCTTTTGATTATTATTAATTAATTTAATTAATTAATTAATCCACCCATCATTTTGAGATTAGCTATACATTACCCACGGCTTCATATGATCAAGATTTGCCAAGTCTAAGTTATTCCTACCTATATGCATACAAACACACACAAATAAATATTACTTGTTTAAGCTTTAATACGTCATTAATTAGAATGGCTCAGATCAACCACCATATTTACTAAGGCCAGTGAGAATATAGATAACAAGAACAAGCTATATATTGACCCAACAAAGCCAGGATTAATATATATATATATAATGTTTTATATATGTCATTTTTTGACGTTAGCATCTAGTTCCTTTGGATATTTTAGAAATGTTCATGTATTAGGCAATATCCTTAAATACACACATTACCAAAATATTCAAAAAAAATTAGGTACTAATATCAAAAAATAGTATTAAAACCTGTGTAAAAATAACATTACTCTCTATATATATATATATCTTGTCAATGATTCTAAAATAATATCAACTTTTCTTTGCCTTACTTGTCACACTAATTCCCTGCACCTTTGCTTGTCAGTTAGGGAATTATTTAGGCCTTATTTTTCTTCGAAGTTAATTAGTTGTACGTACTAGGGTTAAACATTGATTAAATATGGAAGAATTAATTGCTAGAGGTTGACTCCATATATATATATCAAAACGTGTACTTCAACTTGAGTTGCTAATCAATTGTTGAGGTCAAAAAATATTTACGTGGCAAAACAGCCCCGCTTGTATATAAACCAGAAAAAGAAGGATAATATATAATTTCCCAGATAAGCAGGGATACGTAGTTTGTCTTGTAATGGAAGAAGGGAATCTTAGTGGAGCCCTTTAAAACATATTTCTAACCGACCGACCTATTAATTAGTTGATAATTTGGTGAGTCTGACAAGTTTTTTAATAATCAAAACAATACATTAATTAGACTTAGTATGCGTGACTTTTAAAAATTAAAATTTTAAATTTTAAATTAAAATAAAATTTTGTTTGGAATATAGAAAAATAGAAGAAAAGAGTCCAAATTTAAATTTTAAAAAGGTAAAAAAGAGAAATTATATGTAGATACAAAAATAGGAGACATGCAAGAAGAGGGGAATGAAGATTATTTAACTGTATACTTGAATTTTAATTTTGGCTTTGTAACTAATTTAAAAAATAAAAGATAATTATAAGTTTAAAGGAATAGTTTTGAAAGTTTAGTAAAAATGATAATACGTTGAACTTTTTCAAATATCTTATTATATATACTATGGATGTGTGTACATGTTTTGAATGTGAAATATAAGAATTAAGGATAATAAAAATAAAATAATATAACTGAAGTAGGTTAATTTGAAAAATGTCAACTTATGCCAAAAAAAGTGAAGGTAATACAAAGATAATTAAGTAGGGAACAGTTATTCTTATGAAATTATTCTACACATTACTAGAACTATATCTTAAAATTAAAAAAAAAATCACAATAAGATCTTTAAAAGGTATTTATAGAAGAATGACAAAACTAAAAAACTTGAGCCTTGTCGCCTCTAGACAGCAAGCACTGTTGACAAATGAGCAACAATGAGAAATGAATGGAATTGCGAGATAGATGGAGAGTGGCGAGCGGCAAGAGCGACATCCGGCAATGAGAAAAAAACAGTGAGAGAGATGGAGAGTGGCGAGAGCAATGTCCAATAATGAGAGAAGAACAATGAGAGAGATGGAGTGCGGCGAGTAGAAGCAGATGGAGACGAGCAACGAGAGTAACAGTCTGAAGAGGGAAGAGCGGTGAGAGAGAAGGAGGGAGATGGACGGCTTTACCGCTCAGAGTTTGGTAAACCATAAGCGGCGAAGAAGCTATGCGATTACGGTTTTTGTCACACCCCGCCCGGATGCGCCTAAACCTGCGGTACACTCGCGGACGGGGCGCACAACGAAAAATATAATATACAGTACAAGTCTGATTTCATTTAATTCAGAATATTATTTGTACATGAAATGGTTAAGGGAACATACTCCCCAAAATCCCCAATGAATAATACAAAGGGTACAAAATGTGGGCCCCATAAACCTGCACACAGTCCACCCCAATTTTCTGTGAAAGATTGGATAATAATGAAGTGAGCTTAACGCGCTCAGTGGGTAAAATAGTTCGTGAGTATAATAATTAATAAAACATACTTCAATATCAAATATCTTAAGTACACATTAGAGCATCATAATCAATCAATATGTATGTATGCATGACACCGTCTCGTATTGGTTTAATGAACGTACATCGCCTGAGTTCACGTACAAATGTCCGTTCGGACGTTCTCCCTTGGCGTAGCCAAGTTCAATTGTACATCCATCCTCAAGATCGATGCTCTGGATTCACGTACTGATGTCCCTCCCCAGGCATAATCGGGTTCTCATTGTACGTCCCTCTCCAGAGAAATATAATGAATAGCAAGCAATGCTCCTAACTATTCTATGAATCATAAACCACATACGTCCCTAGGTGGTGATATGTATGATGCCAATGCATGAACTGGTCTAGTCTACTGGTCTGGTCTTTTCTTGACATTTAGATTAACTTTGGCAACGTCTGGTGATCCTTATCAGGGTCGGTATCACGACGTGTAAGGTTAGAACATTCAGTATTACTTGTATAAGTTGATAGCTTTCAATAAGACCAACTAGATCAGTCCCCAGTTGAGAGGTGAGACACAAGGTCTGCTTAAATTCCAATCGCCTAGAGTAGCCCGCTGCCTCCTGTTCATTATTTAAAGTTATTGAGGACAAGACCGAGTCTAGTTGAGTCAGATTAACCACAAATCCGGTGTTATAACAGTATAATACGTGAACTCCAAATATACAGGCATAAGTGTGACAGTATAAACATTATATGACATAATGCAGTGTAAATGGACAGTAGATATAGTAATAACTGAATGTAAACTTTAATAAAAGTTCTAAAACACGCAAACCTATGTTTCATTCCCCAAGTTCAGATAAGAACTTCTTTTCAGATGCGGCGCTTTCCTCCGGACAGAACTTCGTCGCACCGCCCCGAGAGTCTCGAACAGAGAGTCTCAAAAGACTAAAAACTCAGAATGAGTGAAAAGAGGAGGAAAAATCACAATTTGGAGTGAATTTGGTGTGAAAAATGAAGAGGGGGAGGGGCCCTTATATAGGAGTTTTGGAGCCTGAACGTTCGGGCGGGCTGCCCGAACGTCTGCCCAAACGAATTTTTTTGTGTGTGTGCGAAATACAGGGTATTACACTCTACCCCCCTTAAAGGGATTTTGCCCTCGAAATCAATTGAAGTAGTTATGATGGTTATCTGCTTGAGATTCAGTGTCGGCGTCATCTCTTGGGAGTTCAGGGTAATGCTTGTATGGTTCCTGAATAGCACTGTAGTCGGTGGAATCCACATCATCATAAAACCATAGAGAGCAAATGGAATCGGACTCGTCCTCTGTAAATTCCAACCTTTGCATAACAGATGGTGGTGGAGGGCGCTGGTTACATCGTTTGAGGGGAGGTAGGTTGACTGGTGGGATACTTTTTGTGCAGTTGCTCGAATCCGGCCGCCTGGCAATTTTGGTTGAAAGTCTTTCGAAGATGAGGGCACGAGATTGTTACGAAAAATCCATGCACTCTCTGGCGATAAGGATCGTTGCCTGTGTGGTGATGGAGTTGGTGATGCAAAGTAGTTGTGACTTGACTCTGCTTCTTGAGAAGTAGCCGCAGGTTGCCAAAGAGGCCACTGCGTGTGTGCATCACTATATCCATTGATATTATTTTCAGACATCTGCATAGTTATTCAAGTGAAACAATGTATTAAGATAGGTGTAAACAAAGTTTCATCATTTTATTGATAAGTGAAAATAGTGCAGTCGATCACATCATCAGTTGGTATTAGAAAACAATTCAGGGTATTTCTGTTTAATTGTTGCTTCTAATTCTCAAGTTGCTTCCTCGACGCCGTAGTGATCTCAGAGCACCTTCACAAGTGGTATGCTACGTCGTCGTAGTTCTTGAGTTTTCCTATCTAAAATTTTGTATCGCTTTCTCCTGATACTTATTTCCTTCCTTAACCCGAACCTCGACTAAAGGGATGATATGCGAAGGATCAGAACGATACTTGCGAAGCATAAATACGTGGAAAACGTCATGAACTTTAGGCATGGACGATGGAAGGGACAGACGATAAACAAGTTTGCCAATACGTTCAATGATCTGAAATGGACCTATATTCTTCCTTGGTTGAAGAATATATCAAGATGTCGTCCACAAAAACCACCACAAATCGGTCTAAGTATGATCTAAAGATGCGATTCATCAAATCCATGAATGTCGCAGGTGCATTTGTTAGACCGAACGACATGACCAAGAGTACAAGCAACATAAGATTTTCTACTCAGGGCATCAGCCACAACATTGGCCTTTCCGAGATGGTACTGGAGTTGAAAGTCATAATCTTTCAAGAATTCCAACCATCGTCTTTGGCGGAGGTTTAGGTCTCTCTGATTGTATATATACTTAAGACTCTTGTGATATGAGAAGACCTCAAACCGTTCACCGTATAGGTAATGACGCCATAACTTCAGTGCAAACACAACAGCTGCAAGTTCCAAGTCATGTGTTGGGTAATTACCCTCATGAATCTTCAGTTGCCTCGAGGCATATGCAACAACTTGGCCTTCTTGCATTAGTACAACACCTAAGCCTTGGAGAGAGGCGTCGATGTATAATGAAAATCCAATTGCATTTCTTGGAGTGATAAGTACAGGTGCCGTCGTGAGGCGTTTCTTCAATTTCTGAAATGATGCTTCACAGGCGGGATTGCAAATGAATCGCACGTCTTTTCGAATGAGCTTGGTCATCGGTTCAGCAATCTTTGAGAAGTCCTTGATGAAGCGTCTGTAATAGCCAGCCAAACCAAGAAAACTCCTAATCTGAGTAACAGTGGTAGGTTGTTTCCAATTTAAAACCGCTTCAACCTTAGAAGGATCTACTTCAACGCCATTGCCTGAACCCACATGGCCTAAGAATTGAACTCGCTTCGCCCAAATTCGCACTTACTCAACTTTGCATACAGTTGGTGGCTTCTCAAAGTCTGGAGGACTATCTTCAAATGTATCTTATGGTCTTCCTTGGTTGAAGAATATATCAAGATGTCGTCCACAAAAACCACCACAAATCGGTCTAAGTATGATCTAAAGATGCGATTCATCAAATCCATGAATGTCGCAGGTGCATTTGTTAGACCGAACGACATGACCAAGAGTACAAGCAACATAAGATTTTCTACTCAGGGCATCAGCCACAACATTGGCCTTTCCGAGATGGTACTGGAGTTGAAAGTCATAATCTTTCAAGAATTCCAACCATCGTCTTTGGCGGAGGTTTAGGTCTCTCTGATTGTATATATACTTAAGACTCTTGTGATATGAGAAGACCTCAAACCGTTCACCGTATAGGTAATGACGCCATAACTTCAGTGCAAACACAACAGCTGCAAGTTCCAAGTCATGTGTTGGGTAATTACCCTCATGAATCTTCAGTTGCCTCGAGGCATATGCAACAACTTGGCCTTCTTGCATTAGTACAACACCTAAGCCTTGGAGAGAGGCGTCGATGTATAATGAAAATCCAATTGCATTTCTTGGAGTGATAAGTACAGGTGCCGTCGTGAGGCGTTTCTTCAATTTCTGAAATGATGCTTCACAGGCGGGATTGCAAATGAATCGCACGTCTTTTCGAATGAGCTTGGTCATCGGTTCAGCAATCTTTGAGAAGTCCTTGATGAAGCGTCTGTAATAGCCAGCCAAACCAAGAAAACTCCTAATCTGAGTAACAGTGGTAGGTTGTTTCCAATTTAAAACCGCTTCAACCTTAGAAGGATCTACTTCAACGCCATTGCCTGAACCCACATGGCCTAAGAATTGAACTCGCTTCGCCCAAATTCGCACTTACTCAACTTTGCATACAGTTGGTGGCTTCTCAAGGTCTGGAGGACTATCTTCAAATGTATCTTATGGTCTTCCTTGGTTGAAGAATATATCAAGATGTCGTCCACAAAAACCACCACAAATCGGTCTAAGTATGATCTAAAGATGCGATTCATCAAATCCATGAATGTCGCAGGTGCATTTGTTAGACCGAACGACATGACCAAGAACTCGTACCGAGTTCTGAACGCCGTCTTGGTAATGTCCGACTCTCGGATTCTGAGTTGGTGATAACCGGACCGTAAATCAATCTTAGAGAAGTATTTAGCATCTCTAAGTTGGTCGAACAAGTCATCGATCTTGGGTAATGGATATCTGTTCTTGATGGTAACGTTGTTCAACTTGCGATAGTCGATGAAAAGTCGTAACGAAGCATCCTTTTTACGAACAAACAGAACTGGAGCGCCCCAGGGTGATGAACTCTTTCTGATGAAGCCATTACTCTCTAATTCCTTCAGCTGTTTGTCTAATTTGACCAGCTCGACATTTGACATTCTGTATGGTGGAATTGAGATAGGCCCTGTCCCAGGTATGAGGTTGATTTCGAAATCGAATTCCCAAACTAGAGGTAGACCAGGAAGGTCATTTAGAAAAATAGTTGGGAATCCAGATATGACTGGAACATCGTGTACTTCGAGAGGGTATAGTGTTGGTGATTCATTTTCATTGCCAAGGGATAGAGCTCGAAGTTGTGGCTTGAGAAGTGCAACTGTTGATCTGTGTATCCATTTCCTTGTTCCCTGAATCTTGACCAACTCTCATGTAGGCAAGGTTAACTGAACTTGTTTCTTCATACATTCGATATTTGCATTCAGTGGTGCTAGCCAGTCCATGCCGAGGATGATGTCGAAGTTTTCAATGTCCATCACAAAGAGATCTGCATATATTATCTGTTCTGACATTCGAAGTTCACATCGAGAACACTGCAAGTTCACGTCAGTACCAGATCCGAACGGTGATGTGACATGGAGTGTGATGTTTGTGGGTTCAGCATGTAGGCCTAAATGTCTTACCAATGCCGACGATATAAAAGAATGCGTAGCACCTGAATCAAACAAAACATGCACCATTGTATTGAACAAAGGAAAGGTACCTTCGACTACATTGTTGTCTGGGAGGGGTTGTTGAGCGATGGCAAATGCTCTGCCCTGATTCCGTTGACCCTGGTTCTGCTGGTTCTGCCTGGGTTGGGCATTTGCAACAGGTGGTGCTTGTTGGACTGGAACAACGGGAATAGGTTGCTGAACGTGAGGACAGGCATATTTTACATGGCCCTGTTGGCCGCAGTTGAAACAAGTCAGCCTGTACTGCTGATTGTTTTGCTGGCCATGATGATTGTTCTGCTGGCCTTGCTGATTGTGGTGTCGACCACCACCTCTGCCATTGCCGTTTCTACGGCCACCCCTTCCATAACGACCTCCGTGACCATGATTACGAAAACCCTGATTGTTAAGGTTAGATGGTTCAGCCGCAGGTGTTGTGGCCTCATTCTTCGAAACAGGGGCTGGGAGGGCTGGGTTTTGATTGTAGTAGGGCTTCTTCTTGTTGCCCTGTTGCGAGCCCTGTTAGGAAAACATTACAGTCTGTTTTCCTTTATTCATTCTCTGCTCGTGCATGATCTTCTCTTGTTCAATGCTCATGGCCTTGTCAACAACCTCCTTGTAAATCTTGAGATCCAAGATCGACAAGGCTTGTCAAATATCATGACGAAGGCCATTATAGAATTTTTCAGTCTCGTCTTGCTCCGTTGAGATGGTGGAGAGAGAGTAGACCGATAGTTCTTTAAACTTTTCAGCATATTCCCTGACGGTCATGTTGCCTTGGTATAACTTAGCGAATTCCTGGCGCTTCTGCCTCTTCACAGAGCCGGAAAAATACTCACAATAAATAATGACTCGAACTGTTGCCAAGTCATATATGTTATGTTGACCATTGGGTCCTCTTTCACTGTTATCCACCATGTGTTTGTCCTACCAACCAATTAGCAGGTCGCTAGTGGAATTTTTCGAGTCTCATCGACTCTCATTGCATCAAGAGCCTTTTTTGACTCATCCAGCCACTTTTGCACCTCATCAGCATCAATGGTGCCACCAAAAGTAAGAGGTCATAGCCTCTTGTACTTAGTAATCTGATCGGTTTGAGATTTCGACCCAAATCTTACAGGTGCCTGAACCGTGGCAACTTGACTAGTCTTAGTCTCACGAACAGCCGTTTGAAAAGTGGGTTTCATCTCCTCAATAAATCCGGCGAAGAAGGTTTCCAGTGTCGGGTGTAACTCGTGCTGTCGTCGGAGGCGGCGGTTCCTAAATATCAGGAGGTGCCTCCACTGCTGGACGGACAGTACGTGGCCTTCCTCTCTTCCTGGTTTGCATTTTCTCACTGGCAAGGAGAAAATAAAAACCCTGTAGCCAAGTATAATGTTATAGTATGCTCAACAACAATTTCGAGAGTACAAATCACTTATTTTTCTAAGTATAGTTTAAGGTTTTTGTTGAGGAATCAAAGAATTTTATGTACCTCGTATGTTTGGCCATGGTGTAAAAACAAGGTTAGAACGGTTATATAATAAGTATAAAACTTTGCAAGTATTTAAAATGATTTGGTTCTGGTTTTTTTGTGAACATAAATATATATTTCATTGAAAATCCATACGAATCATAAGAATTCTTAAGATTTACCTTGGTAAATATCCTGATCTAACGTTCTATCGCAATCTTATGCATTCAAACTCTCACTCTTAGTCTTTTCGATTATTATCCAAGTTCATGTGTCCCATACCACATGACTTTGGTAATAAGGGTGTTAACCAAGTTAAGTTGTATGAACACGGTCTCAAAAAAACATCGGTTGAATAGTAGTTCACCAATAGTATCTTCCAAGTTTACTCGTCCCATACCGTGTAAACTTAGTGATAATGTTAGTAATGCAACTTTCTCCAAATGTTTCGTTTCACACAAGGTCATGGGTTTTCCTACTTCCACATTTTATTTAGGATCTTCCAATTTTGTTGTGTCTCATACCACTCCAAAGTTAGTGATACAAAAGAAAGAATGGTTGTAAGTCGGCCCACCAAAAATAGTCTTAAACAAAACATTTCATTCATATATATCAAAGAAAAGTTTACAAAGCCAGTAATCAATCTTGATTTTTCTGCCTACTAATGCTCCTTCTAGATCTCCTGCTAGATACAGAACGACTACTAACAGAAGGTTGAGAGTTT
This sequence comes from Paratinospora sagittata, assembly GCA_035771175.1. Classification (NCBI taxonomy): domain Eukaryota; kingdom Viridiplantae; phylum Streptophyta; class Magnoliopsida; order Ranunculales; family Menispermaceae; genus Paratinospora; species Paratinospora sagittata. The sequence continues at coordinate 26,233,962 of CM069596.1, read as the reverse complement.
GCTCGCTCTGCTTCGGAGTTTTACATACGTGTTAATATATTATTTTGAGTCTCTCTCATTTCCGCCATATTGGATGCCATTTCATTTAACCATTCAAAAAGGTTAGTCGATTAACCCATTGGTGGTTGATGGGTCGATTGTCCCATAGGTGGAGGGTAGGCCATAGGCATTGGGGGAAAGTATTGGTTGTACGAGTGACTCATAGGTGAAAAGTTTTGAAACAATGGGCTCATTGGGATGTTTTGCCCTCCAAAATTTGGTGCCGCCCAATACTGTTGTTGTTGGTTTAGAGCAACTTGTGGAACTGGCTGATACTGTACCTCAGGAGTTGGAAACCTTTGGTACGAAGTGTTGCCTTGAGTTGGCATGTTCCATGTTGGTGGATTTGTTTGAGTACTTTGTCTAGTATGACTTGGTTGAGGTTGATTCAGTGTAGCAAATAACTCTTCCTCAGTGAATAGTCGATCGGTTGGCTCACTATTCGGGGTTGGGTTTGACGTAAGATTCTGATTTGGCTCATTATTTGGTGCTCTCTCATTCTTTCGGCATTTCCTATCGTCGTGCCGAATACTTCCTCGTCAGTTACCCCTCCCCTCGTGACATATATCTTGAAGATATAAGATGTTGTAACCGGCTCAATGATTTGCTTCGAAGTCCCATCAAAAGTGTTGATGTTTGCTTCGTATAGCATCCTCATGATCAAGACTCCACAACCGAGGAATTCCTTTCTCAAAGGGTTTTGAATCAGCCTCAACATTTGTTGGATGATGATGTGTGGGTGGGAGACCTTTATTTTCTTCTCTATGCAATACAACACAAGAAGTTGGGCCCTTGACATAGTGCCTCTAGTTCCCCTTTCTGGCAAGATGTTGCCGTATACAATATTTCCAAGGCCGGCAAAAGATGGCTTAAGATAATTGTTTGGGAGGTTGGTGAACGTCGATTGAGTGTATGGCTCTTTAGTGAGGGAATTGAATAATTGTTCATTAGACTCCGCGATTTCTGCAATTGTCTGGGGTTCATGTGGATCAATAATTCTCTCCTCAATTGGAATCTCCATAAGTCGAGCAATAGTCTCGATGTTGATAGAAATTTTCATTCCCATGACTGTTGTCTCCAAAACAGGGTTGATCCCCTTTTCTTGAAGTCTCACGCAATTCATTGCTTCGTAGAAAGATCTCACTAAGCTGTAAGAGACGTGACCCTCAACTTTTGTTATGTTCAACCACCCTAGAGTTGCGAGTTTGTCATAAAGGATCGGACGGAGGCGGAGATCTCTATTGTTGATGACGATGGTCCTCATAGTCATAACCTCCCTCTTCAACAATTCCTTGAGTCTAGTGGGAATTGGTTCCCTACTACTGGAAGTTGCTCCTTCACTTGAGGTCATTCTTTGTTGAAAGAAAAATAAAGTTGTAAAAGACACAAAATATATTCCTAACATTTTTTAAGATTTATGTCTTGTCAGTTGGACAATATTTTTTATTCTTAATGTTTATGCCATCATTTAATCTAAATTTTTCTATGGGCAATATGATATAATATATATAGTATGCATATATGAATGTATAGATATATATATTTAATCATAACTATATATATAGTTTTCATAAATCAACTATATATATATTTGAAATTAAACTATATAAAAATCATATATAGTTTTCTTAGATACATATTTAATACAAATCTTAACTATATATAGTTCATATATATATAGTTCTAAAGATATATATATCTAATAACATTTTTCATTCAAATTTTTTTTTCCTTTTCATCAATAATATGATATATATATATATATATATATATATATATCTCATATATACTAAGGTATATAGATATATATATTCAATCATAACTATACATATAGTTTTTAATAAATGATGACTATATGTATATTTAAATCAAACTATATAAAAAATCGTATAGTTTTCTAGATATATATTTAATATAAATCTCACTATATATAATTGACATATATATATATATATAAATAGTTCTAGAGATATATATATCTAATAAAAAAAAAATTCATCCAAAATTTTTCATTAGTAACAAGGTATATATATATCTCCTATATGCATAGATATATAGATATATATATTTAATCATAACAATATATATAGTTTTCATAAATCATAACTATATATATATTTAAATCAAACTATATAAAAATCATATAGTTTTCTTAGATATATATTTAATATAAATCACAACTATATATAATTGACATATGTATATATAGTTCTAGAGATATATATATCTAATAAAATTTTTCATTCAAAATTTTTCATTATCAACATGGTATATATATATCTCCTATATGCATAGATATATAAATATATATATTTAATCATAACAATATATATAGTTTTCGTTAATCATAACTATATATATATTTCTAAACTATATAAAACTATATAGTTTTCTTAGATATATATTTAATACAAATCTTAACTATATATAATTCATATATACATAGTTCTAAAGATATATATATCTAATGAAATTTTTCTTCCCCTAATTTGGTGGACTTGGGCGGGCCGTGGACCATACGCTCTGATACCATTAAACGTCACACCCCGCCCGGACGCGCCTAAACCGGCAGTACACTCAAGGATGGGGCGTGCATTTGGAATAATAACAATGATAACAACAGAGTGCGCAACGGAAAATATAATATACAGTACAAGTCTGATTTCATTTAATTCAGAATAAAATTTGTACATGAAATGGTTAAGGGAACATACTCCCCAAAATCCCAATGAATAATACAAATGGTACAAAATGTGGGCCTCATAAACCTGCACACAGTCCACCCTAATTTCCTGTGAAAGATTGGATAATAATGGAGTGAGCTTAACGCGCTCAGTGGGTAAAATAGTTCGTGACTATAACAATTAATAAAACATACTTCAATATCAAATATCTTAAATATACATTAGAGTATCATAATCAATCAATATGTATGTATGCATGGCATCGTCTCGTATTGGTTTAATGAACGTACATCGCTTGAGTTCACGTACAAATGTCCGTCCGGACGTTCTCCCTTGGCGTAGCCAAGTTCTATTGTACGTCCCTCCTCAAGATCGATGCTCTGGATTCACGTACTGATGTCCCTCCCCAGGCATAGTTGAGTTCTCATTGTACGTCCCTCTCCAGAGAAAAATAATGAATAGCGAGCAATGCTCCTAACTATTCTATGAATCATAAACCACATACGTCCCTGGGTGGTGATATATATGATGCTAATGTATGAACTGGTCTAGTCTACTGGTCTGGTCTTTTCTTGACATTTAGATTGACTTTGGCAACGTCTGGTGATCCTTATCAGGGTCGGTATCACGACGTGCAAGGTTAGGACATTCAGTATTACTTGTATAAGCTAATAGCTTTCAATAAGACCAACTAGATCAGTCCCAGTTGAGAGGTGAGACATAAGGTCTGCTTAAAATACTAATCGCCTAGAGCATCCCGCTGCCTCCCGTTCACTATTTAAAGTTACTGAGGACAAGACCGAGTCTAGTTGAGTCAGATTGACTACAAATCTGACATTATAACAGTATAATACGTGAATTCCAAATATACAGGCATAAGTGTGACAGTATAAACATTATATGACATAATGCAGTGTAAATGGACAGTAGATATAATAATAACTGAATGTAAACTTTAATAAAAGTTATCAAACACGCAAACCTATGTTTCGTTCCCCACCTTCAGATAAGAACTTCTTCTTTTTTATATCTGGCACTTTCCTCCGGATAGAACTTCGTCGCACCGCATTGAGAGTCTCGAACAGAGAATCTCAAAAAACTAAAAACTCAGAATGAGTGAAAAGAGGAGGAAAAATCACAATTTGGAGTGAATTTAGTGTAAAAAATAAAGAGGGGGAGGGCCCCTTATATAGGAGTTTTGGCACCTGAACGAACGTCCGGGCAGGCGCCCGGACGTTCCGGCGGGCTGCCCAAACGATTTTTTTTTATTTCTTCTTTGTTTTTGTGTGAAATACAGGGTATTACAGTTTTTCCTTTATGAGCTTGGAGAAGCTTTTTGGTTTGTTTACCCTCTTAAGTTTTTTCAATGCCACTGTAGCGTGTATTGATCTCGATAGCATCTTAAGCCTAGATCTAAAATTGTTTATGTCAAAGTGAGAATGTCAAATATTAAACAATTTTGGTGAATCCATTTTTGGTATTGTAGTTGTCAACTTTGTAATTTGATGTGAAAACATCTCTATTTGAGGTGGTAACACCCCTCCACACTAAAGAAAAGGGTTTAACTCTTTTTATATTGTAAGAAGTCGAAAATTAATAATTTGACTCACTACAAGAATTTGTCGTCTGATAGAGCCTTTAACGACATGCATATAATGAATGTCGTCTTTGATTTGTTATGAATGAGGTTTACAACGTTTACATTGTGAACGTTGTCTAAAATATGATAACACGACACAGATGAATCATCGTTAAAAATTTTAATATTACACAACGCACCAATGGTGAACGTCCTTAAAAACCTTTACTACTACTCTCTCCTGCACGATGTAAATAAACCCAATAAAATAATAACGTACAAAGTACTGCATGTCGTTATTGATCTATATGTCAACTACTTAATGATGACATATATTGTAAAATGTGGGTAAAACTGATTGAACCTTGTCATTTAATATGTTAATAAAATTAATTATTTTCAATAAAAATTTGTAATACCTTAATAAACTATTTAATGTTTTATTAAAATAACATAGTTTAACTTTTAATAAAAATGTTTAATTTTACATATAATTAATTAATTGTAATATAAATTTAATTGATTCTTAATTAAATTAATTAATTTTACTAAAAATAAATTTTATAGATAAAATTAATTGCTTTTTAGTAACACTAATTACTGTTTAGTAAATTCATAAAATTGAATTTATTTAATATTATTTGAAATCTAAGATTAATATCTTTTAATATTAAATTACTAAAATTATTGTAAAATTTTATTAATTATCATTTTAAAGTTAATAAAATATTATGGAAGTAATTTTATTTAATAAACTAAAGTGAAAATAAAAATAAAATTTTCATGGTAAGCACTACCTACGTGGATAGAAATCACTTTTTCATGATGAATGAGAATCCTACTTTCATGTGGGAATCATTTTGGCATATGAAAATACTCGAACCACCGGAATGTCAAAGATTTCGGTTCCTATCCCTGCATTACCTCATACCCAATGCCACCAAAATGTCGTTGTTGATCTATATATTCAGATTAATTAATTATACTTCAAAATTAAATGTTTTTATTAAAAATTGGATAATTAAAGTACTAGATAATTTTAATAAAAAATTAAATGTTTTTTTAAAAGGAATTAAATGTTCTTTAAAAATTAAATAATTTATGAAATTAATTAATTTTGCTAAAAAATCATTAATTGTGATAAAAATAATTAATTGTATTAAACATAATTATATTAGAAAATTAAAAAAAATAGTACATTTTCAATAAAAGTTAATAGAATAGTTTTTAATAAAAAACAATTATATCTTTTTTAATAAAAATTAGTAAAATGATTTTATTATAAAATACATGCAAATGAAGGGTGGAAAAAGAAGTCTGTATTTTTTGAATTACCATACTGGAAGGTACAAACCAATAAAAGATCTTGTGATATCTTTTTCTTTTAATTGATAGTTACTTTGTTATGATTTATTCACCAAAATTTAGTGCATAATTGTTTTTGGTAGCATTTGCTCTTGCGCCATAATTTAGACGTGATGCACATAGAGAAAGGAAGATCCAAAGACTTTAGACATGGAGAGTTGGGCATTAGATTCAAGTTATATCTAGATAGAAGAAGAGACAAATTTAACATACTTGTAACTTCACATTCCTTATCAAAGATAGAAAAAAAAGTTTTTTTGTAAGCTACACGCCAACTAAAAATTGCCTGGTGATTATAGGTGCAATATTAGTAATTGTGTTGATGGATGACTGCGAAGTTATAGGCCTAAAGTCTCGTGACTGTCATTTGTTAGTCCAACAACTTCTACCAGAGTTGCTATCAAAGGAATATTGCCAAAAGGACTGAGGAATGCAATTACGCTATTGTGTGCATTCTTTAACCATCTAAGGGCTAGAGTTGTTGATAGAAATAAGTTGCTAGAGCTGGACGACGATATTGCATTGACTTTGTGTATGTTGGAAAGGTTTTTTCCACCTTCATTCTTCGATATTATGATTCATTTGACAATCCATATTGGAATAGAAGCATGCAATATGTTTATGTGGCCCAGTGCAATTCCTTTGGATGTATCCATTTGAGAGGTAATTAAATAGTATATGAATAAATACATCTTTCATTTTCTCCATTTTTTTATTGCACTTCTATGATAGGTAGCTAACAAGAATGTTTAATTATATAGAATCATATTTATGTCATGCCTTAGGTTTATAAAAAATACTTGAAGGATATATTAAAAATCGTGCTTGACCAGAAGGGTGTATTGCTGAACGTTATTTGGTAGAAGAATGCACACAATTTTGTAGTACATACTTTGAGCAAGCATATCAAATTGTTGTTCGACATCCACGAAATGAGGAGGTTGAAAATGAAGTCATATTAGAAGAGCGCCCCATATTTACAGGAAAATTTATCATTCTTTGACCTGATATGTTGCGAGCTACTCATCAATACTTTTTGTTTAATATCGGTGAAATCTAGCCATACATTCACTAAATATATTATATCTAAAGTAATGCAAGTTAGCCATAATTTCTAACTTTAACGCGCTTATATCTTTGTTATTAAAATACACACGGATGAACTCAAGCTTACAGACAAACGACTTTCAAGGAATATGACCTTATTAAATAAGAAACATGCGGAAACATTCGGTGGTAGATGGATACGTAACAAGGTTCTCTATTTATCGCAAGGGTACAAAAAAATCAAGATAGGATAGTAGGATATTGATTGTGGCATACACTATATGTAGAGCCAGTGCAAAAAACAATGCACAAAGTCACTGGAAAAGTTTCTTATTATTTGGGTCCTTAAAGATATCATACTCCTTGATTATTTTACATTTCAACTACCTATTTTTAGGTGTGATTGGGTAAATGTCGTGAATGACATTCGAGTTGATGATGGGTTCCCTTTAGTTAACCTCCATGAGGGACTAACTCAATTAGATAGAGACCCATTCATCTTAGCTTCTCAAGCTAAGCAAGTATTTTACTCTAAAGAGGATGGGTCATCAAGTTGGCATGTTGTTTTACTGGCACCGCCTAATGGTTACCGTGATTTGAGTGCCTACTACGAGAAAAAGCTTGAGCAACATACACCAATGAATGTACCACAAGTTGAGAACTTAAATCATGAGCTATGTATAAGGGTTGAAGTGAAAGGCACTGTGTGATGTTTAGATGTAGACGATGGTCATGTAATATTTTTATATGTTATGCATGCACTATGTTATGTAATATTTTTATATGTTATGTAAACATTGATCATGTAATATTTTGCTTGTTAAAGATTTCAACATTAACATCTAAATAATTTGTTGCATATTGCAGGGCATATTTATTTTGGGATATAGTTGGCTATTACAATTTCGGAAATGGGAAAAGAAGATTGTTGGTGAAGTAAGTATTTTTAATTTCTTTAGTGTTTATGTAATTATTAAATGAGTAGTTTAACACACTAAGATTAAATTTTATTTATTTTATATAGACCTCAAAAAATGCAAAGGAAAGGACAATATTGCAACGAAATGCATTGATTGTGATTATTCGTAGAAGAAGAAATAAAAGAATTAAGATTTCAGATAATTCTTGAATGAGTCAAATGATTGAGATAGTCAAAGTGACACCTAAAAAGTTAATGTAGTTGATAAGAAAGGAAAGAAGAAAGTGGGGCCTACTACTCCAAACGATGAAGATGACATCCAAGAGTGTAATGCATTTGAGAAAAAAGAAAAAAAAAGAAAAAAGGGCTAACAAGGATGGGCATGATAAGCAATCGAGCTCCACGTATGAACCTTAAGTATAATGAAAGGGGACAAGTTGTTTCAACAAATTTTACAAAATTATCATCTTACCTTGGGGCAATTGTGAGAGAATATGTGCCAATTAGTAATGATAATTGGAATCAAGTTGATTCAAAAGTGAAAAATGACTTATGGTCTCTGGTCCAGGTATGCACAATATTAATATGATTATCATTTTTATCTAAAGGTGAATCACTAACATAAGTTTTTATTCTTTTGTATCAACAAAGATTTTTCATTGACAAATCTCACAAAATAACACTTCGTATCGAGGGTGAATGTATGGACTCGAAGACATACTCAGAAAAACGGTGAACCAATCAATCAAGAAGTTGGTGATACATTGGTGAGTTATCTAAAATTAGTTGAACATATATTTTTATTTATCATTGGTTAATTAATTGTTGATTGTATCTCTTACAACTTAAATGTATTATAGAAAAATTACAAGAGTGTAGTCAATCGATGACAAGTCCAAGTAAGAAGGGTAATGTTAGAGAAGATGCTTTTGCTCAAGTATTAGGACCCGAGCGACGTGGTCTTGTGCGGGGACTTGGTTTTGGAGTAACATCGTCAAGTGTTGATGCATCCATGAAAATTGCTGGAAGGGTGAAAGAGTTAAAAGAGAAGGTGTAAAGTCAAGCTCAAATAATGAAATTTCTTGTAGAAAAAGGTTGAAGCAATGTCTGCAATGCTACTACAACAACAGCTGGTAAATAAATAAACTCTTAATGTACACTTATAACAAACAAGTAGTGAGGTTCCATTTTTTTTTTAAAGTATATATCTATTTTATTAGGGTCAAAGTAAAGGTCTCGACGATATATGTTCAGAAAATCAAACACGTACAATGTCATTTTTTAATATTTTTTAATTGTTTTATCATCGCCAAAAATGTATATTTATTCATTTTTTTTGAATGTAATCACACCAAGGCAATAATAACTGCTCAGAAAGTAATGTTTCAGAGAATGCAAAGTGACACCCTCTACAACGATTTCAATTTGAAGAAATCGTTGTACAGGGTAAGATTTCATCTATCGATCCTATTTTAACAATTTATGGTATGGTTCTCGGTAAACATTGTTGGAGGGTATGGGTTGACATTGTCTTCAATTCGAAGTTGTACTTGATTAGACCAACTGACGAAGCAAAAACTTTTGGTGAGGTTGATGGAAGTAATGTTGCATTGTCACACCCCGCTCGGACGCGCCTAAACAGGCGGTACACTCGCGGACGAGGCGCGCATTTGGAATAATAACAATGGTAACAACAGAGTGCGCGGCGAAAAATATAATATACAGTACAAATCTAATTTCATTTAATTCGGAATATAATTTGTACATGAAAGGGCACATACTCCCCAAAATCCCCAATGAATAATACAAAGGGTACAAAATGTGGGTCCCATAACCTACACCCAGTCCACCCTAATTTCCTGTGAAAATTTGGATAATAATGGAGTGAGCTTAACGCGCTCAGTGGGTAAAATAGTTCGTGAGTATAACAATTAATAAAACATACTTCAATATCAAATATCTTAAATACACAAGATAGCATCATAATCAATCAATATGTATGTATGCATGACACCGTCTCGTAATGGTTTGATGAACGTACATCGCCTGAGTACACGTACAAATGTTCGTCCGGACGTTCTCCCCTGGCGTAGCCAGGTTCTATTGTACGTCCCTCCTCAAGATCGATGCTCTGGATTCACGTACTGATGTCCCTCCCCAAGCGTAGCCGGGATCTCATGTACGTCCCTCTCCAGAGAAATATAATGAATAGCGAGCAATGCTCCTAACTATTCTATAACTCATAAACCACATACGTCCCTAGGTGGTGATATGTATGATGCCAATGCATGAACTGGTCTAGTGTAGGTCTGGTCTTTTCTTGACATTTAGACTGACTTTGGCAACGTCTAGTGATCCTTTTCAGAGTTGGTATCACGACGTGAAAGGTTAAGACATTCAGTATTACTTGTATAAGCTGATAGCTTTCAATAAGACCAACTAGATCAGTCCCCAGTTGAGAGGTGAGACACAAGGTCTGTTTAAATACCAATCGCCTAGAGCAGCCCGCTGCCTCCCGTTCACTATTTAAAGTTACTGAGGACAAGACCGAGTCTAGTTGAGTCAGATTGACCACAAATCCGGCATTATAACAGTGTAATACATGAATTCCAAATATACAGGCATAAGTGCGGTAGTATAAACATTATATGACATAATGCAGTGTAAATGAACAGTAGACATAATAATAATTGAATGTAAACTTTAATAAAAGTTATAAAACATGCAAACCTATGTTTCGTTCCCCACCTTCAGAAAAGAACTTCTTATTTTTCAGATCTGGCGCAGTCGTGAGGCGTTTCTTCAATTTCTGAAATGATGCTTCACAGGCGGGATTCCAGATGAATCGCACGTCCTTCCAAGTGAGCTTTGTCATAAGTTCAGTAATCTTTGAGAAGTCCTTGATGAAGCGTCTGTAATAGCCAGCCAAACCAAGAAAACTCCTAATCTGAGTAACAGTGGTAGGCTGCTTCCTGTTTAAAACTGCTTCAACTTTAGAAGGATCTACTTCAATGCCATTGCCTGAAACCACATGGCCTAGGAATTGAACTCGTTTCGCCCAGAACTCACATTTACTCAACTTTGCATACAGTTGGTGGCTTCTCAAGGTCTGGAGGACTATCTTCAAATGTATCTTATGATCTTCCTCGGTTGAGGAATATATCAAGATGTTGTCCACAAAAACCACCACAAATCTGTCTAAGTATAACCTGAAGATGTGATTCATCAAATCCATGAATGTCGCAGGTGCATTTGTTAGACCGAACGGCATGACCAAGAACTCGTAGTGACCGTACCGAGTTCTGAACGCCGTCTTGGTAATGTCCGACTCTCGGATCCGGAGTTGGTGATAACCGGACTGTAAATCAATCTTAGAGAAGTATTTGGCATATCTAATTTGGTCGAACAAGTCATCAATCTTGGGCAATGGATATCTGTTCTTGATGGTGACGTTATTCAACTTGCGATAGCCGATGCAAAGACGTAACAAACCATCTTTTTTGAGAACAAACAGAACTGGAGTGCCCCAGGGTGATGAACTCTTTCTGATGAAGTCATTACTCTCTAATTTCTTCAGTTTTTTGTCTAATTTGACCAGCTCGACATTTGACATTCTGTATGGTGGGATTGAGATAGGCCCTGTCCCAGGTATGAGGTTGATTTCAAAATCGAATTCTCGAACAGGAGGTAGACCAGGAAGGTCATTTAGAAAAACTGTTGGAAATTCTGATATTACCGGGATATCGTGTACTTCGAGAGGGTACAGTGTCGGTGATTCATTTTCGTCACCAAGGGATAAAGCTCGAAGTTGCGCCTTGAGAAGTGCAACTGTTGATTTGTGTATCCATTTTCTTGTTCCCTGAATCTTGACAAACTCTCCTGTAGGCAAGGTTAACTGAACTTGCTTCTTCATACATTCGATCTTTGCATTCAGTGGTGCTAGCCAGTCCATGCCGAGGATGATGCCGAAGTCTTCAATGTCCATCACGAAAAGATCTACATATATTATCTGTTCTGACATTCGAAGCTCACATCAAGAACACTGCAAGTTCACGTTAGTACCAGATCCGAATGGTGATGTGACAAGGAGTGTGATGTTTGTGGGTTCAGGATGCAGGCCTAAATGTCTTACCAATGCTGACGATATAAAAGAATGCGTAGCACCTGAATCAAACAAAACATGCACCATTGTATTGAACAAAGGAAAGATACCTTCGACTACATTGTTGTCTGGAGGGGTTGTTGAGCGATGACAAATGCTCTGCCCTGATTCCGTTGACCCTGGTTCTGCTGGTTCTGCCTGGGTTGCGCATTAGCAGCAGGTGGTGCTTGTTGGACTGGAACAACGAGAATAGGTTGCTAAAGGTGCGGACAGAGACATTAGCAGCAGGTGATGCTTGATGTTTATGCTATCATAAAATCAAAATTCTTCATTAGCAATATGATGTATATATATCGTATTCATATATGAATGTATAGATATATATATATATATATATATTTAATCATAACAATATATATAGTTTTCATAAATCAACTATATATATATTTGAAATTAAACTATATAAAAATCATATATAGTTTTCTTAGATATATATTTAATACAAATCTTAACTATATATAATTCATATACATAGTTCTAAAGATATATATATCTAATAACATTTTTCATTCAAATTTTTCATCAATAATATGATATATATATATATATATATATATATCTCATATATACTAAAGTATATAGATATATATATTCAATCGTATCTATACATATAGTTTTTAATAAATCATGACTATATGTATATTTAAATCAAACTATATAAAAATCATATAATTTTCTAGATATATATTTAATATAAATCTCAACTACATATAATTGACATATATATCTAATCAAAATTTTCATCCAAAATTTTCCATTAGTAACATGGTATATATATATATATATATATCCTATATGCATAGATATATGGATATATATATTTAATCATAACAATATATATATAGTTTTCATAAATCATAACTATATATATTTAAATCAAACTATACAAAAATTGTATAGTTTTCTTGATATATATTTAATATAAATCTCAACTATATATAATTGACATATATATAGTTCTAGAGATATATATATCTAATAAAATTTTTCACTAGTAACTTGGTATATATATATCTCCTATATGCATAGATATATATATATTTAATCATAATCATATATATAGTTTTCATAAATCATAACTATATATATAAATCTAAACTATATAAAACTATATAGTTTTCTTAGATATATATTTAATACAAATCTTAACTATATATAATTCATATATATATATATATATATATATATATATATATATATATATATAGTTCTAAAGATATATATATCTAATGAAAATTTTCTTCCCCTAATTTGGTGGACTTGGGCGGGCCGTGGACCGAACGCTCTGATACCATTAAATGTCACACCCCGCCCGGACGCGCCTAAATCGACGGTACACTCGCGGACGGGGCGTCCGCTCGCATTTAGAATAATAACAATGGTAACAAAAGAGTGCGCAGCGGAAAATATAATATACAGTACAAATCTGATTTCATTTACTTCGGAATATAATTTGTACATGAAACGGTCAAGGGAACATACTCCCCAAAATCCCCAATGAATAATACAAAGGGTACAAAATGTGGGCCCAGAACCTGCACCCAGTCCACCCTAATTTCATGTGAAAATTTGGATAATAATGGAGTGAGGTTAACACGCTCAGTGGGTAAAATAGTTCGTGAGTATAACAACTAATAAAACATACTTTAATATCAAATATCTTAAATACACAAGATAGCATCATAATCAATCAATATGTATGTATGAATGACACCGTCTCGCAATGATTTGATGAACGTACATCGCCTGAGTTCACGTACAAATGTTCGTCCGGACGTTCTCCCCTGGCGTAGCCAGGCTCTATTGTACGTCCCTCCTCAAGATCGATGCTCTGGATTCACGTACTGATGTCCCTCCCCAGGCGTAGCCGGGTTCTCATGTACGTCCCTCTCCAAAGAAATATAATGAATAGCGAGCAATGCTCCTAACTATTCTATGAGTCATAAACCACATACTTCCCTAGGTGGGGATATGTATGATGCCAATGCATGAACTGGTCTAGTCTTTTCATGACATTTAGACTGATTTTGGCAACGTCTAGTGATCCTTATCAGAGTTGGTATCATGGCGTGCAAGGTTAGGACATTCAGTAGTACTTGTATAAGCTGATAGCTTTCAATAAGACCAACTAGATCAATCCCCAGTTGAGAGGTGAGACACAAGGTCTGTTTAAATACCAATCGCCTAGAGCAGCCCGCTGCCTCCCGTTAACTATTTAAAGCTACTGAGGACAAGACCGAGTCTAGTTGAGTCAGATTGACCACAAATCTGGCATTATAACAGTGTAATACATGAATTCCAAATATACAGGCATTAGTGCAACAGTATAAACATTATATGACATAATGCAGTGTAAATGAACAGTAGACATAATAATAATTGAATGTAAACTTTAAGAAAAGTTATAAAACACACAAACCTATGTTCCGTTCCCCACCTTCAAATAAGAACTTCTTCTTTTTCAAATCTGTCGCACCGCACCGAGAGTCTCGAACAGAGTCTTAAAAGACAAAAAACTCAGAATGAGTGAAGAGAGGAGGAAAAATCACAATTTTGAGTGAATTTGATGTGAAAAATGAAGAGGGGGAGGCTTCCTTATATAGAGGTGTTGGCTCCTGCCCGAATGCCCGGGCATTTCTTCCCAAACGATTTTTTTTTTTTGTGAAATACATGGTATTACATGCATTGCCTAAGAGTTTCATAAAATTGATTTAAATCAGGTACAAATTACACTCTACCTTATTTACTTTGATATTTTGGAGTTGTCATAAATCATACGAATGAAAAACTAATTATTGTTTATTAAGGTATGTGTTTAAATGCCTTAATATGCCTAGTTTGTTGATGTTGAGATGTTTTTAAGATTTGTATATTGGTTGGTTGTTCAATAGTAAATTTGTGATTTTTTATTAAGTATTACATGTTCATTTAGGTTTGATATGTATCATTTGTCAAAACTATTAGAGAGATGCTGCCAAATTTTTTGGATGTTCCAAGTATAAAATAAAATAGTTTTGTTTGTTTTCATGAAGTTTTTGTTGTATTGCACCTAAGCTCAAAAATTAGTTAGTTTTATCGTTTAATAATAAGGTTGTGATTGTTTTATGAATTATTACATGTTTATTCAAGTTTGATATGCATTATTTGTTAGAACTATTTGGGAGATGCTGTTAAAATTTTTATATATTCATCTTTTAAAAGTGTTAAGTCTATAATTAAATATATTTTTTTGTTTTCATAAACATGTTCTAATTTTTATTTCTTATGATTGTAGTGCAAATTTTGAATTGAAAAACATTTAACTCATCAAGTAAAAGATTATTGTCTGAAGAAAAATACAATGGATGAGTTTCATACTTTCTTTTTGTAATTAATTGTTAAGTAATTTTGTTCTTACATAGTTGTTTTAGATGAGATTTTGATGTTGAACATGCTTAATACTAATACACTTAAATTTTAATTTATTACATATTTCATTTTGCTTCAATGTATTTGAGATAGGGAGTTCATATATTTTGCATCTCATTCATTTATATATGTTTGATATTAATAAAAATATTAGTAAAACAAAGTATTGAGAATAAGGATGTGAATTATGTCAATATTTTTACAGGTTCTTTCAAGTAGTATGAAATTATTTAAATTTGGTAAAAATATTACAAATTTGAAAAAAAAAAATTGAATACTAAATTACTACGTTCGAAAGACGTCATTAAAACAACGCATTTGGACGTTCAAACAAATGTTATAAAAAGTAAATTACAACACTTATGATATGTCGTCAAAACATTGTTATATGACATGTGTGAATATGTAGTCAACGGTATAAAAGAACATTCTTTAACAATGTTGTCACACATACTATTACAACTTTCATAATGCACGTCATAAAACTAATTAAGACATTCATATGCACGTTGTCAAAATGTATAACAATTGTCAAATCTAAATAAAACTTTTAAAATTGGGATATAACGACATTAAAAATATAAGTACAAGGACACTCGTATGCACGTCATCGAATGTTTGCTCTTTGGATAACACCCTCTTTTGCAACATGTGCCTAAACGTCATTGTATGCTTAAGATGACATGTATTACATGTTGTCATAGGGTTAATTTCTTGTAATGATCTTGTGTTATTCAATAGAGCCTAGGGTTGGCATTGGTTTGGTTTGGGTCAATTTAGACCCCAAATCAAAACCAAATTGATGAGTTGGCTTTTTGTAAATTAACCCGAACCGATTGCTTAGCATAAACGGAACCATTGGTTTGGTTTGGGTTAATCGATTTACACTTTTTAACCTGTAAAATGTATTTTTTTTAAAAAAACACATATTACAAATAATACACCATAATCATGTAATGTTACAATATATATATATTTCATGAACATATCCTGTTGCATCAAAGTATTTATTGTCTAACATACCTACAATAATGGTATCATTTTTATCATAAAGATAAAAAAAAATGATTAAATTATATCTCATCTCCTTAACAAGATTAAATAAAATACAAAAAAAAACTATAAATGCTTAATTTCAAACATGCTCCCCAAAATTGATTTCAAACAAACATCCACATCAAAGTATTCTCTCAACATCATCTCCTTAACAAGATCAATTTTCATAAGCATTTTTTTTTCAAGTTCAAACACCTCACCTGAAAACGCAAAACAACTCTTTTAAAATGCATTTTTCTTCAATCTTTTTATAAGCAATTATGCATACTAACCTTTTGCCAAAAAAAAAAAAAAAAAATGCTTGTGCAAATTAACAAGAATAACTATTATGAGCACCTTACCTACTAATGTAAATCTTCATAATTTACTAAGTTAAGAGTCACAAATAAAAGAGTGATCTTCAGTAAGACCTGAAATAAGAAAAGAAGCAACAATAATTAGAGGATGTGAAAAGAAATATGTAATAACATTTAATTAAAGAAAGTTTACCTGATTCATGACTTTCAAGCTCTTTTAATCTTTCTTCAACATTTATTAGAGTTGGTGATTCACGCAACCAATTTTGAGCACATATAAGAGCTTCCACTATCTTTGGAATCAAAGAACTACAAAATAAAGGTTGACTCCGATGCAATTGTAGAAATTGGAATAGCTAAACATCTTATGTCATCATTGAAAGCACTGGATATCTAGTGAAGTTAATTTTTCACTAACACAAAATATCAAAATTATCTCCATCCTTTTCACATACATCTTCTAAATATTGACCCAAATCTGATTTATTACAAATACTTGCATGTGCGTCAAAATACTTGAAAGCCAATTTTTTTGTTTCTTAACTACACCATTTTCATCTAATGAATCAACCACAGTACTACTACTCAAATGTGTAGTTTCTTTCCTTGGTTTTAACCTAAAATAATTGTGTAGAGAGTTATAATGCAAAAATAATTTATCAATGACCTTTTTCACCCTACTACACAACTCCAAAACTTGCTCAAAAGGATAAACCTTGTCATAAGAATATTGCACATACGTAAACTTTATCGAGGATCAAGAACCACAACAATCAACAATATCATGTTCACCTTCTCAATATTTCTCCACTATTTGTCAAATTTTATTTTCATCTTTGATGTCATTGTAGCTAAAGAATCATCACCACTTTCTTGAAATTCTTGAATAAGTGTCTCAATTGCATACACCTCATGCAAGTACACATTAGATGTGACATATATTATCCCCGAAAGGTGCTTTGTAGCTCCATAAAAATGTTTTGTCAAATTTTATTTTCATCTTTAATGTTATTGCGGTTAAAGAATCATCACCGCTTTTTTGAAATTCTTGAATAAGTGTCTCAGCTGCATACACCTCATGCAAGTACACATTAGATGTGACATATATTGTTCCTGAAAGGCGCTTTGGAGCTCCATAAAAATGTTTCAAAAAACTTATCAAGACACGAGCATTATTCCAATCAACTTCTGAAGGAGCTTCCCTATTCATCTTAACCTTATATTGGGGATCATGATCTTCTAATCTTTCAAATGCCTTTTGATATTTGAGACCCACTTCTAACATCAAGTATGTTGAGTTCCACCTTGTTGGCACATCTAAACACACCATAGTCTTACTTCCTATCTTCTCAAGGTCAATGCATGCCTTAAAATTATGCAATCTAGATGGAAAATTTCTTAGATATTGAATTGTTTTTTGAATTTTGGCAATTGATTCATCAATTTCTGGAAAACCATCTTTAACAATCAAATTGCGTATGTGTCCACGACATCTCAGGTGCATGAACTCTCCATTCAGAACACACCCTCCCCAGTTAATTATCTTTTTCCTGAAGTATGCAATGACAAGATGTTCCAGCAATGGAGAAAGAGGTTGCACAAGCTTCACCTACTCAAGATGAACAGGCTGATAAAGAACAAGTTGTTACCACAACTAATACTGAATATGTTGCCACTGAAGCTGTTGAAGTTGAACATGAAGAACCTGTTGTTCATTCTGAAGAACATCAAATGGATGAGGTGAACCAAATTGCTCAGGCTATTGTTGAAGAACAATTGAATGAATTAGAGAATGTTGATGCAATTTTGGAGGAAGTCACCAAAGAAAGAGTCAATGAGGACTCAGACAAAACCATCTCAAAACCACCATCTCCATTTGATATCTTTTTATCAATAGAACCCCATGACTCAAGAAAGACTAAGTCTGATGGTGAAGAATCTAAAGATATAGAGGGTTATGATCTAGTTATCATATCCTATCAGGGAGATGAAATGAATATGAATGTTGATGAAAAGGATCACATTGAAGATTATCATGAGGCTAATGTTGAGTTTCAAGTAAAAGAAGAAATAGAAGATATTCATGAGAAAAGCTCATCTAATCAATCTGATCATGAGCCACCTTCGTATCCTTCTACCAGGAGGCCAACAAATGATTTCTTCAGAGAGGAAGATTTGTTGAGAAAAGTAAGAGAATATTAGATTTCTGTCATGTCTCAGCTGATGAACCGTTTGGAACAGAATCAAATACAGTTGAAAAATGAGATATTGGCAGAGGTCAGAGAATCTCTGAAGTCTCATGAGAGAATTGAGATTAATGAGATGAAAGAATACACCTCTCACCTGATCCATGCAACTGATTTGCTCGGGAAAGTGACACAACAAATGGACAAACAATTAAGTGTCATGCAATCTTTGCCTTCGTCAAGTTTTACTTCATCACTCAATGATGATCATGTCAAGGATATTAGAGATAACATGCAACAAATAAGGGCATTCATGAAAGCCATTGTTGCATCCATTCAACCAAGATCTTCAAGCTCTCAACCACAACCAGTCAGACCTCGAGCATCACCAAGTTCCTTTGCACAAGCTACAACTAGTCATGCTCCGAGTGATGTGACTACAGAAGCCTTGAAGCAAATTCTTGAAGAAATTCAACGCTTAAAAGGCAAAGTGGTTGACACCTTTCAATATGCTTCCAATTCTGACGCCTTGCAATCAGTCTTGGATGTTATCTTGGATCAAGTTACCAGCAAGATAGCGCTTGATCCAGTGATGTAGGCCATCTCAAGTTTGAAGGAGAATTTTACTTCTGTCGGGACAGCACACACAGAGGACAACAAACTAACCAAGATTCTTGACTTGGTTACTCGTGCTCATGAGAAGCTTCACAACTTAGAAGACAAGATGCCTTTCCTTGCCACCACTATGATGGATTTGTCATACACAGTTACTACCGCTGTAAATCGTGTGGAAGGAGTTGTAGGCTTTTTTGAAGACCTCTTCAAGGCAATGAACAGTAGGTTGCATTCTACTGTGTGGTATATTGCCTCAAGCATAAAATGATTTGCAATGCTCTTTCATCTACTGGAGAAGAAAGGTGTAAAAGTTTCACCAGCACCACAAGCTCCAGCCTTCACACGTCCCTAAGAACCTAAGGAGTTTGACAGACTTCTTGGGATATTATAATGTGAAAAGGAAGAAGCATATCATGATGAGCCTTTGCATATAATCAAAATAAGAGTGTCTCCGCCCCCATATCCCTCATCAGAGACTTTCCCAGATCCCAAACGCAAGCGACCAATCAGACCATAATTCGAAGGTCACAAACTTTCTCCAAATTTTGCTAAAGATCTTGCGGAGCAGTAAACCGAGTCCACCTCTCTTGATACATTTAGATTTGGTGTTTCGAAGCCAGCCCACGACAAATTCATTAAGAAATCTAGGCAGACTGTTATAATTGACAAATTTTTTAAAGGCTTCAGAGAAAGCTCAAGTGGTTCCAGACAGCCACGAGCACCCAGGAAACCCAAGGATGACTATAAGCAGTCTGAACCCAGTTCCAGTGGAACCAAGAAGGATGAGGAGGCCGAGAGAAAGAGGAAAGGGAAGGGTCCCAGTACGAGCTGAGCCTACCCACTTTTTGATGTTTTCGAAAGGGGGAAAAGAGAATGGATATTGAGGCTAAGTTAATTCAAGAAGGGAAGCTACAAGTCAAGGGGAGTTTATCTGAGTTTCTGCATAACATGTTGATTGTATGATTATCATGTTCTTGTATATTGTGATTGATTGTACTTATCTTGTAACTTATATATTGCAATCAAATATGCTTGACATGCTTCTTACTCTCAATTTGTTATTTGTTTGATTACATGAATATAATTATCTACATGATCTTTGAGTATTTGAAATCATAAAAAAGGGGAAGATTGTTATCACAATGAACCTAATGATATGAATGTTTTGATGATTCCAAATATCTCTGGTTTGTGTATCTAATGATCTTGTGAAGTGTTTTAGATTTATCAAGAATCAACATCAAGGAACTGTGTTCACAAGCCTATTGGACATCACAACTAAAGTTCTGTGTCCTTCAGTGTTTAGAATGTAAAGTCTATCGATCAATTTATTCTCAGCAATATTTAATCGTTTTCATATTTTGATTGTCACAATTTAAAGGTATTTTTATGATTTTTAAAGTATTTGATTTGATCGAAAAATATCATGATTTTAATCGTGTCTTTAATTATGTTTTACCAAGCTTTAATCGAGAAATCAAAAATCATTTTTATAGAGTCTTTCAGGACGCTAATGTTTTAGCAGCGCCCTTTTGGACTTGATGAGTCAAGATGCTGATAAAATATTAGGACGCTCAAGGTTGAATTGAACTGATTCATTAGGACACTTACTTGTAAGCAGCAGCCTCTCTTTAGCCAACCTTTGAAAGTGTCAGGACGCTGACTTAGTTTCAGCTAGCTGAAAGTTCTCTTAGTTTTTAAATAATTTCTATCTTTAAGGACGTTGATAGTTATAAGTTGAAAAACTGTCAGGACGGATAAGAGCGCCCTCATCCTTAGAATCAACTTAATAACTTTCAGGACGCTTACTGTCCTTCAACACATTTAATATTATTTCAAAATTGTTTTAAAATTTCAGGTCGCTTACTTATGAGTAGTGCCCTCGTGCGTTTAAGTGATTTTTCAAACAAAGCAGGACCCTAATTCTCGAGTAGTGCCCTCACTTCATTGTTCAGTAGGACGTTGATGCTCCCTGAGCGCCCTCAAAAGAACAAAACGACAAAAAAAAAATACTTTTGCTGTTCTGACACGTACAACCACTTTTTTAGAAAAACTTTTCGTACAAAAATCAACTTTTTGGATTTGTCAGAGATATTCTCAGATTCATGAAACACGGCTCTTAAACTTTCCTTATTCATGAATCTGGAGAGAATTAGAATGTTCATAAAATGTGCAGTTGCCATTTTCGTGATACATTCTAGCTATTTTGTGTAAACGTTCATATTTGAAATTCAAATTCAAATGAACAACAACTTCATCTCTATGAGTCTATAAATACTAGCACTTAACAATCTGTTAAGCTTCGAAAATTCTTTGAGCCAAAACACTTTTGAAAGTTAGTTGAATTTTTACTTGTTTTAAAAGTTTAAAAGTTTAAGTTATTTTGTGTTCAAAGCATTTTTCTTTGAAACTTTTCTTATTTAAAAGATTTTCATATTGAGCTGAATTTCTATCTTTATCTGAAAATCTATTTGAAAAACTAAATTGTTTTCACTCAAATTTTTAGCACTGTTTTAACTTATATTATTTTTCCTGAAAAAAAAGTTTGAGAGATAGTTCATAGGATACAGTTGTACTTAATCTCATATCTTATATACTGTATCAAGGTTGTAACAGTAGTTAGATAAACTACTAAGTTGATATTCTTTTATTCAACAAGTTTAGGTTTGTTCACACCCGCAAGTTGGGATAGGTTGTCTTGGTCAAGTCATTAGGTTTGTCTCACACCGTAAGTTGAGATAGGTATCTCTCTAGCCAGCAAGTCGAGAGGTTTAGGTTTGTCTCATACCTGGAAGTTGGGATAGATTCGTCTCAAGCCTGCAAGTTGAGCAGTGTAACAGTTGTTCTCACACTCGAAAGTTAAGAAAAGGTGTAATGGTTTGATTTTCACCCGTAAGAGAATCCCTTAGTGACAAGGTTTAAAATCCTAACTGAGGAGGTTAGGTAGTGGACGTAGGCATGTAGCCGAACCACTATAAATCAACTATGGATATTTATTTATTTTTCACACCTTCATGTTGCCATTGTATTTAATTTTAAATTGTCTAAATGTCCAATTCACTCCACCCCCCCTCTTGGACATTTCTGGGCCAACAATTGGTATCAGAGCAATGTTGCTCTTCAAAGAAACTTCACAAATTCCTTGACATCAATGGCAATGTCCAGAGTCACAGTCATGGAAATAGGTCAACCTATGGATAGACCACCTTTGTTCAATAGAGACTGGTTTGAAGATTGGATGTATTGGATAAAATGACAATGGAGTGAATTGGCTGAAATTCTCCTCAACTGGAGCAGGAAATGGATAGTGATATTAATAGGAGAATAAAAAAAATTACAACCATGTGATCCATTACACTTGGCATAATCAGAGAGCGGCTAGGACTAACTAAGCATGTGCTGGCACATGAGCTCATAACCGAAAAATACATTGTTAGCTGACATGGGGAATAAAATCCTAACAACTTGAAACCACCTGGGCAGAGAGCGTGTGCTCTAAAATGGTAGAACCTTCCATGGTTAATGAGATTCTCTAACAGGATGATAATGATGAAATCCTTTCTATGATCTAAGGATATCGGTCTGCGGGAAATGGTTGTAAATGGTTACACCATGCCCAACAAGCCTATTGAGCTATGGATAGACAAGGAGAGACTAAATGACAAACGTAATGCTCAAGCTGTCTAGGCCTTGTATTGCTATTTACCCAAGGAAGAAGTAGAAAAGGTAGTTCATCTCGAGAGTGCCAAAGAGATTTGGGAAACACTCAAATCATTTCACGGTGAAAAATTAAACATTCGAGATGAAAAGCTTAAAGAGTCTAATAGACTATTTGATGCCTTCAAAATCTCAGAGAATGAATATCTTGATACGACATACAACAAATATCAATCCATTCTTGATGGAATGAAAGAACTGAATTAGAAAATACCTGCAGAAATATCCCTTAGTGTATTTCTGTGATAATCTTCCAAAGAAATGGAATGATAAGCTAATTACATTAGCTGAAACTGTTGAACCATGAGAAATGAGTTTAAAAGAGTTTTGTGATCTCTTGAAAACCATGAAAGGAAGGGATGAGACTAAAGACCTAGTTAGAACGTTAGAAGAGTCACTCGTCCACCTTAAGGTTTTAGGAAGTGAGTCGGTTCATGATATCCTTCAACGATTTAGACGTCTGGTAAATGAACTTGAACATTTTGGAAAAAAACCATCTCTCATTCTACTTTAGTGCAATATTTTCTAAATAGTTTTCCTAAAAATTGGAAATATAAAGTAGATTTTCTAAACACGTTTTCAAATCCATTTGAAATCAGTTTTCAAGAAATTGATTATATTTTGAGTGGGTTAGAAACTTCATCCGAGAGAGAAGACATTCTTGCAAATGCACCAAGCAGGAACATAAGTGAAGTTGCTGATGACCTAAGCTTAATGAGTCAACAATCTTCAGCAAGCACATCTAGAACGCTTAATGAGAGATCTCCTGATAGAATGTCGAGAAGGAAGTCAGCATGGAGAACGAAGATAATGAAATATCTCAACTGCTTCAAAAAGAGACATAGTGCACAAGTTGAAGACTTTACAGTAACTTGAGGTAAAAGTCAAATATGTGCAAAGGTATAAAAGTCACTCTCATCACTGCTATTATTATGTGAATATATTTATCAGTGATTGTTTAATACTGGGTGATCATCTTTAATCATGCAATGCTTAGAATATTAAATATTTTGTTCATGATTAAATTTTTGATGGTTGGTTGATGAAATATAACTTTCAATATTGTTGAGTCAACCATACGATAGTTATGATTAATTAATTAATCAAATTTGATTAATATCAGTGTTTAAGTGTCCGAGAGGAAGCTAACAACAAATGAGGACACTAATGTGCCCAATGGCTTTAGTTGTTCAAAAAGCTTGTCATAAGGAGGACGCTGATCGGTCTCAAATTTTAGATTTATTAAAACCACCTTTAGACGCTAGGTTGTGACATGTGTAAGTATGTGTCAGGAGCATGCTTATCGTTTTAGCATTATAAAATCAAACTTTTAGTGACCTAGCAGTCACTTTCGCTATTTGATGCCCTATGACACTCCGTCAAGAACTTACTAGGAATCGCACCAAGAATTACTTCTGAACTTTCATCTTTAACTGATCTCTTATCGTATGAGTTCCTCAAAACCTTTGGTAAATTATGTTCTCTGTTCAACTTCGAGTCCTTTGTTTTCTATTTCGTTGGTTTTCGCCAAGTCACTTCAGTTCTTCACCTTTATTCCTTTTTAAACTTTCAATGGCGCCCAAGTCCAAGAAGTTTCACACTCTTTCCACAAGAAAGAGAACTGCTTTACCATCATCACCACCAGATAGGAGTGTGAGACCAAGAACTGAACCTACTCATGCCGAACTGGCTGAGGCATCCACAAACCGCAGCTGAACCATCTCACCCACCTTCTTCAACCCAAATAAGCAAGAAGGGAGACAAAACAGAGAAGCTTGTCAACCGAGCTGTGATTGATGGATGTTTTGTCGATTTTAAGTTCTTCACAAACTCCTGTCTAGATATTTTATCTCTGTTTGAATTCCAAGGTTGGACCAATCTTCTTTTTTTCATATCAAAATGGTATCCCAACCTTGTTACCCAATTCTATTTGAACCTGGTTGATAAACCCAATTCAGGACTTGCAAAACAATCCAAGGTAAAAGAAAAATTTGTTGACATTTCTCCCAGATTCCTTTCCGATACCTTTTCTCTGCCAAGTGACGAAAGTGCCCACATATGTTTTTTTCACTAAAAACAAAGTCCAATATCAAGACTACGATAGCCTTTTTGCCCTGAACCTTGTCTCAAAGAAAAAAAGATCACTCGAGTGTCGACAAGAAACTCACAAATCAATCTTTTGAACTCTTACCCAGAATACTCCACAACATCATTACCCATATCATTCAGCCTAAAACTGCCAGTAGGGGTAATGTGAATGGTCTAGATTTATTTCTAATTTGGTGTATTTTGGAGAAGAAGAAAGTGAATCTCGCCCACATTCTCATGCATGTTATGAATATTGTGGTCAGCAGAGGAGGAGGTCTTCCTTTTGGTATGTACCTCACCACTTTATTTGAGAAGTGTGGTATAGATTTCAGTGGAGAAAACTACAAGGAGACTAGAAAATACAATTGTATTGGTCAAACCACTGTCAAATTAATGAGATACACTTATGTCTCTGCATTGGAGAAATGACTTCCAATGTCAGAAGTTCCACTCGAAGGGGAATCTAGTGGAAAAGATGAAACAAGAAAAGAAGATGTTCCAGCAATGGAGAAAGCGGTTGCGCGAGCTTCACGTACCCAAGATGAATAGGCTGATAAAGAACAAGTTGTTACCACAACTGATACTAAATATGTTGCAACTGAAGCTGTTGAAGTTGAACATGCAGAACCAGTTGTTCATGCGGAAGAACATCAAATGGATAAGGTGAACCAAATTGCTCAGGCTATTATTGAAGAACAATTGAATGAATTAGAGAATGCTAAAGCAATTTTGGAGGAAGTCACCAAAGAAAGAGTCAATGAGGACTCAGACAAAACCATCTCAAAACCACCATCTCCATTTGATATCTTTTTATCAATGGAACCCCATGACTAAAGAAAAACTAAGTCTGATGGTGAAGAATCTAAAGATATAGAGGGTTATGATCTGGTTATCATACCCTATCAGGGCGATGAAATGAATATGAATGTTGATAAAAAGGATCACATTGAAGATTATCATGAGCCTAATGTTGAGTTTCAAGTAGAAGAAGAAATAAAAGATATTCATGAGGAAAGTTCATTTGATCAATCTGATCGTGAGCCACCTTCGTATCCTTCTACCAGCAGGCCAACAAATGATTTCTTCAGAGAGGAAGATTTCTTGAGAAAAGTAAAAGAATACTAGATTTATGTCATGTCTCAGCTGATGAACCGTTTGGAACAGAATCAAATACAGTTGAAAAATGAGATATTGGCAGAGGTTAGAGAATTTCTGAAGTCTCATGGGAGAATTGAGATTAATGAGATGAAAGAATACACCTCTCACCTGATCCAGGCAACTGATTTGCTCAGGAAAGTTACACAACAAATGGACAAACAATTAAGTGTCATGCAATTTTTGCCTTCTTCAAGTTTTACTTCATCACTCAATGATGATATTGTTAAGGATATTAGAGATAACATGGAAAAGATAAGGGCATTCATGAAAGCCTTTGTTGCATCTATTCAACCAAGATCGTCAAGCTCTCAACCACAACAGTCAGACCTCGAGCATCACCAAGTTCCTTTGCACAAGCTACAACTAGTCATGCTCCGAGTGATGTGACTACAGAAGCCTTGAAGCAAATTCTTGAAGAAATTCAACGCTTAAAAGGCAAAGTGGTTGACACCTTTCAATATGCTTCCAATTCTGACGCCTTGCAATCAGTCTTGGATGTTATCTTGGATCAAGTTACCAGCAAGATAGCACTTGATCTAGTGATGTAGGCCATCTCAAGTTTGAAGGAGAATTTTACTTCTGTCGGGACAGCACACACAGAGGACAACAAACTAACCAAGATTCTTGACTTGGTTACTCGTGCTCATGAGAAGCTTCACAACTTAGAAGACAAGATGCCTTTCCTTGCCACCACTATGATGGATCTGTCATACACAGTTACTACCGCTGTAAATCGTGTGAAAGGAGTTGTAGGCTTTTTGAAGACCTCTTCAAGGCAATGAACAGTAGGTTGCATTCTACTGTGTGGTATATTGCCTCAAGCCTGAAATGATTTGCAATGCTCTTTCATCTACTGGAGAAGAAAGGTGTAAAAGTTTCACCAGCACCACAAGCTCCAGCCTTCACACGTCCCTAAGGACCTAAGGAGTTTGACAGACTTCTTGGGATATTATAATGTGAAAAGGAAGAAGTATATCATGATGAGCCGTTGCATATAATCAAAATAAGAGTGTCTCCGCCCCCATATCCCTCATCAGAGACTTTCCCAGATCCCAAACGCAAGCGACCAATCAGACCATAATTCGAAGGTCACAAACTTTCTCCATATTTTGCTCAAGATCTTGCGGAGCAGAAAGCTCAAGGTTTTAAACCGAGTCCACCTCTCTTGATACATTTAGATTTGGTGTTTCGAAGCCAGCCCACGACAAATTCATTAAGAAATCTAGGCAGACTGTTATAATTGACAATTTTTTTAAAGGCTTCAGAGAAAGCTCAAGTGGTTCCAGACAGCCACGAGCACCCAGGAAACCAAAGGATGACTATAAGCAGTCTGAACCCAGTTCCAGTGGAACCAAGAAGGATGAGGAGGCCGAGAGAAAGAGGAAAGGGAAGGGTCCCAGTACGAGCTGAGCCTACCCACTTTTTGATGTTTTCAAAAGGGGGAGAAGAGAATGGATATTGAGGCTAAGTTAGTTCAAGAAGGGAAGCTACAAGTCAAGGGGAGTTTATCTGAGTTTCTGCATAACATGTTGATTGTATGATTATCATGTTCTTGTATATTGTGATTGATTGTACTTATCTTGTAACTTATATATTGCAATCAAATATGCTTGACATGCTTCTTACTCTCAATTTGTTATTTGTTTGATTACATGAATATAATTATCTACATGATCTTTGAGTATTTGAAATCATAAAAAAGGGGAAGATTGTTATCTCAATGAACCTAATGATATGAATGTTTTGATGATTCCAAATATCTCTGGTTTGTGTATCTAATGATCTTGTGAAGTGTTTCAGATTTATCAAGAATCAACATCAAGGAACTGTGTTCACAAGCCTATTGGACATCACAACTAAAGTTCTGAGTCCTTCAGTGTTTAGAATGTAAAGTCTATCGATCAATTTATTCTCAGCAATATTTAGTCGTTTTCATATTTTGATTGTCACAATTTAAAGGTATTTTTATGATTTTTAAAGTATTTGATTTGATCAGAAAATATCATGATTTTAATCGTGTCTTTAATTATGTTTTACCGAGCTTTAATCGAGAAATCAAAAATCATTTTTATAGAGTCTTTCTGGACGCTAATGTTTTAGCAGCGCCCTTTTGGACTTGATGAGTCAAGATGCTAATAAAATATTAGGACGCTCAAGGTTGAATTGAACTGATTCATTAGGACACTTACTTGTAAGCAGCGACCTCTCTTTAGCCAACCTTTGAAAGTGTCAGGACGCTGACTTAGTTTCAGCTCGCTAGAAGTTCCCTTCGTTTTTAAATAATTTCTATCTTTAAGGACGCTAATAGTTATAAGTTGAAAAACTGTCAGGATGCTATCTGGATAGGAGCGCCCTCATCCTTAGAATCAACTTAATAACTTTCCGCATGGTTACTATCCTTTAGCGCACTTAATATTATTTCAAAATTGATTTAAAATATCAGGACGCTTACTTATGAGTAGCGCCCTCGTGCGTTTAAATGATTTTAAAGCAAAGCAAGACGCTAACTGTCGAGTAGCGCCCTCACGACTTAAGTCGTTTAATTGTCAAAGTAAGTCAGAACGCTTACGATTTAGTAGTGCCCTCACTTCATTGTTCAGTAGGACGTTGATGCTCCATGAGCGCCCTCAAAAGAACAAAACGACAAAAAAGAAAAAAATTTGCTGTTCTGACACGTACATCTTTTTGAGCCACTTTTTCAGAACAACTTTTTCGTATAAAAATCAACTTTTTAGATTTGTCAGAG
The DNA here is from genome assembly GCA_035771175.1 of Paratinospora sagittata. Classification (NCBI taxonomy): domain Eukaryota; kingdom Viridiplantae; phylum Streptophyta; class Magnoliopsida; order Ranunculales; family Menispermaceae; genus Paratinospora; species Paratinospora sagittata. The sequence goes on along the minus strand of CM069596.1, from coordinate 26,204,897 downwards.
ATATTCTCAGATTCATGAACCACGTCTCTTGAACTTTCCTTATTCGTGAATCTGGAGAGAATCAGAATGTTCATAAAATGTGCAGTTGCCATTTTTGTGATACATTCTAGTTGTTGTGTGTAAACGTTCATATTTGAAATTCAAATTCAAATGAACAACAATTTCATCTCTATGAGTCTATAAATACTAGCACTTAACAATCTGTTAAGCACCGAAAATTCTTTGAGCCTAAACACTTTTAAAAGTTAGTCGAATTTTCACTTGTTTTAAAAGTTTAAAAGTTTAAGTTATTTTGTGTTCAAAGCATTTTTCTTTGAAACTTTGCTTATTCAAAAGATTTTCATACTGAGCTGAATTTTTATCTTTATCTGAAAATCTATTTGAAAAACTGAATTGTTTTCACTCAAATTTTCAGCACTGTTTTAACTTATATCATTTTCTTCCTGAAAGAGAAATTTGAGAGATAGTTCATAGGATACAGTTGTATTCAATCTCATATCTTATATATTGTATCAAGGTTGTAACAGTAATTAAATAAACTACTGAGTTGATATTCTTGTATTCAACAAGTTTAGGTTTGTCTCACCCCTGCAAGTGGGGATAGGTTGTCTTGCGCCTGTAAGTCAAGTCTTTAGGTTCGTCTCACACCTTTAAGTTGAGATAGGTATCTCTCTAGCCTACAAGTCGGGAGGTTTAGGTTTGTCTCACACCCAAAAGTTGAGATAGGTTGGTCTTAAGCCTGCAAGTTGAGCAGTGTAACGGTTGTTCTCACACCCGAAAGTTGAGAGAAGGTGCAACGGTTTAATTCTCACCCGTAAGAGAATCCCTTAGTGATAAGGTTTAAAATCCTACTGAGGAGGTTAGGTAGAGGACGTAGGCAAGTAGCCAAAGCACTATAAATCAACTGTGCATATTTATTTATTTTCTGCACCTTCATTTTGCTATTGCATTTAATTTTAAATTGCTTATGTCACACCCTGGGTTGCACAGCGTGCCCCCTACCCAGGTGCGGGCGCACCCCCTCGGGGCGAACGCCTAGCCATTATGGATCCATAATATTGTCCCATCTCGGCCAGCCACGCCACACAAGGACGCCGGACACCGAGATCATTTATCCATATTATTCACACTCCCATGAATAATATAGGGCCTCCCCCAAGTTCGAACTCGCAACCTCTTCCTCATAAGGTTAGATTTCGCAACTTGAGTACCCATTGAGATTGTCTCAATGGGTACTCAAGTTGCGAAATCTAACCTTATGAGGAAGAGGTTGCGAGTTCGAACTTGGGGGAGGCCCTATATTATTCATGGGAGTGTGAATAATATGGATAAATGATCTCGGTGTCCGGCGTCCTTGTGTGGCGTGGCTGGCCGAGATGGGACAATATTATGGATCCATAATGGCTAGGCGTTCGCCCCGAGGGGGTGCGCCCGCACCTGGGTAGGGGGCACGCTGTGCAACCCAGGGTGTGACAGTTTAAGTGTCCAATTCACCCCTTCTTGGACATTTATGGGCCAACAAACACATCTCAATCGCTTTACCAACCTCCTCACCTTTATGACTAGAAATCGCACAAAACTTGAGTACTTTTTTATGCAATTTCCAATCCTTATCAATGTAATGGGTAGTGAGACACATGTATTTAATATTTTGTAATGAAGTCCAAGCATATTTGAGATGTTTTCTTCAAAATATTTTTCAACTTCAACTTCTCACTTTAGTAAATGTCCCAAAAATCCTTTGCTACAGTATTTTGTGACACCATATAAAACCTAGGACATATAGTACGAACAAACTTCCTAAGTCCTTGACGTTCTACAAACTTGAAAGGTAGCTAATCAAGTACTTGTCGACTTAAGTCCTGATCAAATTTCCAAGCCACCAATTGACTCTCAGCTTCTTGATCTCTTTGTTGAAAAGATATGACCCGTTGCTTTTTTCCATTATATGGATACTTAGGACACTTAGACAAATGATTAGCTAATTTGCTAGTACCATTTTTACTCGCACAATTATATTCTTTTTTACAATAATTACAAGATGCCTTCTCCGACACTCCCTTCACCACACTTGACCTAGTAAAGTGATGCCAAACAAAAGAGGTTGGTTTACTAGCTTTTCTATGCTTTGTTGAAGTTGAAAAGTTTTATGGATCATTTGATAGCATAATATTAGTATCCTCCTCATCAGGGGCACTTTGCTCAGTTATGTTGGCCTAGATTATAGTTTAAGAGGGTGAATTGGACTTTGCAGATTTTTGTTAAACCTTAAACATTACAAATGGCAAAGCAATAAACGAAAGTAAAGTGCAAGAAATAAAAGATGAGCACAACAATTTATAGTGATTCGGCTTCCCAAAAGCTTACCTCCACTACTTGACCTTCCCGGTCAAGATTTTCCAAACTCCACTAACCTTGATCCAACTTACGAGTGTGGATTAAACTGTTACATGCAATTTTTCGGTTTGAAAATTTTCTCCAATTGACTAACCAGCCAATCAATCAATAAAAGTTGATTTACAAGAAATAGCAAGTGTTTTTACCAAACAACTCTCAAAGAAAAATATACAGCTAAGAATGAATACCTCCCTAGGAAGAAATCAGCCAAGAATGTTAAAATGAAGTACAAGCTGAAATGTGAAAGGCTTTTTTAATCTTTGATTTGCAAGTTGGTGTAGATGATGCTCAAAATTAAAGACTTGCTTCAAAAACTTTCAGAAATCTCTAAGAATGTTTTTCTCTCAAGAAAGAAATATTGAAAGCTCGAGAGATTTCTTAAGATGGAAGAATGGTTTCAAAGATCTTTTTCTCTCAAACAAACTCAAAATCAGATTTGATGGAACTTGGTTTTCTCTTGAAAATGAGGAGAACAATACTATGACTCAAATTTCAATGGATATGCAAAAAGGTTGCTCCAAAAGAGCTAAGTGATGTATTTATACATCTAAGGCATTGAGAAAATAGTTTGGTGTACTTTGAAAATCACAGAATTGCCATTTAAAAGTAAGAAACGCGTTTGAAAAAAAGGTAGAAACACAATCCAATTAAATTTTCAAAAGTTGTCAAAAAGCAAGAAATGTGTTCTAGTGCATGGAAACACACTAGAATGAGTTTCTGTGTATTTTTCATCATTCTGCCATAAAACAAGGAAACACGTTTCTTAAGGAGGAAACACGTTTATGTGACTTTGAATGAATGGCAACAAGCGAAGAAATCAAGTAATACATATACTTCTAACTTCTAAGTTATAAAGAGAAAAAATGAAAAAAAAAATAAAGATTTGGAAATTTATACCTTGCAAATTTGCAATCAAATGGAAAAGATATTGTGGGTGGCTAGTTGCCGCTTGTGAGTGGTCAAGAGGGCTTGCAGATCTGAGAATGAAATGTTGAAGAGTTTAGGTAGTGTTTGATTGGGTATCCAAAAACAGTTTTTCTGTTTTCAGGGTACCCAAAGAGTACAATTAGAAAACCTTGGAAATGACAATTTTGTAATTTCCCAAGTTTTTACTTTTTTGTGAGAGAAGATTATAAAAGTATTTTTCAAAAACTATTCCACCAACCATGTTTTTTTATTTTTTTCTTTTTCTTTTACTATTTGAAAACTGAAAAAGGTTTTCAGATTGTAAACTAAACACAACCTAAGATATCCTTCAAAATTTGGAAAACAAATCGAAAAAAAATAAAGAAATTTGCACTAAAGGATTCAAGCGAACTTACAATCAAGAGAATCGGCGATTAAGGAGAGGACGAAGAAGTGAAACGTTCCACTGCAGTTCTACTACAACCCAAGAGCTTCTACGGTTCTACTGCAAGAACGTTATGAAGAGGAAAAAAAATAGAAATGGAAATTTGAAAAGAGATAGAATGAGGGAACAAAACAACACTTTTTGATGGTTAGGTAGTTGAAGAACCACTGTGATTTGGGGTTTTGAATCAGAAGATGAGAAGATCTAATGGCAAGAAGAACGACGTGAAGATAAAAAAATCGAAATGTTGATTTTGGGTTTTGAATGTTGGCAATTTGGGGTATTGGATCAAAATATGAGAAGATTAGAAGATGGAAAGGTTGAAGAAACAAACCTAGGAAGAAACGTCGGGTGGTTTGTTAAACCTAGGAAGAAGATAGTGGGGGCAATGTAGTAGTGTTAGGGTTAACGCTAAGTTATGATTTTAACTCTCTGATCGGTTCGAATCGGGTTACTATCGGTTTACAAGACCTCAACCCGCAACCGCAACCCGAATCGAACCAATCGATTTTTAAAACTTCCAACCCAAAATCAAACCAATTAGAGGAACAAATCAAATCGAACCATACCAAACACACCGGTTCGGTTTAGTTTCACGGTTTGAAACAACCCACTGACACCCCTAATAGAGCCTATTGTCTTAATAGTTAGTTAATGGGTATTGAATTACTCATAGTTAGATAGTTTTCTCAAGTAGCATTTAATGAGGAATTCATACATGTATCAATGAATATATAAGTGTTTTTTATTCATATCCTTTTCTAACCCTCTAATCAAATATTACTTATGAAATTGGGATGAGTTCATTTTTATTATTTAGTTGCAGGAGGGAGGAGCATTACAATAATGTATCACTTCCTAGCTTTCTTTTAAGTAATGACCCATGGCAACTTAAATATATGCAACTTTGTCATTGCATTGGATGACTTCAAAAGGTCCATAATATTTTGTTGACTGTTTCAAATTTCTCATAGCTCCCACATTTAATTGTCTATAAGATTATAATTTCAAGTAGATATTAAAGACTCCGACTTTATATTCCCTATCTTGATGTTTGGCATCGTAATTGATCTTGTGCTTATAGAATATATTCTCCAATTCCTTGCTGAATTCCCTAAGCAACTCAATGCGGAGGATATTTGCTAACTAGACAGTGGTGCTTCCATGGATGTGGTTAGCAGTGCATTATTTTCCATGCATCTTAAGAAGGCTCATGGGATTTATGACTTAATTGTTGTATTTTCCCAAGCACATTGGGATCTTATTTGCCCCTCTATGATGAAAATTGCTATTGGATTTTTTAGAAAAACAATTGTTGACCCTACCCTCAATCACACTCACATAACTTTAATTCCTAAAACAAAAGCCCTCGCTACTTTCTGAGACCTACGACCTATCAGCCTATGCAACAACATAAACAATAAGATTCTAGCCAAAATTCTTGCAAATAGCCTAGGTATCTTCTCCCAAATTAGTCCATCCCAATGTGCCTTCATTCAAGGCTGTCAAATAGTTGATAATGTCATGGCTGCACATGAAGTGATACACTCATTGCAATATCCTAGGAGCTTGAAACATGAAGTTGTTATCAAGCTAAATATGTCGAAAGCCTATGATCGGATCGAATGAGATTTTTACTTTTCATGTTGAATTGTATGGGCTTATCTTAAAAGTGGCAGACATGCATATTATTTTGTTTATATTTAGCCAACTATCAAGTTAAACTTAATGGGTATCTCTCAGAAAAGATAGTTTATTTTGGAGGCTTGAGACAAGGGCGATCCTTTATCTCCATATTTATTTATAATTTGTGCAAAGTCCTTATCCTTTCTTTTGCCTCGAGCAGTGGTAGACCAATTTTCACATGTTATTAAGCTAAAGGGGATTGTCCAGTAATCTCCCATCTTTTCTTTGAAGATGAATCACGGTTTTTTTGTAAAACAGCTCTTTGGGACTTCCATAAACTACAACATACTCTACAAGAATACTACAAAGCTGGCATCCAATGTTTCAACACAACCAAAAGTTCCATACTTTTTTAGTCCCCAAGTTCCACCTAATTTGAAAAATCAACTACCTTAATCTTGGGAGTCCAAGAATTCGAGGAATTTGGAACCTATCTAGCTTGCATCACCAAGGGCCAAGCTGAAAGAGTGATGGTGGTTTGGGTGTTATGGACTTGGAATGTGTGAATACAACACTGCTTGGGAAACAATGTTGACACATACTTTTTAATTTGGGTTCCCTCCTTAGATGATTATTGAAGTCAAAATATTTTAAAAAGACAATATTCATGCAGGATCACCTCGGTGTTCTCCCCTCATGGAAATGGCTAAGTATATTATATGGCAGACAAATTTTACAACATGGGTTCCATTGGTGCATCAACAATGATATGGACTCCCTAATCAAGCACTCATGTTCTAGTATCTGATCTCATCGATCCCAATACCAAGTCATGAAATTATAATATACTTAGATCTATATTTCTGGCGAATGATATGGAATTAATGAAAAAGATTCTGACGAGGAAATATGGGTGTCCAGATCGTCTAATCTGACATTTTGTGGAATCTAGTATGTATTCAGTCAAAATGACTCTCATATAACCTGAGAACTGGTATCTTATAGGTTAAGGGATGGTAAATGCATTGGCGAACCAAGTAATCCTAGTCGCTTCTCTATAAACTAAAACCTAATATGGGGTCTGGTGTTGCTCATAACAAGCTCAAATTCTTTATTTGGAGATGTTGCAACAACTTCCTTGAACTCCAGAAGTTTTTGGAAAAGGGACATATTATGACGATTATGTCTGTCCATTTTATAATTTATAGAAAGAAAATAGTATTCATATTTTCTTTTAGGTCTGCCACTATTTTTTGGTTTGGCATCCCATATAGTTTTAATACAAAAGCAATTACAAGTTCTTCTTTTACTCAAATATGGAACACTTTAATTCAGAGGTCTCATCATAGAAACTATGATGACTAAGCCATTCAATGGGCGTCTTTTGGTTTATTGTGATTCTGGAATACTAGAAACAACAAAGTGTTCAAAACTGTTCTCTCGTCCCCATCGTTGGTTATTAAATAAAAAAATTACCGACTTGCTGAATTTATGCAAGCTCAGGCCTTGAGATTGAATGTTAATATCGGCGCACAACACTAGATATGGCAACTCAAAGCTGGACTGTGCATGATATCAACTAGCTCCTCTTTTTTGATGCAGTAAGAGATTCCCACTCTCATGCTTCTGATACAAAGTGGATCGTATGTTTAGCATGCATAGAAGTTTTAAGTACTAGCTTCAAATTTATATGTGCTACGCCTTTAGTAAAACAAGCTGAATCTTTGGCTATCAACATTGAAATGAAAAATGCTAGCAATTTGTTGCAAGATATTATTGTCCATGCTAACTCTTTATCAGTAATCCAGACACTTTATGTGCAACCTTCAAATCTTACTTTTATTAAGCCTATTCTCCACAACATACTTGCTCTTGGTGGATTGTAGTGGCTTGTTCATTTCTACCACACACCTTGGAATGAGAAGTCCATTGCTCACAAATTGGGCCGATCAGCTTTTCCCAATTTAACTCATGTATTTGGAGCTCTTGTTTGACAATATGGCTTTTGAATGGTGTACCAGGTTTTACATAATATAAACTCTTGACAAAAAAGAAAAGACTCTTCGGGGACTTATTCTCTTGTAATTATTGCCATTTATTCGTTATCACTCAAGTTGTCATTGGCAATATGTAAACAATCTTGGTTGACTCATTCGATAAACGACCTCAAATTGTGTTTTTTATACAGTGAAATGTTTATGTATTATAATAATATTCAAACCCATGATAACCAAATTTCTTAATCTTTTATTGTGACCTGTCAAGACATAATAATTACAAACATAGGTTAGGTTTTTTTAACCCCAAACCAATATGCAATAGACATATTAAAACAATCAATCATGCAATTTAACAATCACAATCAATTTTACATGGTTCGAATGATCAGTGCCTACATCCTTAGGTGGAGAAATCAGTACATGATACAAAAAATATTATAATACAAGAAGATTATCCTTTGACACTATCTCTCGTTCCATACTATATTACTCATAATCTCTTAGCCCTCAATCCATCACTATACAACAAATCAATTTGAACTATCCATCCATATTTATAATGAATAAACTAAACTTCAAATACAACCCAAACATTAAAATTAGACATCTACTACAATTAAAAGTTTATCACAAATATCCATTATAATTAGAAATCTCACTCAATCTAGAACCCTACCAATTAGCCAATTAGAGTTCAACTCAATCTTCACAATCACAATCTTGACAAGAACTTCATCAAGTAGTCAATCTTTCAAATCAAACATTATTTATGACAAGGTCAAGAATCACAATTAATCAATCTTTAATCCTCATTATAGCGCGAACAATCATCCAATCAGCCAATCAAACAACCATCTCAAGCTTTTGAAAGGTCAATTAATAACCAATCAATCTTTGCCAATCAATCATCTCATTCTCTTGAAAGGTCAATCAACCCAGCAATCTTTGCATGCAATGAACAAACATCCAATCAATCATTTGATATATAATTGCTTAATTATCCAATCTTTGCAGTTGCTTCACCATGAACAAAACCTTTAGCCAAAGTTAATTTGTTGCAACTTTGTTTCATAAATTAGTGTAACCAACACTGTGCCTTTTTGATGTGTTGAATTAATTTTGAAACACTTGTTACTATCTTCTAGAACTTTTACAAAACAAAGCTAATTCACAATTCATATATATATCATTGTTGATCTAGTACTTCATGATGTGGCTTCCTTAAACAACATCAATTAATAGTCTACCACATCAAAAATGGATCGCCACTATACAAGTAAATTCCTTAATACATTAATACCAATATGTTGAACTTTTCACCACCTCAAGCAAAAAATCGATCCGGTGCTTTCATAGGTTTTCTTTCAACAATCTTTCTTCTACCTCTCAAACACAAACACGGGGAACATAGCATCCAATAATCTTCAAACCTACAATCACCCACACTAGCAAGGTCAAATTCACGATGTCGTAGCCCACACAATCCTCCAATCTCACATTTATCCCAACATCCCTTAATAGCTAGAAATTGGCTTTGATACCAATTTGTTGGGTATTTTAACCCAAATCAATTAAAGCGGTACATAAATATCAAAACCATCAGTCAAGATATCACACAATCAAATTTTAATAGTTCAACCAATTAATGCCTACATCCATTGGTGGAGAAATCCAAGTGTCTTGCTAAAAAGATTACGATACAAGGTCATTGTTGCAATTTAATTTCAAAACTTTCCCGTAAGTGTGCAGGTCACACAAGAAATAAAAAGTGAATAAAAGTATCGTCCCACAAGGATTTAAATCACTTAATACCAAAATTGTTTGAATCAAACTATATTTGGAAACCAAAAATGCAACTAAGTAGCTAATGAAAATAATACTAAAATACTAAAAATCAAATTACAATACAGCGGGGAATAAAAAATCAACAACAAGAAAATTTGGATTGAACTAAGAAGCTTAAAACTCTAACGCTATGATTTCACTTGTTAATATACATTAATCTCCAATTTTATGATAATTGAAGGTTGAATGACCCTAATTCATTTAATACTCTCTCGAGCAATATTAAAAGTCTCTCTAAATGACAATTTCCTATTTTTCAATAAAAATTAGAGCAACTAGAAAAAAGTTAACATCAATGAAAATTCAAAATAAACCACATAGGTCATACAGGTATATTTCTTGTTGGAAAAATATTGAATGAAAATTGATATTGTAACGACCAATATTTTAATTGAGTTTTAGATTTGAGTTTAAATTCAAAAACTGTTATACGTTTTAAATGAATTTAAATCTGTAATGTTTGGAACATTAATGAAGGTCGTTCAATACTCTTAATGAGGACATTAAGAGCACCACCCCCCTCTACTAGTACAAAAGGAGATGCCCCTCCTTACCTTTCTTCACACTAAGTCTTAGAGCTCTCATTTTTCTTTGGAATTCTCTTCTTCTCTCTAGTTGTTCTTTTTTACTTTGGAGGAGTGTTGGTCTTCCAATGTCAGGACCCCCCTCATAAACTCCCCTGGGCATCCCGACCGACATAAAATTCTAACCATCCTAACCTTGATAAGACAATTAGAACCCTATTAAGCCTCAACCAAACTCCGACAGAGTCTCCCCTATAAATGATCCATCCATCAACCTTATTACCAATTCTCTACTATCCACAACTACTATAATTTCTATTTAATCCAGCCATGATGTTATATTACAAAATGTAGTGTGATATATATTTACATAATCCAAAATAACAAAAATACATATACATATCCACATTGTTTCTCAACTTACATTAACTATTCTGCCAAGGATCCCAAGGTTCTCACTGCAGTGTTATTTCCTTACCCTTATCAACTACTGAAGGACTTGTAAAATAGGGAATAGGGTGAGCCAATGATGCTCAGTGAATAGAATTCAACAGTATCATCGCGAGTACACTAATACATTCCATGTATGCATGATTTATGTCATATGAAAAATCATACTTGGGAATTAGTAGTTCTTCCTCCTCGATGTAAAACACTAGGTTTCAAATGAATTTTCAAGAGAAAAATGAAAGCAGATGGATCAATTGATAAATACAAGATGAGACTAGTATTAAAAGGTTATAGACAACGAGAAAGTCTAGACTACATCGATACTTATTCTCCTGTGATGAAAATATATTTCATTAGGATATTAATTGCAATCGCAACCTTACGCAATTTTGAAGTACATCAAATGAATGTGAAAACAATCATTCTAAATGGGGAATTAGAAGAAAAAATCTGCATGAGTCAACTTGAGGGTTTTTCCTCACTAGGGCAGGAAAAGAAAGTCTGTAAATTGGTGAAGTCTTTGTATGACTTAAAACAAGCATGAAAATTTTGATAGTACAATGATGACTAACGGACTTAAAATCAATGAATGTGACAAATGTGTCTATGTTGAATACACTGACAATGACTTTATCATTTTGTGTCTTTATCTAGATGACATGCTCATTATTGGTAGTGACAATAAGATGATCAAATTAACCAAGAACATGTTGAATTCAAGATTTGACATGAAAGATATGGGCCTAGCTGACATTATTTTGGAATAAAAATCTCAAGAACATTGAATGAACTTATTTTTAAGTCATTTACATTATGGTTATAGTATTCTTAGGAAATTTAGTTAAGATGACTGTGGTGTGGCTAAAACTGTACATTTTTTCCAAAAATAAAGGTGAAAGTGTCTCTCAAGTAGAGTAATCCAGAGTGATAGGTAGTCTAACTTACCATTTTGTGGTAAATATAACTTACCATTTTTCTTTCATCCTAAATATCTTCATCCTAAGAATCTTCTTAGTTGCAACCAAATCATTCATATCAAACTTCTAACTAAGTAAAGACTTAGAGCTATTGATCTCATCTATATGCTTTTAGCAACAATTAGCATGCTATCCTATAAGAGTTAATAAATATATGAGTCATCTTGAAGCTTTAAAAATAAAGATATTTGTTAAACTTACACCTTGTATATCCTTGTTTGATCATGAAGGTGTTGAACTTACAACAAAATTAATATTTAACAACATAAAAAAAATGTTGGTAAAAAGAATGTCATTAAATATTAAAGGTTTTGATAATATCAAAAAATGTTATTTATTTCAAAATGTAGTTCATGTAATTTTGTTTTTTAAAAAATTATGATTCAAAAATAACATTCATTTTTCAACACTAAAATATTTTTTTTTTTCAAATCTTATTAATATTTTGAGAACTAATACAAATTTATCTATACTATATATAATAGAAATACTTTGATACTTTCCACGGTGAAACCATTTTTGTGATAATCCCAACAATGCCCCTTCTTTATCTGTTTAATATTTTGTTTTTACATTATACACTAACTGCCCTAAAAGGGTAACACTTAAAAAATTTAAGACTATATATTTCATTTTTTAAAACCAACTATTTCAGTTATCTAGAACTGCCACGACTCACCTTCATCTCTTTTAACCGTCATGATCTACCCACGTCTTCTCTTTAAACTGGAAACGATATTTTTCATTTTTCATTGTCCCCACTCAATGAAAAATGGAAAAGATCCGTTTCCAGTTTTTCATTTTCCATTTTTCATTGTTCCCACACCTATTCAGTTTCTACCTTCCCAGCCCATTACCCCCACAACCACAAGCTACTGCCACAATTGAATCTGTCCCTGTTGTTACACTTGTCGAACTTGTCCATGACCCTGCTATTGTCTCCAATACTGATCATACACCCATTCCTCCTGTAAACACTCATTCTATGTGTACAAGGTCCAAGTCCAAGAATTTTTATCCAAAGGTCTATGTGGCTGGTAGTTTACCCACCTCTGTTGCAGATGCTATGAATTCTCCTCACTGGAGAGATGTTATGAATGTTGAATTCTTGGCGTTGATAAGTAATGGCGCCAGCTGGAAGAATTACTGTGGGTTGCAAATGGGTCTTCAAAGTTAAGGAAAATCTGGATGGTACTATTAATAAGTGCAAAACGCTGCAAAGCGCGACTTGTTGCGAAAGGTTTACATCAAATTCCCAGTTTTGATTTTACTGAAACCTTCAATCCGGTTGTCAAGCCTTCCACAATGCATGTTGTTCTTACCATTGCTTTGTCAAAAGGGTGGTTTATTCGCCCACTAGATGTAAACAACGTTTTCCTCGATGGTGAATTACAAGAGGAGGTATATATGTCACAACCTCCAGGTCTCGAAGATTCTAAACACCCCAACTATGTGTGCAAACCTCATAAGTCTTTATATGGATTGAAACAGGCACCAAGGGTCTGGTATGATAAACTAAAAGGCACTTTGCTGTCAATGGGTTTCACGAATACTAAGGTTGATTCTTCATTGTTTACTAGGTTTTCTGCTGCACACACAACCTATGTACTTGTCTACGTTGACGATATACTTGTTATAGTTAGTGACTCTTCTACAATCCAGCAGCTTGTTATTGATTTGAACACAATGTTTGCACTTAAGGACATGGGTAGTTTGGATTATTTTCTAGGCATTCAGGTGAAGACTACTACAGAGGGTATTCATCTCTCAGACTAAATACATCTCAGATTTACTATGTCGAACCAATATGCAGCATGCCAAGCCTAACGCGACGCCTATGACAAGTGGTCTCAAACTGTCTTCAATTGGTAATGATACCTTCTTTGATCCTCATTTATACTGCAATATCGTTGGATCATTACAGTATGCATCCGTCACCAGGCTAGAAATCTCTTATTGTGTCAATAAAGTTTGTCAGTATATGCACAAACCACTAATTTTGTGGGAACCACTCACATGTGGCAGACAAGAAAGAGGCGTGGCAGACAAGAATGGCAGACAAGCCGAAAGTAGCAGCGCCGCGCCGAAAGGGAAAGTGGTACCGAATGCGGCCGCCGCCCGCCGAAAGTTATTTATTATTTAAATATAAATATATTAAAATAATAAATTTATAATTACGAAAATACCCCTGAATACTCCTATAAATAGAGCCTAACTTCATTCTTCAAATTCATTCCTGTGAGTCAGAGAGTTCTATTCTAAGAGATCTATTTAAGAGATCCAATCTGTAAGATTCACCTAAGGGTGTAGTTTGTAATCTCTGATAATACAACTTTGCTGTCTCCCGTGGACGTAGGCAATTTGCCGAACCACGTTATATTTGTTGTCTTGTTTTTCTTTCATACTTTATCACGATTCCGCACAACAAATTGGTATCAGAGCCAAGGTGAAGCTTTGGAAGAAAAACGGACACTGTCGAATTTTTTGAGACTGCGTCGAAATTTTGAGATTTTGTAAACGTGATTGGAACTGTTTTCTGATTACCCGTGGAGGTATCTCTTGTTCCCAGGAGTCCAACGCAATCAACGGCGAGAAAAACGGACAAGAAACGAGTTCCCAGGAGCCGATCAAAGTTTGATCCCTGTACAGCGTTTGCCGGCGCTGTTCATCCCCGGTACTGTTCATCCGACCCGGATCCGACTCATCTGCCCGACACTGTTCATCCGACCCATTCCCTATTCGGCCCGCACTGTTCATCCGGCCCAAACCCACTCAGTCCGTCACTATTCATTCCGGCCCATTCCCCGTTCGGCCCCCACTGTTCATCCGTCCCAAGCCACTCAGTCCATCACTGTTCATACCGATCCAGCCCACACGGTCTGCTACTGTTCATCACAGGTCCAGTCCACTCAGTCCGCAACTATTCATCTCGGCCCAACCGTTCGGCCCGCGCTGTTCATCCGGCCCGAGCCACTCAGTCCATCACTGTTCATACCGGTCCAGCCCACACGGTCTGCTACTGTTCATCACTGGTCCAGCCCACTCAGTCAGCCACTATTCATCTCGGCCCAGCCGTTCGGCCCGACACTGTTCATCCGACCCAGCCTGTTACGGCCCGCAGTTGACCGAATCCTTTCTCGGTTGACCAAGCATATCCGGTTCATTTTTCGTCTGATTTCAACAAAGTCAGACTCGTTTCCACCATTTTCGACCGTTCCGGATGCAACCGTGCAATCAGTTTCTATAGATTCAGCTGCTAAGTTATTGATATAGCTTAGTCAGAGTTGTTTATCATTTTTCAAGCACTTTTCGGCGTCATACATATCTTCAGTCTAAATGGCGGAGGAAATCCCAAGCACAAGCAGGCCTTGGCAAAGAAGTTCGATGTCCAACGCAAAGTTCGAGGTGGAGAAATTCAACAGCACCAACAACTTTGGCATATGGCAATGCGAAGTTCAAGATCTCTTATTCCGGGAAGGATCACATAACGCCTTGGAAACCAAGCCCAAGGATATGTCCGATGATGATTGGTATTTCGTCAATCGTCAAGCTTGTGGAACAATTAGACTCTGTTTGGCTAAAGATCAGAAGTACTTTGTCATGAAAGAGACTATGGCAACAAGTCTCTGGAAGAAACTGGAGGACAAATACATGACGAAAAGCGTAGAGAACCGTCTCAACCTGAAGAAGAAGCTCTTTCGTTTCCAGTACAAGGAAGGTACTCCCATGATTGAGCATCTTGATAAATTCAACAAGATTCTCGCTGATCTACTAAATCTTGATGTTGAACCTCTTGATGAGGATAAGGCACTATTGTTGTTAAACTCTTTGCCTGAAAGTTATGAATATTTAACAACAACTTTGCTATATGGTAAAGATGAGGTTAAATTCAGTGATGTTTCAAATGCTTTGGTGAACAACGAGTATCGAAGGAAGGACCAGCGCGATAACAAGGAAGCATCACCAGCAGCCTTGACGGTATCCAGAGGCAGGGCTAACAACCGATCTGATAGATCCAGTGGGCGAGGCCGATCTCGCTCAAAGTCAAAAGGACCTTCATCACGTCAACGTCTTGCAAAGGATGAATGTGCCTATTGTCACCAAAAGGGGCACTGGAAGAAAGATTGTCCAAATAAGGGCAAGACAGATGCAAATGTGGCACAGACGGCTGAAGAAGATTCTGCATTCTCTGTTTCATCTATAGACAATCAGTCTGATAGATGGATATTAGATTCTGGTTGTTCCTATCATATGTGTCCAAATCGACATTGGTTCACAAAATTGGATGAGTTCGATGGAGGAGTCGTGCTCATGGGCAACAACAATACCTGCCAAACAAAGGGTATTGGAACTATACGCCTAAAGATGCATGACGGTACAACAAGACGGCTCACAGACGTCAGATATGTCCCGGATCTGAAGAAAAATCTGATATCACTAGGAGTCCTTGATTCCAGCGGTTACAAGGTAACCATTGAAGGTGGAATTCTAAAGGTTGTACGTGGAGCATTCTTGGCCATGAAGGGTACTCAAAAAGGAAATCTTTATTTCCTTGACGGCAACACAGTAATCGGAAGTGTATCAGCTTGCACCAATTCTAATGATGTTTCATCGAACACTTCCCGACTTTGGCACATGCGGCTCGGACATGTTGGAGAGAAGGCTCTTCAAACCTTGATAAAGCAAGGTTCTCTGAAAGGTGCAAAGACCAGGAAACTTGACTTCTGCGAGCATTGTATCTTAGGCAAGCAGACGAGAGTCAAGTTTGGAACTGCCATCCACCGCACAAAAGGAACATTGGATTATGTTCATACCGACGTTTGGGGACCATCTCAAAATGCTTCATTGGGCGGTAAACGTTGGTTTGTTACTTTCATTGATGATTTCTCCCGCTATGTTTGGGTTTATACCATGAAGCATAAAGATGAAGGGCTAGATATCTTTCTTATATGGAAGAAAATGGTAGAAACCCAAACGGGAAGGAAGATTAAGAGGCTCAGATCTGATAATGGAGGAGAATACAAGTCAGACCCATTTCAGAAATTTTGTGAGAATGAAGGGATTGTTAGACATTTCATAGTCCCAAGCACACCACAACAAAATGGTGTTGCTGAACGCATGAATCGTACTTTGGTAGATAAAGTTCACTGCATGTTATCTCATTCTGGACTGAGCAAGGTATTTTGGGCTGAAGCTTTGTCATATGCCTCTCATATCATCAATCGACTTCCTGCAACAGCACTAAATGGCAAAACTCCCAATGAGGTATGGTCTGGACACCCCGTTTCAGATTATGATTCACTGCGCATTTTTGGATGCACTGCATATTTTCATGTGAAGGAATCCAAACTGGATCCTAGGTCCAAGAAAGTGATTTTCATGGGCTTTAGTGAAGGAGTTAAGGTTTTCCGACTATGGAACCCTGAGACAAAGACGATTGTAAAAAGTCGAGATGTAACTTTTGATGAATCTGTGATGTTAAAGCATACAGTTTCTGATAAAGAAAATCGAGATCCAGATTTGCCTCAGCAGGTGGAGTTAGATATTCCAGTAACTCCTAGCCAGTCAGCAGAGATATCCAACCATCCTGAAGAAGAGGAGGAGGAAATCTCAGTTGAGGTGGAGGCTCCAAGACCAGACATCAGTCAAGAACCCGAATCAATTGCCACCAGTCGACCAAGAAGAGAAATCCGCAAACCTGCTCGGTACACTGACATGGTTGCCTATGCATTTCCAGTCACCGGAGATGATATTCCATACAATTACAAAGATGCTATTCAGAGTATGGAAAGTCATAAGTGGAAAATGGCAATGAATGAGGAGATGACATCACTCCATCAGAATCAGACTTGGAAGTTGGTTCCACTTCCGAAAGGAAAGAAACCAATTGGCTGCAAATGGGTTTTCGCTAAGAAGGAAGGCTCTTCCAGCACAGATGGTATCCGATACAAAGCCAGACTGGTAGCAAAAGGCTACGCTCAGAGGGAAGGAATTGACTACAATGAGGTATTTTCACCAGTTGTTAAGCATTCGTCAATTCGAATATTATTGGCCTTGGTTGCACAGTTTGATCTCGAGTTAGCCCAACTCGATGTCAAAACTGCTTTTCTGCATGGTAATTTAGAAGAGGAGATATATATGTCTCAACCAGATGGATTCAAAGTACCAGGAAGAGAAAATTGGGCTTGCAAGTGACTGTATGGCCTGAAGCAGTCACCGAGACAGTGGTACAAGCGATTTGACAGCTTCATCCAAGGGCAAAAATATACTCGGAGTCAGTTTGATCATTGTGTTTACTATCGCAAACTTCAAGATGGTACATTTATCTACTTGCTTTTATATGTAGATGATATGTTAATCGCATCTAAAAGCAAGGTGGAGATCAACAAGCTGAAGGTTCAATTGAGCTCAGAGTTTGAAATGAAGGATCTTGGAGAGGCCAGAAAAATTCTCGGGATGGAGATAACTCGAGACAGGGCCAAAGACACAATCTGTTTGACTCAGACTCAGTATTTGAAGAAAGTTCTTCAAACTTTTGGCATTGGCAATGACACAAAACCTGTGAGCACACCATTGGAATCACATTTCAAGCTAAGTACATCAATGTTACCAAATTCTGAGGATCAGAAGAAGCAAATGGAGAACATTCCATATGCAAATGCAGTTGGTGCCTTGATGTATGCTATGGTGTGTACCAGACCTGACATTTCACATGCTGTAAGTATGGTAAGTCGTTACATGCACAACCCCGGTAAAGGCCACTGGCAAGCAGTGAAGTGGATTCTACGGTATATTCATGGTACTGTGGATATTGGTTTAAAGTTCGAGAGAGATACGAAGAGTTGTAAGCATCTAATCGGATATGTGGATTCGGACTACGCTGGAGATCTTGACAAATGCAGATCTACTACTGGTTATGTTTTTACTATGGCAGGGGGACCAGTGAGTTGGAGATCAACACTACAGTCGACAGTTGCTTTGTCTACTACAGAGGCAGAGAACATGGCAGTAACAGAAGCTTTCAAGGAAGCAATCTGGCTTCATGGATTGACTAAAGACTTGGGAATTGTGCAGAAGAATGTTGAAGTTTTCTGCGACAGCCAGAGTGCCATTTGTTTGGCAAAGAACCAAGTTCATCACAGTCGAACGAAGTATATTGATGTTCGTTTTCATTTTGTTCGAGAAATAGTAGAAGAAGGGAGTATTCTTCTGCAAAAGATCAAGACTGCAGATAGCCCCGCAGATATGCTTACAATGGTGGTTATAGGGATCAAGTTCCGACATTGTTTGGACTTGATCAACATCTCACGAGCTCGGAGTGCCTAAGGGCACTAATGGAGGCAGCAACAATTTTTTTTAAAGGAAGCTTGCTATCTATAGAGAGATTGCAGGTGTGGAGAAGCCCTGTCCAACATGAGGTGGAGGTGGAGATTTGTGGGGACCACTCACATGTGGCAGACAAGAAAGAGGCGTGGCAGACAAGAATGGCAGACAAACCGAAAGCAGCAGTCGCGCGCCAAAAGGGAAAGTGGTGCCGAAAGCGGCCGCCGCCCGCCGAAAGTTATTTTTTATTTAAATATAAATATATTAAAATAATATATTTATAATTACGAAAATGCCCCTGAATACTCCTATAAATAGAGTCTAACTTCATTCTTCAAATTCATTCCTGTGAGTCAGAGAGTTCTATTCTAAGAGATCTATTTAAGAGATCCAATCTGTAAGATTCACCTAAGGGTGTAGTTTGTAATCTCTGATAATACAAGTTTGTTGTCTCTCGTGGACGTAGGCAATTTGCCGAACCACGTTATATTTGTTGTCTTGTTTTTCTTTCATACTTTATCACGATTCCGCACAACAGATTTCTCATTGGAATGTTGTCAAACTTATTTTACGTTACTTGCGTGGCACAATTACATATGGATTGCATTTCTGAAAGTCTTCTAATTTGCTTGTTGAGGTGTATTGTGATGCCGATTAGGAGTCTGATCTGGATGATCGCAAATCCACCTCGGGATGCTATGTTTATTTGGGTTTTAATCTTGTTTCTTGGTGCTCTAAGAAACAACACACCATCTCCATATCGTCAGCCGAGGCTGAGTAAAGAAGTCTTGCAAATATTGTGGCTAAAATTACTTGGGTGGTTTCTCTATTGAATGAACTTCAACTCCCTGTTTCTGTGCCTCCTACCATATGGTGTGATAATCTAAGTACCGCTCATTTGGCTGCTAATCCCGTTCTTCATGCTCGTACTAAGCATATTGAACTCGATTTATATTTTGTTAGAGACAGTTTAACAAAATTTGCTTGAGATCAAGCTTGTTCCAACACTTGAACAAACGGTTGGTGTCTTTACTAAGCCTCTTTCCAGTACTAAGTTTGATGCGTTTCGCTCCAAACTCAATGTTGAACTTTCTCCCCATTGAGTTTGTGGGGGGCTATTAGGAGAACTGGTACAATTTGTATTGTAGTCAGTTTAGTTGGTTAGTTACAGTTTGTAATTTCAGTTTTTCATTCTAGTCTTAGTTAGTTAGTTAGTTAGTTTTACTTGGTTCTAGATAGTTCCGTTTTGGTTTATAAATATTCGGCTCCTATATTTCTTTTGATTCATTCTGGAAAAGACATTTTTCTTCTCCCCTGTTCTTGCACTGTTTCGTTCCTCTTCTTTAATAAATACAACCATTCACATTCTGATAGGAAGCAAATAAGTCATTATTGGGATACATATGATATGAATGACCTAATCACTAATCCAACCATTTATTAGCAGAATATCATAGTGATGATATTTTTGGAATCAACATAATCATATCCTATATATGGCACACTAGCTATCTTGAAAGTATTACTCTTATTCCTATCATCTTTATCCTTAGGTGTTTTACAATTCACTTGCCCTCTCTTAGAACGAAAGTGAGACTCATTAGCTGCTTCTTCAAATACAACTTATCATATAAACCATATATAAAATTGGAATACTCATATTTTCTTGGGTTCTTTTATTTTTAAGATTTTATCTTTCTTCTAACAAGATAGTTTTTTTTTTTTTTTTGCTATGAATTATATATTAATATATATATATATATGGTATCTATATAGTTGATAATGATAGTAATAAATTATTAAATTGCTGCATATAGCGCGGAGCTGAAACATTGTTTGTAAGAAAATTTGTCATGTATTCATTTTCTACGTGACTAAATGAAGAAGATGAAAAGAGAAAGGAAATGGAAGAAAAAACCGCACAAAGGAGTGGAGGTTTGTTTAAGAGTGGAGGTTGGAGAGTGAGCTGAGAGGGTAAGTGAACTTACGAACTGGTGAATTTTGAGTAGAATAAGCTCCAAACTTAGATTAATACAGGGCAAAGTTTAGTAGCTTTGGTGATGGCTCATCCCTCACTCATACAAGAAGATGAGGGTTTAACTTTCGTGGGGGCATAATAAAAGAAGAGTATTTCTAATTGTATTCACTAAAAACACTTAGTGTCTCTACATACTTTATAAATTTCTAACAATAATACACAATAAATGGGTACATTGAGTATTTTTTGTATGTATATTTAAAATTACTTATAAAATAAGCTTTCAAACGAGCTTAGGTCTCATGTGGTGTGTGTGTGGCCTTAGCCCCATGCGTGTGGCATTGTCCTTTTGGTTATCTACGGGTCTATGTGATCTTTTGGTCGGTGGGGCCTTGTCTACCTTGTATTTGTGGCCCTATATATTTCATAGGCACCATAATATAGTGTTGGTAATGCCCATAAAATATATATATATATATATATGTCTAGAATGTACGAAATGTTTTAATTAAAAAAAAAAAAGTGTTAGATTAAAACTTTGTGTCTTTGGCAATCCAGTTATTAGCATTAAATGCTTTATGTCTTTTCAGTTTTCAAAAGAGAAATCATTTATGTGCAATTAAAAAAAGTGTTAGACCAAATGCTTTATGTCTTGGCAATCTACTAAAAGAGAAATCATTACACGAGGCTAAGTAGGCTACCCAAAAGAGCTCAATTAACTATTGCATATGTGCAATTATAAACTTAACATTAAAAAATATCAAATG
Organism: Paratinospora sagittata; assembly: GCA_035771175.1. NCBI lineage: Eukaryota > Viridiplantae > Streptophyta > Magnoliopsida > Ranunculales > Menispermaceae > Paratinospora > Paratinospora sagittata. The sequence continues at coordinate 26,183,659 of CM069596.1, read as the reverse complement.
AACAATAGCTTCATATATATTAAACCTTATTTGCCTTGCTCAAGAACCAAATGACTCTTTAACAATCAATATACATATAGACTCTAGTTGATAAAATTAGGGGTTGAAAGAGGTAAATTCACCAATGATTGGTGGCTCAATCGGTTAGGCATCTAGCCCTCTCTCTCTCTCTCTCTCGAGGTGCTTCTCCTCCCACCTACAAGTCAAATTCACTTCACCCACCTATTTTATTTTATATTTTTAATTTTTTTATTATTTTACTAAATTACCACATTAAATAAAAAATTTTTAAAATTTTAAAAATTACTAATATAGTCTCTTCTTCTCTAAAAACTCTAGATCTTTACTCTTAAAAACCCTATTCTCAAATATTAAATTCTTTACATTGGTAACATGTAAGTGTAAAGAATTGTGTATGAAGAATCTTCATAATGTCAAGTATATTTTTCAACTTCTTTCAAGTTTTTTTTTTAATATTTTCAAAAAACATTTATTCTAGCAAATCAATACTTTAATAGTGATAAGAGTGGTTCAGTCGACGCCGACTGAACCATTTCATATTTGTTCGGTCAACATTGGCTGAACTACTTCTTATACATTTAATCAACGTTGGCCGACCATATAACTAAAGGTTCAGCCAATATTGACCGAACTTATATGAAATGATTTGGTCGGCATTGGTCGACCCACTCCAATCGTCATTAAAATGCTATTTACTAAAACAAAAAAAATTATGTTTAAAAATTTCAAATATTAAAAAAAAAAACTTAAAAGAAGTTGAAAAACATAACTAACATTATGAAAACTTATCGTAAACCATTACTCGTTCTTCCATATAACCAATGTAAAGATTTTAATATTTGAAAATAGGGTTTTTAAAAGTAGAGATCTAGAGCTTTTAGAGAAGAAGATGATATATTAGTAATTTTTTAAAAGTTTTATATAATATGGTAATTTTAGTAGAATAATAAGAAATTTAAAAATATAAAATAAAATAGGTGGGTGAAATGAGTTTAATTAGTGGGTGGGAGGAGAAGCACCTCCCTCTCCATATGAGATAAAGGGTTTTAAATCTCCTCTGCCTTATATAAGATAAGTAGTTGTTATACTTGGACTTGTTGTGGCCCTATTGGGCCTTAGTGTGCAGTTGTGACCATTTATTCTGCATGTTAGTAGTTGAGACTACCTTGTCTTTAATTCATTGATCAGTATATATATATATGTTTGCAAAAACCTCTTGACTCTTGTACTTATTTGTAGGGGTTTTTTTTTGGATATTTTCTCTTGGTGAAATTTTTATTTAGGTATAAACCATGTACCACAAACAATTTTGGAATCTACCCTAGTTGGACCGGTCAACAGTTGTTGACCGAGTCCAACAGGGTAGATCCTCTTCTTTCTTTCTTTTTTTTGTTAACAAGCGTCTTTTCAAAATGCGACTCTATGCCAAAATGCAATTTATTAATGTTTGGCATAGAGTCTCTTAGAAGCCCCTTTTCTTATAGTCGCATTTTGAAAAGGAGCTTATTAACAAAAAAAAAAAAAAAGGACCTACCCTATTGTAGATCCAAAAATTGTTTGTGATACATGATTTATTTCTAAATAAAAATTTCATCAAAGGCAAATATCCAAAAATCCAATAATATCCTTCTCCTTTGGACTCTAATCTCTTCCACACAATGAGCAACATGTTCACCCTTGGGAAAATTCCCAAGCATTCTTGCATCCTCATCAAATTAACAAGGAGAGTCACTTCACCCAAAAAATAAAAGCGTAACGACCGTGGCAATGATCCAATGTAACAAATACCATAAATTGGCAAACAAAAAAAAAAGAAAGAGGTATATTAAAAAACAATCGAAACAAAACTCCCATTTGGAATTTATAGAATGCATAAAAGTTTTGAAAAGGAAAAAGAAAAAAGGTGTACCTATTGTATGAGGTTTTTTTCTGTCAAAAAAAGTGAGAATCATTCGTTAAAAAAGAATCAAAAGATTCAAGAGATGTACAATTTGAGCTTTGGCCACCCCAGTAACAGCAAACGGCTAATCTAACCACCTTTCGGGCTAAAGCAACAACCCGCGAGTTTAGATAACGGGGAATATGGTGGAAAAGATAACAAAAATTTGAACATTTTGCATGAATATCCTCTATAATTGGTACAATGGCATCAAATTCTCCTAACGGAGTAGCAACTTTTGAATTACCAGTTTTGAATTAGAGAAGATATGTAGGTCACCAGTGAGAAAGGAACACTCAGTCAAAGCAGTATCAATGGCTGATGCTTCAGCCTGCTCAACCAAGAGCGTTCTCCCAATGAGTTTACAACCAACCATTTTTATCATATTGTCTGGGGAAATTAACACCCAACCGATCCTCTAGAGGAAGGAAGAGGGGCTATGAGCCACATCTGAGAACAACTTCCAACCAAGCAAGGAAGAGGTGAACCCCAGATTCATTTGGCTCATCACAGATTGGGCAAACATCATCCACCCTCATGTTTCTTCGAACAAGACTACTCCTTAGAGCCAAAAGGTTTTGGACAGCTCTCCAGAGGAAGATTTGAAATTTAGGAGGCACCTCAATATTTCAACACAAGTTCTCATAGTACTTATTATGTGAGGAGCTGTTGCCGCCAACTGCAACTAATCCCAATGAACCATTGGCCTTGAGCTCTTAAATGAGCCTATAACCTGATTTGACAAAGTAAGAACCATAAGAATAATAATGCCATACAATTTTGTCTGGCGACCCAGCCTTACTGATGGGCAGTGAACTGATGATGGTGGCGTCATCTTTCTCAAAGGGAGAGAACAACAACCTCAAATTCCAAGTCTTAGTACTCTGAACAATCAAGTCCGCCGCCCGATTTAGATGCTGAAGGGGCCTGCTAACTACTTTAAAGGTCAATGGTCTGGGTATCCACGGATATTTCCATATATCAATGGAGAGACCGTTGCCTACTCTCCATCTAGTACCCTGTCTGATCACTTCCTGGCCACGCAGCAAGCTACGCCATCCTCAAGAAGGTCTATTGCCTAAAGAAGAATTAAGAAAGCATGAATGGGCAAAATATATTTCCTTGAGGCAAGCAGCCAGCAACGAGTCAGGTTTGGAGATCAAGTTCCATGCCGATTTCAAAACCAGTGCAAGATTAAAATCCTCCAAATTGCGTAACCCCAATCCACCATGAGCCTTTGGCTTTTCTAATTTGTCCCATGAGCACCAATGCGTACCAGCCTTGTTCCCATTGGACCCCCACCAAAAATCTGCAAGTTTGCCCTTAAGAGATTGAATAACAACTTTAAGGATTAGGAAACAGGACATCAAGAAAATCGGAACAGCTTGACCAACTAATTTGCTCAATATGTCCTTACCCGCGGCAGACAGGAGCTTCTCCTCCCAACCCATAGTTTTATGATTAAGCTTGGTGATAACCTCTTGAAAAGCCACCTTCTTACATGCACCAAAGTTGATGTTTGCCCCTAAGTATTTCCCCAACTCACGATCAGGATGCATATTAAGCTTTTTAGCTAATAAAAACGATTTATTGGCATCACTTTACTAGAGAAAAAGATTGAGCATTTGGACGAATTAAGCACTTGGTCGGAGAAACTATTATAAATCTGCATAATATTGACCAAAGAATTAAAATTTTTTCTATTGGCCCGGCAAAATAACAATGCATCATCCGCGAAAAATAGGTGTGAGAGGCACAAAGAATTGGAGGAAAAAGAAAAACCTCTCAGTGCATTGGTTTCCACTGCTCTGAAAAGGAGGAAGGAGAAAGCTTGGAGACATATGATAAATAAATACGGGGACAGTGGGTCCCTTTGGCAGAGGCCTCTTGTAGGGTAGATTGGCTCGGATAGACTACCATTCAGGATGACTTGATAGGAAACAGAGGATATACATAGATTGATCCAGGCACACCACTTGTTAGAGAATCCTAATTTTTTCATCATCCAGATCAAAAATTTCCATTCCACCCTGTCCCTGTCCCTTTCGTACGCCTTGGACATGTCTAACTTGATGGCAACATCAACAGACTTTTTTTCTTCCTGTGGAGGGAGTGGAAATCTTCATGAGCTATAAGAATGTTGTCCGATATTTGCTAGCCAAGAATGAATCCACTTTGGAAAGGGCTTATGATTTTTTCAATCACCACCTTAAGCCTATTGGCAAGAATCTTCACAATAACTTTGTAAGCCACGTTGCAAAAGCTGATCGACCTAAAGTCTTGCATAGATTGAGGGGATCGCACTTTTGAGATTAGAGTGATATGAGTGTGATTCAAAGCATGAGGCATTTTTAAATCCCCGAAAAAATCCTGAATTGCTACCATTAAAGTGTGAGAAGTGAAATGCCAGTGTTCTTAAAAGAAAACCACAAGCAGCCCGTCAGGCCCTGGTGCCTTACGAGGGTGCATAGAGAAGACTACCTCTTTGATTTCCTCATGAGAAACCATTTTGTCCATACGGGCACAGTCAGCATGATCCAGCCATGAAGGGAGATCTTCCAAAAAGTGTAAATTGGTGGCAGAAAAATGGGAGGTGAAAATATCAGAGGAAAAGTTCACCGCAAACGACTTTAACTACAAAGAATCCTCAACCCAAAGACCATTATCATTGAGTAGCCCAAGAATTTTATTTCCCCTTTTTCGGGACGAGATCTTGGCATGAAAATATTTGGTGTTGAGATCACCCTTTTGTAGCCAAAACTCATGATTTTTTTCCCTCCAGAAATGATCTTCTAATAATAAAGCATCACGGAGGTCAGCCTCGAGCTGGCGAATTTCCTTGGGGTCTACATAATTTGATCTATAAAGCATGTGTAGCTTATCCTGGCATTGCCGCAAGACCAAACTAGAATTGACCTGAGGGAAAGACTTGCGCCAATAACCAAGAAGGAACCGAGTATCATTGATTCTATCACAGAGAGACCGTGAAGACTAGCCACGATTGGCCCAAACCTGGTTAATGATAGACATGCATTCATCAAAATTTTCCCCAGCGGTGATCATACTTGAAAATATGAGAGAAGCCTGGTTGAGAAGAATTGGTATCCACCAAGAGAGCTAAATGATCTGAACCAGGGTATGGCAGGTGGCGCATAGTAACATTTTGATAAAAAGAGAACCAACCGGGTGAAGCAAGCCCCGAATCCAATCTTTCCAGAATTAACTGATTGTCACAACACCTATTGGGGTCATTCCACATAGCACAAATACCACCCGAAAGACCGGAGGGATCAACCGGGAGACAAAATTGAAACTTCAGCTGCCGCCGAATATCTTGAAGCTTAAAACCGCGGTTCTTGGTTTCCAACAAAATAATCACATCTGGGGAGTGAAGAGAGATAATCTTCTTAAGAAAAAGAATTTTCAGGGGTTCCCCACACCCTGGCAATTCCAACACAAAAGTTTCATTGGTCCCCTTGGGGCAGGTCAGGGTTGGTGATGCAAACCAAGGAGCAAATGATGCAAACCAAGGAGCTGAACAAGTTGATCATACACTTGGGAATAGAGTTGAATATGCACACGACCCATTGTCACTTCCAAGTGGTCCAATTACAAGACTTAGAGCCAAAGGTTTCAAGGAAGCGCTAAATGGGCTAATCCAAGAGAATTGGGCTGATGCTAAAAAGACCGAGATGGGCTCAAATAATAATCAAGGCTTAGTCCATGTCATCAAAGAAATTGAAGAAGCTAATTAGCACACAAAACGTGCCAGCATGGACTGACCATCAAAGGGCATGAATTTGTTGAGTTGCAAGGATATTAAATAGGGGAATAAACTTGGTCCTGGCTGGTTATGTTTTAAATACATTGAATTTAGTCAATTAGCTATTTTGGTTACCTTTAGAAGTCCAAGAGGCCTAAAAACGTGGGGACTTGTTCTTTAGAAGTCCAAGAGGCCTAAAAACATGGGGACTTGTCCTTTAGAAGTTCAAGAGGCCTAAAAACATGGGGACTTGTTCTTTAAAAGTCCAAGAGGCCTAAAAACATGAGGACTTGTCCTTTAGAAGTCCAAGAGGCCTAAAAACATAGGGACTTGATCTTTAGAAGTCCAAGAGGCCTAAAAATGTGGGGACTTGTCCTTTAGTAGTCCAAGGGGCCTAAAAGCGTGGGGACTTGTTCTTTAGAAGTCCAAGAGGCCTAAAAACGTGGGAACTTGTTCTTTAGAAGTCCAAGGGGCCTAAAAATGTGGGGACTTATTGTTTAGAAGTCCAAGGGGCCTAAAAACGTGGGGACTTGTTTATGTTGATGTTTGTGTTGTTGTAAATTTAGTTATGTCTTTTCCTATTCTTGGAGGGTTGTTCCAAGCATATATAGAGTGGTAGCTCGAATATGAATGGTAGATTATGTTTTCAGATCAAGTTGAGGTCTTGTGTCCTCTTTGTTCTTAAAAGAACTCTTGAACTTATCAAGTTAATCTTGTGGCGTCCAAACAACCAAACTTATCACCTTGATTGTTGAATCTTGGTGTGGCATTTCAATCCTTCGTAGTCTTGGTTTTCATCTGGTTAGGTGACGGGTCAAGGCTCAACTAATCTTGTCTACACGATCTTGGGGTTCGAATCCATCATTGTTATTGGGTTTCATCACAATTGTTGGTGAAGTTCATATCATTTGGTTATCAGAGCTTTGGTTCTAAGATAAGTTTGACTATCTTTTATTTTCATTTTTTTATTTCCTGTTCCCTATTGTAAAAAAATAAAAAAAAAGAGAAGAAAAGTGATTCCAGTAAGAAAATTTCCTCTTTTCAATCTTGTTTCTCACCTTATTCATGTTCTTGATCTTTTGATGAGTTTTGGTTGTTTCTCATTTTTGAATTACTGCTAGATTATTTTGAATTAGTTCTTGAAGTTTGATTAAGAACTAAAGAAGACACAAAAAAGTGGAAAAAGGCAAGAGTGTGTGAGACCATAAGAGGGTAAAAGCCGTTTAGAGTGAAAACACGAGTGCAAGTGTATCAAATTCTTGAGTGAAACACGTGAGGGAGTGCTTGTGAGGATTCTAACCATGTTTTGCAGATTTTAAATATGTCCAATAATAAAAAAGAAGATACAACCGAAGAAGTTCGACAACATGCAGTTCCGAACCTCCAAATGCAAGGGTTGTTAGGGGAGATGAGGCGTATGTTGAGGATTAAATTAGAACCTATTCACGAGAGGTTGGACAGGGTAGAAGCGGGAACTCCTAGGGAACAGCAACAAGACATCCATAATAGGCAGCAAGGTGGGTGTGTTCCGTGGCGAAATGTTGAGGAAGAGGCAGAGTCGGAGCAGTTTGATGAGCCATATTTGAACCGGGGCAGGTTTGAGCGTGGGAATGGGAATCGAGAAGCTTGGATGGGTAGGCCTAGGAGAGATAATGATTTAGGAAACGTAAAGATTAAAATCCCATCTTTTCAAGGTAAAAGTGATCCTGAAGTTTATTTGGAGTGGGAAACTAAAATGGAGATGGTGTTTGATTGTCACAACTACTCGGAGATAAAGAAGGTTAAGTTGGCTACACTTGAATTCATCGATTATGCCATTGTTTGGTGGGATCAATTACTGATTAATAGGAGAAGGAATAGAGAGCCACCCGTGGACACTTGGGAGGAGATGAAAATGCTTATGAGGAAGCATTTTGTACCCAACCACTATTATAGGGGATTGTATCAAAAATTGCAGAGGTTAAATCAAGGTTCCAAGAGTGTGGAAGAATATTACAAGGAGATGGAAGTAGCTATGATCCGGGCTAATGTAGAAGAGGACCGAGAAGCCACCATGGCTAGGTTTTTGCACGGTTTAAATCGTGAGATTGCGGATATAGTCGAGATGCAGCACTATGTTGAGTTGACAGATATGGTGCATCAAGCCATAAAGGTGGAGGAGTAGTTCAAACGAAAGGGGTTGGCTAGGAGGGGACAACCTATGGCTACCACCAGCCCGTGGAAGACAGCTCAACAAAGGGATGAGCAGCTACAAAATAAGCCAAAATTTGAACCCTCTAAGAATGCCAAACCAATGACCGTCGCTACTTCAGGTAACACTGAAACTTCAAGTTCTAAAACTCGTGATATTAAGGGTTTTAAATGTCAGGGGCGGGGACACATAGCCAGCCAGTGTGTAAAAAAAAGGGTGATGGTGATAAACGCCCAAGGAGAGCTTGAGTCGGAGAATGAGGAAGAAGTAGATGATGCTGACATGCCACCTTTGGAGGATGTCGATGATGAGCAAAGTGCTGTGGTTGGAGATTTATTGGTAGCAAAGCGAGTTCTCAATGTGCAGGTTAAGGAGGAAGAAAGTAACCAAAGGGAGAACTTGTTACATACTCGGTGCTTTGTAAACAACAAAGTTTGCAGTGTCATTATCGATGGAGGGAGTTGCACAAACGTAGCTAGCACTTATTTGGTGGAGAAATTGGCCTTAACTACCTTGAAACATCCTCACCCTTATCGGCTTCAATGGCTGAATGAATGTGGCGAAATCAAGGTAACAAGGTAAGTGTTGGTGGCATAAATATGAGGATGAGGTGTTTTGTGGTTCCTATGCATGCATGCCATTTATTGTTTGGAAGACCATGGCAGTATGATAAGAGGGCTAGGCATGATGGATTCACAAATAGGTATTCTTTCACTCATAAAGGGCAGCCTATTATTCTTGTGCCATTAACTCCAAAACAAGTCAGGGAGGACCAATTAAAGTTACACAGCTCAAATAAAAAAAAGAAAAGAAAAATGAAGGCCGAAATTGAAAAAAAAAAGGAGAGAAAAACATTGATCAAAGCGAAAAAGAAAGAGAGGGGATTTCAGCCATAGTGAGAGCAAGAGAGAAAAAATTCAATTACATTGCAAAAAAAAATGAGATCAAGAGAGCATTATTTTCACACCAGCCCCTTATTGTACTCATGTACAAGGAGGCTCTTTTATGAACTAATGATCTCGTCAGTGCTTTGCCGAGCGTTATTGTTTCTCTTTTGCAGGAGTTTGAAGATGTCCTTCCCGAAGAAGTACCTTATGGATTACCTCCAATCCGAGGTATTGAACATCATTTGAACGGACAGCAAAGGTTGAACAGATGCCATGCCAAGTGGGTAGAATTCATTGAAACATTTCCTTATGTGATCAGATACAAGAAAGGTGATGATTTGAGGAAAAATCCTTCGTAGTCTTGGTTTTCATCTGGTTAGGTGACGGGTCAAGGCTCAACCAATCATGTCTACACGATCTTGGGATTCTAATCCATCATTGTTATTGGGTTTCATCACAATTGTTGGTGAAGTTCATATCAGTTGGCCGCCTCCACCTTTGAAAGAACCATAGGGTCTTGCTTCTGTTTCTTAATCGGTACATCATAATCACCATCCTTATCAATAGGAGCCACAACAACTGCCTATCAAGCACCATCCCCAGAATCGTGATGGGTCGGGAGAACATTGCTTCCTCTAGCAGTTTGTTTTAGTCTTCGCTTCCTAGGATTGCAAGCATCAGTTCTTGTCACAGAATCAGAGGAATTAATGAGCGGTCGAAGGTTAAAAGGATCCTGGGAGATCGACACCTCAATAAAGGTTGGGAGGGAGTCGGGCATTTTGGTGCATTCCGAGGGTGATAGAGTAGAAGTCATGGAAACCATCTTAAAAGGTGACTCATTAGAGTTAGGATGAGTGGGCTTGAGAGAAAGAGAAGATGAGGGGCCCAAAGATATAGGAGGGTTGAGTATGGAAATGGGTTTGGCGAAGGGTTCAGACATGTAGGTAGAAAAGGTGGGCTTGGTGGGGTTTTCAGGCTTACTTTGATCCAGGTTGAAATGGGTAAGAGGATCGGGGTTTGAGGCCGTTAGGCTTCTGTGCACATCAGAACAAACGACCAGAAGAAGACAAGGGGAGGGGTTGTGGGCTGCATTTGGTGCGCTGCCCAATGGACCGGATTGGCCAGGGGGTGGGGATTGATAATGGGAGGTGGGCTTGGATGGGGCTCCATTACTGAACCCACCGCCTGAGAAGAAACCACATGGCAGCTTCTACCATTTTCCGTATCTGCCGACTTGGATACTACTTGATTACCATGATCTAGCCGATGGCTCTGACAGGAACCTAAGTCACCTCCATTCCAAGATCTGTCAGTCTTGAGCCTGACAGTAGTGGATTGTACAGAGGGAGTGGCGGCAACGTCCCGACAATAATCGCTGCTGGAAAATTCCTCCTTTCCCGTTTCCGGTGAGATTCCGATGAGAACTTCTTCGATATCCTCCAGCAGAAGCCATCATCCAATCATCGTAGGGAAGTTTAGACCCAAGAGCCCCACCATCCAAGTCTTTGGCCAAGCTGCAGCAAGATTGATCATGGCTAAAACACCCACACACAAAGCAGAACTTGGTAAGGCTCTCATACTTGAACCACACCCAATTTATAGTGTCGTTGGAGACGATGGTTACACCTCTGAGAAGGGGTTTGAAAATGGAAACATCGACTCTCACACGAAGATATTTCCTAAGTTCCACTGCATCCTTCATATGTCTGTCTTCCACACTGTACGAGGTTCTTACTATTACACAACATTTAAGTACAAATGCGAACATCCTATTTCTCTTGAATCAACAAGAATTTTACATATAGTTTGTAGTTTTATTTTGATGTAAGGGATACCAAGTGTTGGTATCATTACGAACATTTCAACTTTCTACCACTAGCATGGCTATAAACCAAATAAAAAAAAGTAGAAAAATAAATAATAATGATCTTGGGTAATCTATTTTATCTATTAACTTTATCAACTTAGCCATTTATAACTTATGCCCTTCACAGCAGGTATGTGAGGGACTCATAAACTTCATTCCTTGACAGTAAGTTTAAAGTAAGATGCAGTTTATCCTGCGTTTCTCCCTATTCATGTAATCTTGTGTTTTCTTCTTTATGGAATTTCTGAGTTAGGTTTCTATTAGAACTTAAATCACTTCAGGGGACTTGGTAGGATCATCAGTCTCATTAAAGAAATTGCTACCAACCTGTTAAGATATATGCAATTAAAATTACACACCAACCCCAGATACACTTCAGAATTGTTTCCATGAACAAAAGATACAGAAAAACTCAAGAGCTTGAGCTTTGTCTTCAATGCTTTCCAAGTACCCTTCTGAAGATTTTCAAAGAATTTTGATATATGAAATTGAAAACAAAGTTAACAGAAATTGTACAAGTAACTTAGCTTCCACAATAGCAAACTTCCAATACCCCAAAAATACTAATGTAGAATTTAATATACTATCTATAACAAGACAATAGATAGAGGAATGCGGGAGCATTACCCAACGTTTCGATATCTATATGGTGAGATCTGAAGTACGATAGTACGACCACGGACCAAGAATCCACAGCCCAAGAACTTTTATTAGTATGATCGCAATCAACACACAATGCTTTTTTCTCTTTATGTTTTCACAAAATCACTCTTTTAATCTCTCTTAGGTTAAAAGATATTAGCAACTCTTCCAAGATAGATTTTATATTAAAATCTCTCATTATCTTTAAGTGCTTGAGAGTTAGAGATTTACATGGGATTGTGGGTCAGTTGGAGATTTACATGGGATCATGGGATCGGTTGGTGTTTATCTTAATTGTTGCTAAGTGGGTCCCACCATGTGAGCCCACATGGATCAAATATTTCAACATCTCCCACTCGCACATGATGTGTAGATGGAGAGAAAGAAAAAAGTCGAACACTTTGTGGGCGCCTTTTAAATTTTGATCCATAACCTCCTACTCGCACATGGTGTGATTGACGATCAGTGTTATTGTAAATGGGCCGTGCAACCATGAGCACATTTGTAAACAAGAGCTCTTATACTAGAAACTCACAAGGAGCCAGCATAGAGCATCAACTTTTTATAGTAATATGATGTCTCATAATGCCCCAGATTCATTTGTCAGACCGTATCAAAGTATTTCCCATCCTTCTGGGGCAATTGCTTGATATCTCATCTAACAGTATAGTCTTACTGACGTTGCTAACTCCGTGTTGCAACATTAGTATCACGCGATAAAGAGTATACTATAGAGGTGTGACACCAAATGATCTTCCTTTCGCCCTCACACCACTAGGTTTAGTATTAACCGTTTACCCAGTAATGTCCAGTTAAGGTCGAATTACTCATGACCTTATAGTACTCACCAAAGTAGCAGACATTAAAACTTCACGCCATAGTGTAGTCAAAAGTAACAAAGGGCAGTTTTCAGTCATATATAGATATGGACTTCTTCAAACTCACACAGTGAGGAAGCTGGGATATTTCTCTCACTTTTAGAGTAGTCGACTTACACATGTAATACAAAATTACATGCTACAGTGGAGTTATTCTACTCATAAGAGCGTATGTTTTACTCAAAAAATATTGTACGGATTTCTAGTCTAGTATGCGCCTAACTCGAGTTCCTAAGAGCTCGCATATCCAGTTTAATGCGTCAATTAAAGGATCTCTTATCCGGTTCCAAACGACAGGCTTAATGGATAGTGGGTTAATCCATTATCGATCTTAAGAAATAGAGCTCATCTTAACTCCAATTAAGGTGACATATCATCATAAAATGACCTATTCCTATTCAAAGCAGCAGTAGTCAAATGTCTCATTTCTACTCACTCTACATGAAGCGCCAGAGGCGATTGCTCGTGTGAGTAAGCCAATCATGCGTGAACATACTAATATGTTGTGCCAATAATAGATCAAATACAAAGAAAAATATACAAATAGTGGGTAAACTTTATTAAATGATCTAGAAGTAGAAGTCTATTACAAAATGAAATTTACAACCTACGCAGACCCAAAGATTTAACATGTTGAAGAAATGCATCTCTAGCAATTGGCTTAGTCAATGGATCAGCCACCATTCTATGCGTAGAGATATATTGTATACAGACTTCACCACGTGCTAGTATGTCTCGAACAAAATTATACTTGATGTCAATATGCTTGGTTTTGCCATGATAGTTTGGATCTTTAGTATATGCAATTGTAGCTTGGCTATAACTGTGAATAACATCAGGTTTTTTTGCATTTTTGATTATTTGAAAATCTTCTAGAAACTGTCGTAGCCAAACTGCCTCTTGGACTGCTATTGAACAAGCAACAAATTATGCTTCCATAGTAGAAAGAACAATACATGTTTGATTCTTACTACTCCATGAGATAGCACCATTGTTCAACAGGAAAACATATCCTGAAGCTGATTTGCGTTCATATGGATCACCACCCCAATTAGCATCGGAGTATCCCATTAAACGCATCTCATTACCTTGATAACATAAGCATAGATCCATTGTTCCTTTTAAGTATCGTAGTATTCGCTTCGCCGGGATTCGATTAATAACAACTGACTAATCCAACGACATAACATATATCTGGGCTTGTGCACATCATTGCGTACATGAGACTTCCAATTGCACTTGCATATGGAACTTTGGACATCTTTTCTTTTTCAGTTGATGTCTAAGGACACATTTCTTGACTAAGGTGTGTACTTTTTATGATTGGTGTATCAATGGGCTTGCAATCTTTCATGTTAAATCGTTCAAGTATGGTTTTTATGTACTATTCTTGTGACAGTGCTAAAATCCTTTTCGAACGATTTCTATGTATTTTCACACCTAGTATGAAGTTAACTTCGCCCATGTCTTTCATGTCAAAAGTGGAAGGCAACCAATATTTAATTATGACAATGAGACTCATGTCATTTCCAGCAAGGAGAATATCATCTACATATAAGAATAAGAAAACAAATTGAGCATCTGAACGTTTGATGTAAACACAATGATCTTCATCAGTCATTGTAAAACCATAGGATGTTACTACTTGAGAAATTTTAGATACCACTGTTTGGATGATTGTTTTAGACCATATAAAGATCGTTTGAGCTTACAAACCTTGCACTCTTGATCTTTTTCAACAAACCCCATGGATTGTTGCATGTATATTTCTTCATCCAATTCTTCGTTCAAAAATGCAGTCTTTACATCCATTTGATGTAGTTCTAAATTCAAATATGCAACGATAGCCAAAAGTAAATAGATAGAGACAAATCTCACTACTGGTGAGAAAGTTTCTCCATAATTTATCCCTTTTTGCTAGCTGAAACCCTTAGCAACCAAACATGCCTTATATCTCTCTATGGATCCATCTGCTTTGCGTTTAATTTTTTTAACCCATTTGTTCCCAATTGCTTTACACCCAGATGGAATATCAACTAAGTCCCAGACATGGTTTAGTTTCATTGACTTCATTCTTTTTGTCATTGCTTTCATCCATTAATCTCTAACATCTGATGGAAGAGCTGCTTGAACCGATTTTGGTTCACTTTCATCATGTGGAGTTATCATAAAAGCTTCTCCCTCGATCTCAAATCGACGACGAGGGATACTTTTACGTATACTTCTTTGCAATTGTTCCTCTAGAATGACAGTGGGTGGTATGACACTCCCACTTGGATATGTAGCTCAATTGGAGCTTCATCTAATATTAAATCTTCATTCGCCTCCATTGGCGCATTTTGATTTTCAGGTCTACTTCATATAAATTAAGATCCTCAGTTGCTTCATGTTTGCTAGGGAATTCATTTTATATGAGCGCGTGGCATCTCTTGATTCATACTTAGTAAAAAATGTATCTTTCATTTTCACCAATGAACATATAACCTTTAGAATATTCAGAATATCTAATAAAAATGGATTTCTTACCACGTGGTCCCAACTTTCCATATCTTATGGAAGGTGAACGTACATAAGCTGTTGATTCCCAGGATCGCAGACTATTTAAGTCAAGTTTTTGACCTTTCCATAGTTCATATTGAGTAGTGGGTACCAATTTTGATGGAACGCGGTTAAGGATATACACAGCAGTCAATAAAGCATCCCCCCAATAAGAAATTAGAAGAGTTGCTTGTGTCATCATTGAACGAACCATATCCAATAAGGTTTTATTCCTGCATTCAGCAACACCATTTTGTTGCGGTGTACTTGAAATGGTTGTTCCCAATGAATATTCATCGAGCTTTCACTGGAATCCGACGATAATCTACGAAAGCTCCTCGGTCTTTCGTTATGTGGTTCGTTGCTCCTGAGTCAATGATCCACATAGGATGTGATTCAATAAGCAAGCAACGACTGGAAACATAACATTTAGAAAAAGAAGTTAAAAATACCTTCTCCTTCTTTGGTTTAGTGCATTCCCTTGCAAAATGCCCATTGTGTCCATAGTTGTAGCATTTGATGTCTTTCTTGTCCTTCTGCTTACCTCCACGCCGGCCCCTTTTGCGACAGTTGTAGTTAGGTTTTTTTTACCCTTCCTGTGGGTGCTAGATTACTTTTCTTGTAGTTCTTTTGGAACTTACGGTTCCTTTTTTTCTTGGAACTGGAAACAGAAGCTTCAGCAACTAGTGAATGAACAGAGGTCTTAGCTGCTTCAAGGCGCTCAGCCTCCAATTCAACATGACGAGCAATATCTTCGAACGTTTTGATACCATCATTGTGGATCAAAGTTTTCTTCATATGCTCCCAGTTTTGTGGAAGAGAGCGGACGACTGCATGTGTGGCGACCCCGCACCCCGGACCACCAACCCCATAGGGAATGGCGTGCGGAATACCGGGGGGGACGCCCGGCGTAGGCATCTCCAACCACTCCTCAACTCCCGTGAGGTGGTTGAGACCCTACGAGCCTTATCTCAAACAACGACATAATATCAAAAGGTACTAAACAAAACTACCAACCGTATTAATCATCCAAGACAAGAGATAGTCCATAAAAATGAACCATAAATAAAATTATAATCCCTACAGTCCATTAAAATTGACATACACATAAAGTCCAAAATTGTGGGTACAAATAAAAATCGTCATATGCCCACATGGTCTATCCAACAAGTCCCAACTCACCCATACTACAATGTGGTAAGTGTTATAATTACATAATCCAAAATATAATACTTCATAATTTAAAACACAGTTCAATCAAAATGCCTCTCAACTCACATCGAGGCTTTGGATTCTCTCGCAGGCAAGGCCCTCAAGATATAACTACTCCTTTGCCCTTATTCGGGACAGAAGGACCTGAAAGAGGAAAATGAGGGTGAGCCAACGGTGCCCAGTGAATAGAATTCAGATATGCTATCAATACTCATCAATAAATATCATGTATGCATGTCAATGTGTAGCATGATTTAAAAGCTCATAACATATAGATATCAAACATTTATAATAAGTTCGATGCAAGTAAAAGCTTATCAATTTGGATCCACATTCCACATGCATTGGGTTACTAGTATACGTCTATTTCACCGTACCGTTGATCCCAATCATGTTTATTTTTTGTTACTAGTGCACGTCTATTTCACCGTACCGTTGATCCCAATCTCTTCCTTTCCTAAAACCCTCCTATGACAAGGTTAAGTCCCCCTATTAGCCAGATAGATGGGCCCAACCAAAGTCATAAGGTTTTCTCAAATCAATGCATCATTCAAAACATTAGAACACATTCATGCTTTCAACATACAATATATATAAGTGATATGATGACATAAAAGATATAATCATAAATGAAGTCTACTCACAACCAAGCCTCGCGAGAGTATTTAACCACACACGACCACCAAACCGAATCAACCCAATCAAGATCCTGAAACATACATCAATATCCTACCATACATCAATTTCTATGCTCAATCACATAGACATTACACATCAACCCTAAATCAGCCCACATATAAACAATAGGCCTAAATCCCATCTAATCCCATCATTCAACTCAAATCACATGACTTAGGCCTCTAATGCATAGTTCTCATACATAAACCATTCTATTAATAAAAAATACTGATTTTCAATTCCTTAGGCATAAACATGCCCAAATTTGGTCACTTGATCACAAGTAGGCCTAACCCATGATATGGTCACAACCACCAAATCAGTAGCATAATCAACTCTAATCATGCTTAATTAAACATAAGTTGCATCAATTCAATGATTCTAGGCCAAAAGCATCAAAAGCCCTAAAATATGAAATTTTCCATACTTGGGCCATATTGTCGATTTACACTAGGTCACCATGTTCAGCCATGTATATCACTGATTTTGCATCATGGGTTCATCAACAATGGCAACTAGGTCAACATAGTTGACATGCAAGCTATTTGGAAAGGTCTAAGTTCATATTCTAAATTTAGGTCTAATACAAGCAACCCTACCAATTCTTCATTTACTATTCTGTTCAGATGTATCAACATACCAACAGAATTATGTAACACAAAATCAACCGTACAGATTGAAGTATGTGAAGATACAAACCTTCTGTCCAAATATCAACCCAATCCAACGGTGGACCGAAAAGATAAGTATATTTGATGAACAAGTCTCTAATCAGACAATTTCTCCTTTCCTACTGCAAATACTCAAACTCATATGACTATATCACACAAAATACTAAACGAATACACATCTCCACAGTACAGAATACAGAAATATCAGTTATAAACTACATATCCAAATTTGATATCCATCCAACGGTAGATTTAGGAGATATACAAGTTTGACCGAAACACCACGAGAAATCCAGAATCTCCGACCAGCTTTGTTTCAGAGGTTAGATCTCTCAAAAGAATCCCTCAATCAAGATCTCCACCGTTGATAATGCAGAAATATCAGTTGTACACGACATACCCAAATTTTATATCCAGCCAACGGTAGATTAAGGAGATCTAGAAGTTTGAGCAAAACGGCGCGAGAAATCCAGACTTTCCGACCAGCTTTGTTTGAGAGGTTAGATCTCTTAGACCAAACCCTTGATCAAGATCTCCACCGACCAGAATGAATAACCATAAGCTACGAACTTGCTGACAAATTTTGAGCTCAATCTGACCATATATTCCAAAGATCCACTTATTTGATGAAAATGTCGCAGGGATCTTCCTCCTGCAACTCTCTCCTTCTTTCTCTTCTTCTTTCCTTTCTCTTCTTTTCTTTCTCTTCTTCTTTCCTTTCTCTCCACTCACCTCTTTCTAGCACTTCCTTGATTCCCTCCTTAATTCTCTCCTTGATTCCCTCCTTAAGTCTCTCCTTGATTCCCTCCACTCATTCTAGCACTTCCTTGAGGGCATGGGACACTTGTCCACTTTAATGCACCAACCTTCACATGTGTTGGTCTCATACTACCCATACCAACCACATGTACTTTAACCAATTTCATACTTCCATGTATTTTAAATGTCCAATCCATTTAATACACCAAATTTTCATTTTCATTTATCCTTTTATTCAAGCAATCCTAACTCATATCAATTCATGGTTTAATGAGCCCATGCATAAATAATAACATATGCATTATAATTTAATTTAACATGACCCATATACAATTTATGATACACATATTTATATACATTATCAAGCATTAACTATACAAATATTAAACAACCATCAAACAAACACCAAACATATCAAGGCAACACATAGAGTTTGGGCAAAATGCAATTGGGTTATGGGCTATATGAAATAATTTTCGGGGCGTCACAGCATGAATCTGTTGTTCATTCGTGAGAACATGCCCAACATTGTTCAGTTCACGAATCATGTTTGACATCTCACATAAATGTTGTTTCATCGTATGATGTTGTCGTTTTACATACGTTTCAAACTTAATTGTTAGCTGTCGCAGCTTAGTAGCAGAGGTCATCCCAAACTTCTCTTTAAGGGCATTCCACATCTCTTGGGCAGTCTCTTACTGCTCAAATTGGCATAGTAAAGCATCTTGCATGCTGCTAAGCATAGTGATGCGAGCTATGCTATTCTTGCGTTTCCATATCTGAAACGCTTTCAAGTCCTTCTTGTGTTGAATTGTTGTTCCACGCTCTGGGTCAGACATTGTGTGGGTGCGAGTTTCGTGGGCCTCTTGCTCCTCCAGAATAAATTAAACTCTTCGATGCCATATATCGAAGTTGTCTCCATTCAATTTCTCTCCTTTATTCAAATCAGCAATAATGTTTTTCGAAGCAGAAGACTTATCTTTAAAAGAAAGCAATAACATCAAGTTTAGAACATAAAACATGTATTTATTAACATATTGCACAACATTTTAACTTAAATTTGCAACCAGAAATTCCATTAAATACATAAACAGGTAGAGGAAATAAAAAGATCAAAAGCTCACTTAGTTTCACAATCATCACTTACTTCTTTAATAAACTTGTTTAATATTTAATTAATTTCGCACAAATAAAAAAATAGAAAATGCAAGAATAATAGACATTTCTTTTCCCGCAATAAGATCACAATAGAATCATGTATATCATAATCAAAATGATGCAATAAAATAAATAAATGAATTTCATTGCACAACATATAACAAGTTTCAATTGCGTAATTCTATAAACAAAGACATCATATGATATTTTAAGCAATTGTATTTTATTTACATTAGACTCGTGACTTATGTACTTAGATTGAAATAAGACTCCTAAAATGACATCGTTTCTGTGAATGCGTCCATCGCATTCTTCACCATATTCCTTGCATGACGGTCTACAAACGACGGTGTACTCATTCCTGAAAGATAGCGCATTCCACTTGCACTTCTCTTGTTCGGGTGCGTTGACAATACCAAAGATTGCCTTACATTCTCAGCAATATGGCATTCTTCTTCTTGCAGGCGCATTTTGTGTCACTCTGTCTTTTTAAGTTCCTCAACAATCTTCATAAAGTTAAATAAGTTGAAACTTTCTTTTATTTTGTCAACATACTCTCTCCATTCTTCAGTGATGGAGTCAAGAAGAACCCTGCTACGGTCCTCCATATCTAGGGCCACGCCCATGCAAAGAAGTTCCCAAATCATAAAATTGATTTGGCTAATGTGTTCTGATAAAGTATGTTCTGGATTCATCTTGTACTCTTGAAAGGCGTAATACAAGGTGTAAACATCATTAGCATCTGGGTCTCATTCCATATCTATAGTAAAGTAAAAAAATAAAATATGAGTCTAATGTGATTGTGATATACAAATCCAAATTGTTGAATTCCAATCGTATAGATGTTAAGATCATGCAAAAATGACCTTGGTCTCAGTTCAACAAATTTTATGATAATGTGTTTATGTCCTTCGTCTTAACTCATTAATTATGAATGGTTTAGATCTAATTTAAGAACATTATGATTGCTTTATGTTATTGTGAGTTTCTGTCTAATATGATTGTACATATTAAAAGATCTCAAAAAAATTAGGTTAGGTCACTATTTAATACTTTCTCTTAAAGTCGACCAAAAGTCTTTATTTAAACGCAACAAATATGTACAGTCCAGATTTGTTAATATATATATATATTTAAAACCGGTCCAACCGGTTTGGGTCGGGTCAAACCCAGTCTAGGTCGGGTCGGTTCAGACCCGGACCCAGTTAGGGTCTGACCGGATAAGTCTTTTTATTTTGTTTGTTTAATTAACGGCCTGCAAGTTGCAGGCCGATATTCATGGCGGTGGGGCAAATTTCTCGCCGCCCCACCACCTGGCGGTTTTCTTTTGAAAAACTTCGGCGACCGAAGATTTCACTTGCCGGCTTCGCTGGTCACAGGCTCCCCTTTTTTTTCTTATATATCGGCCTGCAACAGTAGGCCGATTTAATGGCAGTGGTGGTTGCTGCCATTCCGGCCCAACCACCACTGTTCCGGCGTCTTTGGGAGCACCAGTGTAACACCCCGATTTTCAAAACTTAGATTTCAAGTAAAATGATGAATATTTTAATTTTTTTCGAGAAGAATCACTGAAAATCGAGATGTTAATCGTATCCGTCTATCTTAACCCATAACCATTATATAGATAGTAAAATTTGTAAAAATATGAATTTGTATTCTTCTAACCAACTTACTGATTAAGATAAACGAATACCCTTTCATCTTCATACGAAGGACCACATACTTCTACTATACAAATTATTGTGAGCGTACTTGCCCTTGTCAATCCATTATGGACACAACATTTAAATACATTCATCAAATAGAATTAATGAACTCAAGTCCAAGGCATTCACACGTGAAATTAAATAAACCACAGGGTTTTTACTAACCATAATAATGTTCATTAAATTTCGACTGTCAATACAACCCTTTTAAATAATAAACTTTTAAAAATCAAATAAAAATATTCAACCCTGTCACCACAATACTAACGAATTGATTAACCCACCCCTACTACTCTGAACTACATCACGAACTCGCGATTTTATTCTCTTAAGTACCTGCATATGAAAAATAAGGGTGAGCTTGAAAGCCCAATGGGTCATCTAAACAATTCACAACATTTTATCATGATACATACACAAGAACATTACAAACAAGTTTCACACATTAATCGTTGCAACATTAGATTGTTTGAGTCGATAATTTTATCACGTTCTAAATCACGTACCTTTAGGAGATCAAACACATTGTGGCACTACCCAAAAATTAAAAATTTGTTGGCGATATTCGTCATGAATAACTGCCCCATAATAAACATTGGCGATATTCCTTAGAATAACTGTCCCATAAAAATCAATGGCGATATTCCTTAGAATAACTGCCCCATATGTGTGATTCTTATCTTAATTGTGTTCTTTAGTGATGTCACACCATACATACAACCTAAGTATGATATTAATTGTATTCACAAACCATATTCAAATTCCACTACACATAGTATCATGTCACAATACCAAATATAATAATATTAACGCATAAATTTTTCTATGCTAATATTCTCAAGTCATGTATTTCATCATCAGACATTATAATTTATAAATGAGTCTCAAATATCACATGAATTGCATGCATCCAATTATCATCTAATCAAAACAAGAAGTCATGTTAACACACATATCATCATGGCTCACAATCACAACATGGTATATATAAAATCATGTACAATGGGCATGCATAAGCAATCTAATAATACTATAGACCTAATTAGTTTAACATTCCCATCTATATATCAAAATAAAATATTATGAAGGCATAGAATCATCCCCACCTAAATCGGTTAGTCCCAAAAGTGTTGAGATTCCTCGACGTTGGGCTTTATCAACCTGTGATTGTTCTACTCTGTTGAATGGGTAATCTGGATCAATTCTCCTCAAAAACCTAAAAACAATTCCCTAGAAAATCACTCTAAAAGTCTGTTTAATCAACAAACTTCATAACTGTACCTTCACCGTACACCAAATAAACTAATCCTCTGGGATCTCCTCCTCTGAAGCTCAATCCCACCTTAAAACGAAATTAAATCAGAGGCACAGGCATGCGCCGGGCAGATCATAGGCGCCTGAGAAACGTCGTTGATGCATTTTCCAGTGAACCAACAGAGAGAAAGATAGATTTGGCGATTGGGGTTTTGAGGCACGATGGGTTTCCGACAAACCAACAGAGAGAAAGAGAGGGTTTTGAGGCGCGATGGGTTTCAGAAGATGAACCAGAGCAGGGAGAAAGATTTGGGTTTCCGACGAGGCGCGATTGGGTTTCAGGGTTTTAGGGTTTGGGACGATGAACGAGGGCAGCCAGAGCATAGAGAAGAGAGAGGTGATTGAGTTTTTGTGTGGCTAGGTTTCGAGAGAGAGAGTTGGGTTTTTGTGCAATTGGTTTCGAGAGAGAGAGGGGCTTGTGCGATTGAGGTTTTGAGGCGATTGGGTTTCAGCGATTGGGGTTGAGAGTCACGGCTAGAGCGAAGTTGCAGAACGAGATTGCAGGCGAGATTGTAGGACGAGAGAGCAAAGAGTCACGGCGAGAGCGAGAATGCGAAATTAGATGGTAGATATTTTCAGAATTTTCAGGGATTACGTTTGAAATTAGAAAGTAGATTTTTTAGATTTTTCAGGAGATTACAGCCGGTTTCCGGCGCCTTTCCCCTTTTAAATTGTAAAACCGAGGGTGGTGGTGGTGATTGCTTTCCCTGGCACAACCACCGCTCAATCCAGATATGTCTTGAAATGGTATATACCCGACGGAATCCCAATAAAGGTAAAGCAATATCATGAAATGGACTCTTTGATTACCTTATCAATGAATGTTTTAATTGCGGGAGGAGTCTCGAACTCCAGTTTCAAAGGTCTTGAAAATAAACAAAAATGGTGGTGGTTATGGCTACTTTCACCGATGTCACCACCACCAAACCAAGATACATATATATATATATATATATATATATATAATATTTCACCTAAGAACTTTAATTAGTATGATTGCAATCAACACAATGTTTTCTTCTCTTTATGTTTTTTCAAAATCACTCTTTTAATCTCTCGTTGGTTAAAAGATATTAATAACTCTTCCAAGATAGATTTTATATTAAAATCTCCCATTTTCTTTAACTGCTTGAGAGTTAGAGATTTACATGGGATTGTGGGTGAGTTGGAGATTTAGGATTGTGAGTGAGTTGGAGATTTACATAGGATTGTGGGATCGGTTGATGCTTATCTTAACTGTTGCTAAGTGGGTCCCACCTTATGGGTCCACATGGATCAAATATTCCAACAACTAGATAGAGCAAATCAGTTGAAGAACAATAATACAGAATTAACAATGCTGCAGCTCCTTGTCCCTTCAATTCTTTCTAATGATCATTTGAGATTTGAGACCTTAAGAACCAAGCGACTTACAAAATTCAAGTGTTCTTTTTTTTTTTTTTTTGAAATGTATCAACCATTCACCACCATCTCCATCAACAGATCATTCCAAGAATCAATAGGCCCAGGCAAGCACCAATGCAAGCAATCATTTTGAACTTTGGCATTCTTATCCTTAGCAAATGGGTGGAAATGCCGGTAAGGTCCAGGATGCCCGTCCGGTCTCAACAGCGCCATCCGGCTAGTGTCCAAAAGTTTCAAACTCACCCCTTTTTCCGAAGCAACCACTGCCGCCTTCTCAAACTCTTCTAACTCGATATCTCGCAATATTGAATCCACATTGGTCAAACTAATTTCGCCCTCTTTAAACGGCACCTTCCTCGTGCAAGTCCCTCCACTGAACCATTCTCCATTCTCAAAATGATCGGGCGTGGCCGTTCTTAACATAACCGTTGCCTTGTGAGGTGACAAGTTGATGAAGTTGAACACGAGCTCTAGGGTTTTGCGATAAGCATAGTTGAATCCCAGTTCAGTTAAGTTCTTCCCAGGACAATAATGGCAGCCCACGACCGTGTTGTTCTCGTGGTAGATTGCTGTTTTGAGGAACCATTTTCCGCCGGAAATTATCATGTAATTGAAGTTATTATATTGATTTGTCCATTTCTTGTCGAGCTTGTCGAGATGTAATTCGATCTCGGATGATGAAATGCCGTTTATGTCTTCAAAAATGGCGGCTTTTACAAGGAAAGGTGACCATATTACTGAAAGAGTGAAGTTGTAGGAGGGGAAGTGCCATCTTTTGGACTTGTATTCTTCGTCGTGATAAACTTCCACCGCTTTTTCCACCTGATATGGGTATTAATTTCACTTGATTAGCATTTTTTTTGCCCAAAAACAGTTTCGGGTGTTAAAGAAAGAACAAAAGAAACTTATTTTGATCAAATGTACGTAACATTGACATAGAGAAGAAACAAAGGAGAATAATGAAAGTTACAATTAATTAAAGCATAGAAAGCATCAATGGGATGACCTATTAGAACAAAAGATTTAATATTTGATACCAAAATGCAAGTGAAAATTATGTAAAGTAGATGATGATGCATGAAAATTTGAGATCAGAGACAAAGAAAAGAATCAGAACAAGAAGAAGGGAACCAAAAAAAATTTTCAAGAAAATGTAGTTTTCTCGAGAAAGACAAGAAATAATTTCTCAAGTAAACTTTTTCAGAGAATTTTCTCATGGTTGTACTTTCTTTTCACACAGTTATGATGTAAGAAAAGAATGGATAATAAAAAGTTTCATTGAATATAAACATACACATAATCAACAATACTAAAATTTTTCTCATTAAGAAAATTAAATTTACTCACCTCAATAAGTGAGAAAATTTGGGGTTTGGAGAAAATTTTTTCTTAAGAAATATTGACAATCAAAGACACCCAACATTTCAAAGGCTTTCAAGGCTACATTGACATTTCAATAAGTAAAACTTGAACTGTACCTTTGAGAGAATGCATAGTAAAGACTGAACATGGTTGCGAGAAATCGAATCGCCGACGAATGCCCATGATTTGTTCCTCATAAAATCAAGAAATTTTTGAGCATCAAAAGGAAGAAGCTCACAATCCTTAGGGCTCCATGTCCAGTAAAGATAGCCTGAATCAGGACGCCCATTTCTCATGCAATTCTGATGATCCTCCATGACAAGGCAGCTCTCATTAGTGTAAGCTGGCCCTGATGGATTAGGGATCCAATCTCCAGTAAAAATATCACATTTTTCTGCAATACATAATTCATGTATTTAAATGATGGATCACAATGAAAAAGGTGAAAACTAGCAAACAAGAATTAAAAAAAAGTAATAATAATTGATGATTTAATTGAAATTTGCAAGGTCACTGAGAACAGCACTGGATTTCCAGTATTCTAAATAAGAAAAAAAAATTAAAAAAAAAACCATTTTACATGGACAACACACAACACAAATATTCAACAAACAGAATCTGGGTCTAAAACATTGGATTAGACCAATTTCTCAAACACCCTTAAAAATAAACCCAAAACTAGATTCAGATCCATGTCTTGCTGGTGCCAATCAAAAACCCAATTTTTTTTTCCTGAAAAAAACGGGGAGGAGGAGAGAAAGAAAAAGAAAAAGAAAAAAAGAAAAAAACTTAAAATTCATCAAAATGGCACTTGATTCTATTACACCCATCATGCTCTCTCCTCAAAAAATAAAATAAATAAATAACATAAATGAAGAACAAAAGAAAACAAGAACTCTTACAAAGGCATTTTATGGTAACTATGAGACTAAAAAATAAAAGCAATAATTTTTATTTTATTTTTGTGTGTGTTTTACAATCAAAATGAGCTAAAACTCCATTAGAGACATCTTCTAGTCCTCAAAAACATCTTACAGAAACTAAGCTACCCAAAATGCAAAACCTCCCAAACGGCAAAAACAACAAACCTGTTCGACCATTCTGATCTACAACTTCTGGGATCTCAGCAGAAACAGGAATCTGGGCAGGAACAGGAACATGAGAACTTGCATCAGATTCTGCTGTTTTCTCCACAAGAGGAGTTTCAGAAATTGGAGAAACTCCAGTTGAATGAGAGAAGAAGAGGCGAAAAGAGAGACCAATCAGTAAAAGCGAGATTGCAAGCTTCACAAATAGATGATTGTGCTTGTGATTTGAAAATGGGTACCAATCAAACTTTATCATCCCCTTCAGCATTTTAGCTTGCAGAAGAAGTAAAATCTGTGAGGCCCATATGGGCGTTTCAGCCAGAGAGAAAACAGAGACTGAGACTCTCAGTTCTGATATAATTAAACAATCTGATTATATCAATCTGATTAACTATTAAATCAATCCGAAATATGAATTTTTATTTTTATTTTTTATTTATTTGTTAAATTTTTTAATTTTTTAATTTTTTAATTTTTCTTTTTTTCTGATGAATTGTTAGTTTTGCAGCTGTTAATGAGAAGTGCTGGTTTCTATAAAAGTTGAAAGGTGAAGAAGCAAATCCAATTAACCAAAGTCGGCACCAATCAATGTTCAATTTTTTATTCGAAATGACTATAATGCCATTCATTTATTTTTCTGCTCTAGGTTGTGCTGGCCTGGCCCATCATGGATCATATCTAAGTAAAGCAATGTATCTGAAAAAGGTCAAAAAATAAATAAATAAAAACGCGTGATTTACTTCAAATGCTAATACAAGAAAGTAAGAAACCTGGATTAATTAGATAATCAAATGTGTGTTAATTAAACTGATTTTTGAGAGATTATATTTTTAAAAAGTTTTGGAAAAATACCTTATTTTTTACCAAGTTTATAAGAAATAATAAATGTGAGGTTTTAAGTATTTTCTGAAAAGATACAATGTTAGTAATTAGTTGTGTAACCAGCTCTATTATCAAACGACATTCTAGGAGAGGTACCAAGCTTGTTTCTGACTCATTAATCCCAAGCAATGACAAAAATTAAACCTGAAACATTGAGTTCTAAAGCCACCTCTTTACCAACTACGCCAACATCATGTTGACAATGAGAGGTTCTAAGTAAGTTTTTCAAACCTTTTCAAATTTTGTTAGATTATTTATTCAGTATTAAAATATATGCATTTACCCTAAACAAGAGATTTGAAGATATGTGAGTATTGATATACCATGAAGTAGGGATTCATGAGAAAGCTCTCATGGTTATTTAGTTAAACCCAAGAAAATATTCAATTGCAAAGCCATGAACTTTTTAAATTTAGTTACAAAGAGATTTTTCTCGTGAGAAATATTTTATATTTTTTCGCCCCTTATCCACGAAAATTAGGAAAAGAAAATAGAGTAAGTAAGGAAATCTTTCTTCCAACTCTCTTGTTGGACCAACACATAAAAGTGTGGGCCCAAACAAGGCCCACTCAGGCCCAAGTCAGAGTAAAACTCGAAAAACAACTATCCTGTCATCTCGACCTACTGAGATGGACGACGTGGCAGCTCCTGTCAGCGATTACCAAGAACCACGCCCATGAGCACACCCCAAATCAACCAAGGGACCACTCCCCATCTGGGGACAATAGTGTCAGTTGTCCCCCACCTTGTGAGTACCAGACCCTTTATTATAAATACGTCTACATTTTTTTCCAAAAAGGTACTTAACTTTTGAGCTCTAACGTAAGCATTACGCCAAGTTTTGTCACAACTCTAACTTAGGCATTAGAGGGTCTTAGGCCGGTATCACACTAGTACTCCTAACATCAACCAATCTTCTCATCTTCTTTTATCTCTTGGGTCAGTAAGGAAGCAGTTCAGGTCAGAGCTCGGCGGGTCATCACCAACTCGTCATCCCCCCCTTTACCTTCTATCTTTCGTGTTGTTCAGATCTAGCATCAACATTTGGTGCCACCTGTGAAGAGCGAGCAAAAAGTATTGAATTAGCTCAATCGCCATAAGTCAAGAGTCAGGATTTTGTATTACTACAGATCAGGTAGTTTTAACCCCCGCCTCGGAGCAACATGCCTCTCCACCTCGCCCAAAATAGAAGCGAGGTTGACCTAAGGGAACTGTGTGAACCTCAGCCAAGAGGAACGCGTGCAGCAAGCTCAGATAAGCAATCTGGAGAAGATTATCAAAGGTATAACCCAGATGTTGTGAAAGCAGAAAAAGCTCAACAAGGAGCCCCGCCTCTTAGCAAGCCAGTGGTTCCACGGCGGCACCTTGACACAAAAGTCATCACAATCAGGGCAGTGAAGCTTGGCCAAGCCAGGGTGGAGATTGGCTAGCACCGCTCGGATTCTCTCAGTCCAAATAGTAGGGCGAATCTCACCACAAGACCCTTTCTATGAGAGATCTTAGACATTTATTGGATGTCAGAAGGAAGCATTCTGAGTTGTCAAAAAGCTCTCAATCGATCTCCTCCCCAAGGTGAGGTTAGAAGCCAAGAAAAAAACATGGGTATAAAAATGCCCTCCAAAAGAAAGAAGACCACTCGAATTCGACAGAGTGATGTGAAAAAATGGAAGGTTCAAGGAAACTACTTCAACGGGTGATCTTTCAAAAGAGTACAAAAAAGGGGATCAAAATTTCAATATAGAGGTTCCCGAAGATGGGGAAAGCTAGAAACGAATTTTTCTAGTCAAGAAAGTGCTCAAGCCAATCAATAGAATTTGTCGCTGGTCGAGATGTAAATCCATTGGATAGAAAAGGTTTTCTATTAAGGGAATCAGTAATTGGCAATACTTGGTGCTTATGCACAAAAAGGAGAAGTTTACTATTTAAATATGTCATTTAAATAAATAAAAAGTAGCTCTTATAGGGTTGAACTCAACCAAAAACTCTTTTTTCATAATGTAAAATTTTCAATTATACACGAGTCGTAATTGGCGTTGTGTACAATGAAAACATCATAAAATTATGAACACCTTGTGCCATATTTTTTTTTTTTGTCAAAAATTAAAAATCTATTAATGATAAAAACAAGTCAATTGATACACCCTGCGAAACAAACTGATCCCACAAGAAAGAACACCTAGACACAAAAGCCCTCTTAGCAAGTTTATGAGCTACTGCATTATCTTGTCTATGAACATGATGAAAAATAATCTCATTGTCATGAGTGCTGACAAAATGAAAAATATCTTTAATAATATGATCCATATGGGCAAGCCCTCCTCCCTTTGAGACCAATTCCTGAACTAAAATAAGAGAATCATAATAGACAGTCAATGAAGAAGCACCACAACCAGAGGAAAAAATAATCACCCTACGAATAGCTTTCGCCTCGCCATCATCAACAGAAAAGAGAACCCATATCAGCCCAACCCTCTGCCATTCGAACAAGCCTTGACTCATCGAGGAAGACCCATCCTAGTCTAGAGTGAGAATAATACAATTTCCAGCCTGCATCACATTAAAGACTCCATCCTCCACTGTTAATCATATCTTGTTGGTTGTCTCTAATGACTCTTGCAAGGGCTTAATTAGGATTAAAGGAATTCATAATTTCACAGACCTGAGAGTTAGCATTTGAGATAGTTTTAAAGGGAGAATGATGCACATCATAGAACAAAACTTTGATCCTCATTTTCCACCATTGCCACAAAAATACAGCCAGCCACATCAAATCATTATCAACACCCCCCAAATATACAAAAAAAACTTACAAATATTATCCCAAATATCCGCAAATGAGCTATCAAACATACAATTAATAATAAGATTAAATGGTAAATCAAACCAGCAGGCTTGGACCACCTTTCATTTGAAAAAGAAGTGAATGATATCTTCATAGTCCTCCTCACAAAAAGGACAATAAGGATTAACCAATACACCCCTCTTCAACAAGAGCTTCCCCCCAGGTAAAAAACCTTTATAAGATCTCCACAAAAGAATTTAATTTTATTTCGCATGTTTAACTTCCAAAAAGTCTAAGTTCCCCACAACTTTTGATGTTGCGAGATAAAAGAGCCAATAACTTTTCTTCCAAACAGGCCATTGTTATCCACTTGACATGTAAGGTCAAAATTTCACATAATAAATACCATATTTGGTGTGATGCTAACCGTGAATATTTGTATCGCAAGTGCACAACAGTCAAGTAATAATATAGATTCGAAATGAATTGGGATAGTGAATTCTACAATTAAAAATGTCCAAAATTACTATGAAATTGATTTTATCTAGACGATCAAAATTTAGATGATTTAATTGCTGAAATTTAGAGTAATCAAAAGTCTAATAAAAGAAAATTGAATTAAAATGGGAGAAAAACCAATGAATGAAAGTCCTAGAGATTGAGTTCACTATATTTTATCTTATGGATTGTCAAAAGGTTGTAATTAAACTAATTTGCTAAATCTATAAAGCATGAATTCATAACGTCCAAATCCCTCTCTCGAGTGCAATTCGAATATCTGTCTTTAAGATATTAATTTCTTCTTCTGAGCGCAAATCAATAAGTTAAAGATGCATTAAAATCTATAATTCATAGAAAACAATTTCAAAGGTGTCGTACGTCTCCCAACTCGATACTACTAACCTAGGTCACAAATCCTAGATCCGATTCGAAAACACTGCTCTCAAGCGTAAGAAATCAAATCTAACATCATTTAATATGTGACCAGCAAATCAAAAGCATCAAGCATAGAAACTTGTAAATGAACCCAAAAATTTGCACAAAAACACATATATAATATTCAATCCATAAAACTAAACATAGATCAATCAATCTCTAGATTAAACTCTTAGCTCATATTCAAATCCATGGTTACAAGATAGAGATTTAAAGAAGACATCGTAGAAACAAGCTAGAATATAACAGAAATGGTAGAAAACCCCTTTTACAAGTGGAAAACTCCTTCTTCTTCTTCTCCAAGCCTACACTTAGCCGATTTTTTACCATTCTAGACTTGTTTTCTTCATTTCTTCTCCAGTTCTTGCACATGTTCTTGGCCTCATTTCAGCACCATTTGAACCTTGTTTCAACCCACTTTGAAGTTGTTTATTTGCCTACAAAACAAAGTATAAACAAGTGTAAATTCTATGCACTTGATCAAAGTATTAACTATAATGAAATGCACTAAAAGTATATGATTTTTATGATATTAACAATAATGAAAAAGTTATTTATTCATGATAAAACCTATAAAAACCTAAGATAAAGTCTAAATGAACCTAAAACAACTAAGTATACTAATAATGCAAAAACACTTAAAAACTAAGCAAATGCACCTAAAAACCTAACAAAATAACATGCAAATCACTATCCTAAAACTCAACTTATCATATGCTTAGCCAACTTTTCTTCACAAGGCACAACACTAAAGGGGGATGGCTACAATTAGCTTCGCATCTTCTCTTGAGAAAGTGGATCCAATGAGCCTTTGATCCCATTCTCTTCTATTACGCAAAATAAGATCCTTTACCCATTTTACTCTATCTGACTTGGGAGACAACACCTTGAAAGAAATGGGAAGGGGAATCCATGGATACTTCCAAATATCCACGCATTGCCCATCTCCAATTCTCCATCTCAAGCCAAAGGATAAAAGTTGTTTGCCTGCTAATAAGCTCCTCCAACCCCAAGATGACCTTCTACCAAGATTAGCATGGAGAAAATCCTCAGTGCTAAAATACTTAGCTTTCAAGTAGAAACTAACAAGGGAGGAAGGATTTTGATAAATTCGCCAACATTGCTTTGCTAAGAATGCCAGATTGAAAAGCTCCATATCTCTAAAACCCAAACCTCTTATGCTCTTGGGTGGAATCAACATCTGCTAGCTACTCCAGTGAATATTTGATTTATCTCTATGTGAGCCCCACCAGTACCTTGCCAACTTTCTCGTGAAGGCCTGAATAATTGTCCTTAGAATTCTGAAGCAGGACATAATAAAAGAAGGGATTGCAAAACCCATAGCTTTAATCAACACTTCTATCCCCGCCTGAGATAGGAGATGCTCTTCCTAACCCATAATCTTGGAGTTTAATTTGGAATCGAACTCTAAGAAAGCATTCCTTTTAGAAGGGCCAAAATCCACCACTACTCCCAAATACTTCCCCAAATTTCATTTGAATTTATGCAAAGGAACTCTGCTAACTCTTTTTTCATTGTACCACTAACTTTATGGCTGAACAAAATATTACATTTATGGACATTAATTACCTAGCCTAAGGCTTTGTGATACATCTAGAACACCTCTTCAACCCTTCTGAAGTCAGATTTAGAAGCTTTACAAAATAAAAAGGCATCATCAGCAAAGAACAAGTGAGAAATAATAAGCCCACCATTTGAAAATTTAAATCCATTAATCCGATTGGATTCAACCTCATTGTTAATTAGATAAGAAAATGCTTCCACACATATGATAAATAAAAGTAGCGAGAGAGGATCTCCTTGCCTAGTACCATGAGAAGGATAAATAACTTGTGACAATTTCTCATTAATTTTAAGTTGATAAGTCACGGTCAAAATACAAGTCTGCAACCACTTTCTCCATTTATTTGGGAAGCCTAAAGTCAACAAAAGCCCACTCCACTCTATCATAGGCCTTAGACATATCAAGTTTTATCACAGCCTCTTTCGACCTTTTTTTTTTCTTCATTGAGTGAATAATTTCATGAGCAATGATAATGTTATCAGAGATTTGCCTCCCTTGAACAAAGGAATTCTGAGTAGGTCCTACTATTTTATTGAGAAACAACCTAAGCCTATTAGCCATCATTTTAGAAATAATCTTGTAAGCAACATTGCATAGGCTAATAGGTCTAAGGTCATTCAATGAAGATAGGGCTTTTGTCTTGGGAATAAGAGTAATATATGTGTGATTAAGGGTTGGATCAAGATTGCCATTCTCAAAGAATTGTCTTACCATAGTGAATAAATGTGGGGATACTACATCTCGTATGTGTTGGTAAAAGGCAACAATAAGTCCATCAAGACCGGGTGCCTTGTGAGGGTGCATTTGAAACAAGGTTGATTTCGTTTCCTCTAAAGCGGCTGGTTTTTCTAACCACCTAGCATCATCCTCATTCATACTGGGTGAGAGGCTATTTAAACATTCCAAGCCTTCATAATTAAACTGACTAGAAAGATATTAGTGAAAAATTGACCTTCATAGTCCAGGATTTATTTAGGATCTTCAATCCAGTCCCCTACATCATTCTAAATTGCCTTGACCCTGTTGATCCGCCTTCTTGAATTCACGTTTGCATGAACAAATCTTGAGTTTTTATCTCCCAAATTAATTAGGTCCAATCCTGCCTTTGACCTTCAACACTCTTCTTTCCTTAAATAGGCCTCCTTCAACTCATTCTCAAGTATTCTAATGGGATCCAAGCAAGCATCTTCATTGTTGTGCAATTTAGATAACACATTTTCAATGTGGTGTATATGCTAGCTTGAGTTTGCTAGCGGACATGATTTTCTCCAAGCTAGAACTCTCTTTCTGGTTGTTGTAATCAACATTGATAGCCTCGACATATCTTTTCTAACCAAGGAGGAAGTTCATGTGTAATCCTGCACTATACGCCGACACTCCTCAAAATTCAGCCACTTGTTATAAAAAACAAAGTGCTGAAAGAATCTCCCCTTAACAAACTTTGTGGACAACAAAATAGCCAGATCATTCGATCCAAACGATGAAATATGACATAAAAGACCATGATTATATGCTTCCAGCCATGAAGGATGCACCGGAGATTTATCCAATTCTCCAAAATTAGTTGTTCCCCTTGCCTTTTATTGGCACAGGTATAACTAGGCCTTGAAAAATCCATATCGTGCAGGTTATTTGTCTTGAGAAAATTATGAAAGGCTTCCCTTTTTCAAGCATTCCATCCCTTACCGCCTTGCTTTACATTAGGCTCAAGAATTGCATTAAAGTCTCCAAGAAGAACCACCGGCTACTTGCATTCTGTTGTCCTTCTCATAAGGATTTCTCACTGTTCCACTCTACTTTTGAAATTTGAGCTGGCATACACACCAATAAGGCGCCAACAAAAATGTTTTTCTACATCCCAACAAACAACTCAATAAAGAAATTAGAGTATATCGCCACCTTCTCCATATCCGCATACGACCAAAACACACATAAACCCCCTGAAAGACCAATAGGAGCTACCGATAAACAACACTTAAAACCCAGGCTCGTTCTTAAGTGCATAAGCTTATTGTTTGTATTCTTTGTCTCCAACAAGAAAACCACATTCGGGGAATGAAGCTTTACCAGCTTCTTAAGCATATGAATTGTCAGGGGGTTCCCCACACCCTAGCAGTTCCAGCACATGATCTCATTTGGTCCGTGGGGCTAGTTCAAGTCGACCTCCTCCACCTTTTCATCAATGACAAAATCAGTTTTTTGCTTCTTCACAATACCATCATCATGTGTTGTACCTATTTTTGTCGGCTCCACGCCCACTTGCAACTCCTTTTAGGATAACTCAGTGCAACTTATCGCCTTCTGATGATCATGAGCCAATGCTCACATTTTCCTCTTTTTTGGTTTTTGTTAACCTAAGCGGTTCATCACTTAGCACGTCCCTAAGTATACTTGATGAAGTATATTTTGATGATTACAAACAAAATCTTTGTCGGTGATAACAAACTTTAATCAAAAACCTATCTCAGCACCTCAAGAAAGCATAAAGCCAAAGAACGATTCGATCAAGGAACTCAAGGTCATATCAGATGCTCAAGATCGTTTCAATCAAAAGGACCTTAATGATCATATCATGATTTCAAGATCACTTCACACGAACGATGCAATCAAGCTTCAAGACTACATCTTTCGATCAACGTTTAAGATATTCAACTCTAACGCGAAGTCCACCGAAGATCTCATAATGAAGAGTTGGATTTAAAGATTATGAGAAAATGAAAAATACACAGTATTTAAGGTATATCTTTCTCTAATCGATATTGCTCAAACGTTTTCCAAAACCATGCACGAATTACTTGCATATTTGCATGTTTTGATCTTACGCTTTACGGTATTTCAAATGATTTAATTTTCTACGTTTAATTTGAAATTTATCGAGTTTTTATTCGCATTCATCGTATTTTTAATCGCAAGTCAAAACTATTTTTCAAGAATCTTTTAGGACGCTAATGATTTAGCAGCGCTTTCCTAAACTTCATAAGTCAGGACGCTGATGATTCATTAGGACGCTGATAACAACATTCAAGGTTGAATTGAACTGATTAATCGGGATGCTTACTTGTAATTAGCTGTCTCCCGTTAGTCAACCTCTGAAAGTGTCAGGACGCTGACTCAGCATCATGTTACTGAAAGATTTTTAAGTTTTTCGAAGAATTTATCTTTGAGGACGCTAATAGTTATAAGTTGAATAAATTATCAAGAGACTACCTAGATAGGAACGCTCTCATCTTTGGGAATCAACTTAATAACTTTTCGGACGCTGATTGTCTTTCAACATAGTCAGTATTGTTCTTCAAATGTTTTAATATGGTAGGACGCTTACATAATAGTAGCGCCCTCGTGTTGTGTTTTATGTTTTAAAAGGTATGACGCTTACTCGGAAAAGTAGCGTCCTCATGCACTTAATTGTTTTAAAACAAAGAAGGACGTTAACTGTGCATTAGCGCCCTTAGAGGGTTAAATTACTTATGTCGCAAAAAAAATTCAGGACGCTTGCGAGTTAGTAGCGCCCTCACTTCATTGTTCAGCAGGACGTTGATATTATGCGTCAGGACGCTGAATACAAAATCAGGACGCTAATTCAACAACCATCACTATTCTAACAAGTACGCTATATCAATCTAATTTTTCAGAATGGATCTTTGCACAGAGTCCTTTTTAGATTTATCAGAAATCTTCTCTGATACATGAATTAAGTTTTTCTAAAACTTTCATTTTTCATGTAATCTGAAAAGAACCAAAATGTTAATGAAAATTATAGTTGTCATTTTCATATAACATTCTAGCTGTTGTGTGTAAACATTCACATTGTATTTGAATTTCAAATGTCTAACGACTATTATCTATTAGGTCTATAAATACCAACACTTTGAATCAAACAACTTGCCGATAATTTTTATTGTGCCAAAAAAGTTTTGAATGTTAGTCGATGTTTAATCTTTCAAAATGTTTTTCAAATGTACTAAGTTTTCAAAGTATTCTTCAATGATACTTTACTTAGTCAATAGATTTTCATATTGAGTTTCAAATATATTATATCTTTGAAAATCTATTTTGATATGGTTTCTACTCAAATTCTCAGCCTGGATTTATACTTAACTTCAATCATGCTAATGAAGGAATTCGAGAAATAGTTCATGAGAAATACAGTTGTACTTGATTTTATATCTTAAGTATTGTATTGAACTATATCAGTAGTTGTGTTAACTACTGAACACTGAATCAGAAGTTTTCATGCTTATATATTTTATCTATTTTGAAAATTATCTATGTCTGTGCATTTACGCTGGTCCTGGATTTTCAACTTCAATGTTTCAATGGTATCATAATGTTTTCGAAGAAGCACTTAATTGATTTACTTATCATTCACGTTTTTCGAAACTGCACTTGAGCAATACTGAACATTGAAAGGTAAATGACTGTAAGTGTATTCTCTTAGCATTATGTATTCTCTTAACATTGAGCTTAATTGTAAAGTATTTTACTCAGTTAGAACCAACATTATTAGTTTGTGTTGTAATGCTGGTGTGTTTCTAGATTGAAACAATCAGGACAAGTGAATGTAGTTCACTTAATGATTTCAGGGTTGAAATCATGTTAAGGTTATCTCTGAACCTGTAAAAGATAAAAAAAGGTTCATCCTCACCTATAAATAGGAATTCGGTTCATCCTTATCCCGTAAAAGGAATGGTTCGTCCTTAACTTGTAAAATGATAGGTTATCTTTGAACCTGTAAAAGTGAAACGATTTTTTTT
The DNA here is from genome assembly GCA_035771175.1 of Paratinospora sagittata. Taxonomy (NCBI): domain Eukaryota; kingdom Viridiplantae; phylum Streptophyta; class Magnoliopsida; order Ranunculales; family Menispermaceae; genus Paratinospora; species Paratinospora sagittata. The sequence continues at coordinate 26,146,642 of CM069596.1, read as the reverse complement.
TTATCCCATAAAAGGAAAACGGTTCTTCCTTATCCCGTAAAAGAAAAATGGTTATTCCTTATCCCATAAAAGGAACATGGGTTTTTCCTCATCCCGAAAAAAGTAAATACGGTTTATCCTTAGCCCGTAAAAGAATATGTTTGCCTTGAACCTGTAAAAGGGCATGTATAACGGTTTGGTTCTCACTCGTAAGAGAATTAGTTAGTGGATTGAAAAAATCTTAATCGAGAGATTAGGTAGTGGACGTAGGCTTGGCCGAACCACTATAAATCCTAGTGTTCTTAACTTTATGCATTTTACTTTATGGTTAGTATGTGCATTTAGTTCCAATGTACCAAAGTATATCACTAAGTCATTAGAAAAGTTTAAAATTGACCATCATACCCAATTTACCCCCCCTCTTGGGTGCACCAACAGTTTTTTCTCCATGTTCTTCTCGATTGCTTGTTGAAGGTTGAAAAGATCCTATGCTGCACTCTATTGAGACCCGGACTCAATCCAATGCTCCTCCTGAGAAGACGCAAGCATGTTTTCCTCACGGTCATAATGTGAGAGAACACTCCTCTGACCATTATTCACCTCACATTCTGAAGAGTTGTGGTCTTGGACTAGATTTAGTTGCTGAGGAGAAGATATCTCGACATTAGGTTTAGCGTGGGTCTGAGATGAAAAAATAAATAAGGCATTGTAGGGTGGGCTTTAGTTAATGTGAGGAATAGAATAAGAGCCATTGTAGGCATTGATAACTGTCCCCAGCTTTTGCCCAATCTTTGTTGCAACTTGCTTACCCCGGTAATCAAGCGGTAAATTGTGGATTTGCACCCAAAAATTACACATAGGAAAGGAAATAGATTTTAAGCAAATCGACGGACTCCGGCCTAACCAAAAAAATATACTAATTGAAGAGCCATGGTCGATCTCCAAAACAAAATACATTGCTTGAGAACAAATAAAAAAAAATTGAAATATATTAGTTGCTACTTCTGTGATCCTCACATCCGAAGAAAGGGACCAGGCTTCTAGCAAGCTATCTTTCAGACCATTCCTATTGAAAGATTTAAATGTTTGCAAGTGCCCCAATAAGATGAGTTTATAGTCTTCAAGATCAATCAACTTACTCTCTGACTCCACTTCCACTTCCTCCTATTCTTCACCTGTTAAAGAAAACTTACTCAATATTGACTGGATCTCTGCCTCCATTTTAAACTCATTGCACCATAACAAATTCGCAACAATACCATTGAAATCTAGCTTGATGCCTTTGCTGTAAAATAAAATCACAGCAACCTAGACAACCCCCTTCTCTACGAAGGACAACTATTTCTTCCTCGTGCCATTAAATTAACATGGTGCCCCACAATATATGCAGCTTAGAATTGATCCAACAATTCAAGGTAATTGTGTTTCCACCAACTATCTATAATATTTGTATTTTTGTTTGTACCAGCAAGCAATAAATCAGCAAGGAACTTCAATTTTTATATAATAGATGATCGAGGCAATTTTTTATTCTACGAAATGAGTAAAAATGTGAAAAGATTATTAATGCAATAGTAATTAACAAAAGCTTTCAATTGTAGTTTTTTTTTTTTTTTTTCAAGTATAAAAATAAAATCATGTGATTTTGTTTTTCACTTTATAGTTTTATCATTACGGTCTTCATTGAAGTAAGAGAGAAAAGTGACTCTAACCTCACCATCACTCACACGTGAATAATATGCATAAAAAAATAAAATAAAATAAAGAAAAAAAAAACATTATTCTATCATCATCCAAATCTAGAAAGTAAATGAAGGGTCCACATATAGCTGGCTTTTGTCCCTTACTTTAAACAAATATTTTATGACTTTGAGTGCCATGACATCCCACTCTCATTTAATATTTTATTCAATTAGAGAGGATTGATATTATTACGCCAGATATATTTTCATTTTTTCAGTAGCATTTTAAGGCCTCTTTTTGGGCCAAAGAAATAATTTACTTCACCTTACCTGAAAAATCATCCTCAACTAGTTAATTTAGCCTATTACTGGTAAATTTGTACTATATTATATAAATTTAAAACTTTTTAACTCTTGATATATTATTTTTATTATAAATTTTTAAATTATTTATTATTTTTTAATATAAAACTGTTAAATAAATTTTTATTAAAAAATACATTTATAAGTAATTTGGTAATAACGTACTAAAAGATTTCTTTAACGATGTTAATAAATATAAGACTTACTTTAAAATTTATTCTTTTTTGTCATTTTCGGTCCTCATTTTTATTAAATTTCAGCTCCATTTTATTCTTTTTCCGGTAACTTTCAGATCTTTTAATTCATGTGCAACGCCCGTACGTCCACCAAATCGGCACATTAATTACAACCAAAGATCGTTTTGAAATAATTTTATTTTGTTTTGAGTTTTGATAAATATTTTAATGTGGTTAACCCAAATATATAATCTTAATATAGCTAGCGTGAGTAAAATCTAAATATTCGCCCGATACAAACATCTATTTTTAGATTTGATTGTAGAATTCTTAGACAATGCCTCTTTGATACATCTAGTTTATTAAGTCCCCAATTAAATCATCCTCTTAATTGGCATAAAATGTTGTCAACTCTCATTTTATTAATTTGACTATATAAATTACATTATATCATTTCTTAAAAAAATTATTGTCTTTTTCACTATTTTTTGATTTTTTTCCTACGTTTTTATGATAGATATTCTTAATCTGCAAAATAACAATGTATTTTTTGTAATTGATGTAAAATAACAATGTAATTTTTTATTTATGGTTTTTATTATGTAATCATTAAATTTCTTTGGCATTTTTGTACTCTTTTTTACAAATTATTATCAAAACTTGTTAATTTTTTTTTTTTTCTTTACTGGGATTCAGACATCCAGGTAATGTCTTCTTTTTGTTTCGCGGCGAAACTAATCTACCTGAACTCGAGGTAACTATCGGACGTTGAAAAGGAGACCTTTCATAACGAAATTTTTTGCATCCACAAGAATTCAAAATTTAGACCTTTTGTTTAAGCTACCAGGTTTTTTTCACCCAAGTAAACCCTGATTGGTACTTGTTAACCTTCGTTTGTTATAGTATCTTTAATGCTATAGGTTTTTTAGTTTCAATATTTTTAAAAACAGCGCCCTGCGTCACACGCGTTGTACGCTTTTATAACAAAAATAGAAAACTCAAGTTCATTAAATGACCACAAATTGAAATGTGACCAATCATACAAATGAACTTTTCTCTAAATATATTCATTTTTATATTGCCATAGATAAATATCATGTATTGAGCAGGCATGATTAATTAGATTTTATTTGGTGGCATTAAGTTTTAAAATATAATGAATGTTTTTTTCTTTTTTCTTTTTTCAAAACATTTTGTAGAAAATTATATGTAATTTGTGGTAAAAAGTAAAACGTAAAATCCCCGTAACAATATTCTAATCCATAAACACTATCTTTCAAGAAAAATGTTAATCTAAGTACAAAAAGTGTAACTCTAAATGCAACTATATATTCATAATCATTGGATGAATGTGTGTTGCACATCTTAAAGTGTGTAATAAATAATTTAATAATTGTGCACGTATAGTTGCACTTAATTTTTATTTTTATTTTTTTCTAAAAAAAAGATGGGTATTTTTTGGAATAGAAACAATGTGCCCTTAGCTCATTTGCACTTCCTTTAGGTACGAAGTCTTTACTACCCCACTAGTCCTCACACCAATAATTTGATCAAGTAGTCCCTTAAAGCATGTCCCACCTGACTGAGGGGCCGGCACGAAGGGGCCCTCGACGTGGCCAAGAATGAACCCCGTGGTTTGAATATATCTGCATAAGGCTAGGCTGTGCATCTCCACAACCTCAAGTGTCTAACTGGATTAACAGAAATAGTTGTGTTTCTTTTCCTATACTCATCAACCAGTTGCAAAGCATAATTAGGTGTGGTGGGAGAGTTTTTTTTTTGTACCTGAATGAGTAAGGAGGTTCCCGGAGTTCCATATTTTCCAGCACACAACAATGATCTCTTCAACTTGATTTTTGTCATATTTGGTAAATACTTCTTTTATGTTCCCTGGTTTAATAAGAGGTAGGACATCATCATCATCAAAATAAAAGGGAGTTTGGCTCCAGATTTCATCAACATGGGAGCATCCTCCAAGTGCATGAGCAATTGATTAAGGTTCTTCTTTACATATCCTACAAGTTGGGGAGTTAGCTATTTTTCTCTTGAAAAGATTAGCACAAGTAGGTAAAATATTATTAAGCACCCTCCAAAAGAGCACCTTCATTTCGGGAGGAATATTCAAATTCCAAAGTTGTTTCCAACAACGATCACGACCATTTGAGGAAGAAGGAAATCCATTACCTTGAGAATGCCTCTCCGGCCAATAACCACTTTTTAAAGAGTATACTCCATCTTTTGTATAATGCCATATCAGTTCATCGTCAACCTCCCTATTACTTAGAAGAATCTGAAGTATAGTTTGAATATCCTCATCCCAAGCTGCCCTTTAAAGCTTCTCTAAGTCCCATTTACAGTCTTGCGTGATGAAATCTTTAACCAATTTATCATTGGACATTGAGGGTGGAGAGAGAGGCTTGAAATTTATGGGCCTAGGAATCCATGGATCTTGCTTGAAATGAATGTGATGCCCATTGCCCACACCCCATCTTACGCCCTTCTTTAGTAAATCTCTTCCCCAAACAATACTTTTTCCAAATCATAGAAGAACCTTTCTGAATTTTTGCTTCCCAAAAACTTGATCTAGGAAAGTATCTTGCTTTAAGTATCCTTGACATTAGAGAGTCTTGATTCTTTAGAATCCACCAGCCTTGCTTTGCTAACAAAGTTTTATTAAAAGTCCCAAGGTCTTTGAAACCCACCCCTTCATCAACTTTAAGTGTGCATAAATCCCTCCAATTTTTCCAATGGACTTTGTTGCCATATAGATGAAAACCCTACCAGTATTTAGCTATAAAAGAGTTTAGTCACCTGCATAATTTGGATGGAAGCTTGAAACAACTAATAGAGAATGAAGGCAATGCTTGAGCTACAACTTTGATTAATACTTCATTTCCCCCTGGTGAGAACAATCACTCTTGCCATCTCTGTAAAATCTTCCAGATCCTTATCCTTAGATAGTCGAACATCTGAACTCTGCTTCTCTAACTCATGGCGGGGAGCCCCAAGTATTTAGAGTGTCCTTCACTACACTTAACTCCCAAAACTTGAGTAACTTCCTCCTTCTGATTTATAGGCACCTTTGAGTTGAAGAAAATTGAGGACTTCTACAAGTTAACTAGTCCGGATGCATCCTCATATGTTTTGAGGATATTCTTTATTTTCTTGGCATCTTTCTCAGTGGCTCGACAGAAAATGAGGCTATCATCAGCAAATAGTAGGTGAGAGATCTTAGGCATTCTTCTTGCAATTTGGATTTCTTCTATAAGGTGATTATGTTGTGCAACCTGCAATAGGTTAGAAAAGCCCTCAGCACACAAAAGAAAAAGATATAGTAGAAGAGGGTCTCGTTGTTGGATTCCTATCTGGGGAGCAAAGTCACCATAAATATTTTCATTAATTTGAATAGAAAATCGTACAGATGTCACATATTTCATAATTAAGTTTATCCATTGATCACCAAAGCCTAATTTCACATGACAACCCTGAGGTAGTCCCATTCAACTCTTTCATAGGTCTTACACATATCTAGCTTTAAAGCCATAAAGCCCTTCCTACCAATGCTTCTATTTTTCATGTGATGCAACAATTCATGGGCTACAATGATGTTATCAGAAATTAGTCTTCCCCCTAAAAAAACACTTTGGTTTTCAAAAATAACTAAAGGGAGGCAATGCTTCAATCTATTTGCCAAAACTTTGGCTATTAACTTATAAACTACGTTGCACATACTAATTGGTTTGAATTCAGACACTTTTGAAGGCCTAGCAATTTTTGGAATTAAGACTATTAGTGTTCTATTAAGGTCACCAAGCTCAAATTCTCCATTCAAGGACAAACAAGCTTTACTAAACAATATGCCAGTATTTTTTGTAGAGTAGGGCAAGCCCATCAAGACCGAGACTTTTACTTGGACCCATTTGATTAAGGGCAGATGTTACCTCAGAGCTGTGAAAAGGTTGTAGCAATTCTCTATTCATCTCATCCATCACCTTTCGAGGTAAGTGCTCTAAAGCTGCCTTGGAAGCTTGATAAGAAGTCCCATTAGATGTGAACAACTCTTTAAAATAGTTTTCCACCAACTTAGCCATTTGATTCTGATCTAAGATTCAATTTCCTTTATGGTCTCGCAGCCCATGAATCAAGTTTTGTCTACGTTTTTCACTTGCCTTGGAGTGGAAGAATTTAGTGTTCATGTCACCTCCTTTCAATCAATCTTTTTTTGCTCTCTGGTGCCAATATTGCTCTTCTTTTGCAAAGAGATCCTCCAACTTCAATTAAAGGTTTTTAATAATCTCAAAGGAGTTTTGATTTTGAGGACCATTATAAAGGTACTCCAATTGATCTCTAAGACCGTTGATTGAGTGAGAGATACTCTCAAATTTCTCCTTACTCCATTTATGCAAGTTTGATAAACATGTCGCACTGATGTGATGGAGATCCATTACTTCAATTGGGTTGTTTCTGTCATGCCATAATCTTAGAATAATTTCAGGAACCTTGTCTTCCCCCACCCATAATGATTCAAACAATAGTCTTTTACCTTTAGGCTTCCTTCCATGCACTTCCAAATGGCTATTTGTGTTTATTAGAATAGCTCTATGATTAGAGCATTAAAATTCCAGATGATAACAAGTTGCAACAGACAAATAATTTTAAAACAGAAATATTAAAATTAAAGTCTTAATTTAATATATATATTATAAGTACTTAGAGAATAACTTTCAAGTTATATATAAATATATATCTATATATATTGTTGGACCATCAGCTCGGCCTAGCTGAGCTGTGAGAATAATCTGGTGGATACATGTGACTGAGATTCTGAGCTGGCAATGTAAGCTCAGCGTCAGACGACGTTCACGAGGTCGAAAAGTAATAGACATTAGTTCAGCGGATGATGGAAGAAAATTGGAAAAACTCACGAACGACAGCTTGGTAATGGCGAACCATCGACAGGGTAACCCACAACGAGTTTTTGGGTTTTCCTACTATACGACAGCTCGGTGTGGATCGAGCTGTCCTCGGGAGAACCCGTAGTGAACATTTGGGATTTCCCCATAGCAATAGCTCGGACCACGACCACCTTGGAGAAATGTAAAGAGGAGGCCGACCATCCGAGCTGACGTATTTTAGTATAACGCAAAGAGGATTCTGGAATATCAGGGATAGAGACGTACATGGGAACTGTATTTATTCCGACAAATCAGGGATAAATAGCAATCTGTGAGCAAGGTTGAGTCCCACTTCATCTGGGATAAGGAAACCTACAATCTCGGAGTAGATGAGCTCGATAGCTCATCATGTCTACCAACAACTAATCACGTATTGACACATGGCATATGCTTATTGGGCATCTAGCCACCCCAGCCAGAAGACCACTCCTATAAATAGCCAACTATTCTTCCCCCAAAGGTAGGAAAAAACACATTCTAAAGTCTGTGCAAGATTTAGCATTGAAGCAAGCACTAACTTGGGCATCGGAGGATCTTTGGTCGGCACCACACCGGTGTTCCTCACGAAAGCCTCTTCTTGTTCCTATTGATTTCAGATTTCTAAGACGAAGTTTTGTTGAAGTTCGGTGGTTCATGATCCCAGGTCAGCTCACCTCCTCCACGCAACAATAAATTCGGTGTTGGTCAAATTCTGAACCAACATTTGCCGTAGTCTGCAGGGACCGACAGGAGTTGGAAAGCCTGATATAGCTTCTCCGCCATAAGTCAAGAGGCAAACCACATACATATCGAAGAACCAATGGCTTCATCAGAGCCACCTTCTGTTAAACAGGGAAGGCCACCCAAGAAGAAGAAAAAGAGCTCAGCTCAGAAATCTTCACGACTTAGCAACTTCGAAAAAAATGTTGAAAGGCTCTCCCAGATAGTACTCGAACAACAACGAGCACATCGAATGACACCTCCCCCAATCTTGGCATGTCAGGCGGACGTCCGGAGGAATGAGGGGAATCGGTGTCTGAGCGCTACTTCAAAGTTGAGACTTGCGAAAAGCTGTAGCCGATGTCTTGATGGGTCGCAACGAAAATCCATTTTCATCGGAGATCTTTGTCACACCCTTGGTGCCAAAAAAAAAGGACAGCAAGCTGACTTCCTCTCAAGTCTGGTCTACACGAAAGAAAAAAACTCGCCATCCTCCACCAAGGTCGGTACCATCCAGGCTGGAACCAACCATATCAGTCAATGTCAGGTCGGCCCCGATGAAAACTCGACGATCAATCTCGGCCAGATCAACTCAAACAATTCAATCAAGATTGACTTGATCAAGAAGAAACGATCAAGCTCGGCATTATGAGGAGTACAAGGATCTTCCCTCACCTTTTATAAAAGAAGTGCATCAGACCTCGCTTCTAAAGAATATCAAAACAGTTGAAGTCAAAACCTACAAGGGTAAGATAGATCCGCGGGAGCATGTTGAAAGCTACAAGTCATGGATGAAGTTCAAGGGATATGACGACGCCACAATGTGCAAGGGATTCCAGATTACCCTTGGAGGACCAGCAAGGAAGTGGTATTGGAAATTGAAACCATGGTCTATCTGCTCGTTTAGACACTTAGCTCACAAGTTCATCGAGCACTTTACCGGAAAGAGAAAACGAAAAAAGCCGGTGAACGACTTGTTGGCCATCCAACAAAAACAAGGTGAAAGCCTAGAAGATTACCTCAAGCAGTTTGATGATGTGTGAGTCGAGGTAGACTATTGCGATGATGCAACCGCCATTATGACCTTTATGGTCGGTTTGAGGCCCGGGCGATTCCACTACTCGCTGGGGAAGAAGAAAGCTCAGACCTATAAAGAGATCCTAGACTGAGCAGAAAAATGCATCAATGTAGACAAGCAAGTTGATGCTAAGAGGGAGGAAGACGATCATTCCAAAAGCTCGAGAAAAGACAAGAAAAGAAAGCGGGAGGATGATGCCAAGAAAGATGATAAAGGAAGTAAAAGGTTAGGCACAAATCAAACAAATCAAAAGAGGAATCCTTAGAGCATGTATTCGACCGACACACCTCTAGCCACATCGCTGGAGCAAATCATCCTAGAAGTGCAAGACAAATATTACATGAGGTGGCCAAAAAAGCTAAGCACCCCAGCAGATCGGTGAGATAAGAAAAAATATTACCGATATCATAAGGACCACGGTCACAACACGGATTAGTGTTATGACCTCAAGGAGGAAATTGAAACGTTGATCCATCAAGGTTATCTCAAAAACTATGTGAAGAGCTTAGATAAGGGAAGAGCTCAATCACCTGACCGAGGAAGAGCTGATCAGCCCAGGGAGATCAGAACGATTAAAGAAGTTAGGACTTATAAAAACTCAGCTCACCCTGGTTGATGTTCTATTAATCGGGTTTACGAGATATGGAATCATGGAAGAAGGTAAGATCGCTCTTCCAGTCACAATAGGAAAATAAGACCACAGATCAACGGTCATGATGGAATTTCTTGTTGCGAAGGGTCATGTAACACCCCATTTAAATACAATAATGCATTGAGTTTTATGGATCATGCAAACTGATTTTAGAAATTGGAGTTTGTCATGATGAGGTTTTGCGATTCCTCATCGTCATTTCGTTAGGAATTAGACCCGGATGAGGTTTTGCGAGTCCTCATTGTCAGTAGGTCTGTCCTAACAAGGATTGCGATCCTTGAAATGACTGTAAATTGGGTAATAAGAAGCTGTGTCTACCTTGTACGGCCATACAAGGGATAGACCCGCTCTCTTGCCTTGCGGAGGAGGGAGATTGTGCATTGTGGTATTGAAAATCATGAAATTTATGATGTTGACATGTACAATATATATGTAATATCACCTAGATGGGTTGTGTGGTAATACTATCTGATGAAATGAGATGATCATAGATATTATCATGTGAGACTTCAATTTATGAAATGAATGTAATGAAGATAGAGATCTATATTAAATATGATTTGTGGTATAAAAAAAAAAATTACTGTAACTTTTGGGTATTATTGTGAGAGTACGAGAAGGCTTACAGTGTATTGTATACTGTATACGGGTATGTACAGTGTATAGTACATTGTGTCGGTCATGACGTCAGCCTACGTCAGGGGCGTCGTGACAGGTCATTCCGCCTACAACGCTATTGTAGGTCGACCTGTTCTCAACAACCCAAAGGCCTTGCTATCAACATACCACCTCGCGCTAAAAATTTCAGTCGAATGCGGAGTAAGCTAGTGTGAGGAAGTCAGAAGGAATCAAGAGAGTGTTATGCAGTTGCAATGAAGAGTAAGAGCTTAGGTGGACCAATCTACCGATCTACCGACCTGCCGAGGAGGAGCTCATGCAGGTCGATGTAGTCCCCAATCACGACTTGGACCCAAAGGAGGACACTCCCAACCTTGAAGCTTAGGATGAATGGAGAGAAGAACCAATCACCGAAGATCCAGCAAAAATAGTTAAGGTTGGAATCGGAATGAGCTCGGTACTAGCACACCAAGTCATCCAAGTGTTGAAGGAGTTCAAAGATGTTTTTCCATGGTATCTCCTCTAATGTGGTCGTTCACCATCTCAACACGGATCATAAGGTGACACCAATACGACATAAGAGAAGAGTTTTGAGAGCAAAACAGGCTCAATCCCTCAGAGAAAAGGTTGACAAGCTCATCCGAGCTCAGTTAATCCAGGAAGTGTCCTACCTAGACTGGCTAGCTAATGTTACGATGGTGAAGAAGCCGAACAGGAAATGGAGGACCTATGTTACAGATCTGAACAAAGCACGCCCGAATGATAGCTTCTCACTCCCTAAGATAGATCAACTTTTCAATGCTACAGCAGGTCATGAGCTACTTAGCTTCATGGATGCATACTCAGGGTACAATCAGATCATGATGTACCACCGAGATGAGGAAAATACTTCGTTCATCACTGACTGAGGCCTATACTGTTATAAAGTTATGCCATCAAGATTGAAGAATGCAGGAGCTACTTACCAGAGATTGGTAAATCGTGTGTTCGAAGACAAAATTGGGATGAATATGAATGAGGCGACCCCGCGCCCCAGACCACCAACCCCGTAGGGAATGGCATGCGGAATGCCGGGGCGGGACGCCCGGCGTAGGCATCTCCGACCACTCCTCAACTCCCGTGAGGTGGTTGAGACCCTACAAGCCTTATCCCAAACAACAATATGATATCAAAAGGTATTAAACAAAACTACCCACCGTATTAATCATCCAAGACAAGAGATAATCCATAAAAAAATGAACCATAAATAATAATCACAATCCCTACAGTCCATTAAAATTGACATACTCATAAAGTCCAAAATTGTGGGTACAAATAAAACCGTCATATGCCCACATAGTCTATCTAACAAGTCCCAACTCACCCATACTACAATGTGGTAAGTGCTATAATTACATAATCCAAAATATAGTACTTCATAATTTAAACACAATTCAATCAAAATGCCTCTCAACTCACATCGAGGCCTTGGATTCTCTCGCAGGCAAGGCCCTCAAGATATGACTACTCCTTTGCCCTTATTCGGGACAGAAGGACCTGAAAGAGGAAAATGAGGGTGAGCCAACGATGCCCAGTGAATAGAATTCAAATATGCTATCAATACTCATCAATAAAAACCATGTATGCATGTCAATGTGTAGCATGATTAAAAGCTCATAACATATAGATATCAAGCATTTATAATAAGTTCGATGCAAGTAAAAGTTTATCAATTTGGATCCACATTCCACATGCCTTGGGTTACTAGTACACGTCTATTTCACCGTGCCGTTGATCCCAATCATGTTTATTTGGGTTACTAGTACACGTCTATTTCACCGTGCCGTTGATCCCAATCATTTTTATTTGGGTTACTAGTACACGTCTATTTCACCGTGCCGTTGATCCCAATCATTTCCTTTCCTAAAACCCTCTTATGACAAGGTTAAGTCCCCCTATTAGCCAGATAGATGGGTCCAACCAAAGTCATAAGGTTTTCTCAAATCAATGCATCATTCAAAACATTAGAACACATTCATGCTTTCAAGATACAATATATATAAGTGATATGATGACATAAAAGATATAATCATAAATGAAGTCTACTCACAACCAAGCCTCGCGAGAGTATTTAACCACACACGACCTCCAAACCGAATCAACCCAATCAAGATCCTGAAACATTCATCAATGTCCTACCATACGTCAATTTCTATGCTCAATCACATAGACATTACACATCAACCCTAAATCATCCCACATATAGACAATAGGCCTAAATCTCATCTAATCCCATCATTCAACTCAAATCACATGACTTAGGCCTCTAATGCATAGTTCTCATTCATAAACCATTCTATTAATCAAAAGATACTTGATCACAAGTAGGCCTAACCCATGATATGGTCACAACCACCAAATCAATAGCATAATTAACTCTAATCATGCTTAATTAAACATAAGTTGCATCAATTCAATGATTCTAGGCCAAAAGCATCAAAAGCCCTAAAATATGAGATTTTCCATACTTAGGCCATATTGTCGATTTACACTAGGTCACCATGTTCAGCCATGTATATCACTGATTTTGCATCATAGGTTCATCAACAACGGCAACTAGGTCAACATAGTTGACATGCAAGCTATTTGGAAATGTCTAAGTTCATATTCTAAATTTAGGTCCAATACAAGCACCTTACCAATTCTTCATTTAATATTCTGTTCAGATGTATTAATCTACCAATAGAAATATGTAATCACAAAATCAACCGTACATATTGAAGTATGTGAAGAAACAAACCTTCTGTCCAAATATCAGCCCAATCCAACGGTGGACCGAAAAGATATGTACCTTTGATGAACAAGTATCTAATCAGACAGTTTCTCCTTTCCTGCTGCAAATACCCAAACTCAGATGGCTATATCACACAAAATACTAAACGTATAAACATCTCAACCGTTCCGAATACAGAAATATCTGCTATAAACTACACACCCAAATTTGATATCCATCCAACGGTAGAATGAGGAGATCAACAAGTTTGACCGAAACGGCACGAGAAACCCAGAAATTCCGACCAGCTTCGTTTGAGAGATTATATCTCTTAGAAAAAGACTCTAATTAAGATCTCCACCGTTCAGAATGTAGAAATATCAGTTTTAAACCACATACCCAAATTTGGTAGCCATATAACTGTATATTTAGGAGATCTATAAGTTTGAACGAAACGGTGCGAGAAATCTAGACTTTCCGACCAGCTTTGTTTGAGAGGTTAGATCTCTTAGACGAAACCTCTGATCAAGATCTCCACCGAGCAGAATGAAGAACCATAAGCTACGAACGTGTTGATAAAATTTGAGCTCAATCTGACCGTATATTCCAAAGATCCAACTCTTTGATGGAAACGTCGCAGGGATCTTCCTCCTGCAACTCTCTCCTTCCTTCTCTTCTTCTTTCCTTTCTCTTCTTTTCTTTCTCTCCACTCACCTCTTTCTAGCACTTCCTTGATTCCCTCCTTGATTCTCTCCTTAATTCTCTCCTTGATTCTCTCCTTGATGCCCTCCACTCATTCTAGCACTTCCTTGAAGAAGAGAAGTGGGCATTGGACACTTGTCCACTTTCATGCACCACCCTTCACATGTGTTGGTCTCATACTACCCATACCAACCACATGTATTTTAAATGTCCAATCCATTTAATACACCAAATTTTCAATTTCATTTGTCCTTTTATTCAATCAATCCTAACCCATATCAATTCATGGTTTAATGAGCCCATGCATAAATCATAACATATGCATTATACTTTAATTTAACATGACTCATATACAATTTATGATACATATATTTATATACATTATCAAGCATCAACTATACAAACATTAAACAATCATCAAACAAACACCAAACATATCAAGACAACACATAGAGTTTGGGCAAAAATGCAATTAGGTTATGGGCTAGATGAAATAATTTTCGGGGCGTCACAATGAAGGTCTATGTTGATGACATGCTCATAAAAAGTGTTAGGTCGGCAGCTCACCCAGATGACCTCAGAAATGTATTTGGAACCATCCAACACTACAACATGAGACTTAATCCAACCAAGTGTACCTTCAGGGTTATAGAAGGAAAGTTCTTTGGTTTCTTTGTCAATTAAAGAAGAATCGAGGCGAACCCAGATAAGATCCGAGCAATCATAGAGATGAAGCCACCGTGACCATAAAAGAGGTGCAACGTTTGACGGGATGTATTGCCACACTTAACAGATTCGTATCAAAATCCACAAATAAGTGCCACCTTTTTTTTAAGTTAATAAAAAAAAGGTTGTCGAATGGAACGACGAATGTGAACGAGCTTTCCAAGAGCTGAAGACCTACCTCAGCTCATCCCCTTTGTTGTCAAAGCCCACCCCAGGGGAGAAGTTCTTCATCTACTTGTCTATTTCGGACACAACTGTGAGCTCAGCTCTTGTCAGGGAGGAACAGGGTATTCAAAAGCCCATCTACTATGTAAGCAAGTCCCTCCTCAATGCATAAACAAGGTACACTAAAATGGAAAAGCTTGCCCTTGCCCTAATCACCTCAACTCGGAAGCTCAAACCATACTTTCAGGCACATACAGTGGTGGTGCTCACACGACAATAGTTGCGGCAGATATTGCAGAAGCCAAAAACCTCTGGGAGGTTAGCAAAGTGGGATGTTGAGTTCAATGAGTTCGACATTGAATACCAGTCGAGAACCTCGATCAAAGATCAAGCCTTGGTAGACTTTATGAACTAGTTTTAATCTAGGCAGAAGGAATAAGATGGCATCCATGTGGAACTCAAGCTAGCATGGAATTTTTTTGTCGACAGTTTGTCATGAAAATAGGGAAGTGGAACGGGCATTGTGTTAATTTCGCTGAAAGGAGAAAAACACCTAGCAGCTCTCCGTTACGGTTTCTTAACCTCGGACAATAAGTCCGAGTATGAAGTTTTTTTAGGAGGACTACAAATGGCGCTCAACTAGGGGTACGCAAGGTGACAATATGTTGCGATTCGTACCTCATTGTAGGTCAGGTCACTTCTAAATATCTAGCAAAGGACAACCGCGTGCAAGCTTATCTTCAGATGGTAAAGGGTTTGTTGACCAAATTTGAAGAACATGAGGTCATCCAAGTCCCGAGAGTAAACAACTCCCTGGCAGATGCCCTCTCAAAACTCGCCTCATCTTCTGGAGATGAGTTCATTCTCCAGGTGCCAGTAGAGTATCTACATAGCAGAAGTATTAAGGAAGGAGGTCAGGTCAGCCTAACTGAAGTCAAGCCTTCCTGGATGGACCCAATTGTAACATTCTTGAAGACATGAGAGCTCCCGGACGACAAGGTGTTGGCTAGGAAGATACAACGACTGGGAGCAAGATATGTGATGATCGATATAGAGCTATATCGATGTAGCTGCAGCTTTCCATACCTCAAATGTTTACGAGAGGACCAAGCTCAGCTCGTCTTGGATGAGGTCTATGCTAGAGTGTGTGGGAATCATTTATGAGTGTTGGCCCAGATATTTCCAAGAAGGGGGTAAATTGGACACTTAACAGATTTTAACCTTTCTTTTAAATGCAAGAAATATTGAAAGTAAATTAAATGGAGCATAGCAAATAAACACAATGAAAGTAAAAAAGATAGTACAAACAAGATTTATAGTGGTTCGGCCTCGCCTACGTCCACTACCTAACCTCTTCAGTTAGGATTTGTCCAAACTTCACTAAGAATCTTCTTAAGGGTGAAGACCAAACTGGTACACTTTCTCAACTTACGGGTGTGAGAACAACCGTTATACTCTCTCTTAACTTACAGGTGTGAGAAAAAACTTTTCTCAACTTCCGGATGTGAGAAGAACCGTTACAACTTTGAGCAACGCTTGCTCTAGCCTAGTGACTAACCAATCACTAATATCTGAATACAAGATGAGATATGATTTCCTTTACTTAAAATCAAAGTAATACTTACAAAGCTTTGGATTGAACCTTCTGTTACCACAGTTTCAGTAAAATATGTATGATGAAGTTCAACTGAAAATTGGTTCAAAAAGTTTTTGTCTTCTTCAATGGATTTTTGAAATGATATAGATGAAGATCAACTAATCCAGAAGACTTTATGTAATTCAAAAGATCGTGAGTTCAAAAGCAGAGAATAAAAGACTAACTTCCAAAAGTTTTTGCACAAGTGAAAACTGTTAATACGTTTTGAATGGATTTCAATTTTCGTATTGAAAGATCGATGATCTTTTATCTGCTCTAAGGCAACATATATATAGAAATAACAGTGGCGCAATAGACTTGGTTATTTTGGCTCGCAAAGTCATTTCAAAAACAACGAATACATTCTTTCCCGAAACAAATCGATTCAGCTCTGTGCAATTCACGACTATAACACCTGAATCTTTTGATCTTTCACGAACGAGGAATGTTCTGATAAAGTATTAGAACGTTCTGAAAAGATTCAAAAAGTTTTGAAAAGTTTTGCACAGTTATGAAAAAGTGTAAGTATCATAACAGTGACAATGTTGAATTTGCGTCCTGATTGGTTAATCAACGTTCTGACGCGTAATAACAACCTTTTTTATTTTGGTCCTTGAGGGTGCTCATGAACCATAAGGGTCCTGCTAAACTGTGAAGTGAGGACGCTACTTACTCGTAAACGTCCTAACTTACTTTATCGATTAAAACAACTAAACTTCGTAAGGGTGCTAATCCATAATTAGTGTCCTGCCTTGTTTTAAAATATTTAAAGTCACGAGGGCGCTACTAACGAGTAAGCGTCCTAATATTTAAAAATAATTTAAAACAGTGAAAACAATTACCAAGCTGATTCTGAATCAGCATCCTAATAGATTCACAGGTTGACTTAAATGAGGTTGTTACTTATAAAGTGAGCGTCCTAATGAATAAGTATAATTCAACCTTGAACATTATCAGTGTCCAAATGTATTATCAATGTCCTGACTCACCAAGTTCAGGAAGGCACTGCTAAGACATTAGCGTCCTGATAAGAGGTATTAGCATCTTGATGGACACTTAAAAACCGTTTTTATTTTTCATTTAAAACTCGATAAATAGGATAAAAATCTTGGTATTTTCAGATCAAATCAAACATAGAAAATTCAATGCAAATGATCAAAAATCAACTCGACTAAATCATGCAGTCATGCATATTGCTTAATCATATGATAGTAGATATTTTACAACCTAGACACAATCTAATCATACAATTATATATATCTTCAAGTGATCATAGTCTTCAAATAGATCTTGATAATATGTTCACCATGCATCATGGATTCTTTGAAACCTTCAAGTAGGATTAGATATTTCATGTATGCAATATTATCATAAATAGAATGTGATTTGTAATCATCAAAATATCTTTCACATAAGGGACATACTCTAGTAAGGGACATGAGGATAATTGGTTCAACAATCTCCCTTTTTTTGATGATTTCAAACACATTACTATAGGCTTTGAAGCAAGCTAAGATAATGATATGAATATGCATGAAATGCAGTGAATAATGTATTACTAATGCTCCTTATTTCATATGATATGAGTGTAGTTCCAAGGAATATAAAAAAAACTCCCCTTTAATGTTAATCTCCAACTGAGTTTATGATGCTTTAATGATATTACTTCTCTCCCTTTTGAAAACATCAAAAAGAGTAAAGTATTATGAAATATGTCTCCTCGTTGATAGAGGTAAGCATCAAAGTGGAAATGAAGTGGTGGGGCAAAGGAGCAAAAGAGAAGAAAAAGAAAAAAAATGTGTAAAAAAAAGTGATTGGGCGCTGCGGCTCCCAGAAGAAAAACTTAAAATAATATATATAGCAGTGGGTAGGCGCCGCGGCGCCCAGGGAAACCTGGTTATTTTAGGAGTTTTTTTAAAGTGCGATTTTTTTTGTATTTTTGTTTCCTTTTTGGGTTAGGCATTATAAATAGAAAGTTAGGGTTTGAGAAAGGGAGATATTCATGACAAGAAGAGGCTATTAAAGCATTGGAAAAAAGGAAAAACAACATTGAAGCCGTGCGAAGAGCTAGTTCCAGATTTGGTGAAGTCGTGCTAGTTTATTATTTTCCTTCCTTTATTCCTTGTATTAATTTGTCTTTCTTTCATGACGTTGAACCTGTTAAACCAATTATCCTCATGTCCCTTACGAGAATATGTCCCTATTATGAAAGATTTTGATGATTACAAAACAACATTTTGTTTATGATATCACTGCACATATGGCATATCTAATCTTACTTGAAGGATTCAAAGATTCAATGATGCATGGAGAACGTATTAAAAGATCTTCTTGAAGACCATGATCGTTTGAAGATGTTTAGTTGTATGATTAGATTATAATAGGTTGTAGGACATTCTATGTCATGTGATTCAGCAATATGCATGCCTGCATATTCGATTTAATCTGGTTATATTATGTCTTATCGAGCTTTAATCGAGAAATCCAAAACTGTTTTTATAAAAGTCTTTCAGGACGCTAATGTTTTAGCAGCGCCCTCCTGGACTTGATGAGTCAGGACGCTGATAAAATATTAGGAAGCTCAAGGTTAAATTGAACTGATTAATAAGGATGCATTCTTGTTAATAGTGACCTTTCTTTTTATCAACCTTTGAGAATGTCAGGACACTGACTTTGTTTCAGCTCGCTGAAAGTTCTTTTTGTCTTTAAGGACGCTGATAAGTTATAAGTTGAATAAATTATCAGGACGCTACTTGTGTAAGAGTGCCCTCATCTTTAGAATTAACTTAAATAACTTTCAGGACGCTTACTCTTGAGTAGCGCCCTTGTGTGTCAAATGTTTTAAAACAAAGCAAGAGGCTTACTGTGAAGTAGCATCATCACAATTTGAGTCGTTCAATTGTCAAAGTAAATCAGGACGCTTACTATTAAGTAGCGTCCTTACTTCATTATTCAGTAGGACGCTGATGTTCTATGAGCGCCCTTAAAGGAACAAAACGACAGAAAATATATTTTTGTTGTTCTAACATTACTGTTATTTTTGTTCACTTTTTCAGGAACATACGAATACTTTTTCAGAACTTTTTAGAATTGTACAACAACTTTTCAGAACTTTTTAAACTTTCTAAAACCTCGTTAGAACATTCCTTTTACATGAAAGGATCAGTTGATTCAGGTGTTATCGTCGTAATATGCATTGAGCTGAATCGATCCATTTCGGGAAAGATGTTAACGTTATATTTGAAATAACTTAGAGCGCCAAAATTACCAAGTCCATTGCGTCTTTGTTATTCCTCTATATACGTGCTGCCTTAGAGCAGAAAAACCACTAATGAAATACGAAACTGATATTCATGCAAAACGTATTAACAATTTTCGTTTGTGCTAAACACTTTTTGAAAGTTAGTATTCTTTCACTTGCGCTTGATCTTACAATCTTTTGAAAGAAAAACTTAAAGTCTTCTGGGTTGATTGATCTTCATCTTCATTATTTTGAAAACCCACTGAAGAAGACAAAAAGTCTTTGAACCTACTTTCAGCATAAACTTCATCATACATATTTTGTTGAATTTGTGATCACAAAATGTTCAATCCAAAGCTTTGTAAGTATCACTTTGATTCTGAGTAAAGGGAATCATATCTCATCATGTATTCAGTTTGTGGTGACTGGTAAGTCACTGAGTTAGAGCAAGTGTATCTCAAAGTTGTAAACGGTCTTCTCACACCCGTAAGTTGAGAATAGGTTATCTCTCACCTATAAGTAGAGAAACGATCATCTCACACTCGTAAGTTGAGAAACAGTAGTTCTCACACCCGTAAGTTGAGAAAGTGTACCGGTTTAATCTTCACCCGTAAGAAGGTTCATAGTGGAGTTTGAACAAATCCTAACTGAGGAGGTTAGGTAATGGATGTAGGCGCGGCCGAGCCACTATAAGTCTTGTTTGCATTGTCTCATTTACATTTGTTGTATTTGATTGTTATACTTTGTTTAATCTACTTTCATTATTCCGCACAATTTTATAAAAGGTTAAAATTTGCTAAGTGTCCAATTTGAAGCGGTGCGAAGAGCTAGTTGCAAATTTGGTGAAATTGTTCTAGTTAATTATTTTCCTTCCTTTATTCCTTGTGTTAATTTCACTTTCATGATGTTGAACCTAATTGTTTTTGAGTTTATAGAATTAGTTATGGAGTAATTTTCTTTTCTAGGGTTTCAATTGGAACTTATATGGATCTTGGATTTCATGGATGATATTAGATTTTAATTTATTTATTTAGAGTTGTTTATTTTAATCTATTCTTATTGCTTCTAATTACCTGATCACTAATTAAATGATTTAGTGAATCTTTATGATCTTAACAAAGGGATTTTAGATTTTGATTTGATTAAAATAACACATGATAAAAAAGGAGCTATTGAGTTCACGTTAGATAGACATATATTCATGTGACATGTGTAATCATTGAGAATATGATATTAATGAATCTTTTTTTAAATTTAAATTTCATAAAAATATAGAAATTTAATTAACCAAGATATTTCTACTCGATCATCGAAAGAGACTTATAGATAAATTAGGTTCTTAATTAACAACTCAAAAATAATTAATTAATTAAAAAATAAGTAGATGAATCCAAGTGAAATATAAGGAAAAATTATAATCCTAGGCTTAAATAATTCTTCGATTAAGTGATTTAATTTTAATTTTTTTAGTTTTAAAATCTGCGTTTAAATTTCTTATTTGCTATTTTTATTCTTTGTTCAGATAAAATAAAATTGAATTAATATTAATAATTAATATAAAAAAATAGTGCAAATATCTGAGGGAATGATACTTTTAATCACCATTATATTACATGTCCACGATATTGTGCACTTGCAATTTTACCCAACAGCTGTGGATAATGCCACTGAGTGTTGCTTCTTGCAAAACCAAAAAATTATAAAATTTTCAAGAAAGTGACAAAATCCGGAGGTACTTTTCCTATAAGTTAGACTAACGATATAGTCAGAGTCTACAAAACTTTTCAGATCAAATGTAGTACCATTGAAATACCAAATTCATAAGTTTGTTTTGTGATTGATGTATCTGAATATTCGTTTGACACATTTTTAGTGAGATTTTTTAGGTTCTAATTGAAATCTTTCACAAAGACAGACACTGGACATAATGTCAGGTCGACTTGTTGTTAAGTATAACAGACTTCCAATCATACTTATATCAAGTTTAGAATCAATCGCTTTGCCTTTTTCATCCTTATCTAATTTAATTGTAGAGTTACAAGGAGTATCAATTGATTTCAAATTATTCATTTGAAACTTTTTAACAATTTCCTTTGCATACTTTGATTGGCTTATGAAGGTGCCTTTAGGCATTTGCTTAATTTGCAAGCTGTGAAAGTATGTAAGTTATTCCATTATATTCATTTCAAATTCCTTTTGCATTAGTTTTGAAAACTCATCACACAACTCTTTGTTTGATGCACCAAAAATGATGTCGTCCACATATATTTGAACAATAAGCATATTATCATTATGGTGTTTGATAAACAAAGTTGGATCAAGCTTTCCTTTTTGAAACTTATGATCTAAAAGAAATGAACTCAGTCGATCATGCCAAGCTCATGAAGTTTGTCTTAATCCATAGAAGGTTTTGTGGAGTTTGAACACATAATCCGAGTCTTGAGCATCCTCAAACCTTGGAGGTTGTTCCACATATACTTCTTCATTGATGTATCCATTTAGAAAAATACTATTTACATTCATTTGGTATAAGGGAAAATCCTTGTAACAAGCATAAGCAAGTAGCATCCTTATTGCCTCTAATCTTGCTACTGGGGCAACGGCTTCTTCGAAGTCTATGCCTTCTTCTTGGTTGTACCCTTGTACAACCAATCTAGCCTTATTTCGGACAATGATACTTTATTCATTCTTTTTGTTTCTAAAGATCCATTTAGTTCCTATAACGGATTGATGAAATGGTCTAGGAACTAATTATCATACTTTGTTTCGCACAAAGTGTCCTAGCTCTTCTTGCATAGCAAGAATCCAGTTTTCATTTTTCAATGCATCTTCCACTTTAATTGGTTCAAATTGCGATATAAAAGCAACAAGCTCTTGATCTCTTTGAATTGAAGCTCTAGTGGATACACCCTTTTGTGGATCTTCTAAAATTTGATCTTTGGAAAGTCCTTGAAACAATCTAGAGTTTTTAGATGTTTCTAAAGACATTTCAGTCTCAAGATATATGATTTTAGTTGTCTTGGGTTCATTATCATCAAAGTTTCATTGTTTAAATTCATCCTCAAGACTTTTCTTACTTTCACTTTCATCAAAATTTACATGAATTGATTCTTCTACAGTTTGATTAGATTTGTTGAAAACTCTATAGGCTCTACTGTGAGAAGAATATCCTAAGAATATTTCTATATCAGATTTAGGTTCAAACTTGTATAGATTGTCTTTATCATTAAGGATAAAACATTTGCATCTGAATACTTGAAAGTAATTGATGTTTGGTGCTCTACCCTTCCATAGTTCATATGGAGTTTTATTCAAATCTTTTCTAATTAGGATTTTGTTCATTACATAGCATGTTGTGTTATTAGCCTCTCCCCATAAAATGGTTTGCAGTGTTATACTCATTAAGCATTGTTCTACACATTTCCTGCAACGTTCTATTCTTTCTTTCAACTACACCATTTTGTTGTGGTGTTCTAGGGGCTGAGAGATGGTGAGTGTAACCTTGATTATTACAAAATTCTTTGAGGTTTTTATTAACAAATTCACTTCCTTTATCACTCCTAATTATGTTGATTTTATAACTTTTTTCATTTTAACTCTTTTACAGAATTTTATAAACATTCCACATGCATCAGATATGTGAGCAAATAGAAATACCCAAGTGAATCGAGTAAAGTAATCAATAATCACAAATACATAAGATTTACCACCTAAGCTTTGGATTTTGGTTGGTTCGAAAATATCCATGTGAATCAGTTCGAGAGCTCTCGTGGTAGATTGATGCCTCTTGCTCTTAAATGATGATCGAGTATTTACCCAATTGACATGGTTCACACACATTGTCGTTTGAGTAAGTTCCTTTTGGAATACCCTTGGCAAGATCATGTTTTACAATTCTAGATATGTTATCCATACTAACATGAGTAAGTCTCCTATGCCAAAGTCATGCATCATTACAAGAAATAGCACTTAAACATGTTACATTTTGTTTCTTCATGTCATTAAGATTTGTGTAATACACATTTTTAAGTCTGGATGCCATGAATGCAACAGTTTTATCTACATACTTGACAATGCACCTATTTGCTTTAAATGAAATGTCATAACCCTTGTTACATAAGTGACTTATGCTCAAGAGATTATGCTTCCACCCTTTAACATAAAGTACATCAGATATGGATAGAAAATCGTTACCAATGGTTTTGATGCCTTTAATGTCACCGTTGTTGTTGTCTCCGAAGGTGACCTTTCCTTTTTTCTTTTTTTCAAGGCTCAAAAATTTAGATTTATCTCTAGTCATATGCCTTGAGCAGCCGCTATTTAGATACCATATATCTTCATTTTTGCTTATCTACACAACATAAAATACTTTTGACTTTGGCACCCATGCTACTTTGGGTCTATGCATGTTAACATCAGTAAGGACAAAATTTTCAATCCATGCATATTTCTTTTTCTTTTCATTTAATACAGTACATCTAAGCATAGTACGACCTTCCCTATGACACTTGTGGCATGTCGGTCTTTTGGTCAGCAAGGTGTTATATTCTTTTTGTTTTGACCCATGTGTATAACCTAAGCCAGCTTTGTCAAATGCACATCTTTGTGATCCTAACATCATACCAAATAACTTTTGAACATTTGTAAACTTGATCACAATGCAGTTTAGGTCTTCCTTTTCCTTTCTAAGTGTTTCGTTTTCATTTTTCAGTTTATCAACAACTTTCTTAAGCTGGTCATTATCTAGGGACAATCCGTCTAGCTTTTCTTGTTGGAATTATATTTTCTCAAGAGCTTCTTCAAGACTATGCTTGAGTTTTTCATTTTTCCTAATTCCTTTACTAAGTTTTGTCTTAAGATCATGTATATGAATATCAAAAGCATTAAGTTCGTCAACAGGTTTAGATTTTACCTTCGTGCTTGCCATTAAGCACAATGCAGCAATGTGATCTGAATCTGGTTCATCCCCACTTTAACTTGAATCATCCCACATAGCTTTGAGAACTTTCTTGTCTTTTCCTTTTGAACTGGTGTTCTTTTTATATCTAGTAGGACATTCACTCTTTACATGACCTGGTTTGTTACAACCGAAACAGATTAACTCTACAGGTTTTGACTTGAGTTTCTTTCCTTTGTGAAACTTTGAATAAGAGCTACTCTTACCCTTTCTCCTAATTAACTTGTTGAGTTTTCTAAATAACATAGCCATGTCATCTTCTGAGTGTGAATCATCTTCAAAATTAGTTTCAACATTGAGGGCAATAGATTTCTTTTCTTTTTCCTCAACCTTGACCGTGCACATCTTATCTTTTAACTTCATTTCATGAACCATTAACGAACCACAAAATTCATCAAAAGTATATTTAGCCAGATTTTTGGCTTCTTCAACGGTCGTGGCCTTGGGTCCCAAGCTCTAGGTAGACCCCTTAGAAACTTTCTAATAGTTCTTCTTGGTCATAGCTTTTTCTTAGGTTCTTCATCTCATTGATGTTTGTTGTAAACCGAGCAATAGCCTCGGCTATCAAATCACTTTCCTCCATCATATAGGTCTCATATTTTTTAACTAGCATTTGGAGTTTTGCCTTTTTTAACGTGCAAAGTTGCTTCGTGGGTGACCTCTAACTTATCCCAGATTTTCTTAGCGGATTCACACCCGCTAACTCTATTGAACTCTTCAACGGATAAACTGCAAAACAAAATGTTTACAACTTGCTTATTTAATAACTCTTTTTTCTTTTCCTTGGGACTCCATTCGTCTAACTCCTTAGGGACAGTGGCACCCTCTACTATTTTAGTAGGTGTTGAACAGTCGTTTGTCACAACATCCCACATTTCTAAGACTTGGGCTTTTAGGTAATACCTAATCTTTTTTTTTAATGAGAATAGCTATCTCCCTTGAACAGTGGTGGTCGGTTGGTGGAGTTTCCTTCACCAGAAAGATAAGCACTTCTTGCGTTTTATCCTGTCATACTTAATCAAAGATGGTTAGATACTTTGATGGTTAACCCGCTCTGCTACCAACTGTTGGCCCAAATATGTCCAAGAGGGGGATGAATTGGACACTTAGCAAATTTTAACCTTTCTTTGAAGGAAATTGGGTATGGCACATATTTCGATAACCCTTGTATCATCTATGATCATCATCAATGATAAGTAAGCAATTGAAACCTCCATGATCATGATTAGTTATTCGAATTGAGGAAAAAAAATAGATATGTTTCCATGAACATGCCTAATTCGCACCGAATAAAGACAAACTGATTTTTAGGCAAAGGTTTTGTGAATATATCGGCTAATTGATCTTTAGTGTCGATATGTATGAGCTTGACATCTCCTTTTTGCACGTGATCTTGAAAAAAGTGATGTCGAATCTCAATGTGCTTGGTTCTTGAATGTAACACTGGATTTTTAGAGATGTTTTTTGCACTAGTGTTATCACAGAAGATATCTACACACTCAACATGAATTTGGTAATCGGATAGTTGTTGTTTCCTATATAGGACTTGAGCATAACAACTTCCGGCTGCCATGTATTATGCCTCTGCAGTAAATAAAGCTACAAAGTTTTGTTTCTTGCTGAACCAAGAAATCAATGAACTTTCTAAGAAGTGGTAAAAGCCAGATGTACTTTTTCGATCAACAAAACTGCCTGCATAGTCAGAATCAACAAAGCTATGGAGATCCAACGAAGTATTCTTATTAATGAAACTCCCATGTCTAATGTCCCACTTATATATCTAAATATTTTTTTAACGCATTTAAGGTGGGATTCCTTCGGATCAGACTGAAATCGATCACACAAGAATATGCTAAACATAATGTCTGGTCGACTTGCTGTTAGATACAGGAAACTACCGATCATACCTCGATACAACTTTGCGTCAATTGCCTTTCCCAATACATCCGTATCCATTTTGATGGATGAGCTGCAAGGAGTGTCACTTGATTTCAAGTTCTCAAACTTGAACTTCTTGATCATATCTCTTGCATACTTCGATTGGCTCAAGAATGTTCTATTCTTCATTTGTTTGATTGTAGGCCAAGGAAGTAATTTAACTCTCCCATCATACTCATCTCAAACTCACTCGTCGTAATTGAGGAAAATTCCTTAAAGAGTGATTTATTTGAGGCACCGAAGATGATGTAATCAACATAGATTTGCACCAATAACATATCTTCATCTTTGGTTTTAATGAACAAGGTTGAATCCAACTTTCCTTTCTTAAAGTCATGATTTAACAAGGAAAGAGCTAAACTTATCATACCATGCTCCGGGGGCTTGCCTTAATCCATATAAGGCCTTATGAAGGCGATAAACCTGATTTGGTTTTTGAGAATCCTCAAAACCCAGTGGTTGCTCCATGTATACCTCTTCATTTATAAATTCATATAAAAATGCACTTTTGACGTCCATTTCGTATAGTGGGAAGTTTTTATAACAAACATAGGCCAATAGCATTCGAATTGCCTCTAGTCTTGCCACAGGTGCAAATGTATCTTCATAGTCTATTCCTTCCTCTTGGTTGTACCCTTGTGTAACTAGTCTTGCCTTGTTTCTAACAATCTCTCCATGTTCATTTTTCTTATTCCTAAAGACCCATTTGGTTCCTATAACTGTATGATAAGTAGGTCTAGGAAAATGTTCCCACACTTCGTTTCTCACAAAGTGTCCTAATTCCTCCTGCATAGCCAATATCTAAAACTCAACTCCTAGAGCTTCCTCAACCTTAGTTGGCTCTATGTGAGAGACAAAAGCTATATGCCCTTGATCTTGATTCAGAGATGCACTGGTGGTTACTCCTCTGGATGAATTCCCTATGATTTGATATGAGGGATGATCTATAAGTAACCTAGAATTCTTAGTGGGTTCTATGTTAGTGCTATTATCCTCACCAGTCTTTTGATCCTCAGGTTTTCTTGATGAAATGACATCCTCATCATCATCATCAAGATTTAATTTCTTTATTTCCTTATCCAAAAACATTCTAGGATCTACTTCATCGAATCTTATATGAATTGATTCTTCAATTGTCTTCGATGATTTGTTGAATACCCTGTATGCCTTGCTATGAAGGGAATATCCTAGAAATGTGCCTACATCAAATTTGGGATTAAACTTATCTAAGTTTTCTTTGTCATTTAAAATGTGACATTTACATCCAAACACTCAAAAGTGACTACTGCTAGGCTATTTGCCTTTCCACAATTCATACGATGTTTTATTCAACTTCTTTCTAATCATGGTCCTATTCATCACATAACATGCAGTGTTTATGGCTTCGGCCCAAAAATATTTTGCCACGTTGTATTCACACAACATGGTCCTACACATCTCCGGAAGGGTTCAGTTTTTCCTTTCAACAACTCCATTTTGCTGTAGAGTTCTAAGAGCTGAAAGGTGATGGGTGTATCCTTGTTTGTAACAGAAGTTTTCAAGACTTTTATTAACAAACTCTCCACCCTTATCACTTCTAATAATAATGATTTTATAGCCCTTCTCATTTTCAACATGAGAACAAAATTTTATAAACACGTCAAATACCTCATGCTTATGAGCAAGGAAGTAAACCCATGTAAATCTAGTGAAGTCATCCACAATCACGAAGCAATATGATTTTTCACCTAGACTATGTGTACGTGTGTTGACCCAGTATAACCGTCCAAGAGGGGGGGTGAATTGGACTTGGCGGATTTCCGCGTTACCTTTCGATTTATTAAATAAACATAATATAATGTGCAGTAGGTAACAACAAAAACAAAACAAATAAAAACAAGTGCAGGAAGTAAATATGAACACAAAGATTTAGAGTGGTTCGACTCCCCTCGAGTCTATGTCTACTACCCAACCGTACTGGTCAGGATTTCCCAATCCTCTATTGGCTAATCACTTACGGGCGAATTAGAAGTTGTTTACACTGAGCCTACACCAAGACTTGGCTCAAGCCTATACAATGCTAACCTACACTAGGGCTTGGTTAGAAAGCCACAATCTAGCCTACATTAGAACTTGGTTAGTAAGCCACAACTTGCAACCAACTTACAGGCGTGGTTACGTGTCATACAAAAAGGTATAGTCCCAGTTAACTTAAACGAGTCAACAATACATCAAGATTACAATAATATGGAAAAGTGAATAACAACACTCTCAACAATGAAGTTTACAATCTTGAATGAATTAACATATACTATTCTAACCACTTATGATTTTAAATGATGCAAAGTGTTGAAATATATATTTTTCGCAAATGCATTCGATTCAAATATATGCAATATAAAACAATGAATCGATTATGCACAATCAATTAATATATTGAATCTAAACAAATATAAGTTCAATGCACAAGAATTAATATACTATGATAATCAACACTTGATGATTCTAAATGAATATATGTTTAAGACCACGAATCATACAAATCAAGTATCGATGAAAACTTCGATTCAAATGGAATATAATGTTAGCACATGAATCGAAACCATTTATAATCTATAAACTCACTAAACAATGTATATTGATAATAAGGTCAAGATAGGGTTTCGCAAATATGAATCAATACAAAATCAGTTTCAAAGATGTCAGTTTCAAAGATGATAGTATAAGTACAAAACCTGATTTGTATAAACCAAAATCTCAAGAATCAAGTTTGTAGAAATGTATACCCAACACGGTATAATTGATGCACGAGATTCTCCTTATGTGAAGTTGGTTGCTCGAAAACACGATCAAGACTCAAAGATAGATGTTGAAACAACTAAAATCGTCTTGAACACTTGCACAAGAAAAACTCCAAAGTTTCTCAAGGTTTAGAAAAGATGTGGAGAAATTTTCAGAATCTTGGATCAAATGATCAAATGTGTTGAACTTTTGCTTGAATGATGTTTGAAAACGGCTTAAAAACTTGTTTTGGACGAGTATAAATACTGGAGAAAAATCGCACAAGTTCTCTCAAGTTTTGTAAAAGTTGCACTTTAAATGAGCAAGTGTGGTATTTATAGACAAACACTACACGAAGGTACAGGAACGCATTCCTGCAGGAGCGCCCTTCTGGTTTAAAGTCTGAAAAGTTTCAGAATTCCCTCCACTGAAGGAGTACGTTCCATACTTAAGGAGCGCGTTCCTCAAAGTGTCCATTGGCCATAGGAACGGGTTCCTTCAACCAGAACTACTAACTCTTAAAAACTTTTCCATTTTTCCCTTGGCAACAGGAGCGCATTCCTTCTTCCTGATCAGAAAAATGAGTCTCAGAAAATGCCACAGGAGTGCATTCCTCTTATAAGGAGCACGTTCCTTAAACCCTGATAAAAAATTCTGAGTTTCAAGAAAAATGTACAGGAGCGACTTCCTTCAACCAGGAATGCGTTCCTTCACTCTTAAGTGATAAAACTCGATTTTTTATCAAATTAGGTTTAGGACATTGTCTAAAACATAGTTTAACATCTTAAAAACATTTTGACACAATTGAGATATAATAATTAAAGTTAAACATGAATAATTTGATCGATTAAACCAACGATTAAAATAGTGGTAACATTTTACGTACAACGGTAAAATCACACAAAGTTTGTGAAAATATTGCATATTGATCACATATGAATAAATGCATGATGAACAATTCTAATCAAGTGATAGCATGATTATCAAACTACTATAAATTCATGCATGATTAAACACGTAAAAATGTGTATGTATGAGAATTATAAACCATATGCATGAATTTTAAAAAGATGGGGATCATGTGTGGTTGGAACATGTAAATGTTAATTCTACAGCACTAAGATTCTAAAGATATACAACCATGAAGTACTTGAATCTTCGAGTGGTGTTGTTCCTTCCACACGCTTTGACAATTCAGTTGAGTCCAATTGATATTTCTAGTTAAGCACTGAAACAACTACGTCAAAGAGATTATAGATAACACAAATATGTTGTTTGCAATCATCAAAACAAAACCGAGTGAGAGTAGTTACATCAACAATCTCTCCTTTTTTATGATTTCAAACAAATTCACTATTGGCCTGATGGAAGCATAAAGCATGATATCTCAAATGAATGATGAGTTAAGTTCAATATTATTATCATGCAAACTTTTAAGAATATACCACTTAATAACAGATTTAATGTTCAATACCATGAGGAATAATCAATCAGATACCAATACAAACATACTCAAAGACATGATCAATAAGCTCAAAATGTACATGTATATTAATATAATCAAGTCAGAACATATACACGTGATCATCAATGTGTACATCAAACGATAAAACAGAAATGATAGAAATACACAAAGATACATAAGTGTGAACAAAAAAAAATACAAAACAGAACATCTCCAAAAATATGTATCCAAGTCTCCAAACACTCCCTCTGAGTGTATGAACTCTCCCCTTAAGTATGTGCACAAAATGACTAATCAATCAGACCAATCATACTAATCTCTCCCCCTTCTGAAATATCAAAAAGGAGGTGTGCCAATGACGGAGGAGACGATCGTGGATCAAAAAATCCAAGCCCAGCGAAAATATCATCAGTTGTAGAGGTTTGGGCGTCGTCCTCTGCGGGGGTAGTACCAACATCTACATCAGGTACAATAGCAGTAGCGTCAAATGAGGTAGCAGAGGTGGAGCCAGAGTGGATAACCAAATTACGACCCGAAAATGGTGGGGGAATATGTGGAGGAGATAACATCAGATCTAATGAGAAATCAAGCAAAGTGAACAATGGATGCAAGCGAGGAGATGGAATCCTCGGAGGAGCTGTCGATAACGGGATCAGAGCTAATGTCGGTAATGGGGAGGGAGAGCTGGAGGAGGGAGCGAAAGTTGAATCTTGACGAACAGGCAAAACAGACCGATGAAAACTCGGTAATGGTGTTGGTTGCACTCTATCGCTAAAAACATCCACCTGGCTGAAATTGAAAGAGTGAGACCCTGTTGATGAAGATCAATCAAGAAGAATCTCAAGAAGGACGCCATGAGTACGGATATCAAAAGCCATCTCGTCGTGCCCTCGCCTGGTAACCTCCTGGTGCTGTGCACTCAATCTCTGATGTGCGCAACCCACTGATAGCCAAGAGATCTGATTGTATGCTCTCCAATGAAATTCTTCTTAGTCGGCTTTGGCCAACAACTTGAAGTTCGTGAAGTCGACGCCTGCGTGTTTAGCGAGCAAAGTCACTAAAGTGCCATAGGGCAGTGCTGTGTCCTAGTGATATGGTTAATGATGACATGGGACAGGCTGATGCTGGTGCGGCTGTGCATGCACCAAAAAAGGAAAGCATCCAAAGGCTTGACCTTCGCGCGCAAACTCAAGTGCGGAATGATGACTCTAGAGATGATATTATGAAATATCTTGAGCCGCAAGCCCAAGATAGTGTTGGACACAGTCATCACTCCATGTCTAAGCTCCACTCTTGACATGGTCCTAAGAGCTGTGATCCGATCATAATTAGGAAAGACGACCTCGTCGTCCTCCCTAGAGAATGAGAATGTGGGATCAGCTGAAAAGAAGCCAAATATCTCATCCAAAATGGATGGAGATATATTAATATCAATACCAAAAACCCTGGAGCGATAGAGAAAGGGATCATCGCCATAGACCTGAGTGAGTCCAGAGTAGAAAACTCGGACTAACTTAGTGTAGATAACATCTCCATGAGAAAGGAACCGCTCCCATCTCATGTGAGTCAAGTAGGTAAAAAAAGGCATATGTATCCTCG
Source organism: Paratinospora sagittata (assembly GCA_035771175.1). Lineage (NCBI taxonomy): Eukaryota > Viridiplantae > Streptophyta > Magnoliopsida > Ranunculales > Menispermaceae > Paratinospora > Paratinospora sagittata. Next base: position 26,114,499 of record CM069596.1, on the reverse strand, counting down.
TAAGGTAGTCAAAATCTACTCGGTCGCTCAGGGGGGAGACGTCGAGCCTCCAAAGGCCTGACGACAGGCTCTAGGAGTGGTGAACGGGAGGTAGGTGAGGCCGCGGGTGCAAAGAGTGTAACATCGTCATCCGATGAGGATGAAGATAATGATGATGATAAAGGTGAAGGTGAAGGCTCGTGAGGCAACGAGCGCATTCCTTACTTAAGGAGCACATTCCTCAAAGTGTCCGTTAGGCATAGGAACGGGTTCCTTCAACCAGAACCACTGACTCTTAAAAATTTTTCCATTTTTCCCTTGGCAACTGAAGTGCGTTGCTTCTCCCTGATCAGAAAAATTCTGAGTCTCGAGAAATGCCACAGGAGCGCGTTCCTTAAACCTTGATAAAAAATTCTGAGTTTCGGGAAAAATGTACAGGAGCAAGTTTTTTCAATTAGGAATTCGTTCCTTTCCTTTATAAAGTGATAGAAACTAGATTTTTGATCAAATTAGGTTTAGGACACCGTCAAAAACATAGTTTAACATCATAAAAGCATTTTGACACAATTGAGATATAATAATCAAAGTTAAATATGAATAATTTTATCGATTAAACCAACGATTAAAATAGTGGTAACATTTTACGTACAACGGTAAAACCATGCAAAGTTGATGAATCTCACACAACTGCTGCTCAAGACTGTTGAAGTCAAAACCAGGATATGGTACAAGTGGAGGTGGCTCACTAGGTCTAGCCTCAACACGGTGAGGGTCATCATTAGAGGGCGACTCGAAAGAAGAGCTAGAAGTCATATATGCATTGTCGTCTGAAAGGTCCTCTTGAAAGTGGTCTTCCATCTCATCAGAAGAGGGATCGCTCGGGTGAGGAGACTCAAAATTACCATACATCTCACCCCGTGGTACCTGTCTAGGAGTTAGCCATCATTGCAACCTACACACATAGTAGAATCCCATGCTATGTAGAGTACTTTCATGAACGACATCTCTCGGTTAAACATGACTGACTGGTCCAATAACAGAGATATCAATATCAGCCTCCTCAAAGAAAGGAGTAAGCTGCATCACATAAGGAAGAACACGTGATCTCTTCATCGTAGTGGCGATGTGATGACAGATAATGTGGGATAGATAGACCTTAGTCCCAGATGTAATTGCCCAGATAAGAAATAGATCAACTGAAGTGACGTTGCTACAACTACTTCTCCTAAGAGGAATGATGCGAGAGATGACATTATGAATAAGATGAGGCATGAATGAGAAAGTGGTGTTTGAAACTTTCTTAGGATAGGTGGGATGCTCTATCCTTTTGGAAAAGTTATTAAGAACTTCCAACCTGTCAAAGCCTGGAAAGTTGACGTTCCCTTTGACGTCTAAAGCATAAGAACCACCCCGTGGTATCTCAAATTTATCTTTAATGAGCCTTGGAGAGATGACGATGCGACGACCCATTACACGGGATCGATACCAGTAAGTGTTATGAACACGATCATCTGCATCCTGAGTAAGTTCGCTATAAAATGGTTGGACAAGAGTCTCGTACCAAGGCGTGGTGAAACGACAGAATGAAATCCACCCAAGTTCATCAAATAGAGGTCGGAGCGGTACATAAGCACGATTGGACGCCTAAGCACTTGTTGCGAGATTCTTTCGAGCATAGGAGGTGGTTGTGGCGGTGGCAACCGAAGGCGAGGCCTAGCTGGTCGGTCCTTCCGTTCTTTTCTCTTCTCTTCTCCTCTGGTCCGAATGATAAATCGGACGAACTATTGCCTCGCAGAATGACCACATTGCGAGTATTCCTTGTAGGATTCCCTCTAGGAATTTTGTCAAACACTTGATATGCAAGTTACCAAACAAAGTAGTTTTAGCACAAACTTAACAATGGCGTAATAAAAAAGTGAAGAAAAAGATAGCAGAAGTGTCAGAGGATGTCCCGCAAGCTTTCGAACGCCTATTTTCGCGAAAGAAAATGATCGTCGTACGCGAGAGAGAGAGATGGAACTCAAGTTGGGGCAAAGGAAGGAGGTGGAAGGAGGTGGAAGGTGTTGGAGTGCAAATGAAGCGCCTTTCACCTATATCATGGGTTATAAACCCACCTCGGTCTAGCCGAAACGCGTTTCAGCACCCTCTTTTCACAGCACTGGGGGCTCGGCCTTGGTGAAACTTGACCAAGGCTGAAACTGGTTTTACCCAGTTTTCCTCATTTCTGGACTTTTCAGATTATTTCTTCAATTATTCGAGGGAAATTGGGTATAGCATGCATTTTGATAACGCTAGTATCACTTATCATCATTATTAATGATAATTAGGCTATTGAAACCTTCATGATCATAATTAATTACTCAAGTTGAGCGAGAACAACGCCAATGCTTTCATATGTCCGTTTCCATGAACAGGCCTAATTCACGTTGGATAAAGATAAACTAATCTTTAGGCAGTGGTTTTGTGAGTATATCGGCTACTTGATCTTTAGTAACTATGTGTATGAGCTTGACAACTCCTTTGTGCACATGAACTCGAAGAAAGTGATGTTGAATCTCAATGTGCTTGGTTCTTTAGTGCAACACTGGATTTTTGGAAATATTAGTTGCACTGGTGTTGTCACAAAAGATATATGCACATTCAACATGAATTTGGTAATCGGATAGTTGTTGTACTTGAGCAAAGCAACTTCTGGCCGCCACGTATTCCGCTTCGGCGGTAGATAAGGCTAAAGAGTTTTGTTTCTTGCTATACCAAGAAATCAATGAACTTCCTAAGAAGTGGCAAAAACCAAATGTACTTTTTTGATCAACTAGACTACCTGCATAGTCAAAATCAACAAAGCTACGAAGATCGAATGATGTACTCTTATTATACCAAATTCCCACATCTAGTGTTCCACTTATGTATCTAAATATTCTTTTTTCGCATTTAAGGTCGGATTCCCTCGGATCAGACTGAAATCGAGCACACAAACATATGCTAAACATGATGTCCGGTCAATTTGCTGTTAGATACAACAAATTACCAATCATCCCTCGATACATCTTTGCATCTATCGATTTTCCAGTCACATCTTTATCCATTTTGATGGATGAGCTGCAAGGAGTGTCACTTGATTTCAAGTTTTCAAACTTGAATTTCTTTATCATATCTCTTGAATACTTTGATTGGCTTAAGAATATCCCATTCTTCGTTTGTTTGATTTGTAAGCCAACAATGTAATTCAACTCTTCCATCATACTCATCTAAAACTCACTTGTCATAATTGAAGAAAATTCCTCACAAAGTGATTTGTTCGAGGCACCAAAGATGATGTCATCAACATAAATCTGCACCAATAGCATATCCTCAGGTCGAATCTAGCTTTCCTTTCTTAAAGTTGTGCTCTAACAGGAAGGAACTTAGTCTGCCATACCATGCTCTGGGTGCTTGCCTAAATTCATATAAGGCTTTGTGAAGGCGATAAAACCTGATTTGGTCTTTGAGAGTCCTCAAAGTCGGGTGGTTGCTCCATGTATACCTCTTAAGTTATGAAGTCGTTTAAAATCGCGTTTTTGACATCCATTTGGTATAGTGGGAAATCCTTGTAGCAAGCATAAATTAGTAACATTCGAATTGCTTCTAGTCTTGCTACAGGTGCAAATGCCTCTTCATAGTTTATTCCTTCCTCTTGCTTGTACCCTTGTGCAACCAATCTTGTCTTATTTCTAACGATATCTCCTTGTTCATTTTTCTTGTTCCTAAAGACCCATTTTGTTCCAATGACTATGTGATGACTAGGTCTAGGAACAAGTTCCCACACTTTGTTTCTTACAAAGTGTCTTAATTCCTCTTGCTTAGCCAAAATCCAAAACTCATCGCCTAAGGCTTCCTCAACCTTGGTTGGCTCTATTTGGGAGACAAAGGCTACATGCCCTTGATCTCGACTAACGGATGCTCTAGTAGTTACTCCTCTAGTTGGATCACCTATGATTTGATCTGTGGGATGACCTATGAGTAATCTAGAATTCTTAGGAGGTTCTATGGTGGATTCATTTCTATCTTCCTCACTTGTCTCTTGATTCTCATGTTCCTTTAATGGAATGAGGTCCTCATCGTCATCAAGATCTATTTTCTCTAATTCCTTTTCTAATAGCACTCTGGGGTCGACTTCATTGAATTTTATATGGATTGATTCCTCAATTGTCTTAGATGATTTGTTGAATACCCTGTATGCCTTGCTATGAGAGGAATATCCTAGAAATATGCCTACCTCAGATTTTGGATCAAACTTATCTAAGTTGTCTTTATCATTTAAGATGTAGCATTTACATCAAAACACTCGAAAATGGCTTATGCTAGGTTTTCTATCCTTCCACAATTCATTAGGAGTTTTATTTAACTTCTTTCTAATCATAGTCCTATTCATCACATAGCATGTAGTGTTTATGGTTTCAGCCCAAAAGTATTTTGTCACGTTGTATTCACATAACATGGTCCTGTAGATTTCCTGAAGGGTTCGGTTCTTCCTTTCAACAACTCCATTTCGCTGTTGAGTTCTGGGAAATGAAAGATGACGGGTGTATCCTTGTTTGTTACAGAAGTCTTCAAGACTTTTATTAGCAAACTCTCCACCCCTATCACTTCTAATAATAGTGATCTTATAGCCTTTCTGATTTTCAACATGTGAACATAATTTTACAAAAACATCAAACGCCTCATGCTTATGAGCTAAAAAGTAAACCCACGTAAATCTAGTCAAGTCGTCTATAATCACAAAGCAATATGATTTTCCACCTAAACTAAGTGTGCGTGTGGGTCCGAACATATCCATATGAATAAGTTCTAATGCTCTAGATATGGAGTTCTTGCTTTTGCTCTTAAAAGAGGATTTTGGGTGTTGGCCTAGTTGACAAGGTTCACATACTTTTTTCTTAAAATACACCCCTTTGGGGATGCCTTGAGCAAGATCAAATTTGGCAAGTCTAAAGATGTTGTCCATGCCTATATGAGCTAATCTTCTATGCCACAACCATGCATCATTATGATGAATTGTACTCAAACAGGAAACATTTTGATTACCAATATCACAAAAATTTATAACATACACATTTTTATCTCTAGAAGCAATAAAAGTAATACTATCATCATCATGTTTTACAACACATCTTGTTGCTTCAAACAAAATGGCATACCCCTTGTCACACAAGTAGCTAATGCTCAAGAGGTTATGCTTTAGGCCATCAACAAAAGAACATCAGATATGGTTAAAGAGTTGTTACCTATTTTTCCAACACCAGTGATCTTTCTTTTGTTGTTGTCTCCAAATGTGACAACTCCTCCATCTCTATGAGTAAGACTCGAAAATTTTGATCTATCACAGATCATATGCCTAGAACACCCCCTATCCAGATACCATGATTCATGCTTGGAGTCATCCTACATCACAAGGAAAATCTTTGATTTTAGTACCCAAAATCCTTTGGGTCCTTGAGGGTTAGCATCACTTAAGATGGATTTTTCTATCCATGCTAATTTTCCCTTATGTTTGTGGATGATAGGGCATCTTACTACGGTGTGTCCTTGCCAATTGCACTGGTGGCAAATAGGCCTTTTGGTCAGTACATGGTCATAGGTTCTTTGTTTATGTCCAACACTATATCCTAGATTGGCTTTGTTGAATGCACATCTCTGTGAACTCAACATCATGTCAAACATCTTCTATCCATTAGTGAACTTGGTCACTATAGACGTTAGATCTTCCACACTTTTTCTAAGTGTGTCTCTTTTCTCACTAACCTTTTCAAGATTCACCTCTAGAGAACTATTGCTCTCAAGATGCAACTCTATTTCTTCTAAGGCTGTGATCAAAGCCTTTTTCAGTTTTTGTTCTTTCTAATTTCCTTGTCTAATTGACTTTTTACAAGACTAAAATCATTATCATCTACTAAATCATCAAAGTCATCAAAATTTTCAAGGTCAGAAAGTTTTACCTTGATGTTTGCCATCAAACACAATATTGCCTTCTCATCATCAGATTTTGACTCATGCTCGCCAGATGATGTGTCATCTCATGTTGCCTTGAAAACCTTCTTTTATTTTCTTCTATCATTTAAGGTGTTCTTCTTCTTTATTGGACACTCGCTCTTCACCTGCCCCGGCTTATTGCATCTGAAACATATTAACTCATTCGATTTTGCACCAAACTTCTTGTTCTTATGAAATTTTAAGCTTGGTCCACCTTTTCCTCTTTTTCTTACTATGCGGCTAAGTCTTTTGGAGAGCATAGCCACTTCATCATCAGTGTTATTTTCTAAGGATGTCTCTTCCATATTGATCTGTGTCACATTTAGAGCTAGATCTTTCTTCTTTTTGCTCTCTTCTTTTTGCACACCTTTTTTTCCTTTTCTTCATCTTCATCTGATTTACCATCAGTGATCCACATAGCTTGTCGAAAGTATATTCTCTAAGGTTATTTGCCTCTTCTATGGCTGTGACCTTTGGATCCCATTCTTTAGGTAATCCTCGTAAAAACTTCCCAACTATTTTTCCTTGAGGATAGGTCTCACCGAGATTTTTGATTTCATTTATAATCTTGGTAAACCTTGTTATACCCTCAAATATTTCTTCACCTTGAAGGTTTCATATGCTTCTTCAAGGATGCGCAACTTTGTTTCCTTGACTTGCTTGGTACCTTCATGAGTAACCTCAAGTTTATCCCAAATTTCTTTGGTTGTCGTACTAGCACTCACTCGGTTAAACTCATTTACTGGCAGGCTGCAAAATAAGATATTAATGGCTTGGTCATTTAGTTGTTCCAGTTTCTTTTCATGAGGCGACCAATCATGCCTTGTTTTCATCACAATTTCACCATCCTCAATCTTTGTAGGTGGTTGGAACCCATTTGTCACTATGTCCCACATTTTCACACCTTGCGCTCTAATATAGAAACGCATCCGAGTTTTCCAGCAAAGATAGTTATCTCCTTCAAATAGTGGTGGTCGGTGGGATGATGATCCTTCCTTGAAGACACTCCTAACAATGTCACTTCTTGTCATGATCTCAAAAGAATTGTTAGATACTTTTGAGTAAAAAACTCGCTCTGATACCACTTGATAGCCACCCAAAAAGGGGGTAAATTGGGTGTTGGCGGATTTTTCAGGATCTTTCTCAAACAATTAATATAGGTGAACAAGCAATAACGCAAGAATGTAAATAAATCAGTAAAGTGGACAATGCGCAGCGATATATAGTGGTTCGGCTTCCCAATAAGCCTACTTCCACTACCTAGTCTCCCCAACTAGGATTTCCCAAACCTTTCACTAAATTGATCCAACTTCACGGGTGAGGATCAAATCGAATACAAACTTTGATTCTCCACAGGAGAATCTTCCTAACTAGCACACTTGCTAGATTCAGTGACACAACAATTAATCAACAGGAAATTTGTTCAACAAGGAAACAAACTCCAAGAAAAGAATGTAGTACAACTTTAGATAATCTCTTACAGAATTTCTCAGCCACTTTAATACTAAAAGCATGCACGGCAGAAAATCGAATAATCAAAATGATATTACCTCGAAACGAACCAAAAACGAGATATGTAATAGAGCTCAAGATGATGAACAACTTTTGTTAAAATGAAAATACCAGAATCTTAGTGCATCAGCATGTGTATTCAAATCATCAATGGTGGCTGCCTTTAGTTGCAGAGCAAAAATAGTTTAATAAATGATATTAAAAGTTCTTAGTCCTTAGAATAGGGTTTAACGATTGTTTAAATAGAACACTATGGTTCAAAACCCTAAACCTATCATGAGTGGCCTGGATTAAAAGATTTAATCATGTATTAGTGAAATCAATGGCCCACAATGGTTGCTCAAGTTTAAAACCTGAAAAATGAGCAAAAATAAAAAAAAATAGACTGGAGTACGTTTCAGGGAAGTGGATTGCATTTCATGAAGCCCGAGAGAAAACAACACAATTTCACAAACCAGCTAGAACGTGTTTTAGAAGGCTAAAACATGATTCACGAGACCCAAGATAAAAATGCATATTTCTCGTCAACCCAGCTGGAACGTGTTTTACAGAGCCCGAGGCAAAAACACATTAAACTGGGTTTTGTATAGCTGAAACCCGTTTTAAAAGACCCGAGAGTTATGCACACTCTTTGCTTTGTGCCTGAAACATGTTTCTCCCTGCTGGAGTGCGTTTCAGCTTGACAGAGGCAAATGAGATTTGTTTTTGCTACAAGAGTGCGTTCCACATAGTAGGAATGCATTCCACGGGTTCTTGGGAATTGTATACATATCCAGAATACCGCTTAAGTTCTATGAGCGATAAAACGATAGAAACCAAGTTAAACCACGGTTAAATCTTCAAGTAAGATCGAAGGGTTAAAAACTTTGAGAAGTAGAATTCGATTCGGTTAAACACTTAATAAGGATAAGTGGCTGATCAGTTACTGAAAGAAACTTACTAGAAAGATCTAAAGCAATTACAATGTTTTGACACGTTTCGTTCTTCTGCTTTGATCTTCAGTTGACTTTAGTTGAGCTTTGTCTTGACTTCAGTTAACTTGCTTTGTTTACACGTTAGAGTTCCTTGGTATTTGTGCTTCAGGTTTTGCTTTTGGAACTTTTATGCTTAATGAGTGTACTGTGTCTGTTTCTAACTTTAAGACTTATAACACATTAAATTGAAACATGCTAAACACACAAGTTAGATAACATAAAATATCGTTTGGAATCATCAAAAGTGCAAAAGGGTGAAGGTCACTAAGCCAACAGAGCCATCCTGCATCACATGAAAAATCTTTAATTTTTGTACTCAAAATGTTTTGGGTCCTTGAAGGTTAGCATCACTTAAGATGGATTTTTCTATCCATACGAATTTTCCCTTGTTCTTGTGTATAATAGGGCATCTTACTATAGTGTGTCCTTTCCTATTGCAATGGTGGCAAATAGGCCTTTTGGTCAATACATGGTCATAAGTCCTTTGTTTATGTCCTACATTATATCTTAAACTGGTTTTGTTGAATACACATCTCTGTGAACTCAACATCATGTCTAACATCTTATGTTCGTTAGTGAACTTGGTCACTATAAACATTAGATCTTCCACACTTTTTCTAAGTGTGTCTCTTTCCTCACTAACCTTTTCCAAGTTAACTTCTAGAGCACCATTACTCTCAAGATGTGACTCTATTTCCTCTAAGGTTGTGATCAAAGCCTTTTTCAGTTTTTTGTTCTTTCTGATTTCCTTGTCTAATTGACATTTCATAATAATAAAATCATTATCATCCACCAAATCATCAAAGTCATCAAAATTTTCAGGGTCAGAAAGTTTTACCTTTGTGTTTACCATCAAACACAGTATGGCATTTTCATCATCAGATTCTTACTCGTGCTCGTTGGATTATGTGTCATCCCATGTTGCCTTGAGAACCTTCTTTTCCTTTCTTCAATCATTGAAGGTGTTCTTCTTCTTGTTTGGACACTCGCTTTTCACATGCCCTGGAGTATTACACCCGAAACATATTAACTCATTTGGTTTTGCACCAAATTTTTTCTTCTTATGAAATCTTGAGCTTGGTCCACCTTTTCCTCCTTTTCTCACTATACGGCTAATTCTTTTGGAGAGCATAGCCACTTCGTCATCAGTGTCATTTTCTGAGGACGTCTCATCCACATTATTTTGTGTTGCATTTAAAGCTAGATCTTTCTTTCTTTTGCCCTCTTCCTTTTGCACAACTTTTTTCCTTTCCTTCAGTTTCATGTGATGTACCATTAGTGATCCACATAGCTCGTCGAAGGTGTACTCTCCAAGGTTCTTTGCCTCTTCTATGGCTGTGACCTTTGGATCCCATTCTTTAAGTAGTCCTCGTAGAAATATGCCAACTGTTTTTGCTTGAGGATAATTTCACCGAGATTTTTTATTTCATTTATGATCTTGGTGAATCTTGTTATGCCCTCAGAGATTTCTTCACCTTGAAGGTTTCATATGCTACTTCAAGAAAGCGTAACTTAGTTTTCTTGACTTGCATGGTACCTTCATGAGTAATCTCGAGTGTGTCAAATTTCTTTGGTTGTTGTTCTAGCACTTACTCGGTTAAACTCATTTACTGACAAGATACAAAACAGGATATTGATAGCTTGGTCATTTAATTGCTCCAATTTCTTTTCATGAGGCGACCAATCATGCCTTGCCTTTATCACAATTTGACCATCCTCGATCTTAGTAGGTGGTTGGAGCCCATTTGTCACTATGTCCCACATTTCCACACCTTGTGCTCTAATATAGAAACGCATCCAAGTTTTCCAACAGAGATAGTTATCTCCTTCAAATAGTGGTGGTCGATGAGATGATGATCCTTTCTTGAAAACACTTCTAACAATATCATTTCCTACCATAATCTCAAAAGAATTGTTAGATACTTTTGAGTGAAAAACACGCTCTATTACCACTTGATAGACACCTAAGGGGGGGTGAATTGGGTGTTGACGAATTTTTCAGGATCTTTCTCAAATATTTAATATACGTGAAGTAATAGCACAGGAATATGAAGAAAGCAATAAAGTGGACAATGCACAACGATTATAGTGCTTCGGCTAATAAGCCTACCTCCACTACCTAGTCTCCCCGACCAGGATTTCCTAAACTCTTCAGTAAACCGATCCTGCTTCACGGGTGAGGATCAAACCGAATACAAACATTGATCCTCCATAGGAGAATCTTCCCAACTAGCACACTTTCTAGATTTCAATGATACATCAATTGTCAAAGGGAGATTTTCTCAACAAGGGAACAAACTCCAAGAAAAGAAAAATTACAACCTTAAATGATATCTTACAGGATTTCTCAACCACTATAATATGAAAAACATGCACAGCAAGAAATCAAAAAACCAAAATGATATTACCTCGAAACAAACCATAAATGAGATATGTGATAGAACTCAAGATAATGAACCAACTTTGTTAAAGAAGAAATACCAGAATCTCATGCATCACTATGTATGTTCAAATCTCCAATGGCGGCGGCTGCCTTTGAAAGTTCAGTTGCAGAGCAAAATGAATTTTAAAATGATAATAAAAGTTCTTAGTTTTAAAACAAGAGTTAATGATAGTTTTTATAGCGAAACATGTTTCACAACCCTAAACCTTTCATGAATGGCTAGGATTAGAAGTTTTAATATTGCATTAGTGAAATCAATGGCCCACAATGGTTGTTCAAATTTAAAACTCGAAAATGAACAAAAATGGAAAAATATGTTGGAGTGTGTTTCAAGTTTCTAGAGTGCATTTCATAAAGCCCGAGAGAAAATAGTGTATTTTAGCAAACCAACTGGAACGCGTTTCAAAAAGTTAGAACGCATTCCAAAAGACCCAAGACAAAAATACCATATTTTGGCCAACCAACCGGAACGCGTTCTACAAGGCCTAAGGCAAAAACACATAAAATTGGGTTTTGTATTGCCAGAACGTGTTTCACACAACTGGAATGCGCTCCACAAGATCCGACAGTTATGCACACTTTTTCCTTATGCCAGAAACGTGTTTCTCCCTATTAGAGTGTGTTTCAACTTGTCATAGGCAAATGAGATGTATTTTTAGTATTGGAGTGCGTTCCACAAAGGAGGAATGCATTCTACGAGTTCTTGGGAAACATATATATGTCCAAAATACCATTTAAGTTCCATGATCGATAAAACAATGGAAACCATTCGGATCACGATTAAATCTTCAAGTAGAATCAGAAAGTAAAAAAGTTTTTGAAAAATCTTCATGACATAAAAGTGAAATTTGATTCGGTGCAAAACACGATAAAGACAAGTGATTGATCAGCACTGAAAGAAACCTACAACCTAGAGAGATCTAAAGCAATTACGATATTTTGAGAAATTTCGTTCTTGTGTTTTGATATTCGGTTGACTTTGGTTGACTTTCATCTTGACTCCAGTTGACTTGCCTTGTTTGCACATTTGAGTTCCTTGGTATTTGTGCTTCAAGTCTCGCTTCTGGGACTTCAATCTTGATCTAAACTTGGTGAGTATACTGTCTCTGTCTCTGATCTCAAGACTTATTATGTGTTAAACTAAAAAATACTCAACACACAAGTTAGATAACATAAAATATTGTTTGGAATCATCAAAAGTACAGAGGGTAAGGGTCATCAAGCCAACACTTATGTCTAGTGGGACACTCACTCTTTACATGACCAGGTTTGTTACAGTTGTAACAAATCAACTCTGTAGGTTTTGACTCGGGTTTCTTTCTTTTGTGGTACTTTGAGTAAGAGCCACTCTTACCCTTTCTCCTAATCAACCTGTTGAATTTTCTATATAACATAGTCATGTCATCTTCTGAATCTGAGTCATTTTCAGAATCAGTTTCAACATTGAGGGCAATAGATTTTTTTTTTCCTTAACCTTGACCGGGCACATCTTATCTTTTATTTTCATTTCATGAACCATTAATGAACCACACAGTTCATCAAAAGTATATCCAGCCAGATTTTTGGCTTCTTCAATGGCCCTGGCCTTGGGTTTCCAAGCTCTTGGTAGACCTCTTAGAAACTTTCTAATGGTTTCTTCTTGGTTGTAGCTTCTGCCTAATTTTTTCATCTCATTGATGTTTATTGTAAATCAAGCAATAGCCTCAGCTATAGAATCAGTTTCCTCCATCCTATAGGTCTCATATTTTCCAACTATTTCCAACTAGCATCTGGAGTTTTGCCTTTTTGACTTGCAAAGTTCCTTCATGGGTGACCTCTAACTTATCCAGAATTTCCTTAGTTGTTTCACAAGCACTAACCCTATTAAACTCTTCTACTGACAAACTACAAAACAAAATGTTTACAGCTTGATTGTTCAAAAATTCTTTCTTCTTTTTTTTCGGACTCTATTCATCTAACTCCTTAGGGACATTAATACCATCTACGATTTTTGTAGGTGTTGGACATCCATTTGTCACAACATCCCACATTTCTAAGTCTTGGGCTTTAAGATAGAATCTAATCTTAGTTTTCCAATGTGAGTAGTTATCTCTCTTGAACAATGGTGGTTGGTTGGTGGAGTTTCCTTCACCTGAAAGATAAGCATTATTTACGTTTTGTCCTACCATACTTAATCAAAGATTGTTAGATACTTTGATGGTTAACCTGTTCTAATACCAACTGTTGGCCCAGATGTGTCCGAGAAAGGGGTGAATTGGACACTTAGTAGATTTTAACCTTACTTTTGAATTTATGAAATAATGAAAGCAGATTAAACAAGTATGGTAAATCAGGCACGATAACAGTAAGGCACACAAGATTTAGAGTGGTTCGGCCTCGCCTACATCCACTACCTAGCCTCCTCAGTTAAGATTTGTCCAAACTTCACTAAGGATCTTCTTACTGGTGAAGACCAAATCGTTACACCTTCTCAACTTACGGGCTTGAGAATAACCGTTTCTCAACTTCAGAGTGTGAAAATGATCGTTACAATTTGAGCAACACTTGCTCAAACCCAGTGACTATCCAGTGAAAAAAATCAAGTTACAATATGAGATATGATTCCATTTACTTAGAATCAAAGTGATACTTACAAAGTTTTGGATCGAACCTTCTGTTACCACAGATTCAGCAAAGTATGTATGATGAAGTTCAGTTGAAAACTGGTTCAAAAAGTTTTCATCTACTTCAATGGATTTTTGAAAAGATATAGATGAAGATCAACTAATCCAGAAGACTTAATGTATTTCAAAAAGATCGAGAGTTTAAAGCAGTAAATAGAAGACTAACTTCCAAAAGTTTTTGCACAAGTGAAAATGGTTAAACTTTTTGAATGATTTTCAGTTTTCGTATTTGATAGATAGATCGTTGTTTTGACCTGCTCCAAGGTAGCATATATATAGAAACAATAGTGGCGCAATGAACTTGAAGATTTTGGTGCACAAAGTTATTTCAAAAACAACGAACACATTCTTTCCCAAAAAGGATTTGATTCAGTCTGTGCAACTACGGCAACAGCACCTGAATCTTCTGATCATTCATGAGAATGGAATGTTCTGATAAAGTATTTGAACGTTCTGAAAAGATTCAAAAAGTTTTGAAAATTTTTGCTCAAATCTGAAAAAGTTTCTTTGAAAAGGTGCAGGTGTTAGCTTTGTGACAATGTTGGATTAACATCTTGACGCATAATCTCAACTTTGTCATTTTGTTCCTTAAGGGCGCTCATGAATCATAAGCGTCCTGATGAACTGAGAAGTGAGGGCGCTACAAGAATGTAAGCGTCCTGACTTACTTAACGATTAAAGATGACAAAAGCTATGAGAGCACTAATCAAAAGTTAGCATCCTGACATGTTTAAAAACAAGTAAAGCATAAGGGCACTAATAAGGTTATGAGCGTCCTGATGTTTTAAACGTGTTTGAACTCGTATATCGATAAGTATGCTGAAGAACAATCAGCGTCCTGAGAGTTACCAAGTTGGTTCTTAAGTGAGGGCGTTCCTGTTAAAGTAGTGTCATGAAGGTTTTCCAACTTCTAACTGTCAATGTCCTTAAAGATTTAAATCATTAACAAAACTCAGAAATCAGTTGGCGAACTGACATTGAATCAATGTCCTGACAAGTTCAATGATTGACTCACTGAGGGCGCTACTGATGAAGTAAGCGTCCTGATGGATACTAACGTTTCAACTTTGAACTCTATCGGCATCCTAATGTTTCATCAGTGTCTTGACTTATCAAGTCCAGAAGGGCACTGCTGAGACATTAGCGTCCTGAAAGACATATTAGCGTCCTAATGAACACTTAAAAACGGCTTTGGTTTTCCATTTAAAACTCAATAAACATGATTAAAGTCTTGGTACTTTCGGATCAAATCAAACATAAAAAAGCTTAATGTAAATGATCAAAAATAAACTCGACTAAATCATGCAATCATGCATATTGCTGAATCATATGATAAAAGATGTTCTACAACATAAACACACTCTAATCCTATAAAATATATCTTCAAACGATCATGGCCTTCAAATAGATCTTGATAGCACTTTCACCATGCATCATTGAATCTTTGAAACCTTCATGTAAGATTAGATGTGTTATGCATACAATATTGGTAAAAACAGAATGTGGTTTGTAATCATCAAAATATCGTTCATATAGGGGACATACTCTTGTAAGGGACATGAGGATAATTGGTTCAACACAAGATGTGAATGAATCGCTCAAAAACATCTTGATCGAATGCTCAAGAGAAACACACAAGTTTCTCAAATAGTTTGAAGGATTTGGAAAACTATACGAAAGTATGAATCAAATAGACAAATGTAGGTGAACTTTTGCTTTGAAAGATGTTTAAAAACACTCAAGAACCTGTTTTGGACTTGTAGAAATCGAAGTACGAAAAATGTCACAAGTTCTCAAATTTTGCAAAACTTACTCATCAAATGAGAAAGTGTGGTATTTCTAAAAAAACACCAAATCGAGGCACAGGAACGCGTTCTTCAATGAAGGAGCGTGTTTCTACTTTGAAATTTGAAACTTTTAGATTTTCCTCCAATCAAAGAGCGTGTTCCTTAATATGTCTGTTGGGCATAAGAGCGAGGTTCTTCATCAAGAACAATTGACTCTATAAAATTTCTTATTTTGCCCTTGACTACAGGAGCGCGTTCCTTTTTTCTTGATCAAAAAAATCTCAGTCTCGGGAAAAACAACAGGAGTACGTTCCTTAAACTCTAATCAAAAAAATCTGAGTCTCGAAAAATGCACAGAAGTGCGTTCCTTGAAAAAGAAGCGTTTTCATTCACGTTGAAGTGATAGAAACCTGATTTTTCGATCAAAAAGAGTTTAAGACATTGTCAAACATATAAACTAACTTTCAAAACATTTTTGACAAGACTGAAATACAATTGATAAAAATAAACACGTGTAAAATGATCGATTAAAATAGATGATCAATACATTTGATACAATACACGTAAAACAAAAAAATTATGCAAAGTTGGTAAAACGAGTGCATGATAATCAATGATGTGTGTGTGTGTGTGTGTGTGTGTGTGTGTGTGTGTGTGTGTGTGTGTGTGTGTGTGTGTGTGATAAACAATTTTAACTATATGGTTGCATAATAATCATGATAATGTGCATGCATGCATGATCAATATAATAATAGCATATATGCATGAGTATAATAACCTATATGCATGATTTTCAAAAGATGCAAAATCATATTGTCATTGGAACGTGTAATGATTACTCTACAGCACTAAGATTCTAAACAAGAATTACAAATATAAAGCTCTTGAATCTTTGTGCAATGTTATTCCATCCACATACTTTGACAATATAGTTGAATCCATCTGATAGAGCTAATTAACACTGAAACAAATACGTCAAAAAGATTAGTTATCACAAGTATGTTGTTTGTAATCATCAAAACAAAACAGGGTGAGAGTCGTTACATCAACAATTTCTTGCACAACAAAGCAAGAAAAACAAATTTCTTAAAAAAAAATTATGCGCTTGCATAGCTGAAACCTTCGGAGATTCCCTCTCTCATATCAGTCATCTAAGAAAATCTCAAACATTTTGGGGGGTGGAGGTTTATTCACTGTAAGAGAAAAAATAACCAACTTTCTCAATGGTTGGAGATGATAGGTCCTCACAGTGACAAAGTGGTTTTAAGTCCTTCTGAACTTTCACATTATCTCATTCACCTTTTGAATTGTGATAGAAGTAGAACAATGTATATAAAAAAATATATTTATATTTTTTATCTTTTTTAATGAATTATTACTATAAAAAAAATGTCCATTGAATTAACTCATACATAAGTTTTCAAAGTGTTGCAATTATAAGTTTTAATTTCAAAATAATGCCATTGGCTATGTTTTCACTAAGATTTTGAAATCGCATTCGATAGCAACATCTCATTCATGTAAGTTTCATTTTGTCTTAATATCTTATCTCTTTGTTTTAAATTAGTTTTATCGAATTAGTTTGATTATTATAACTTTGAGAACTATTAAAGCACTTAAAATATAACCTAAATTACATATTTAATACGTGGGAAGCACGTGGCCAAACTAATATATATTTATATCTATATATATATATATATATATATATATATATATATATAACTTTGTATGAATATAACCAGATCAAAGTATCAACCGCTAGTACTCCATTGTTGTAAAAGTTGATTGTGTGTTTTAATTATCAATTTTTTCTCATTAAATACAGGGTTCAAGTTGTATAATAAATAATTTAATGCTTATGAACATGTAATTGCACTCGTAATTGTATTTTTTTATAGTTAGAATATTATTGTCCTTTAAAATATTATCAATAAATAATTTAATGATTATGAACATGTAATAATAAATAAAGTTTGATTAAAAAAAACTATATTTTTATTATTGATAGGGGTAAAATATGTTAATAGGGGTAAAATAATAACTTGATATTTAACTACCTTTTACTTTCTGATTATGTCTCTACAGTTTAGCCTTTTCAAAACTTCAATTTTCCTATTCCTAACTTCTAACTTTTTACTCCGATATGCCCTTATCCCTTTTTTTTTTTTTTATAACTTTACTCATTTTAATAATATCAAAAGACAAAAACATACATATTTTTTTTGAAAAAATTATTTTATTTTATTTATCATACAAATCACGGGCATGCATGTGCATTTCCTCTACCATGTATGTGTGTGTATAAGACACATTTTAATAAGTGGAAAGATGATAAATTATCCCTACTTTGACATACTTTTTTTTTGGCCAAAGGTTGATTCCATTTCCATTAAATCTCCAGTGGAGTACATCCTGCCAATAGATACAATAACATACAGACAACCTATACAGGCACAACGGTGAGCAAAAATGCTCACAAGGAAACAGGTAAAACCCAATAACAAAAAGATAAAAAAAAAAAAAAAAAAAAAAAAAAAAAAAAAAAAACATCACAATAACAAGAGGGCTAAACCCTCATAATAAAAAGGTAAAACCCTCACAACTAGAGAAAAACTCTCGCCACAACATACTACTAATTTACAACATACAACTACTACATACAAATACGCATTTATAACATATTACTACTTATTTACATAAGGTTATTCCGTCACTTTGCTCCACTGTCTTCTAGGCTAGATCAGGTGTTGTCGTCATCGGATCTGAGCACAAAACCCAAGCTCTTGTAGGATCTCTCTAGCAAGCTCGAGCTCTCTTCACCTTATCGTGGAAGGCATTGCTCCCAAGTGGTGTCTGGTTTTGCTCTTCAATACCCAAGTCCAAAATAGGCACTCCACAACACAACCAAGAGGAGAGAACAGAGAAAAGACGGAGGAGAGGAGGAGAGGAAGAAGAAGAAGAAGAAGAAGAGAGAGAAGAGAAGACGAAGTGGCCCTCTCCACTCTCCAAAGCCTTTCGAAGGATGCAAAGAGGTATGATATGATATCCTACTTTAATATACTTAAAAAAAAAAAACGTTTTTTCTTTTATAACCTAACTCAACAAATTATAAAGTCATTCTTGCCACTAGACCTTAAGGGGTGAAGAAGATTAATGGATTAAAAATGGGTTTGATATCTCTAAGAGTACGGTACGGTGATAAAGAATGTAATTAGTTATACTACTAATTATTAGCATTATTTCTTTTAAAAAATAAAAAATAATAATAAAAGAAAAGAAAAGAAATTATAAAGTCTATCAAGAAACAAACTAGTCAATTATGTGGGTAATATTGGAGCCATCCACTCCACCTCAGTTGTTGAAAGAATACATCATGATGTCACCTTCACCCATCTAGCGTTCATGGATACAGCTACAAGTCCCCTTGCAAAGACCACCGGCATGGTGTCTTTTCCCATCTTCATCAGGAAAAAGGCGTGCATAAGGAACATACTAGAACTTATGAACATAAAATTTAACATTCCTATGTCAATTATTTTCATAAAAAGAAAAGAATCTTGTAAATATGTTGAATATCTAAATAGTAATTATATGTACTATACACATATTTAAAGTAGTATGATATTCAAGGGGTATATATATCCAAGTAGTATATGTATTCAAGTGATATATATATTCAAATTATATATATACGTATTTATATATATCTCACATAAATTATGTGGGAGCATAATTATTCATCCATGTGAGAGCATAGTTACCCATAATGTGAGAGCATAGTTACCCATCATGTGAGTTAGTGATCTTTTGATGTAAATCTCTCTATATAAATATGGAAGAGATCATGAAGAGAGTTGTAAGAAATGGTGTTGAGAAAATGAGAAGAGAAAAGATAAAGAAATGAGTTACAAAAATATTGAAGAAATGATAGAAAATGGAAAATGAATCTAATATTTTTTTTGAGCATTTTTTTATTATTTTGATTCAGTTTACAACAAATAAAAGCTATATAGACAAAATTACCTTCACCATATGTAAAATCTATTTGATAATTTCCTCTACTATCTCCCTTATTTAGTGCTCTATACAGTTGGAACTTTTGCTCTCTTGACCAAATTATATATATACAAGTCTACAAACCTGTGCGATAATCAAATGTTTTCTAATTTATTTAACAAGAATTTATTCATAACAATTACTATATAATTGATTTAAGTTATTATAAATTTAATAAAATACTTCATTAGATTAAATAATAAATAATCTGTATTTAATTAACACTAACTTTATTATAATAAAGCAATTGTTTCTAATTACCAAATTAATGTGTATAGATGATTTTATAAAATTTGAATTATTTTTAAAGATATAATTTTCAAAATATTCTATCTAAAAAAATAATAGTTTGAAACTACTGGTGTAAGTTTTATTGTTTTCATGTATTTTTACGTTTTGATGAAGGCGTATATATTTTTAACAACAAATAATATAAATTTATTACAATAATATTTTATTGGTATCTGAAGGTTTAATAATTCAACTTGATCTCAATTGTTAGACGTCTATCATATCTAAGGTAAGAGTGTCAATTCCTCAAAAGAAACATTTTAGGGCAATATATTTTGCTATATATTCACATTAGCTTAAGTATGAGATAAATCCAATGATACATATTAGTGATACAGGGATCATGTAATAGGAAAAAACTTCAGCTATCAGCAATTTTTTATACGATTCTTTATGTTTATATAAAGAAGAAATAGTATCCTGGTTTTTCTCTTTTCTTTATTTTTAATTAATCAAGGTGTGGGTAAATATAAACAGATTTATGTAGCTAATCCAACAAAGAAAGCTCGTTTCCTCTCCTTGGTGAGAGTTGGATCCTCGTCTACGGCGGAGGATTCTTTCTTTGAAAAATGGCAGTCCCTCAAGCTATTGGAGGTTGAGGAAACTACTTTTAGTATAGACACAAGCCTGGTCGCAGAAGGCAATCAATTGCTAAAATACTGTTTGGTAGGTAACAGATTGTAAAAATATCAGCACAAGCTTTTTTAAAAAACTTGCAGCTGCTCTATTATATATATAGAAAGATTAATCTGTCCATATTCAATGAATGGGAGCATCTACAACTTATGTACATGGACACTTGTCTTAACTGTATTGGTTGAAGGCTAACAACCTTAACCATGTTACAACAGATATTAGTTGTCTTGACAACAGCTGAAATGTCTTCAACAATAACACCTTCAGTCCCCCTCAAGCGAAAAAGTGATGGAGTAACTTTGAGCGTGGACTTGAGATGTACAAACCGTTGTGTAGACACAACTTGCAACTTGTTCAGCTAATGGAACATAGCGAATTGCAAGAGTTCCATTGCAAACTTTGTCTAGAACAAAATGAGCATCAATTTCTCTATGCATTGTGTGAGCATGATAAACTGGGTTGGCAGCAAGAGCAGCAGCAGAACACCAAATAAGAGGAATGTCACACACTGGCAACTGAATTTCACGAAGAAGACATTGAATCCATGATAATTCCGCAGTTGTATTGGCAAGTGATTTGTATTCACTTTCAATACTGGATCGCACCACAACACTTTGCTTTTTTGAAAACCAAGATATGAGATTAGAACCAAGATAAACTACAAATCCACCCGACGATTTGCAATCATCAACACTACTTGCCCAATCAGCATCTGAGAAGGCTTTAAAAGTAAAAGGTGAGCCAGTAGTGATTGTAAGTCCTTCATGAACTGTGCCTTTCAAGTACCTCAACAAAGGTTTCTAGGCTTGCCAATGAAGTGTAGTAGGAGAGTGTTAAAACTGACTTAATTTGTTGACAATGAATCCAATATCCGGTCTAGTTAATTCGTTGACAATGAATCCAATATCCAATCTAGTAATCAACAAGTATTGAAAAGCACCAATTGTGCTTCTAGAGAAAGTGACATCTGGAAAAGGATTACCATTGTATAAAGATAGTTTGGTGGACGAACAAGCTGGAGATGAAGTGGATTTAGCCCCAGCCATCTTGGTCTTTGTAAGCAAATCCACAATGTACTTAGACTGAGACAAGTGAAGTGAAGAAGCAGTTCGGCATACCTCAATTCCTAAGAAGAAATGAATAGCACCAAGATCCTTTTAAGGCAAAAATAGGGTTCAAGTCATGAACCAACTTGTTGATAGTCTTATTGTCACTCCCGGTCAACAAGATATCATCTACATATACTAACAAAAAAGTAAGATGTTGTCCATTGTGAAGAAAGAAAAAGGAACTATCAAATTTCGAATTAGTGAAACCCCAGGCTAGAAGTGCAACTTGTAGCTTGTCAAACCATGCCCGCGGAACTTGCTTAAGCCCATATAATGTTTTCTTCAAATGACAGACATAAGAAGGTTTATGTTGATCAATAAGCCTTCTAGTTGGATCATAAACACGGATTCATTGAGAGTATCGTTCAAGAAAGCGTTGTTCACATCTAATTGACGAATGTCTCATCCTCTAGTGACTGCAATAGAAAGCACAATTCTCACAGTTGTAGGCTTCACTACAGGGTTAAAAGTCTCAGTAAAATCTATACTCGAGTTTGATGAAACCCTTTCGCAACCAAACGAGCTTTTTACCTTTGCACGGTACCATTAGCATTAAGTTTTACCTTGAATACCCATTTATTTCCAACTAGATTCATATGTGGTTGACAAGGGATAAGATCCCAAGTGTGGTTTCGCATCAATGCTTGGTATTCCTCAACCATAGCTTGATTCCATTGAGGCAAAGCAAGCATTGTTCACATCTAATTGACGAATGTCTCATCCTCTAGTGACTGCAATAGAAAGCACAATTCTCACAGTTGTAGGCTTCACTACAGGGTTGAAAGTCTCAGTAAAATCTATACTCGAGTTTGATGAAACCCTTTCGCAACCAAACGAGCTTTTTACCTTTGCACGGTACCATTAGCATTAAGTTTTACCTTGAATACCCATTTATTTCCAACTAGATTCATATGTGGTTGATAAGGGATAAGATCCCAAGCGTGGTTTCGCATCAATGCTTGGTATTCCTCAACCATAGCTTGATTCCATTGAGGCAAAGCAAGGGAAGCCTTGACAGTCTTAAGTTCATCCATAATAAGAGAGGATGGAAGAGGGTGTTTGGTAAAGGCATAAATTTTTGGTTTGAAGATGCCACTTTGAGCTCGGGTGGTCATGGGATGTGTGGAAGCAAGAGACTGAGCAGGTAATTGAGGGGAAACAGTCGACTGTGTTAAGGTAGTTGATTGCATTGGAACAATGGACTGTGGTGTATGATGGGGATGGGCTTCTGGAAAAATAGACAGAGAATTATTACCTGAGGATGCTGAATGAGAAGAACTTGTGGGATTTGTGACAGGTGAGATAGATGAGTTAGGTTGTGGAACAAAAATACTCGAAGGAACAATTGAAGTAGCAGGAGATGTTTGAGAGGTATACTTTGAGTGTGGAAACCCATGAGCAAAAGGAAAACAGCTTTCATTAAACATCACATTGCGAGCAACATACACACGACCTGACTGATGAAGACACAAATAGCCCTTGTGATTACTTGAATAACCAAGAAACACACCCAAGGATGAGCGAGGTTGTAACTTATTTGAATTATAAGGTCGAAGGTGCGGATAACACTCACCCAAAAATCTTAAGACACTTGTAATTTGGAGCAATACCAAATAGCTTTTGATAAGGAGATACTTGAGACAACACAACAGATGGTAATTAGTATATCAGAAACACTGCAGTAGAAAAGGCATTCCACCAATAAGAAGTAGGCATTGAAGCATGACTTAGTAATGTCAACACTGTTTTGACAATATGACGGTGTTTCCTTTCAGCACAACCGTTTTCCTTATGCATATGAGGACATGGATGCTGAAATTTGATGCCAATGTTGGCCAAAAATTCTTTGAAAGGACGATATTCGCCTCCCCAATCAAATTGTACCACTTTAATTTGCCTACCTAGCTGTTTTTCAACCAATTTCTAAAATAGATCAAATGTAGGAAATGCTTGAGACTTGAGAGACATAGGATATATCCAAGTGAATATGGTAAAATCATCAATAAAGCGTATATAGTAACGAAATCCCTTAGTAGATGGTGTAGGGGTCGGTCCCCAAACATCAATATGTATTAATTCAAGTGGTTGTGTTGTCTTAGTTGTAGAATGAGGGAATGGAAGTACATGGCTCTTACCATATTGACAAGCACTACAAAAAGACATACGAGAGGTAGTAGAAATAGCACACTTGTTAAGGATTCTTAACACAGTTTGTGCCATAGGATGGCCAATACGTTGATGCCACATATTTATATTCTCTACAGACAACACAGAAGGAACCAAAGATCTATCAATTATCTCACATTTATTTCCATCTTTCACATTAGTAACAACAAACTAGTAGATGAACTCCAATTAGATTCAGAAACATTCAAAGATGAACAAGAATCAGCAAAAGACACATACGTATTAGAAACAGAACCGAGGGAAGAAGTAACCAAAGCACATTGTACACTGCTTTGTCCATTCGAAGCAAAATCCCCCAACATGTATAGACCATCTTTAAGTCTCCCTTGGATCATTACTTTCTTGGTATGCTTGTCCTTGACAAAACAAGAATCAGCATGAAATTCCACATAAACATCATTATCTCTTGTTAATTTGGAAACACTAACCAATTTTTTCTTTATCTCAGGTACATGAAGAGTAGATTTAAGAAGTAATGGAGAGGTGTTAGAGTTCAACGATGATGTACCAATATGAGATATGAGAAGTGTCTTGCCATTGCCAATGGAAACCCTCTCAAGACCAGTATATTCCGACGCCAAACTCAGATTAGAAAAATCAGACGTGGCATGGTTGGTCGCACCACTATCTACGAACCAAGCTGAGTCGTTGTGCAAATCTAGTGTGGTAATATAAGCAACAGGACCATTACCATTACCAGAGACTCCTCTGCCAAAACTCTGTTGAGAAGAAGATGCTTGAAAAGATTTATCAAATCTGAAATAACAAACTAATGCGGCATGACCTCGCTTAAAACAGACTTGACAAATGATTTTGTTACCACGACCACCCCCACGATAACCTCCTCGCCGACCGCCGTAATAATGACCAGATCTACCACCACAGCCATTGCCATTTGAGTTTTGATGATTTTTCTTCTTTTTAGAAGATTGAACGACCATATTTACAGAGGTTTTCATTGTAGTTTCATGTTCAGAATTTAACCTTTCCAATCTACTCTCATGACTCATCAACAAGGCTTGAGCCTCTTCCATAGAGACCTCATCAACACATGACGTGATATTCACTACCACGTGACGTGATATTCAGTTCCTAAACCATTTAGGACTGCCATTACAAGATCTTGATCACTGATCTACTGTCCAGCAGAGATCAGGCTATCAACAATTGACCTCATCTTGTCACAAAAATATGAGATGAAAAGATTACCTTTCCTCATGGTCTGTAACTATGTTTTTAACTGAAGCACTCTTGTTTTTTATTGATTAGCAAAGTTTCGTTCTAATGCTTTCCAAATTGTCTCAGACGTTGAGTAATGAGCAATCGTACCAAAAACAGTCTCTGTTATTTAAGAACGTAACCAACTTAACAGTAGCCGATCATTCTTCATCCAAACAACATATTTTGGATTTGAATCGCCATTAGCTAGCAGTGGATTGGGCTATGTTTTCTTCCCAAACAAGATATCTTCAAGTTCATGCCCAATCACAGTTGGAATGATCTGCGACTTCCACTGCAGATAGTTGCTTCAATCCAGTTTCACAGAGAGTGGTACACTTAGTGAACTTGAGAAAGGAATTCCGGATTGTACCATGACTTTCATCTTGAAATCTCTGATACCATATCAGATTGTAAAAATATCAGCACAAGCTTTTTTTAAAATCTTGCAGCAGCTCTGTTATATATATAGAAAGATTAATCTGTCCACATACAATGAATGGGAGCGTCTACAACTTATGTATATGGACAATTGTCTTAACTATATTGGTTGAAGGCTAACAACCTTAACCATGTTACAACAGATTCTAACTATTAGTTGTCTTGACGACAGTTGAACTGTCTTCAACAATAACACCTTCAGTAGGGAAGCTTTTTTCTATTAAACTGATGATGCATAAGGTTTTCTCTAGTGCAATAAGGAAGTGTGGAAGCCAACATGCCAAATGGAGATTAAGTTTTAGGGGGATAACACTTTTTTAATTAGATTATCTCATGAAGCTGACAAGAATATTGAAAGTTTGTCCATGGAGCTATGACAGAAGGTTGTTGTTATTAGAACAATGCAAGGGTCTGTACCCGCCAAAAAAGATGGAATTTAAAAGGGTTGTTTTCTGGATACAAATACATAATCTTCCATTTATTTGCATGATTAGGAAGATTGGTTTGGCGATTGGTAGATAGGTCGGTGAAGTTTTAGAAGTTGACACTGCAGAGGATGGAGGTTGTTGGGAAAGATTTTTAAGACTGAAAATTGTTGTTAATTCACAACGGCCATTAATGCTAGGCATTAAAATCAAAGTAAGTGACAAGCAGACAAAGACATAGATTGATTTTAAATATGAAAAACTTAATGACTTTTGTTACAAATGTGTTCGGTTTGACCATGTCCATAAAGAATGCTCCATGGATCTTGATACCTTCTCCTCGGACACTTTTGATGGTTTCCAGTACGGTTTATGCATGAGAACGGAGGGTGACAACAAGTACCTAAGAAATCTCAAAAGCTCGTCGCCTCAAAGTTGCTAACCCGATAAGCAAGAAGAAGAATGGAAATACGACAACAAGGGCAAAATCGACAATAGTACTGGTGAGTAGAGTGTTCAGATCGGGGTCGACACCAGTGAGCAAGGTAACAAACTTCCAAACATAGATGACGTTGGTGGCAAGGATTCCAGAAAGAAGAATGGTGTTGATTTGGAAGCTGTGATCCTAGAGAAATCTTCTCAACGGCAATCAAGGCTGCCCATTATGGAAGGTGTTGAGAAAATGTTAACTGAATCCTTTTTTAAGCCTACAACGGTGAAATCTCTCTCTAGTTTGGCCAACATCACGGCCACATGTGGAGAGATGGAGCATATTCAGGTAGCATGTGAGAATCCCAAAATGACTTTTATCCACGTTGCAGTAGCAAAATCAGCGAAGATTAAGCTTCTCAAAAAACATTCAAGCCTAGCCGTAACGCTGATCAAATGTGCATAGAGGCGTCAAAATTGGGTGAGGCTCATACACACAACATAGCTAACAAACGTGGAACATGGAAACGGCTGGCACGTGGTAACGTTGTACCAATGGACTTTGAATCCAGTAGGGATGCAGTAACAAAGAGAAAATCTAGTGTAAAAGCGGAAGAATATAGTTGCACCAGGAAGAAGGCTCATCTAGAAAATGGTGAATTGGCGGCGGCTGGGTGTGTCTAGCCCCGCCAGACACAATGATTCTGTTAAGTTGGAATGTTCGAGGTATCGAGAATCCTCAGACATTCCGGGCTTTGCACAACCTTGTGCAACAAGAAAATCTCGATATATTGTTTCTTATGGAAACAAAAGCAACAAATAAACAAGCTGAGAATCTTAAATTCAAACTTCATCTTGAGAATTGTTTTAAAGTTAAGAGAGAAGGCTTCAATGGTGGACTTTTACTCTTATGGATGGACACTGTTTTTATTTCTATTCAATCTAGCTCAAGGGGTCACTTTAATGCAATTATTTTGGACCCCCAATTAGGTGATTGGAGAATCACTAGTTTCTATGGGGAACCAGCTTCAGTAGATCGAGTATACTCGTGGCAATTATTGAGAAGATTAAAATCTCATTATGAATTACATGGTTATGTAGGGGGATTTTAATGAGATACTATGGTCAAATGAGAAAATGGGAGATCAATCAAGATTGTCACATTTAATTGATGATTTTAAGGAGGTGGTGGACTTCTACAATTTGCAAGATCTTGGTTTCAAGGGCTCAAAATTCACATGGCACAATAAGAGAGTTGGTAGTCAGTACGTTATGGAGTGACTTGATCATTGGTTCTGCAATCTACCCTAGTCTGCTAAATTCCCACAAGCTAAAATGCAGAACCTAGATTATTGGTTTTCTAATCATCACCCTGTCCTATTATCAACAGATAAGATTATTAAGCAATAAGTTAGCCAACCATTAAGGTTCGAAGAAGTTTGGATACAAGAACCGGATTTCTACCAAGTAGTAGATGTGAAATGGAACCGAACCTTCACTGGTGAATGCTCTGTGGTAGAAAAAATTCAGGCCTGTTCTGACCATTTTAAATCATGGAGGAGATGGTCCCTATCACATAATCGTGAGGAGATAAAGAAGATGAAAGAGGTTCAGAAAGTTATCCAAAATGAGGCAATCCACAATCTAAAGGTGATGACGCAGATTAGCCAGACTGAACATGAACTAGATGTGCTAATAGAGAAAAAAGAAACCTACTAGTGTCAAATAGCAAAGGCGTTGTGGTTACAAGCAGGAGACTGAAATTCCAGCTATTTCCATCATAAAACTTCACAAAGGCGGAAAAGAAACCATATCAAAGGTGTGCAGGATCTTACCAGATCATGGACTGAGGATAAAAATCAAATAAGTGCCACTTTCATATCTTATTTTGATTTTTTATTTAGATCCTTTAACCCTCCAACAGAGACTATTCAGAAGAAAACTTCTAAGGTTCCCAAGAGGCTGACACCAGAGATGAATGTCATACTATGCCGCAAGTTTGATGCAAAAGAAATTAAAAATGCTCTCTTTCAAATGAACCCATCAAAATCGCTGAGAAAGGATGGAAGGACAAGAGCCAGTTATCAATCCTGCTGGAGTACGGTGGGTCAGAATGTTACTACTATGTGTTTGGATGTTCTTAACAATAGGGGTTTTATTGCAAGGACTAACCACACTCACATTGCGCTCATCCCAAAAACTAAGGAGCTAAAGTTAGTTTTAGACTTTAGGCGTATTAGCCTTTGTAATGTCATTTACAAGATCATTGCTAAGGCTATGACTAACAGACTTCGCCAGGTGATCTCACATGTTATGTCATAAACTCAGAGTGCGTTTGTGCCTAACCGCCTCATATCAGATAATGTGATGATTGGGTTCGAATGTATCCACCAGCTTAGAGACAGAAGTAAGAGGGAGTTCAGACAGATTGCTTTGAAGCTTGACATGAGT
The DNA here is from genome assembly GCA_035771175.1 of Paratinospora sagittata. Lineage (NCBI taxonomy): Eukaryota > Viridiplantae > Streptophyta > Magnoliopsida > Ranunculales > Menispermaceae > Paratinospora > Paratinospora sagittata. The sequence goes on along the minus strand of CM069596.1, from coordinate 26,085,886 downwards.
AAAGCCTATGATAGGGTTGAATGGTCTGTTTTGGGAAATATGATGTATGTTTTGGGTTTTCACTCGGATTGGATTGATTTAACACTCAAATGTGTATCAACTGTCTCTTATTTGATGCAGGTGAATGGTGAGATATGTGGGAACATTATCCCACAATGTGGTCTCAGACAGGGAGATCCCCTCTCCCCTTTTTCATTTCTTATTTGTGTTAAAGGACTATCTACCTCACTCAAACATGTTGAATCCCTAGATCTTATCTCTGGCATAAAGTTTGGTCGAAGAGGACCACAAATCTCACACTTATTTTTTGCAGATGACAGCCTACTTTTTACAAAAGCCACAGTTGATGAATGTACTCAATTAAAGGATATTCTTCAAGACTATTCAAAAGGATCAGGTCAAGCTATTGATACTGAAAAATCTGTTGTCTTTTAGTATTAATACTCCAACAGAAATTCGAGAAAATTTGCATCAGATGTTTGGTTTCCTAATTGTGGATTGCCACTCTAAATACTTGGACATGCCATCAATGATCACCCGGAACAAACTAAGTGTCTTCGAATCCATTAAGAAGAGAATATGGACTATGATTAAGGGCTAGAAAGCTAGGCTATTTCCATAGGAAGAAAGGAAGTGCCTCTTAAAACGATGATTCAAGTCATCCCTACATATGTTATGAGTTGTTTTAAACTCCCCATAGGGATGTGGAAATGTTTTGAGAAGCTTATGGCCAAATTTTGGTGGGGTAGTCTCTATTTAGAGAAAAAAATACATTGGAAGAATTTGGAAATCTCTATGTTCCTCAAAATTCTTTGGTGGGATGGGTTTCAGAGATATGAAATTGTTTAATCAAGCTTTATATATTAGCTAAATAGGGTTGGCGATTGATTATGAATGATTCCTCTTTGGTGGCAAGGGTGATGAAGGTTAAATATTATCAAAATAATTCTTTTCTCCCGGCAAGATTGGGCTTTAAACTCTCTTTCATCTGGCGAAGCATTTTATGGGGTCGGGATCTACTGAATCTTGGTCTAAGGTGGTGTATTGGTGATAGATCCAAAGTGCGAATCTTCTAGGATCCATGGTTTCCATGAGAATCAACCTTCAAACCGATTTTTCCTTTTTCTTTTAACCAATATGCCCTAGCACAAGAGTTACTTGACACGCATGGAAGATGGAACTCTCAGCTGGTCAAGGATGTCTTTCATGCAGACGATGCCGATATGATCTTATCTATCCCTTTGAACAGCCACATGACTACTGATTCACTAGTATGGCACTTCGATAAAAGGGGATGTTTCTCAATAAAAAGTGATTACAACCTAGCTTTCTCAAGACGAATGAATGATTCCTCATCTTGATCCCCAATCAAACACTGATTTATGGCGTAGAATGTGGCATCTAAATATTCCAAGTATGGTGAAAATTTTCTTTTGGAAATCAATTCATAGATGTTTACCTTTGGGAGAAAACTTAGCAAGGCGCAAAATCACCAATATGCCCATGTGTACGGTTTGCAATAGTTCCTCGGAGACTATGCAACATGTGTTCGCTTCGTGTGGAGTGGCGTAAAAGGTTTGGAGGAATCTGCTCCCTAAGGGGAGGAAGGGGCGACAATGGCTGAAGGATATTGATGCAATATTTGCTAAAGTGACTCAAGGTGGTAACCTAAGCAAGGTGGATTGGGAATTGGCCATAACAGTGTGCTAGGCAATATGGTGCAATAAGGACCGGATGGCTAATGGAGATCTAGGGTATGAAGGGACTGCCATATCGAAGTGGGTTAACAGCTTTCTCACAGCTTTCCACGATGCGAGATCCAAGCCTCAGACAATCGCCAACAGACCCTAGACCACGATGCAGATTGATAGAACTCATTGGGTTCCCCTTCCTACTGGAACATTCAAGATAAACAACAATGTCGCCATGGATAAGGACCATGGAAGAATTGGTTTGGGCATGGCCATCAGAAACAATCATGGGCAGTTAATCCTAGCTGCATCATCCTTTCTACCATATTTTCCAAATGGGGATGTAGCTGAAGGCTTAGCCATGAAGAAAGGACTCAGGTTAGCATCTGAGATAAGATGCTCTCCCCTCTAGGCTAAATTGGATTCTTTATCTCTCATCAAGATGATCAAGGATCAACATCAACACCGTTCAGAGATGGATTGATTATTAGTGACATCCTCCAATTCAGATCATCATCCATTATCACTGATTTCACTCATACTCCCAGAGTTAACAACTCGATTGCTCATGCTTTAGCAAGGAATGCTCTTTCTATTTCAAAAGAATATGTTTGGATGGAAGAAGGCCCTCATTATAGCTCTCTTTTCTCATTAATGGAACTACTTTTCCCTCAAAAAAAAAAGAAAAAAAAAAGGTGTAGGTAAATATTTAATCATCGTTAATATCACTCAAATACCATACCCAAACGGACTTGTCTTAAGGCTGCAAGCAATCAAAGCTGCAACTTGAAAAAGTAATATTATTACCAACATTGGCTTGGTTCAGATGGCTTGGCATCCATTCTCCTTAAGCGAAGTCATGGGTTACAAACATCCCTCGTGTATAAAGAGACCTTTTACTGGGAGACCTTTGCACCTTCGTGGTCCAACCCGGGTTGAATTCAGGTAGATTGGTCTAACCACAATACGGATGAAGACATCACCTCGGTGCCGCTAGCGATAGACCAAAAAAAAAAGAAAAAGTAATATTATTTAATCATCAATTTCTTCTATTTCATTTATTTTATGCCAACCGCCACCAAACTACAGAGACAACGATTTGAACTGACTGATTGAATGATTGGATCGATGGCTTAAAGGCTTAAAGCATAGAGCAATCTATCAGTAATAAATTAATAACGCCATTAATATTAATTGTTTCGGTAGGTAATTGATGATTTTTTTACTTTGCAATGTAATTATGGTAAAACAGTAAATAACTAGCTAGCAAGAATGTGAGACATAACATAATTTGCAATGAATATATATATAAAAAAAAACTCTATTGATACTAGCCTAGTACTTTATAAAAATTAAATTTGCTCACTAATGTTCAAAATGTAGATAACATATGATACTTTCTGAAATCTGAAGGATGTTACCAGTTACAAACAGCATGGTCTCTTCTATCTGTCTTTGTTTTTTTTTTTTTAATTAGATCTTCATAATTAAATTGAAAAACCTCCCTGCAGCTTCTTGAAGCTCTATTTGATTTTCCTTTTTCTTTTCTTTTTTTCTTTTTTTCTCCTGATGGACTTGATGAAGCCTTGATTTTTTACAAAGCTTCTTATTTCTTTGTCGCTAGTTGAATGTAATAGATGCCACAGGGGCGGTGTAGGCCACCTTCCTATCATAGAGATATTTGAAGATTTCATATTGCATTAATATTTCAGCAATCATATACATTTGAAATACTTGCTCCCTTTCACCAAAAAAAAAAAAAAAAGAAGAAATACTTGCTCCTTGTGAACCATAGAAATTAGATACTATAATGTCCACAAGGCTAGAAAAATGGGCATTGAAAAAGTATGGATGGTCTCCACTTTTATCAACCACAAATATATATATATATATATATATATATTAGAGATATTTCAGACTGAAAGCCACATATAATGCTCTTAAATTTATGTCTCCCATTGAAACACCAAACAGGGGTCATTTTATTTCCCTTCCATATTTTGATTAACTCAAGAAATGGGTAAAAATATATAACTTTGCTCACAAAAATTTAAAAATTTAAAAATAAAAAATAAAAAATCCAAAAGTATACAATATCATGATTCATAAATTTTGTTTCAGAAGTTAAAAAATAACATAAATAGATACAAAATCTGCAGAAAACCCAGCTAGCAAAACAGTTATATATTTGTGGAATTACAGTAAGATCACTTCAAATAAATCAAATACAATAAAAATAAATAAAAAATAAAAACCCACATCCAAAACTGAAGCGGGCTTAGCTAAACATAAGGCATTGAACTAAGGTGTTCACCCATATATAAACAATCCCCATGCAATATTTAGCTATAATCACCTCCTCTTACACTTGCCACAAGTCAAGTTAATCTCATACCATAAATAGGATCTGCTTCAAATTCTACCTCAAGTTTCATAAAGCATGCAAACCAAGCGACATCGAATTTACGCATTTACTTTTGGCACCCGCATTCCGAATCCACGGCCAACCCTCTCGACCCTGTTCAAATATTTCATCGATGATAAGCGTCGGTGTGTTGTTTAATCAGAAAATTTAAGAATATGAAGTTATGAACTGAATTTACTAGACAAGAACCTTAGAAAAAAAGAAGAAGGAATTTGTTCAAATCAACAAGCTAAAAGCAATATATATGTCTGCACCGATAAATTAAACTCGCCTATTTCTTTATGAACAATTATGCTACCATCAATTTGGATTAAATCTCATGTCCTAGTCATTGAGGCATTCTAAGAGGAAACAAAGAACATAACTTTTCAGTCTATGATTTCTAATTCGTTAGCATACGGAATACTATCAATGAAAGAAAAGGATCCATTGTTAAAGTATTGAGACTTACGTGGGAGCGAGTTTGCCCAAGCTATCAAGTTCTTCACCAGTATCTGCATCGAAAACCTTCCCAGAAATCTCTACCGTATAAGATTTATTTATGATAATCGGGAGCCCCCTACTCGAAAGTAAATTCAAATCTTTCTGATGAAGCTCTCTCCCATTTACATAAACACCAGTGTTTCCACCGGCACAATTCTCCGGCATCGGATAGTTAAATTCATCAATATATGGCTGAAACAAGAATAACAATCCTTTCTCATCAATATATTGCAGAACAACATAGACTAAAATTGTTTTAAGATATAGTGAAAACTTACAGGAATTATGCCAAGACAAGGTTGGCCCATCATGCCCCAGAACCCAGCTCGGTAGTCATACCTGATCATGGCAAATGGAAAAGCACATGATCATAAGAACAAGGAAGAATTTAATAGGTAACAAGATGAAAGCATTGAACAAGCACAGCATTAAGAATTAGACCAAGGAAGCAAATTATCCAAAGAAATCAAAGAAAAGAACCAATAATGCATATATATCGTGTTATAGAAGATGGTATAGTTACCAGTATTGTCCCTGACGGACTGGTCCGGCTTGCTTCTCAGCCTTCTTAACCAAGCGCTCTGGTATCGGGTGCCCATTAATTGAAACACTAGACCTTCCATCCTCTACTGTCTGGTTAGATTTGGAGAAGTCTTTGAAGCTCTTCTTGATGAGACCTGCAAAGAACGAATCGCTACCCTTGTTCATCTTAGGTCGGTCTTCTTCCTTAGTTACCTCTCCGGAGTCCTGAGACATCCCAGTGTTTGAATATTCACTAAACGAGACCTCCATCTCAGTTGCCGCAGGTGCATCTTTCACAGAATTCTGCCGAGATGTAGACTTGGTCACTGCAACATCATCTTTATCGGTGCGTTTACTCCGGTTTCCCTTTCCAAACTTGCTTGCCAATTGTTGAACAGTAGAATAATCAAAGTGCTCACGCAGGGGTGAACCGGGAAGTGGTGGAGTCATATTTGCTTTTTGGTTCAGTTCTTCAGAGTTGGATGCCTCCCTTTGAGGAATCGGTCTTTCGGGAGTCTCAGGACTTTCTTCATCCTCGGAAACACAAGATGATGAAGATAGAACTGCCTGATCCTTCTGAGACTCGCTTAAATTCACCTTTTGCTCTGTTTGTGGCATTGCTGGATCAGAATCTAAAGCCTGAAAGTTATAACCAGAGTGATCATAATCATCGGATAAAGAATTCAAGCTAACCCGATTAACACGATCACGTGGATGTAAAGAACTAGCTACTGCCACCTCTGCTGAGCCATTGTTGAATTCTAGAGGAATTTCCTTCGCTTGTGCAGAAACAGAAACAATAAGATTCTTGTCCTCTAACAAAATCGAGTTTATAGTAGAACAAGCCCCACATCGAAGCTTCTGACAATTTTTTTCTAGTAACAAAAGCTTCTTTGGTAGTTGAAGCAATTCGAAGCAATTACAACAAGCTATAAATGGTGCCCCACCAGCTATTGGCCGGAAATGACGCCCATTTCTCTTACCTATACCTGCTCTTTGCGCAGAGCCACCCCAACCAAGACTGCCCATTTCCGCATCAATATCACTCGGTCTCCTTATTCTCGGTGGTGGTGGCTCATGAGAATGCAATGGAGGAGGTGGATTGAGAACAGTAGGATTGTAACCTTGTGGTCCAAATGCACCGAGATTTTCACCATGGTAAAACATGGGATTATTCGTCGGAACATCCGCAAACCTTCTATTCTGCAAAACAGCCGGCGGAATGGCTGGCGGAACTTGTGCCGGGACTTGCCAATGTTTTTCATAGCAATGTACACAAGAACATGCTGGCTGGTGGAAGAAGGTATTGTGAGGATACCGGACGGGATCATGATGAGCGTCCATATTATACGGTCTGTAGTAGTAGTCATGAGGGTGGTGTTGTGGCCCTTGTGGGGGGTAGCGGTGAAAGGGTTGGTTCTGAGCTCTTGCTGGTTGGGGCCCAAACAAATCTCCATACCCAGGAATTTCATTTGACGCGTTCATCGGAGGATAGAAGCTATGCACATCCATATCATGCCTATTCATCAGTGGAACAGTTGGTTCATGGCCATGGTTGTTAAAATATAGCGGCCTCCGAACTTGTTTACCCGCCATTGAAGGATGCAAAGAAGCTCCATTAGACCCGTATGATCGCTCCGGTATCCAACCATCATGTCCACCATAAGGATCTGGAGGAACAATCCTCCCATCCATTGGAACTCTTTCTTTCGATTTGTCCCCCAAGTCACGAGACCTACTGAGTTGATCTTTCAATTCTTCAAGCTTTTTCAACAGCTCCGCTCGATCTTGTTCAAGGCTCTCAACTCTATCTGGACCATCGAGATTGTTCAAATTCTTCATCGGATCAACATACCCATAATTAGAACCTTGGTTCAGATGATTCGAAGGCCCTTCATCGGGGTATTGAGAAGTTGAAAATCGCACCCCCTCACCTACATTTCTAGGGTTTCTCCTATACAACGTTCCCATTGTGACTTGATCTCGGGGCTTCCAGTCGGGAATTTGCTGAGATCTTCGATGCCCGTTTCCGAGACTTATCTGAGGCTTAATCTCTCCAATTTCCTTCTCCAAATTCACTCTACCCAAATCATCCTCACCCAAATTCATCTCACAATTATCCCCATTATCCCCATTTATCCAATTATCCACAGGAGCCTTACAAGGGCGCCTATACTTGGTACCAAAACTAGGTTCTTGTTCTATAATTCTTCGATTTTGCCGCAACGGCGCCGCCACTGCAGCAAGTCCATCACTTGCTGTTAATTCTCTATCTTCAGTTCTACTAGAAGAACTACTGTTTGAATTATCAGTTCTTAATCCTTCTCTTCTTTTTTTCCTAATTTCTTCTAACCCTTCCGTCTCTCTATCACTCTCAGATTTCTCAGAACCCAATTTAACAACAACCCTTTGCTGTTCTTCAACAGATTTCCCCGTTGACGACGACCCATCAGTTGAAATTGATTTGTTTTTCACTGTAGAATCAAAATTTAAAGAAAACCCAGAAAAAATAAACATTTAAAAATCACAAAAAAGATTAAAAGATTAAAACTTGATTGGTTTTCTTTGATTTGCTTACCTTGAAGAACAGCACCACATCCACCACACTGATAGACAGGGAAATCTGGGAGCTCTGGTAGAAGATTTTCGCATTTTGGGCAACGAACAAGTCGAACTTTTGATCCTTCCGCCATTTTTTCAAGAACAAAAGTACTTACTTACCCAGAAGAATCAAAAACTAAAAAAAAAAAATTACAGAGCTCCAACAACAAAAACACTTGACACCCAAGATCATTCACACAGAAATCTCCATGAAAATAGCACCATTAAAGCATCTGAGAAAAGAAAAGAAAGGAGAAAAAGAACATATTTTGGGGTTCATTTGAGAAGAGAAATGAAGGGTTGAGCTGTAAATCACGAAGGAAATGAAGTAGGTTCAATTTCGAGTTGCTTTGTTGACAAATCAAAGCTACAATTTTTCGATTTTTTTTATTTTTTGGCTTCCACGTTCATTAACTCGTTACAGACAAAATCGATTTTCCATATGCAATTTTCGCGTTTTTTTTTCTTTTGTTTTTTTCTGGAGAGAGAGAGAGAGAGAGAGAGAGAGGCTTTTTACAACTGCGGTTTCCCGAAAAAAGTGAGAGCTTGGCTGCTGGAGCTTGGACTTTGGGAAGAATGAGAGAGGAATATTTTTGTCTGGAGCTGCAGTCCAGGATTCTCGGCTGCAATATGCCGGGTGAGATTTTTTATTTTATTTTATTTCCTATTTTATACATAAAGTTTAAGTGTCAATATCTGTCTTATTAGTTTAGTAGTTGAAACATGTATATATTATTACAATAAGAATACTTAAGACTTTTAACGCTACAGCCTTAATTTTTCCTTTTAAAATATCCTTGAAAAACATATCTTAATTTTTTATTAAAATTGTTTATTTTTATTAGTAATAAGAGTAAAATAATAAGTTGATATTTATAACATTACTTGTTATAATCATATCAAAATACAAAAAAATATACTTTTTTTCTATATGTTTTTTTTTTTAATTAACCTATAATAAAATACAAGTGTAATAAATAAAATAGTGGTCCCCCACCAATGGGAATATATATTGAGAGAGAGCTAAAGAGAAATATAAGAAATATAATAAAAATAACACGTACGATGTAAGTGCATTTCTACTAGTTGTTAATAATTTCCAAAAAACATTTTTAGTATATTATCTCTAATTAATGATTTGTTTGTTTAAAATGAAGGCATTTTGAATAAAAACTTAATTTATTTGTTTAAACTAAATGCATGTTCTAAATACAGATTTGTTAACTTTTATCTTGAATAGTCTTTCATCATCTTAAATATTTATTTGAAAGGATAGAAGTATTCCACTAAAAATAATAATAATAATAATAATAATAGTAATAGAAGTAGCACACTATAATAAGGAGGGATAATACAATAAATGAGGTTAGTTCGTTGGATGAGGAACGCACCTTAAGGAGGTTGAGGGACTCACACCACAAGTTCGAGCTTGTCTTGACATATCCCTGTTGGGAGGGCTGCCCAAAATTGTCTCTGCAATGCTCGAAGTCTAAAAGAATTAGTCTCGCCCTTCGGGGAAGAGGACGTACCTTCTCGATGCTCAAAAATCGGTCACCAAAAAAAAAAAGATAATACAATATTTTTTGTTAAAAAGAATATGAGTACATCCTATGCGCATTACAAGATAATCCCTCTATATATGTGTACATATTATGTCACACTCCATTTCAAAAATACTTTGAACAAAATACAACCAAAAATATATCTACTATATATATACCTACAAGTATATTAATGATTTATCATAAAAACAGTATGGGTAGAGGTGGAAGATTGATAAAGATTTCAAAGAGACAAGTGCATTCTAATGATTTATCAGGAATCTCACATGTTCAACTTTTGATAGCATTCAACCACATCACTTTACTTTAACTTTTTAGTAGGTTAACTTTAATGAAGTTGTAAATGATGAGAACTAAATGCCTTCTTGGATCATTCTAATCATGAATTCTAATAATCAAATTGTTACTTTCTTTGACCATTTGAAACTCATTAAAATAAAATGTACATATATAAATTAAGCTGATACCCAAAAGAAGTAGATGGTCTATTAATACTGACCACATTCAAGACTTAGACTTTTAGCAAAAAAAAAAAAATGAAATACAAAAAAAAAAAAACTAATGTTAAAATTTCTATGAATATGAGCACAGAAAATGTTTTGATGTTCCGCATCATAATATATATATATATTAGTGTTTGTACTCGTGTGTTACACGTAATTTTTATTAAAAATATAATTTAAAAAAAACCTTTTTTATAAAAAAAAAATAAGATATATTTTGCTTTTAATATGATCAAAATGACTAATATCATTAAAAAATATGAATAAGAAAAATTAGAAGTAAAATTTAGAACTTAAAAAAGTAAATTGAAAAAAAAAAATTAAGAAGGCCTAAAAAGTAGGGATAGGAAAAAATCTAAAAATTAATTTAATTGTCATATTATTATTTTAATTCATTAACTATAAAATTAATTTTTTAAAATAAAAATAAGATAAACATTTTAAGAGTATTATAAATAAATAAAAAATTAAGGTAAAAAGTTTTTAAATACTATTATTATTATATATATATATATATATATATATATATATATATATATATATATATATATATATATATATATATATATATTGTGCATATATACATACATTGTAGGTGGTGGAACCACGTCTAAAGGGGTTCCACAAAAGTGACCTACTACAATGACTGTTGGGTTGTCTCACACGTTAAGGTGCAATGTCTGTGGGCCCACCAGAAAGTGAATTGCCTGAACAGCATAAGAAGTCTAGAACGCAGATCCAGAGAATACACAGTTGCTATATTTATAGTTCAAAGACAGTTGAAAGATCAATCTCAGTTCCCAAAGTAAAAAAAATAAAAATAAAAGAAGAAAGGCAAAGTAATAAAGAAAAAAGAGACAAAATATATATATATATATAAAAAAGACAAGAATATCAGCTGTAGACTCTGATTTTGACCAGGCAGAATAAAATATCGGCGATTTAAGGCAATTAATCGCTGACCATATCAGCTATATAAATATATAGAAGACAAATGAAACCATATTCTTAACTAATATTGATCATGATCATAACGTCATTAGAAATTTTCTAAGAATGTAAGGACTTATTCTAAGTAAAGGGAAGAAATAGGTTGGTGACTTGTACTCGCTTGTACATTAAAGGGCGTTTTCTAAGCAAGATGTTGATGTGTGTTTTGACTTACTCAAAAATATTATTTATATAAGTATATATATATATTATTATTAAAATAATAATCAACTAATTCAACAATTAATTATACATAATGTGGGCTGTGGGAACTCTTTAAATTTGGAAACTAGATTGAAATCAATATAAAAAAATAAAACTTACAAATGGAGTAGTGCAATTAAAATCACATGTACAATTCATATATATATATATATATTAGCTTAGTGACCCTCAATCTAAGGTATATGAAAGCCTAGATAAAGTGGGCTCAAAACCCAATAATGGGCACAAAGGTCTAATATAAAAGTACAACCTATGTTATAAAAAAAATAATAAAAAATAAAGCACCAGCTCTCTCTCGCACTCTATATCTATATCTATACTATATATAATGTTAAAACCTCTTAACTTACGATTATTGTTGAGAAGGAGTTCATTCTCATAGTTCCTTGGGGTCCTAGCTCGTTAGAGCTCGGATTATCGCTAAGAAGGAGACCACTCTCAAAGCACGTCAAGCTCAAATCATTGTCGAGCTCACGGGACAAGAAGTTTTGCGAAAATTCTTCTAAGTCCCATAGAACAAGCTTTCCAAGCAGAGCTCACAGGACAAGGATTTTTGCAAACATTCTTCTAAGTCCCATGGAGCAAGCTCTCCGAGCAGAGCTCACAGGACACAAATTTTTGCGAAAATTCTTCTAAGTCTCAATAGAGCAAGCTTTCTGAGCCGAGGTCATGAGGCAAGAATTTTTACGAAAATTCGTCTAAAGCTAGAGAAAATAGTTTGCCAAAGAAAACAGGTGTAAGATAATTTTTCTAAGTACCCAAGGTCAGCTAGAAAAAAAATGAACAACAAGTAAAGGACGAAATTTATCCAAAAATTGATGAAGAGTTTTAGCTTGGCATCCGAGCACAATTGCAGAAAAGACAGAAATAAAAGACAAAGGCCTAGAGACCTAGAATGACAACATCGCCATCAGCCCCATGCTGCTCGACCTCGGTCTCTCCTTGGCCTTCTCTCTTAGTTCTTACCACCGGCTCTGCAACAACAGCTTCCCCAGCAACCGCTTCTTCTTCGGCTCCATCAGCCATTTCCTATTGTTGCTCGACCGTGAAGTTGTCAAAGGCGGCCATGTCAACTTTATCCATGAAGTACTTGTTGAATTCGATCCTCATGTGGATCTGACCCATCTCGTACTCGTCACACTTAAAGTCATCAAACTCTTGAGAAGCCTTAAACTCCTCAACAGCACGACGAGCCGAGCTGACCAGCTGGGACTCCAGGGAAGCAACCTTTGCCTTCAAAACTTCATTTTTCGAGGCCGACCTCTGCAGTTTCGACACAGTGAAGGACAACTCAGAATCAGTCTTGGCAAGTTGGCCCTCGAATTCCTCCAGCTTCTTGTCCATCTCCTCTTTCAGTTTCTTCTTCTCAACCTCGACAGAAATGGACAGGTCATCAACCTTCTTCAGAATTAGAGAAACTTGATGGGCAGCCTGAAAAAGAACAAATGCACAAGTTAGACCAGGCATATTGAAAAAATTACAAGTAGCACCGAGAAAAGGCTTGTTACCTCGACACACTTCACAAACGCGAGAGAAACGTTGTCTCGGATGTGGTCGTCCTTGCCCAGGTCGACCTCTGATCAAGGAAGTCCGATCTGGTAGCCCTGAATTATGTGATCTTAATCATCAAGCTTCGTCACTGGAGGCCCCATCTCACAGAGCTTCTTGCCTGGTCTGCAGTAGGAGACATCGAGCACCCGAGTTTTGCAGTTGCGCAGAGCTGCAGCTTCTTCTGACCGCAACCGGAGAAGCCATAATCGTTGCAGGCAAAGCAGAAGAACTGCCAATCGGGGTGGCCGGCCGAGATCGAGCCTCCTACTCAGCAGGTGAGTTGACTTTCTGAGCGACGACTAAGTCTGCTCAAAAGCTCGCATACACTCACGGTTGAAGGTGCGAGTGCTTGTCTTCTTAGAATACATGATCTTAGCCGGATAACCTGCAGACAAATCAATGGTAAAAGGAGGTTAGCTCGGGACAAAACCTGAAAGCCATTAAAATCAACAAGTATCACTTACCCGTGAAAAATTCTTGTTTGTTAATAAGGTCTGCTGCAAAAAGACGAGTTGGGGTCAAGATGACCTCGTAAGAGCGATCCAAGTAATTCGTGTGGTAAATCTCCTTCAATTTAGAGAGGTCAGCCCCGGTGTCTTCGCCGGACTATCTCAGTGAATTGTAAGGAAGAGCAAAGCAGAATTTAGGCTGAGCTGAACTGAAATACACATAATGCAATGGAGAAAGAAGGACAGATGTCAGCTCGGTACCTGGGCATTTAAATTGGGTCAGCACGCCAGCTTCCTCAGCTCAGTCCCTTGAGACAAGAACCAGATGTCCTTCCACCTTTTGTTAGCAGTTGGGTTCTCGGTGATGAAGGATGCATGCTTGTTCCTGCTCGCCCACGTGCTTGCGTAGTACCAACCAGAGCAACGTGGGTGGAGTTTGAGCTGGTAGCAAAGCTTGAACTTGGTGTCGGACTCAGACTCAACCTCGATCGCTTCATCGTCCAAGGAGGCCTCCTAGGCTTAACGACCGGATGTGCTCGGCTCATCTTAGACCCTCCACTTTGAACCTAGTCCCGAGCAGAGCAACGATTAAGGGTGACATCACCTTGGCTAAGGATCTCGACGCCCTTAGAAAACTCCTCTAACGGCTGAACAGCCTCTGCCACTTCGCGAAGCGGTTGCTCGGCGTCACCTCCACTTGTTGGAGACTCCGCCAGATAAGCAAAGAAGCCTTCCATGAAAGCCATAAATACTAACTAAATTAAAAAAAGAAGGAGAGCTGAAAAAATACCGAGCAGGAAACAAGAGCTAGACGTTGGAATGTCCAAGTTGGAACAAAGACGAGCTAGTAAAATTCCGAGCTTGGATAGAAACTGTGAAAATATATCTTCAAATGAATGGGAACCACTGTATATAGAGGGACCCGTTGGACTTAGAGCCATTAGATGCAAAATGATGCAAATCTCGAGGAATATCCGACGGCCCTGGCCAGAGCAGGAGGGGTTCTATAAGGTACGGATCTCGAGGAGAATCTAACGGTTTTGAGCCAACCAACTATGTCAACAAGCCGATGAGATCCACAACCGCAGTCTTCGAATCCCGAGGAACATTCGATGGTCCAAAAGACATCAAACACGATACGAATCTCAAGGAAAATCGAAGATGAAAGTAAGCCTTTCGCCCCAATTAGGGCTAAAAGGCTTGGGGGGTAAATGTTGGATGGTTAGCTCGGGTATGAGCTGACCTGGACATCAGCAAAGCTGACGTGGCATTATAAAAAACATAAGCCATGTGAATAAGCTGGCGAGTCGAGGTAGCGGAGTTAAAATCACATACGACGATACGACTGACAAATCAGCTCGACCGGCCCAGATTTGACTTAACTAGGGAAAACCGTCCAGGCCGATTTAGAGAGATGATGTTTACGAAAACCCCGAAAACACGATGGTGACGATAACTCGGCCCAGCCTAGCTCTGTGAAGTTCTGCTCAAGGTTCGCAGGTCGGCCTTGAGCCGAGATGATCATTCCAGACGAGATAGAGAAGATAAGGGAGTCCTTCTTAGCATGCCACATCTCGAGGAATCTGGAATAGCTGTACGTATCAAACACAGACTTCGACATTGAGACGGAATAAGACTCATTCTCCAAGACGAACCAGGAAGATAGGGATCATTCAATCCGACCGACCAGGAATAGTTGAGTTCATCCAGCTCATCTCAACTAACGACAAGACTACACGTGGCACATGCCTACTGGGTAGCTAGCATCTTCGACCAGAGGATCTCCTCTATAAATAAAACCTACAACCTTCCTCATAAGATTCGAACAACTTTCTACAAGAGTTATTGCTATAGTCTTAAACAAGCTTTGACTTAGGTATCGGAGCGTCTTTGGCCAGCACCACACCGGTGTTCCTTACGATAGCCCTATTTCTTTCCCTCTTCTTCTCAGATCTCGCTGATAAACCCTCGCCGTAGTCGGAGAGTTCGCAGTTCCAGATCCAATCATCTCCCTCACGTGTTTATATACTTGGTGTTGGTCAGATTTTGCACCAATAGTGTAAATAAAATAGTAAAGCAATTTATTGTATAGTTAATGTTGGACTCATTTCTCGGTGTACCGAGCTGGATGCCAAGTCATCAAACACATCAGCCAGATCAACCATCAAATGATGGCGTTAGCTTGATAGACTAAGATACCGACCTCATGTGACAAATACCGACCTGCCGGAAAGATAGACTACTTGTCAGCAACGACATAGACGTCGACTCATACCTCTGAGCAGGTACCAAGGTACCTACCAGGTATCAACCTGGTCGATATAGACAAACTCGTACACGACGATAACCTGCTAGCTCAACATACCGAGTTGACCAACACAGTTGTTATTCGACACGGATAAGGATTACATATGATCACTGCAACAAATTTGAGATTCTACACTAAAAATAGGGTGACACGCCAACCAGGTTGAAGATCCTAATTACTATAAATACCCCTTGATCCTTCATTAATAAGGTATGCCATTAATTACAAAGTCAGTGTGATTACATAGCTCTGAACTGACTTAGACATCGGAAGGTCTTCGGCTGGCACTACACTGGTGTTCCTTACGATAGCCTATTATTTTCCTTTCTTTCCCTTTCGGGTCAGACGTCTCGGGCAGCCAAGTTATTACCCAAGTGGGTTCTGGCTCAGCGTGTCCCCTCCATCTCATCATCTACTAGTGTTGATCAATTCTTGTACTAACAGTTAAAAAATAAGAATGTTAAGTAAAAGTAAAGTTATAGAAGTTTGAACTTACAAAAAAAATTCAAAATGTGGATATATGGTGTAAAAGTAGAAATCAATTGTTACATAAAAATTACATTATCTAACATTAAAAGCAGCTATATATATATATATGTGTGTGTGTAAATAAAAAAATCAGATTAATTAGCTTTTAAGGAATAATTTTAAAACTTTGGTAAAAAATAGCTTCTCTACGAACAAAGTAATCTTACCCAAAAAAAAATATATTGAAGAGACAGCAGCATTTTGGCAAGGGCGCCCCTAACATTACCCTTAACTAATATTCCATTATTAGTTAATGTAATTCATCCTTAGTAACTAATAGTCTATCATTAATTAGTTATTCTCCTAAAAATAATTATTATTAAATCATGTAGAAAAACTTTATAACTTTAAACAAAAGAAAAATAAAGAAGTGTTGGTACAGAGAAGCTGTGTGGGGTTGCAGAGTTAATAGTTTAGGTGGTGGAAAAGCGCGGGGGGTTGCGTCCTTTCACACGGTGCCATTCACTCGGCTACCTGAAAAAATGGCCGATTATTTTATTTTATTAAGAAAAGATAAATAAGTTGGGTAATTAAAAAAGTGTGGGTCCTTAAAAGAAGCGAAAGCGTAGCGAATCTCAGTCTGAACCTTTAGACGCGTTGTGTTGTGCAGTCACCGTAGCATTCTTTCAAAATATCCGTTTACGTTTACGTGCCGCTCACTCTGTCTCTGAATTATTATTATTTCTCTCTCTCTTTTTTTGTTTTTCAAGTGATTTTGTACTTCTGTGAGTCGTCTAGCTATGTCGCTTTCTGTTTGTTTGAACGCCACGTGAAATTATTATTATTAATTTTCCTTTTAACCATTATTTTTTATTTAAAAAAAAAAAAAAAAAAAAACAATCAGTGACAAAGATTGGAATTGTAATTCAAGTAACTTAACTGAAGGAAAATGATGTTTTGAGGACTCAAAAGAAATAAACTCAAGAAAGACTATACTCAAATATGATGGTCTCCACGCTACATGTATTAAACAACTCCAAGTTGATCTATGAAAAACCAATGTTTAAGTATACTTCCCGAGTTTATTATGGTAGTCTCTCTATTTGGTCTTTTAATTAGTTTTTCACTTTTATGTTTTCACCATTCCTACTTTTTAGTCTACTTCATGTATATTATCATTACTCTATTTTATCTTTTAAAATATAATATTTTATAACCTTTGAATATAAGTTCTAAGTCCTAGGGCACAACACTTCTTGTAGGTGGAATTATGCCTCTTGTGAGGGGTTGGTTAATTGAGATGCATGTAAATTGGTACAAACACCCTCACTGGTACCAAAACATAATAACATTCTACTTTTTTTCTATTTTGATATTCTTACTTTTATATTTCATAGATAATAATATTTTACTCACTCAACTCATGAACTAAACCTTTTTTTAAATACATGGCATTGGCGGCATGAATTGTTTCTCTCTCGTAATGTACTGATGTGGTGTATTGTCAATTCAGTTTGGATATAAATTTGAATATATTTTTTGTTATTTTAGCACTCCTCTTTATCTTTTTCTTCAAAAAAAAAAAAAAAAAAGAAAAAACTTACAATGATAAATAATGTCATCACACACTCTATCATCTTTTATTATACTAGTTATACTTTGGCTTATTGGTTATAATGAATAAGGTTGTAAATATTCATTGGTTCTCCTAGTCAAATACTAAATCAACATATAATGTTCAAGATAAAAGAAATTATATCAACTCCCTAATTAAGGAGGTGTGTCATAGTCCGATATTATCTGAGTGTGGAAATAGTTGTTGGGCTATAAATGAATAAGTAGTTTCAAGTATGTAAACACTTGGGAGGACCTTGAGGACAGCGTGATGTGAGATTAGATATATACAATGTTGTGATAACTTAGCTATAACAATAGATTCAATCCCAATATTAGATAAATTATTAATTAAATTCTATCTTTATAAGTATATTCCCAAACCTTGATTTAAATCTAATTTGATAACAACCAACAAATTATAGTTAAATATTTGTTAAACAAGACATTTTTCTATGAAAAAGTTGATATAACGATACCCAATTGGATACAAGTTAGTTGTAGTCCATGCATGTGAGAAGTGGGAAAAGTACTATTGCATGCTTCATATAATATATTAGAGTTATGCATTTCTTAATTGAATTACTTGACTTATTTCAAGTTGAGTTTTCCAATTATATAACTTAATTAATGAATAGTTTTTTTTTGAAATTGTCAAACTATGATACACAAATCATTAGACTAAGGATCTATTTGATACGTGAGAAAATTGTTGTTTCTCAAGAAAGAAAATTGTTGTTTCTCAAGAAAATGAAAAATTTTCTTGAGAAAATAAAAAAAATTGTTTAATTGTCAAAATTAATTTCTTGAGAAGAAATTTCTCACCCATCTTATTTTCTCATCCAAAATTTCCAACCGTGAGAAAATATAATTTTCTCCTGATAAAACTTTTAATATTATTGATAATGTTCATGTTATATTCAATGAAACTTCTTATTTTACATTCTCTTTGCATCGCAATGTATCAAAAAATATTTCCTCATACACAATCAAACAATCATGAGAAAACTCTTAAAAAAACTTGCTTGAAAAATTATTTTTCAAGAAATCCACATTCTCTCGAAAATAATTTTCTCTAGTATCAAACAAGCCCAAAGAAGAAAACGGTCCATTATGTAACACAAATTAATGTGTAACAATTTTCTTAGGTTGCGTTTGGTACACGACAATCTTTAGATGACAATGAAAATCAATATTACATGATTCAATGAAATATAAATGTTGTTGGGATGATGTTGTTAGCATTGCATTTTTATTTTTACTATATTTTCTTTAATTTGATAGGTAAAAGTGATGGATTTTGACATTAATGCCTCAAGTCTTTGAAATTAAAAACTCAAAAAACAAACGTAAGAAACTATACTTCATTTTCAAGTTACATCATTTATAGTTTTATAACTTATCAATAATCAATTGTATGTGATAAAAAAAAAAAAGTAAACTATATACATAATATATATATGACAATTAAGATCCTTGAGTTTTCGTGGAAGTTGAATTTCTCTTTTACAAACCATAATATTATCTATTACTCTAATCAATGGCCATGTCATTTTCCTTACACTGTGAAATATTTATATTCCTATATATTTCTACTCTACATTAATTTGAACGAGTCAATAAACATATTGTACACATAACTCTATTATTTTTATACTAATTAGTTAACTAATAGAAGATAAGTAATTAATTTTGGGATTTAGACTTTGATATTATAAATATTTATTGAGTAAGATATATGGTATAAATTGATTATAATTCACTTTTAAATATAATTTATTTTCCTTATCAATCAAGTTCAAATGAATAAAAAGCCTAAGTTAATTGTTACTTGAGTTTTAATATATTTTTTTAGATATAGAAATACTAACTTTATTAACATTTATTTGTTATCTACAAAGAAGATGACAATAAATTAATAATGTTTTCATATTTTGACTTAATGTCCAAAGAGATTTATGTAAGTTTTATCGGCCTCATCCGTAAAGTTTTACATATATGCAACGTTAAGAGATTCTTATGTTATTTCCTTATGCAATATAGATAGCTTTTGATTGCAAATGTTAATATTAATAAATTGACGGATGTTTTAATCAACACAATATTATTGTCATGTAGTTTCTAACAAGATGCTAAATGATTTTTAAGGAAGGATGTCCTAAACGCAGTTCTGGCACTCGTTGCAAGATGCTTTAATTCTTATCATGGCAAATGAAAATGAACTTATGGCATGTGAATATTGAGATCATTCATATATAAGCGTTGTTTTGGCTTGAATTCGTGTTGCCCAAAAGATCCTTCACAAGAAGATACTGTGGAAAAAGATTCCATAGAGTCTTATTATTTTTGCAATGACAAGAGACAAAAATTAAATTTTATTTAATAGATGGAACACCTAAAATGCTATTATAATGGAATTATTTATTTATTTATTTATTTTTATGGAGAAGAAGATTAGTAGAACTTGATTGTATTATTTGGAGACCGGTACCATGTCCAATGATTTTATCACTAAAGTTTTCTTGTGTTCGATGGAGCGATAAGTTTTGAGGGTTAGCCCTAATATGATGAAATGCAATAGAATCAACAAGTCAATAGGAAGTGTTTAAAAATTAAGTAAAGGTGTCATTATTGGCAACAAGCATTGAACGAAGGTCTAGGAATTTTTGTAGCATCTCCTAGCAGATTGACAACATTTTTAACATAATTGATAAATCATTGAAGGATTCTATTAGTGAGTTGTTGTGAAAAACTAGATCCTCATAATGAACTGTTGCATTAATCCATGCTAACTAATTTGTAATAGAGTAATGCTATACATTACAGCCATCCTGTAACATAGTAGCCCAAAACAACATTAATACAACAGAAAATAACAAAAGAAAATACTATTATATATTAAGCAAAAGTTTGTTAATATTACATCCTCTTTTCTTAAAAAAAAAATGAAAAAAAAAGAAAAATAAAAGGGTCAGGGCCTACAAAAGTAACAAAAAACATATAAAATGAGAAGACAAAATAGAGGCTTTGGAAGCCTAAGAGAAAGGACAAAAGAGAAGCATCCTAAGCTTGGAAGAAGCCACCACAGCTACGTCGACCTGGAGGGAATTGGAGAAAGTACATATACAAAAGTCCCCAAATGAACCAGATTAGGCCACCGCCCTCGGTACAAGTCCAACTCAACCCATCTTATTTTCCTGAAAAGATTAGCAACGGGGTGAGCTCAACAACTCAATGAGATCAAGCAGGGTAAACGAGTTTACATGCATAATAATAAGTACAGAATAACAGTCATCAAAAAGTTATGCCATAACAATACAATCAAGCAATGAATGGTGGCCACACAGCCTCACAGACCAAGCACAATGCAACTCGCAACCTGTGAGCCGAGGCACCAAAGTAACATGTAGCAACTTAGAGGTCTCATGAGTTCCAGTGCTTAAAGCGGCAATGTGACACCTCATGAGCCAGTGGTATTTCTGTTAGCAACCCATAGGTTCAACGTTCCGAACAAGGATTAAGTCATCTCATGGTCCAACGTAACGGCATAGCACCCATGAGTTCAAAGTCCAACTGTCATGATAATGTATTTATCATTTTATAAATAGTTTTCATGCATGAGGTCTAGCATGGTGACGTTTATGATGCATGATGCTATGTAAAATATTATTAAACAGGTAAAAGATGCAAACTTAACCATAATTCTCCACCTTAATACTTTAGTGATGGAGCAACGTCTAACTTTCGACCTTTAGAAGTGAGCTAAATCAAGAAAACGTGAGGGTCAAGAGAGAGAAAGAGCAGGCAGGGCGAGTTGAATGAATGAGGGTCAACTCGGGGGGCCGGCTCCCTATTACGGGGTCGATCCCTGTCTTGGGGTCGGCCCCCTATAGGGGTCGGTTCCCCCATGTGGTCAGCCCCCTACAGGGGCTGGCTTCCCCATTGGGAAAACCTCTTATGGGATTTCTCACGGAGAGGGTCACCTTCCCCTTTTAGGGAGACTTCCTGGATTTGTACAGTTGTCAAAAATACGATCTATTTCGTAAAGGAAAACGAAGGAAAACTAGAAAAAGAAAGAAAACTTTCAGGGTGTTACACATCCAAAGTGTACATCACCTTTATAATTCATTAGATTGTCTCGAATTATATATTGACACATGATTCGAGATAATTTAATGATGTATAAAAGTAATATATATATACACTATGAAAATCTAGTTTGAATGTCATTTTAACATTTTCCTTTGTGATACTCTTGAGATCATAATGAATGTAACGAGCGACAAATTGTGAACCATGATAAAAGATGTTAATCCACCTATTGGATAAGCTTGGCCACCTCTATTTAATTTCAATATGACCTTAAAGATGTAAAAGACGAGAGTGGAAGGTCTCGCATGGATAATTTTGACTAGTCTATTTTTGAAAGATTCTGCAATAGCAACAAGATTGAGTAAAAAATTAGATAAGGAAGCAAGCTAGCTAGAATAACATGAAGCAAAAGCTTGTCTTGTTGCACCATAACATATGATTGGATAAGAAAAAGAAAGCTAGGCTCTATGCCCTAAAACCATAAACCATAAAGTCATAAACCATAAAGTGAGTGTGTGTACGTGTTAAAAAATAAGGTTGTGTGTCATTTTTTTAGCATCACATGTGAGTTACTACCTAGGTTGAGAGATTATTCAAAAAAAAAGAAAAAAAGAAAAAAAGAAAAAAAGAAAAAGAACATAATAAATGACTTTACATTTGTTGTCATTAGTTACACAAATACAATAGGTACAAGAGTAGTGTGCTGAGCTATTTACATATGATTAAGGTAAAAATATATTCCTAAGCTTAAACGATAAAATTGTCAGACATTATGAATAATATAATGTATTTAGTTGCAATTGGAAAGATGCAATAATTAGCTTGATCTTTTTTTAGGAATTCATTTTTTTTTAAAACAATGTGAATTCAATTTGATTCAATGTCAATTTTATTGGGTATGTGTAGACTAAAATAATAGTTTGACATCAAATATAAATAAGTTTATCACATAAAATTTAAGTTGAGATTTTATCCTTATTAGTACAGATATTTTTTAGAGTAAAACCTCATACTTAAATCTAAAGATAATTAAGTTAAGAATAATATCGATATTAATAGATATTTAGGTACCTCCAACAAATCTTATATATTAAATGATTTATTTTTATTTGATTATCTGATTTGTACGTAGATTTTTCAAAGTTAGAATATCATTTTTTTTCAATCTGAAATGATCAAATTAGTAGACGTACTTAATCTTCAGTTGACATGTTTACAGTATTATCATAAAATTTAGAAAGTGAAAAAATGATGGTTGGTTTTAATTTAATTATTGATTATTTTGTATTTCATCAAACTCGTCGACTTTTGACCGTATCAAACGACATTTTTTTTTTTTGGCAGAATAATATTGCGGTGAGGTTCATATAAACAAAAGATTTGACAACATTTTATTTTGATATATAGCTATTGACTTCCTAATACAACCTTCTTTCTCCATCATTTAATAATAGGTCAAAAAATATATATATTATAATTCCCAGTGCAATAAAAGATAATTATTATTTTAGAGTTCCTTTCATAATAAATTTTTCTTATTTTTTTTTTTTTGCTAGACTAGTCCATTTATAGGTCTAGAAACTTATGCAGAATGAAAATCTCTGTTTTTACAGCATGTTAAAGCTAGTGAAATACACGTGGCGAAAACCCATTTGACCTTGTTTTCTTGATGTTGACCTATTTCTTGCGGGACTGTTGTAACGTTGACTACGGAATACGCCCATAGTTGGCTTCCGAGACCTGTTCAAGTTGAGGACGTAGCTTGTACACGTACCGCGTGGAAATCAACTTCAAAATTTGGAGTGACTAATTACACGTGGCAGTAATCTACGTGACTCTATGCCATAATGTTGGGTTGACTTCGAATAGATTTAATTTTCTATTATCCTTTCAACCAGACCGTGTAGCTTTTGCAGCCGCGTGGAGTAAACGAGTATAATAACTCCACGTTTGATCCCATTTGCACAGGTGTGACAAAAATACTGTGCAGTCAATAGTCTTATAGTATCACGCGTTGACAAATGCAACATATTAGTTTAAATAAAAAAGAAGGCATTAAAAATTCCAAGTTTTGATTTAAGGAGAAGAAGTGACAACATTTAAATTGAGACAAATGACTGTTGGTGGCTCAACAAGAGATGGATCAAATTTTGTAATTAATGTAACAAGGTAACATAAGTGCTTTTCCTTCCACCCATTAAAAAATTATAACAATGTCAACATGGGATTGTTATTAGTAAAAAAACTATTTTATAATTTAAAAGTCTCATATTCAATTTTCGTCACTGCTTCATCTTAAGGAACGAGAGAAATTAATAGGTCAGTAACGAGCCTGATACCTTCTTGAAAGTGTGGTATGGTAACGAAACTAATAATACAATTAACTACTAATATTATTCATTCTAAAAATTACAACTCTTCCACAAGAAAAATTACGAATTTCCTCTATTCAGCCAAGCTTGATTGAACTAAAACATTATTATTTAGCTTGGTCGAACCAAAACCTTGACATTTAGACAAGCATGGTATCTCAATGTTGAGGTTCGGACTTCATTAAAAAAACCCAAGAATACGCCTTCAACCAAATTATATATTATGAGAAAATCTATAAATGAGACAAGTTTACTAATTCATATTTTGTCAAATTAAAATTTATTTATGTTTGATTGATTAGAGTCGAGTAACTTACTCCATTTTATTTGTTTTTTTTTGGCCAAATCTTTAAGTTGAGGTTTAGCCAAGCTTTATCGTGCTTCGTTCTCACAATTCAATCAAGCTTTGTTGAACGGTAACATTGAGGTTCAACCAAGCTTGTCTTTGTTTAGGTTCGACCATCCTTGGTTGAACCTTAATGTTTATATTCAGCTATCCTCAACAGAGCCTTCAATGTCTAAGTTGAGTAAGTAGTGAGTATGTTGAAAGGGTACAAACAACCAAACTCCTAATCTAGGCTTGTAATTATTGGATTAAAATCTTAATTTGCCATTTTTTTTGTCAAGTACTACAGACCCAGACGGGTACAACAACCAGAACCCATCGCATACAATGATGATAACTATTTAATTCTCAGTGTTAAAATCTTAATTTGTCATTTTTTTTGTCAAGTACTACAACAGACCCAAACCCACAATGATGATAACTATTTAGAAACAAGACGGACTTGAATAACAAAAGCTAAAGACCACAACCTCCGCACAACAACATTATTATTATTATTCTTAAGGGAGAGTTGAACAAGGGCAGGGTGGTACAAGACCCACCGAGTTAGTTTGTGTTAATTTGCCTTAATTTGCCATTGGCCTTAAGTTTTTTCAAGCTTAAATACCATAGGAGTTTTTACTTGATATCATAGCAGCAATGGAAAATTGCTATAAAGAACTCCATGTTGGTAAGATGGATCCATGAGGCCTACTTAAGGGTGATATATAACCATGAATTATATTGACCATTTGGTTGGTAATGGCAAAAATATGTGTATGGCTTCAATTATGACATGATATTGGAATCCTATAACTACAAGAAAAATGGGTTTTTGGGACACATTTTTTTTTTGTACTAAAAATAAAAAATGTCATAAAAAATAAAAATTGCAACACTGTTCTATTTATTTGTGACATTATGAAATGTCTTAAAAACTTTTATTTCTTATCTCCTTGAGCTTCATTTTCTCTTTCCAGGATTATTCCCAAAGCTTATTAGTAACTTCATTTATTTAATTAGATGAAGGGTCAGGATGTGGACGCTCTTGGTATATGTAAAACGAAATAATAGTCTTATATTAAATATAGACAAGTTCATCACATGAAATATAAGTTGGGATCTCACTCTCATTAGTTAGTATTGAGCCTTTTGGCATAAAATCTCACACTTAAGCTTAAAGGTGGTTAAGTTAGGAATAATAACGGTACTAATAGAAATTCAGGCCCGTCGAGGCCTAGTGCGAGGTTCTTTTTGCCTTTCACATGGATTGTGATCATGTTAATCCTCTTTTTGTTGAAGCTTTGGGGCCTTATCCAAAGATTTAAGTTGGTCTCCTAGCTTAACTATCACTCATCGAGCATTAAGTGTGACTCCCTTAATTTGGTGAAGGCCATTCAGAAGCAAACTAAGCCTTTATAACAGTTAAACCTTGGAACCTTACGGATGAATTAATGGTAGCAGTGATCGATCATGACTAGCTAGCTGGCCATTTAGGTCCTCTAAAAGTTTATTTCTTCTGGTTGTGAGTTAGTCCAATTTGTTTAATTGGTTCCTCTTTTCAATATAATTATTCTTTCTAATTTGTCCAACAAACAAAAAAAAAAAAACACTCACTCAATGAAGGTTAATTTTAAAAATAAAAAACTAAGTTTAATTAAATTTTGTAAATTAATTGACTGTAAGGATTAATGCTTAATGTATATATATATATATATATAAATGTACACACACTATTTATAAAGCCTAAACATCTTAAGTTATAGTATGCTACTTTTATTATAAAATTTTAAATTAGTCACTACTTTTTCAATATAAAACTATCAAATAAATTTATATAAAAAATATATTTAAGGGTAGTTTGGTAATAACATATTAAAAGATTTCTTTTGGAATGTAAATAAACATAAGACTTAATTTAAGAAACTTTACACACACTGTTTCTAGGGTTTTTCTTTTTTTCACACACAATATACATATACTGTTTTTAGTCTCTTTTTTTTTTTCGGGTTATTTCAAGACTTAAGCTGAATTTTAGAGTAACAGAAAACTTGATATGAATTTTGGAAAAAAGTGGATTTCGAGCTTTTTATCCAATAGTTTTCCATAAAGAGATTATTGATCCACCAGCCAAAAATCATTTTCCAAGTATTTTTTTCAACTGATTGCTAAGCATGTTGTGACCAAAGACATTCAACTCTATACTTAAATTTAAACTCAACTCAGCTAAGCATTTTTCTAATTACATGAGATTAGCTACATGAATATGTTCTTCCACGCGCTCTATTGAGGGCTAAGTCAGCAAACCTATGTTTGAATTTGATTGGACTGGGCTAAGTCCAATTCACCATCCTTTTGGCCTAGATTAAACGTCCAAGAGGGGGGGGGGGTGAATTGGACGAGTTGCAAGTTTTTAACCTTTCAAAAACAAATTGAAAAGAAAACAAGTATAGTGCAATGGGAGAAATTGAAGCACACAGGATTTAACGTGGTTCGGTGCGAACGACCTACGTCCATGACTTGATCTCCCCGATCAAGATTTTCCCAGACCTCTCACTAATGAATCCTACTTCGAGGGTAAGGATCAAACCGGTTACAACACTTACTTGACAGGTGTAAGTCAACCTTTACAAGAGCCTAATCACTCAACTTTTTCTCACTTGTGACCTCAGTTACTTACAATACTTGTTGGAATACAAATATAGTTTTTGAAGATGTTCTCTTACCAAGAACGCTTCAAATACTTACAGTTTAAAACAATGGATAGCCTTTGGAAATCTCAGCACAAAAAGGATAGAATGAAGAACTTGTTGAACAATAAGGTTATCTTCAAAATAATTTGTAATTTTGATTCAATTCGAAACTTGTTTGTGCAATGCAAGAATCACAACTTTCTTTTCTTGAAACACTCTTTGGAAAGCTCAGTCTAACTTGTAAAAATCGTGTGTACTTGGTTTCAAAATCAGAAAAGTATATTTCATAAAAGGAGCAGTTGTAGGTTGAAGAACAAGAGAGTATGAATTGATTTGAATTCAAAACATTGTTTAATCTAACGTAGTTATGGGCGTGCAAGACAATGGGAATTATCTAAGTGTTAGTGGAGAATATTTCAGTTAAGATAACCTGCAAAACTGTGCAAGGAATGTAAAAATTGAGCAAGTGGAAGTGCCCACGTTTTTCTTGTCATAAATGTTAGATTTCTATCTTAGGCAGTGATAGCGCGTTATCATGGCCTATAGCAGACTATTGATGCTCAATATGTTGAAAACCGAGAGTTCCTGATTTTCAGAACTCATTGATAGCGCGTTATTGCATATTTTCCAAAAAAATAGAATTTTGACAATCGACATGATAACACGCGGTTGCCTATTTTCCAAAAAATCAAAATTTTGGCAATCGACATGACAACGTGTTATCATCAATGATAGCGAGCTATTGCTTATTTTTCAGAAAATCATAATTTTGGCAATCAACATGATAACGTGCTATTGCCTTCTAAAATATTTGGCAATTGGCTGGATAGCGGGCTATAGGTTCTATAGCACGCTATTGGTTCCTGGTTTTGAAAAAATCAATCTTTTAACATTCAAGAACCATTCCATCAAATCAAAACTTTTTTATATAAGATTAAACACTTTTAAATCATTCAAAACTCATTGAAATTATGATTAAAACCTTTCGAAAAACATTTTGTCAAAATCAAATACGAAATCGAAGTGATTTTGAAAACTTTGCAATTTAGAGAGTTTTAGTGCTGAGATTGATCGAGAGGTTACCCTACACACCTAAGATCAAACTAATGCATTACATATGAAATTTGTCGTCATTCTTTGAGCTTGATCATGGTAGTTTCTTTGATAACTACTATTTCATGTGTTCTTAACGAATTTGCTATAACACTAAGAGAAACACTGCAAGTGATATCATGTGGTTTGTAATCATCAAAATATCGAGATATCGACGTGAGGAGCATTGGTCCTACAATCTCCCCCGTTATGATGATTTCAAACACTTGATATTGGCCTTAGGAAGCAATCCTAATATATATGATTTTTGAAAAAAAATTGGCAGCATTTTGTTTTAAAAAATGAATGCTCACAACAAGTCAACACAAGCAAACACATTCATAACATGTAACAAGGTATCCATGATCTCATATATATCAAAAATACATGGCAGAGCATCATCATAGATATATGGTACAATCAACAAAACATACATTTAGAGCATGCATGTTGGGACCCCTCTTCGGATGACGTCACGACCGGCACAGTACCCCAGATAATACCATAACATAATAAAACCTGAGGCACTGATAAGCCTTTACGCGGAAAGTACCTAATAAACTCAATACACAACTTGTATATAATCAAGATAATTGAACCAAAATAAATATTACATCATCATCCAAATATATGATGACATCTAACCAAAATACATATCATAAGGTTCAAAAATCCTCAACACTAAATGGAACTCAAATAATAGTCCATCAATCAACTGTTTAACATATCTATGTTTTATATACATATGTACCTGTGATAGTTATATACAATTTCGAAAGAACAAAACAATTGAAAATTAGACCCAAGTCCCCCAAAATCATAAACAAAACCTACATCCAAAAAATTAGAAGAGGAAGGTCACTCGCACGTCAAGCCTTACCTTTTCCTTTTGGATCTGAACCTGAGAAAAGTACGGGAAAATGAGGTGAGCTCAACTAGCTCAATGAATATTTTTCACAAAAATCTCTACATATGCATTTATATAAAACATGTATGCCATTGAAAAATCGCATTTATTAACTAAATACATCAAGAAAATCATAATATACATGGTTCCAACTAAACATATGATTTATGCATCACGTTCACAAGAATCAAGTATGCAGACACTTTATCAAGAAGACATGTCAGAATAACACGTGCCTTTACTTCCCCCATTGGCCAATAGGTTCAGACCAGCGCATTACCCGACACTAGTCCTCTTAATTCTCATATCCTTCCATTCTTCAATAACAGAAAGACCATACCCACAGTGTACTAATCCAAGTAACACTGGAGAACATTTTCCCGAAGAACAAGTAAGTAGAAAGATAATTTTCACCAAGGTATTTAATCCAAAATACTCGTGGCAATACCAATGCATAAATTCCATGTACATGTTCTCAAAACACAATGCAATTTCATATAAATACAATGCTATAAATGAAGAAATAAGGTGAGAAATACTCACAACCAACCATAAGTCAATTAGCCAACCAAAAAACACCCAATTTGACCAATCCAATCTAATGTTCTTGAAATGAATCAAATTAACACCACATTGATCAAATTCAAGCCATATATGTCCAATTGCATAAATTCCATAATATTTCCAATATTTTGAAATTCCTAACTTAAGTCCGAACATATCTAACTTAGGCTAATTCATCAATCACCATCATAGCCTATGTAGGAATACTACATAGCCCCACAATTCCCAAATGGGCATAAACAAATCAATAATTCATGATTCAACCCAAATTATTAACATCCAACCCATAGGCATCCATCATGTCCAATTTTATGTTCACGTATATTAATTCAATCCAACCATGCCCAATTGCATGATTTTTGTAATATCTAGGCTTAGGCCAAAATATAGGCCAATCAACCCAATCCACAATAATTTGATCATAACTCATTCAATTTACTATAATTATCAACATTCAAGCCATAACATTAATTATGCCTTATCATGGGTCAAGCCAACAAATAGGCCTAACCCATAACATGGCCAATATAGACCAAATATGACATGAATCAACCCAATTCATGTCCAATTACACATAATCCACCACAATTTATATAGTTCAAACCAATTGAACCAAAAGCCCCAATTTGGGTAAAATCTCTACAATGAGACTTAGGGCCAAATGAACTAATCCATGTAATCTACTCCATGAAAACTCAATTTAACATTATGTATCATACAAATGTGCCAACATATTCAACATAGTTGACATGCATGTTATTTGGAAGATTCTAGATCTACTTCTAGGGCTTAGGTTATTTCTATGGGAACACATGAAATTTTCAAATAAAAATTGGGGCAAATGTTCCCAACATGCATAAAAACATCCTAGAAACCCAATTTATACATATGCATCTCGGTTTTGTGGGTTTCCATTGAAACCCTAACCTCAAACTTACTCAAAACCAAGGTCAAATGCTTGAAAAATACCCTTTGGGCATGATTTAGGGTCAAGGGTTCCCATTTCCACCATTTCCAACCTTAAAACATCAAAACCCCAATTTGGTTTCTTCCAAATCCGAAATTCATGGTGTGTTTTACACCATTTGAAAGCTAAAAAGAAACAAGATTAAAAACGTTATCTTAGAAGAACAATGGAAGAATCATTACCTTGGAGCAAAACCTTCAAATCCCTAGCTCCATCTCTTTCTTCCCTTTTTTTGTCTTTCTTCAAATTTTCTCTTAAGAACGTGCATGGGAAGAGAGGGAGATGGGATAAATGAGATTTGTTATGACTAGTTTTTCATGCTCTGATGCACAAGTTACCTAAATAACACCCCATCTCAACTACCCAATATTCAAATAAGATTTTTATACATTAATTTCACCAAATTATGCAACCAACCCAATAAATTTAATTTATGTGTTGGACCCATAATATTAGATCAAAATCTAAGGTTGAAAGGGGGGTGAAAATAATTAATGCATTAAATAAGTTAATTTGTTTGTGGCATTCCCATAAGCCACTAATAATAATATTAATATTAATAATTTTCTTTACAAGCATACAAAATACACGTCAATTGTTTACACAAGCATCTAGAGTCGAGCAATACACGTCATCATAACGTCAGGTGTGAGTGTGGGTCGTTACAATGCATCTCTCCCCTTATCAAAAATACATATGCCTCTCCCTCTATCTATGTCACTCCTATTCACAATGTCCTCACAATATCTTTATCTTCTCCCCCTTTTTGAAATCACAAAAAGAGGGGACACTCTACTACAGAGGGGGGTAACCCTAAGCTGCCTGATCGTCGACTAGATCCCGAAGAATCTCTTCAAGAGTCTAAGTCGATCGGCGTGATGATCATCCCGGAGCTCGATAGGTCAAAGGGCCTGACCGGGTCGAAGGTGTGGCGGAGTAGATGTCCAGGAAGATTGGGAAGTGCAGTGTGAGCTGGAGGTAGTCGCGGACGAGATGCTAGAATGGCCTCCAACCTCTGGAAATAGTCAACTCCAATGTGAACCTGATGCGAGGTAATGTTCATGGATCTCGTAGTGTGGGAGAGCAAGGCAGCCATAGTCTGCAGCCGAGAATCAAATGACATGGTGCTCTCTACAAACTGACCAATTGCGCCGCGTAAGGTCTTCTCTAGGTTGACGAACCATGGAGGAATCGTGCTAGATGCAGCCTCTGTGGCTGATGATCTCGGAGCCTCTTAATCTTGAAGGGTTGTATCCGCTCCTAAGCATCCATCCTGGTCTACATGGTGGCCAAGGTCGATGTTATCATCGAGAACATCGTCGCCTGAGTTGTTTGCATCTCCCGAACAATCTGTAAAATGGAGGCAATATCAGGGGAGGGCTCTAAAGACTGAGGCATCAGAGGAGGAGCAGTGAGAGCCTCGACATGGGATGAAGCTGGGACCTCAACAGGTGGAGGTGAGAAATGATCACCCATCGGAGAATATCCTCGATGAGGAGAGGATGGAATGTGAGAACTGGGTCCAACAACATTAGGAATAGGAGAGGGAGAAACCACAACACTCGGTCCAACAATGTCAGCAGGAGGAGCTGAAGTAACCTCCTGATCATGGGAGCCGGGGAGCTCAGGAATAGTTGGTGCACGACCATCAGAAATAGTGGCCTCTGAGTCAAGAAGTGGAGGATCACCTACCTTGGTCGAGGAGAAAGATTTAGGCTCGGTGTCCGGATGTAACTTATCTCTATGCATCCATCTTCTCTTTGGCTTATAATACCACTAATCCATGTGCTTGAGTGTCGAAGATCCGATGCAATTATTGTGATGCAACTGCTTAACATCTCGCTCATTTTTCAAATTGATATCAGTACACTCAAAGAAGCGGGTAAGGTGCATTGCAAATGGAAGATTCCTTTTTGTATTCTTGATGGAGTCCATGTAGTCCATAATAGCATAGGGGAGATTGACACGTGTCGTCGTGTGCAGACACCATGTCAAAAATAGATCAAAAACACTCACATTGGTCCTACTTCCCTCTCTAGGCTGAAAGAGCCGAGTGATTATGTTGTGGAGGATGTGGGGAATGAAATTGAGGTTCGAATTCTTGAGTGTTTTGGGGACCGCATCATAATGTTTTGAAGATAACAAATTTAGAGCAACAAGCGAATCATAATTTGGGAAGTGAACTATCCCATTTTCTTCAGTAGTAATCGACCGACCCTCATTAGGAATATCAAAATGGCTCGCAAACAATTCAGGAGTGATCTCAAAGTCTCTGCCTAGAACAACAGTCTCATACACACATCCATCGGCATGTTTCATTTTAAGAGTTGTGAGCAAGATGCGAATTAGAGTGGGGTACCATTTGTTTTTATAGGTGATGAATGGAATCCACCCTTGGGGTGCTAAATACTCTTCGACAGGAATCCTACATTGTCAGAAGAAGTCAAGATCAATCCAAGCACTGTTAGTTACAGTGCGAGAGATGTAACGTGTACTAATTTCCTCGTAAAGATCGACTGAGGATGGTGCGCGAGGTATGGATGATCGAAGCCGTGTGGGATGGTCGTGTCGTGTCGTGTCTTAACATGACGTTCTGGATCCGATTCGGGTGATGGAACCCTGGGATTGGTTGTACTAAGTAGTTTTCTCTTGGGCGCCATGAACAGTGACGGGATTTGAAGAGAGAATCAACTGACGATGAATCAAAGCGAAATCAAAGAGTTGGAAAGGAGTTTTACTGTGATTTTGCGTCAATTTGAGCCAAGAATGAAGAAAAACGATGAAGATTTGAGCATGAATAGGATTAGGGGACCATCGATAGCGTGCTTGGGGTTCTTGTTAGCATGTTATTTGCTATTAAAATGAAGAAAGAGATCTCATGCCCGACTTATATACACACTGTGTAAACAGTGTTGATAGCGCGCTATCAAGGATGATAGTTAAGAACTGTGATAGCGCGCTATAGCTTGTTTCCAGACAATATTGTGAGCGAGCTATAGCTATTTTAGCCTGCTATTGATTCATGAGTGATAATTATTTCATAATTTCATCATTTTTATGATTAAAAGACATTCTAAACATGATCAAATACTCTGAATCAAAGATTTGATGCATTCGATTTGCTAAACATACCCAATTCCCGACGAATATGTATAAATTGATCCTTTGGTAATGCATTAGTAAGAATATCAACAATTTGATCTTTTGTACCTACATGGGTCAATTTTACATATCCTCTTTGCACATGATCTCTAAAAAAATGATGTCTAATTTCAATGTGCTTGGTTCTTGAGTGCAATACTGGATTTTTCGAGATCTTTATAGCACTTGTGTTATCACAAAATATTTCCGCACACTCAATGTCAATTTCGTAATCCTCAAGTTGTTGTTTCATATATAAGATTTGAGCACAACAACTACCAACCGCAACATATTCCGCTTCAGCCGTGGATAATGCCACTGAATTTTGTTTTTAGCTAAACAAAGAAATTAATGAATTTCCCATAAAGTGACAAAATCCTGAGATACTTTTCCTATCGATGAGGCTACCTACGTAGTCAGAGTTTACAAAACTCCTAAGCTCAAATGAAGTACCTTTTGGATACCAAATTCCAAGATCAGTTGTCCTATTAATATATCTAAAACTTTGTTTAACACATTTTAGATGTGATTCTCTGGAACTTGACTGAAATCTTGCGCATAGACAAACACTGAACATGATGTTCGGTCTACTTGCTGTTAAGTACAACAAGCTACCAATCATGCTTCTATAAAGCTTAGTGTTTATAGGTTTTTCCTTTTCATCTTTGTCCATTTTTACAGTTGAGTTGCATGGGGTTTCAATTGTTTTTAAGTTTTCAAACTTGAATTTCTTTATCATCTCCTTAGCATACTTGCTTTGGCTCAAGAATGTACCCTTTGGTAATTGCTTGATTTGTAGGCCTAGAAAGTATGTAAGTTCACCCATCATACTCATCTCAAATTCATCTTGCATAAGTTTAGAAAATTCTTTGCAAAGATGATTCTTTGAGGCACCAAAAATAATATCATTAACATATATTTGCACATGCAACATATTATTATCTTTGTGCTTAATGAACAACGTTGGGTCTAATTTACCCTTAAGAAATTTGTGCTGAAGAAGGAATGTGCTTAATCTATTGTACCAAGATCTAGGAGCTTCACTATAAGAAAATCACTATACAAGGACTGTTGAAAACGTTCTTGAATTCGACGTCCTAATTGAAAAAACATCCTAAAAGGGCTTCGAGGACGTTTTTGGTAGTTTTTCAAGCGTCATCGTATAGCTTGTTTTAAACCATATAACGCCTTGTTTAGCCAAAACTCATGTTCTGGGTTTTGAAAGTCTTCAAAACCTGGAGGTTGTTCCACATATACTTTTTCATTGACTTACCCATTTAAAAAGACATTTTTTACATCCATTTGATATAGTGGAAAATTTTTATAGCAAGCATAAGCTAGTAACATTATAATTGCTTCTAGTCTTGCTAAAGG
The DNA here is from genome assembly GCA_035771175.1 of Paratinospora sagittata. Lineage (NCBI taxonomy): Eukaryota > Viridiplantae > Streptophyta > Magnoliopsida > Ranunculales > Menispermaceae > Paratinospora > Paratinospora sagittata. The sequence goes on along the minus strand of CM069596.1, from coordinate 26,050,967 downwards.
TGCAAAGGCTTCTTCAAAATCAATTCCTTCTTCTTGATTATATCCTTGGGCAACTAATCTTGCCTTATTTCTCACAATCACTCCTTTTTCATCCTTTTTATTTCTAAAGACCCATTTAGTTCCTATAACTGATTGGTGAGATGGTTTAGGTACTAATTTCCAGACATTGTTTCTAACAAAGTGTCCCAACTCTTCTTGCGTGGCAAGGGTCCAGTTTTCATCATTTATAGCATCTTCAACCTTAGAGGGTTCTATTTGGGATACAAAGGCTACGTGTCCTTGATCTTTATTCAATGCAGCTCTAGTGGACACTCCCTTAGATGGATCACCTAAAATTTGATCTTTGGGATGATCTATAAATAATCTGAAATTCTTAAGAACTAGTGCTTCTTGGTTGTTTTCCTCTAGGTCCACAGTGTTCTAGTGGATCATATCATCATCATCATTATCCAAGTTCAGTTTTTCACATATTCTTAGCCTTGGATCAAGTTCATCAAACTTTACATGGATTGACTCCTCTACTACCTTAGATGACTTGTTGTACACTCTATAAGCCTTGTTATGAGATGAATATCCTAGAAAAATGCCTATGTCAGATTTTGGATCAAACTTATCTAAATCTTCCTTAGTGTTCAAGATGTAACATTTGCATCCAAACACTTTAAAGTGTCTAATATTGGGCACTCTATCTTTCCATATTTCATATATCGTCTTCTTCATGCTTTTTCTAATTAGAGTTCGATTCATTACATAACATGCGGTACTAATTGCTTCAGCCCAAAAGTGTGTAGCTATGTTGTATTCACAAAGCATAGTTCTACACATCTCTTGAAGTGTTCTATTCTTCCTTTCAACTACCCCATTTTGTTGAGGAGTTCTTGGGGCTGATAAGCGATGAGTGTATCCTTATTGATTACAAAAATCCTCAAGATTTTTGTTTACAAATTCTCCACCTCTATCACTTCTAATGATCGTGATTTTGTATCCTTTCTCATTGTCTACTCTATAGCAGTATTTCATAATTATATCACACACTTCATGTTTATGAGCAAGAAAGAATATCCATGTATAACGAGAGTAATCATCAACAATCATAAACACATATGATTTTTCACTTAAGCTTTGTGTTCGTGTTGGTCCAAATAAGTCCATATGTATCATTTCAAGAGTTCTACTAGTAGACATAATCTTTTTACTCTTGAAAGACGATTTGGTGTACTTGCCTTCACACACCTTATCTTTTAAGTACACTCCTTTGGGAATGTCTTTTGTAAGCTCATTTTTGGCAAGTCTAGATATGTTATCCATACTAACATGTGCTAGTCTTCTATGCCAAAACCATACATCATCATTCACAACAACACTCAAACAAGTTATATTTTGATCACTAATATCATCAAGCATAATAAAATATACATTTTTATGTCTATGTGCTATGAATGCAATTAAACCATTTTCATGCTTGACTATGCATCTATTTGCTTCAAAACTAACATCATACCCCTTGTCACATAATTGACTTACGCTCAAGAGATTATGCTTAAGGCCCTTAACATATAATACATCGTGAATGTTAAAGGAATCATTACCAACAATGCCAACGCTGGTTATTTTGCCTTTGTCGTTGTCTCCAAATGTAACATTTCCTCCCGACTTACTTTGGATGCTTAAGAACACTGATTTGTCTCCACTCATGTATCTTGAGCAACCACTATCGAGGTACCAACATTACCCTTTATACTCAACTTACACCACATAGAATATTTTTGACTTTGGTACCCAAGTTGTTTTGGTTCCTTCAAAGTTAACTTCATTCAAAACTGTCTTTTCTACCCATGCAAGTCTACTTTTCTTATTTCTCTTATATGGGCATCTAAATATGGTATGACCTTGCCTATTACAGTGATAGCATGTTGGTCTTTTGGTTATCAAGTTGGTGTAACTTTTCTGTTTTGACCCTTAGTGTATCCTAGACCGGCTTTGTCAAAGACACATCTTTGTCTGCTTAGCATCATGTCAAACATTTTTTGGCCTTTTGTGAACTTCTTCACTGTGTTGGACATGCATTGACACACTGTTTTAGTGTCTCATTGTCCATAGTCAACTTTTCCTTTTCTAAGGTCATGGTTTCTATAATTCCTTGTAGAGATTCAATCTCTTCAAGGGCTTGCACCAACTTCTTTTTCAGTTTAGTGTTATTATTTACTTCCTTTTCAAAACAAAATTTTGTAAAATCAACATCATTGGAATAAAAAAGATCATCATAATCAGTTTGGGGTTCGCATTTTACCTCTGTGTTTGCCATGAGACAAATCACCGCTTTTTCTCCTTTGAATTCAGAATCCTCCTTACTTGAGCTTGAGTCACCCCAAGTGGCTTTGAGCACCTTTTTGTCCTTTTTCTTTGTGTTGAAGCTATGTCTCCTTTTGTTAGGACATTCACTCTTGATATGTTCAGGTTTATTGCACCCAAAACATATTAACTCACTAGGTTTGGCACCAAACTTCTTTCCTTTGTGAGACTTTGAGCTAGCCATTCCTTTCCGCTTTATGAGGTGATTTAGTTTTCTGGATAACATGGCTACTTCATCATTGGTGGACTCATTTTCACTTGACTCGTATGAGTCGGTTTCAACATTAAGTGTTAGGCCCTTCTTTTTTTTCTCTTCCACTGTAGGTAGGGATTGTTTTTGTTTAAGTTTCATTTCATGAACCATTAGTAATCCACAAAGTTCATCGAAGGCGTATTCAGCCAAATTTTTGGCTTCCTCTATGGTTGTGGCTTTGAATTCCCATATCGTAAGTAACCCTCTCAGAAATTTCCTAACGGTATCCTCTTGGTCATAGGTCTTTCCTAATGTTTTCATCTCATTTATGTTCTTGGTGTATCTTGCTATTGCTTCCACAACAGTCTCGGTTTCCAGCATCCCATAGGTCTCATATTTCTCTACAAGCATTTGGAGTTTGGCCTTCTTGACTTGTAGAGTTCCCTTGTTTACAACTTAGTCATTTAGGAGAGCTTTCTTCTTTTCTTTCACACTACACTCGTCTATATCTTTAGGAACTTCTTTACCATATACTATTTTTGTCGCGACCCACTCTGTACTAGTGACGTCACGACTGTCACATAATACTATATATGCCACACCGACGTATACATATACTATGTCAACCTTCTTATACCTCCATTTTCATAAAAAAAATTTGGCATAATCTCCTCTTAAATATTGACTATCACAAACCTAATTATCACAATCAAAACATTATTCACATTTATTCATTCACATAAATACCAAGTTTCTCACATCATACCACAAACCATCATATATGTCATCACTCCACTCATCTAGCGATAATATATATACATATGATGTTAAATATACATAAACCAAAATAATATGTTCTCAATCCTCAAACTATACATACATAGGAAAAAGAAACCGAAGAGTCAGCTACTCTTCTCTTGCCTTGCCTTGCCTTGCCTTGCCTTTCCCTTTATCTCTATCTGAAATATTTGAGGAAAATGGGGTGAGCTACAACAAGCTCAGTGAATATTTCTAACAATGACACTATATATATATTAATAAATAAAACATGCATGCTGAGCAATTCTATTTATAAATAACATGAAACATAGAAAGAAATACATACATGATCATCATAATTTTCATTACAAGTGATGCAATAATGGATTAAAACATTTATGTCAATCCCCCTCCTTCCAATTAATAGAGTGGGTCTAACATCTTATTTGGCCGCAATAAGAGTAGTCACAGTTCTCTCATTACTCATTTTCATATAATCATCAATTCTGGGTTATTAATCAAACTAAGACAATCCTCTAGTACGTGAGTACAAATCCAGTTACTCACATGAGACTACTTCCTGAGGCTTAATTACCCAAGAATCGACCTCATGCGGTTAGTCTGCTTTTGCAAATCTAACGCATGTTTCATTTTAAAATCATTTCATAAATTCAACTCATGCACAATAATCTTAACATGCTTATCAAATTAAAAACATTTTATATCTATAACCTCATCTATAGAATAACCAAAGTAAAGAAATACTCACAGTGATATCGCGTAGACTTACTCTCTACGACCACTCTACCATCCATATCAAATCAACAATATAATCTTGTCATATATTCATTCTCAGATAATCCATAATCAATTATTAAATCATTATAATTTTTTTTATCACTTAGTCATTTAATTCTAACTCTCAAATTCATACAATTAATTCTCATAATTTCATTCCGGTCTAAAAAATCACGTGAGGCATACCAAATATTTTACACAGCCCTCATGATTATTTTTAAGGCAATGAACAATAAAAATAGGTTTTTCAACCACATTTCCACTAATGTTTAAGTTTGTCGTATTTACCAAATTCATTCAGACATATATTAAAAATATCAATTGATACCCAAAAATCATAATATTGGTATCGAAATGTCCGGAATTCAGTCCTCTATAATTCTATGGTTTCAAATCAGAATTTCACCGAAGTTTGACATGGTTTCAAAGGCCTCCCAGTGTCAAATTTGACTTTTGACAGTTATATCGGCACCAATATTACACATGGACACAAACAAACCACATAACTAATATCTACACAACTATAAGAGTGATAATATATCGTTTCTATGTGTTTCCACTCAAAGTATGTCCAAATCCATTTTTGAAAATACGGTAAAACACCTCCTGTAACAAAAATTATACCGATAAAAACGTCACACGTAGCTTAAAGATCAATTTTGTGACGAAAAAGAGCAAAAATAACTTACCCACGAGACGAATCGACTGCGAAACACGTCGTTCTCCTGTCTACACCCTTTTTCTTTCTCTTTGCAAGTTCTTCTCCTTTCACGTTCTCTTTTAAACAACAACCAAAAAAAAAAACGTTATGTTTAAAGGAAAGTGAAGATGAGCATCATTTTAATTGTTATTCCATGCTCCTAATGTCAATTACTTAAACAACTCCTACCTAAATTTATTTCATTTCATCATATTATTCATTCAATTCACAACCTATAAGTAAAAAACAACTTCCTCATTTAATCATTTAATTATTTATTAAAATCATCACTTAATTTAATAATTCTATTTATTTATTAATACCCTTTAAATATAACATATATTTTCATACACGAGTATATTTTTCTTCTACGTATAAAATACGCATATTATATATCTCGATACACGCATAAGTTAACGTATGTATATAATTAAAACTATAGGGTGTTACAGTTTTTGTAGGAGTTGGAGATTCATTTATCACAACATCCCACATTTTAAGGTTTTGGGCTCTAAGGAAAAATCTCATCTTAGTTTTCTCGTAAAGGTAATTATCACCCTTAAAGAATGGTGGTCTATGAGAGGATTGTCCTTCACCGAAATAGTTTTCCTTCTAGCTGTGATCTGCCATAACTTATCAAAGATTGTTAGATACTTTGATGGCTTTACCTGCTCTGATACCACTTGTTGACCCAGATTAAACGTCTAAGAGGGGGTGAATTAGATTAGTTGCAAGTTTTTTTTTGGGTTATTTCAAGACTTAAGCTGAATTTTAGAGTAACAGAAAACTTGATAGGAATTTTGGAAAAAAAAAGTGGATTTTCGAGCTTTTTATGCACTAGTTTTCCATAAAGAGATTATTGATCCACCACGCAAAAATCATTTTCCAAGTATTTTTTGAACAGATTGCTAAGCATGTTGTGACCAAAGATATTCAACTCTATACTTGAATTTAAACTCAATTCAACTAAATTTTTTTCTAATTACATGAGATTAACTACATGAATCTGTTCTTCCACGCACTCTATTGAGGGCTAAGTTGGCAAACCTATGCATGAATTTAATTAAACTGAATAGTACTAAAAATAAATATTCAAATATAAAAACAAACAAAACTTCATAAGCATGTACTAAATTTCAATTCAAACTCAAAAGAAAGCCTGCTCAAAGCTACTAGCCAAACAAACTCAATCAAACACACTAAGTCAATAATTTGATTTTGGTGCTTTATACCTCTCCCCTCCCAGCTTGAAATTAACTTCTTAATACGAGTTGTGGGGTCATGGGGTGTATGATCAAGTAAAATTTAATAAGAAAGACGTCAAGTTGATCACAATGATGAACAAGTGAACCAAACCCTAAATCATATTATACCTGAAAAAAAAACTTTATATAAATGAAATTTCTAAACAAAATTGGCATACCCAATACTGTTATCTGCCTTTTTGCAAGTCCCTCGAGGTAAACTAATCAAATTCACATGTAGAAGGGGCCCATAAAAACACTTTTTTATACCTGACCCTATTTTGTGTCCTAATTCCTCGTCTAACTTCTCAAGAGTCGAGGCTATTTTACATATCAAAGTAACAAATCTCAAAGCCTTGATGGAGCTTAAATCAGTAAATATTACAGGAGAGTGTGTGAATTGCTTAAACTCGTACCTTTCAACCAAAGGCAGTACTGAAATAGCTTTGGGCCACATTACTGCACAAGATCTCTAAAACTCTTCTATTTGACTCTCCTACACATCTTGGGATCTTGAATTGACTAAGAGCACCTCCAAGGCTTAGGTAGTGATCTAAAACATTCAGGAAGGTTCCTCTTTTGAGAACACGAAGTTCCAGCGGTCCGATCGTGTTGGTTTTCCGTGACCCGACATAGCCTGGATCAATAAAAGATCGATCCAGACAATTTGAACATTCACTCAAGATTTCCTCGCTTGCATCGCCGATCATCTCAAGGAAGATCACGTAGTGACTAGGATCTGATGACATGTCTGCATGGCTTGTGAAATCCACCACTTCAATATTTTTTGTTGCCAAGAGCTTGCAAGCTTCTTCTACTACTAGTTGCAAATCCTTCTCGGTGTTCTTGTCAATGCAGATGTTTAAAAGCATGTTACTCCTGCACACATATTGGAGCTCCGGAGTGGAGTTGTGGAAGCTCATTACTTTCACAATGTCCCCTATCCTATATCTGTATAAACCTGCAAAAAATAAAAAAAGACTAGAGGTTAATAAAATGTAGAATACTAGACTAAGAAAAGAACTGATTCAGAGGTTTTGATTGAATTTGATTAATCAAAGCATGGAATCATATGTATTTGTGGAACAATTTTTTTGAAGATGGGCCAAAGCACCAAATGAACACTACAGCTTTCTTGCTCGCATGAATATGGTTAGTGAATAGTTAAGAACGCACAAGCTTGATAATTAGTGGACTTCAGACAAGTTGACACTAGGGATCAGCTGCATTTATATAATAATTTACCTGAATCGGGTGGACATGTTTATTCTTTCTTGGGGTGGGCAGGTAGAAAATAAGATTTTAATGCTCAATTCCAACTAGAAGATAGTGGAGGCACAGTAAAATGGTGGCAGTTCTATTTAACAAGAGAGAATTCACTGCACAAAGTATACACTGAAAAGTACTATTTGTTGCGGAGGGCAGTCCAGAGAATGATCAACCTATGATCAACGAATTACAGTAGCTGGGAAGAGACATAAAATGGATTCCTGTATTCTTACCTCTTTAACTCCATAACATGCATGTCAAAAGATCATTTAGAAGCTATGCTAACTTCCTTAAGTGAAGAAAAGGTTCACCTAGGATTGACCAACTAATCAAATTTTATGCCAGATGAAGTCATAGTTATTAGAAAAAGGATGAAACACACTGAATGCAGCTAAGAAGCAGAAAACATGGCTTATTTCTCCATTTTAGTAGAAATTTTACCTGCAAAAGTAGTAATGACAATCTCATACTCTTCCCCAATCTTCACTTCTGCCAGATCAACTGGTTCCAACTTTTCATGACCATGGAGCTCACCCCTCAATGGAATAAACTCAAAATATCCACTATCAGGAAGTACAACAAATCTTGCCAACTCAGGTGGCAATCTTGGATTGACATTTGCTCCAATCCACCCTTCTGAAGATCCATAATCTGCACTCATTAGAGGTAGTCGCCCTGCGTAATGTCTCAGCTTTCTAATATATGGTTCCATTGACCCAGTCATAATCCCATAGACATACTTAGCATTGGGAAAGAGCTCTGGTATGAGTCCACACCAGTTATTCAATCTAACACACTTATTATAAATTAAATCCGCAAGTTCAGGGTTTGGCTTGAGAAATTTTGACATAGCAATACGAATAGATGGATCGGTGACTCGGCTGGTAAGGACTCCATTTCTGATATCAGTACATAATTCTCCCCATACTTGCTCAAATGTATGGAAAGCGTGTACAATGCTGTGGGCAAATGCAGAGGACACAAATTGGACTTCGTCACGAGAAATAAGCCCGCATAGGAGGTGACAGTATAAGGACTGCTGGAAGTCTAGGCCAAATATCACTTCATCTGGAGAGCAACACTGTGATTGGATTGCCTTCATTGTATTCTTGAACAATGAGCTTCGATAGAGGTTAGTAGTGGCAGTACATGCTGGCAAGCCCCCTCTTGTTTGGAACTGCTTGCTACCATAAATGAACTGTAGGGCTTTTCCATTCCCAATAGGAAATTCTCTGCATAAGAGTTTCCGTTTTCATCAGTTTTTTTTTTTTTTTTTTTATGAACGGCAAAGTTGTATTAAGTGACAATCAAATGGCAAAAATAACTTAGCATTTTTTTCAAGTACAAAAAAAAAAATCCTAAATAGCACTGCTCTTTTGGATTTACCTAAACTCTGTTAACGCCTAACTAAACATCTCTTAGCTGAAAAAATGAAGCAAAAAAATAGTTCACTTAATCATGTTGATTTCCTATTCGTGGGCGTTTATGTCATTTTATTATGAAGTTAGTATTTGAAGCAAACCCTAATTTCTATTAGTGTTTGAGTTGAACCAAACCTCTCATTATTATAAATACCCTATTATTGTATTTTGAGGGTATGAGAGTTTTGAAGCATATTTTGTACTCTCCTTTTGGAATTCCCCAATTAGTGATTCTCATCTCCCGTGGAGTAGGCGGAGTTTCGTCGAACCACGTAAATCTTTGTGTTCTTGTTTCCATTATTTACTTTTGCATTCGATTGTTTTGATATTCGATTCCGCTGCCCACAACAAATTGGTATCACAGCTTTGGGTTCTGAAATTGGATTCGAAGAACGATTTGAAGAAGAAAAACATTCTTGACGACGGGTTGTATCGCCGTGGTAAGAAACAAAAGATCACGTTTAACTTTTGTTTTTCGTTTTATCGTTATTACTGTTTTGGGCGTTGAAATTGAAAAAAAAATTTAAAATTAAAATAACGTGATTTCTTTTTTTTTTGTGAACCGTGAAGAAGAACTTGATTCTTCAAGTTTTTTTTTGGTCTTTTTGCATAAAAGACAAATTTTTTGTGGCTGAACGTGGAGTTTTGAAACAAAAAATTTTCACTTTAGTTGTAATTATTTTATCACAAAATCGATTGGTTTCTTGATCTTCAAATTGGACCGTGAGCAATTTTGGCGTGTTTGTTTTTGCTCAACGTGAATCTGGTTCTTTGAAAAATTGAAGATGGAAAGTTCTTCGAAAGTCTCGAATCGAAATTTGAAGTTGAGAAATTTAATGGCAAGAACAATTTTGGAATGTGGCAATGTGAAGTTCTTGATGTCTTAGCCCAACAAGATTTAGACGTTGCTTTGGAAGAAAAACCTGTTGATATGGATGAGAAGAGTTGGAAGAAAATTAATCGTCAAGCTTGTGGTACCATAAGATTATGTTTGGCGAAGGAACAGAAGTATTCTGTTATGAAAGTAACTGAGGCTAAGGAACTTTGGCAGAAATTGGAAGATAAGTACATGACCAAGTGCATTGAAAATCGAATTTATTTGAAGAAAAAGTTCTACAGGTTTGACTTCAAACCAGGTAATTCCATGACTGAACATTTGGAAGAATTTAATCAATTACTTGCTGATTTATTAAATTTGGATGTTACCATTTCTGATGAGGATAAGGGTGTTCTTTTACTGAATTCATTACCCGATGAATATGAACATTTTTCTACTACTTTATTGCATGGAAAGAAAGCAATTAATTATGATGAGGTATCTTTTGCTTTGATTAACCACATGTATCGTAAAAAGGATAAACATGACAGCAAGGAGACTTCGTCAGCTTTGGTAATAAGGGGTAGATCTGAACAGAAGCAAGGAAAGAAAGATAGAAAATCTCGATCTAAGTCGAGAGGGAAATCATCAGAAAGAAGAATTCCTGCAAAGAATGAATGTGGATATTGCTACGAGACGGGGCATTGGAAGAAAGACTGTCCGAAATTGCAGAATAAAAATCAGAACAGAGTTACTTCAAATATTGCACAAGTAAAGGATTCAGATTCAGATATTTCACTGGTTTGTTCATCTTGGGTATGTCAATCTGAGGATTGGATTTTGGATTCAGGTTGCACCTATCATATGTGTCCAAATAGAGAATATTTTTCTACTCTCGATGAATTCGTCGGTGGATCTGTTTTTATGGGTAATAATGATATATGTGAGACAAAAGGGATAGGTACAGTACAATTGAAATTACATGATGGAACAATCAGGGATTTGAAGGAAGTTCGGTATGTACCAGACTTGAAGAAGAATCTAATTTCTTTGGGTGCATTAGAATCAAAAGGCTTCAAGATCACAATTGAAGACGGTATTTTGAAGATTGTTTTGGGAGCATTGATAGTGATGAAAGGTACAAGAAGAATAACTTGTATTTTTTGCAGGGTAGTACAGTTATGGGTAGAGCGAGCACAGTTGCATATGTATCTACAGATGATACTACTGAGTTATGGCACAGGCGACTTGGACATGCTGGTGAGAAATCTTTGCACGCACTGCTTAAACAGGATTTGTTGAAAGGTGCTAAAATTTGCAAATTGGAATTTTGTGAACATTGTGTTTTGGGGAAACAGACTCGAGTCAAGTTCGGTACAGCTATTCACTATACTCAAGGTATACTTGATTATGTTCACACAGATGTTTGGGGACCTACCAAAGTGGCATCTTTGGGAGGTAAGCATTATTTTGTTTCATTTGTTGATGACTACTCTCGGAGAGTTTGGGTGTATACAATGCATCAGAAAAGTGAAGTTTTGGAACACTTCTTATCATGGAAGAAAATGATTGAGAATCAGACTGGCAGGAAAATTAAAATGCTTAGATCAGATAATGGTGGAGAATATACTTCAGATCCATTTATGAAGGTATGCCAGGATGAAGGAATTGTCAGACACTTCACAGTTCGAAATACACCACAACAGAATGGAGTTGCTGAGCGTATGAATCGTACTTTACTAGAGAAAGTTCGATGTATGTTGTCTAATGCTGGGTTAGGCAAACAGTTTTGGGCAGAAGCACTTCGCTATGCATGTCATCTGGTCAACAGACTACCATCAGCTGCACTTGACAAGAAAACACCTATTGAGGTTTGGTCAGGTAAACCTGCACATGATTATGATTCATTACATGTATTTGGTTGTTCTGTTTTCTTTCATGTCAGAGAAGACAAGTTGGATCCTAGAGCCAAGAAAGGTATTTTCTTGGGTTTTGATAAAGGTGTGAAGGGGTTCAAGATCTGGTGTCCTGAATTAAAGAAGTCTATCATCAACAGAGATGTTACTTTTGATGAATCAGGAGTTCTAAATAAATCTCCCCAACAAGGTCTTCAGTCGAAACAGAACAATCAAGATGCTCCTGCGCAGGTGGAGTTTGATGTTGCTATGAAGACAAGTCCCAACCGCACAGGTGTTACAGATGGTGAAAGATCAGATTTTGAGAATTCAACCCCAGCAATCCTACGACAGTCAGATTCTATTGCCTCCCGTAGACAGCGAAGAGATATTCGCAAACCTGCTCGTTTTGAAGATATGGTAGCATATGCACTCCCAGTTATTGAAGATGGTATTCCTACCAGTTATAAAGAAGCTATGCAGTATTCTGACAGTGCAGACTGGACAAAGGCTATGGACGAGGAGATGCAATCTCTTCATAAGAATCAGACTTGGGAATTAGTTCGACCTCCAGAGGGTAAGAAAGCTATTGGATGCAAATGGGTTTTCACCAAAAAGGAAGGTTCTGCAGAGATGAATAATGTGAGATACAAAGCCAGATTAGTTGCAAAGGGGTATGCTCAGACTGAGGGTGTAGACTACAATGAAATATTTTTACCTGTTGTCAAGCACTCGTCTATTCGTATTTTGCTTGCTTTGGTTGCACATTTTGATTTAGAATTAGCACAGTTGGATGTGAAGACCGCTTTCCTCCATGATGATTTGGAAGAAGAGATTTATATGTCTCAACCTGAAGGTTTTAAGGTACCTGGTAAAGAAAATCTCGTTTGCAAATTGAACAAGTCTCTTTATGGTTTGAAACAGTCTCCCAGACAATGGTACAAGCGATTTGACAGATTTATGATTGGTCAACAGTACACTCGGAGCAGTTATGATCATTGTGTGTATTTTCGTAAGCTTCCTGATTCATCGTTTATTTATTTGCTCTTATATGTGGATGATATGCTTATTGCATCTAAGAGCAAGGTGGAGATAGAATATTTGAAGACTCAGTTAAATACTGAATTTGAAATGAAAGATCTTGGAGAAGCTAAGAAAATACTTGGTATGGAAATTAGAAGAGACAGAGTGAAGAGTACAGTGTGTTTGAATCAGACACAATATTTGAAAAAGGTTTTGCATCGGTTTGGAATTGAAAAGGCCAAACCTGTTAGTACACCGTTGGCTCCTCACTTTAAGCTCAGTGCTTTGATGGCTCCACGTACAGATGAGGAACGTAGTTTTATGGCTAAGGTTCCATATGCAAGTGCAGTTGGCAGTTTGATGTATGCAATGGTGTGTACGAGACCAGACATTTCACAAGCAGTTAGTATGGTTAGCTGGTATATGCATGACCCAGGAAAAGAACATTGGCAAGCAGTGAAATGAATTTTGCGGTACATTTCATGTACTTTGGATGTTGGATTGGTATTTGAAAAGGATGACAGACTTGGTTTACATTTAGATGGATATGTGGATTCAGACTTTGCAGGTGATTGGATAAGCGTCGTTCTACTAGTGGATATGTGTTTACACTTTCTAGAGGACCGGTGAGTTGGAGGTCTACGTTGCAATCTACAGTTGCTTTGTCTACTACCAGAGGCAGAGTATATGGCTATGACAGAGGCTATTAAGGAGGCCATTTGGCTATTTGCTTTGCTTGGTGACGTGGGGGTTACTATGGATAGTGTCACAGTTCATTGTGATAGTCAGAGTGCTATTCATTTGGCAAAGAACCAGGTGCATCATGCAAGAACAAAACACATTGATGTCCGTTTTCATTTTGTTCGAGAGGTTATCGAGGATGGTGAGATTTCATTGATGAAGATCCATACAAAAGATAATCCTGTAGACATGTTGACCAAGATTGTACCAACGATCAAGTTTGAGCATTGTTTGAACTTGATCAATGTCATTAGAACCTGAGCGCTTTCGGGCGCATTTGGAGATGAGATTGGTGATTGGTTTGTTTAGGCGATCTCGCCAAGGTGGAGATTTGTTGATTATTTGGCTCGTCCTATTTGTGGGCGTTTATGTCATTTTATTATGAAGTTAGTATTTGAAGCAAACCCTAATTTCTATTAGTGTTTGAGTTGAACCAAACCTCTCATTATTATAAATACCCTATTACTGTATTTTGAGGGTATGAGAGTTTTGAAGCATATTTTGTACTCTCCTTTTGGAATTCCCCAATTAGTGATTCTCATCTCCCGTGGAGTAGGCGGAGTTTCGCCGAACCACGTAAATCTTTGTGTTCTTGTTTCCATTATTTACTTTTGCTTTCGATTGCTTTGATATTCGATTCCGCTGCGCACAACAAATCATTGGTTTTTCTTTATCATCATCATCATTATTATTATTAGTATTGAATTTCAAGAATCAAGTGGTATCTTGAATCAACTGGAAACAGGAGGAGAAGTGAATAGCTCATTCAAGATTATTATTATTATTAGCATTTTAACAAGCTCAAGCAAAGATGAAGGAATTCTCTCTTATGTTTGTGGAAGGTATTGACAAATCAAGATGTTTTAATCCCACATTAGCCATCTAATAGTTCATTTAGATTATCAAGAAACAAGGTAAGAGGTATTGACCAAAATATCTTATTCTACAAGACTGAATACAGTCCACAAAACAAAAAACAGAAAAGATTTGTAGAACGGTTATCCAATACCTGTTTCGGAATGCAAATGATGTCTGGAATATCTGCATGGATGACTTGAGCAGTTCCTCATTGAAAGGAATAAACTTCTGCCTTCCTTCTGTAGTGCCAGAACTGCCCAAAATTTCATAAATATTTTTAAGAAACAACACAATATATACCTAGTAGGCTGTCAGACAAAAGAAAGGGTCCATTGAAAACACCTTAATGAGATGGCTGTCACAGGTTTCCCTGTGAGAATAGAGGAACCTCTCCCATCCACAATTTTTTGAATGTAAGGCTCCAAATCCTTGTGAGTGACCAAAGGAACACAAGCCTTGAAACTCTCAGGGTCAGTTCTACCATTGAGACCCAACTTCTGCAAGTATTCTGCGTCACCATTTTCTTCCAAAATTTTCTTTAGTGTTTCTTTCTGAACTTTTCCAGCATGCTTTGTCAGTGCTTCAAACTCCTTGATGAGTTTTTCAAGATTGAATTCTTCAATCTCCTCCAACATGTTTAAAGTTTTCCAATACCTGCCATAATCATCAAGTTAATTAACGCCACAATATGAAAGAACTGAAAAGAGAACTAGAACACAAATTACAATGACTTCATACATTGATGTTGACATTTGAATTCATTGGTAGGTATGACAAACATGAGTGAACTGGAGCTAGCAGAAATACATTCATATATGCTATAAATTGCTTAAAATTTACTAAGCAGCAAAGGAAGCAAAGTTAACCAAATCTCTCAAAACCAAAAACTACAAGATAGATAGAAAGCCCAATTCATTTGTGTTTGGTAGCTAAGAAAATGATGATTTTCTTGAGAAAATTAGTAATTTTTGAAAAAAATATATATATATTCTCATAATTAACCATTATTTTTTCATCATAATTTTCTTAGGTGGGGGGTGATTAAGAATTTTTTTTTTTTCTCACAAGAAAATCTCGCCGCAACTAAATTTAAAGAGGTGAAATAACCAACAACCAAGAGAAAATTTTCTTGAGTTTAACCAAACTACTATAAGAAATTTTTTTAAAGAAGATTAAGAAAAATTAAAGTAAATAATGAAAATAGAAAAATAATTAAAAACATCAAGTCAACTATTTTCCCTGTGGGGCCAAATAAATATTTTAATTATAATTAATTAATGTCATAAATTGCAACAAATAAATATATATTTTATCACATATCATTAAATCAAAAGATGTTGTGGCCACTCTTAGGAAACACTTTATATGACACTAATTGTCATACTCCAATTTTTAAAACTTAAATTTAAATTAATAAGAATAAATATTTGCTCTTATCAAGAAAATAGCAAAAAAAAAAATCGATGCGTGAATTGTATCCATCTACCTTAACCCCAAAATCTTTACACAGGTAAAAATAAATTTAATAATATCATTTATATTCAAAATAAGGTTACAAGTTAAGATAGAAGAATACTCTTTCAATTTCTATGCCACGGACTATAGATTTTCATCACACAAATTAAATATTGAGTCATGAGGGTACTTGCCCTTGTCCATCCATTATGGACACAACATTTTAAATATATTCATCAAGTAGAATTAATGCGTTCAAGTCCAAGGCATAAACATATAAAATGACCCATGAAATTTTCAACGACCATTATAATGTTCTAAAAGCATTGATTTCTAATACAATTCATATAATTGATATAATCAATTAATAAATAATTACTCAGTCCTACTACTATAACACTAATCAAGCCACTAACCCACCCCTACTACTGTGAAACATTTCACGAACTTGCGACTCTATTCTTTCATGTACCTGCATGTAAAAAATAGGGGTGAGCTTGAAAGCCCAGTGGGTCATCTAAACAATTCACAACATTTTATCATGATATATACACAAGAACATTACAAACAAGTTTCACACATTAATCGTTGCAACATTTGATTGTTTGAGTCGAGAATTTTATCACGTACCTTTAGGGAATCAAACTCAGGGTGGCACTACCCAAAAATTAAAAACTCGTTGGCGATATTCATCATGAATAACTGCCCCATAATAATTATAGTCATTGACGATATTCATTAGAATAACTGCCCTAAAATAATAATTGACGATATTCCTTAGAATAATTGCTCCATATGTGTTATTCTTACCTTAATCGTATTCTTTAATGATGTCACAGTATCATACATACAACATAAATATGATATATAACTTATATTCACATGACATGTTCAAACTCCACAACACATGGTGTCATATCACAATGTCAAATAACAATAGCATTCACGCATGAACTTTATTATAACAATTATGTTAATACTCTCGTCATATATCTCATCATTAAACTTTAAAAAGTACACATGAATTACGTGCATCCAACATCAACTTGGGATAACAAATCATAATATGTACAATCATGTAAGACAAGCATGCATGAACAATCTAATGATACTATAAATCTAATTAATTTAATGTTCCTATCTACATATCAAAATAAAATATTATAAAGGCATAGAATCTTCCCCACCTGTTAAGCACGCAGTTCGTTGTTGTCAAAATTTTTGGTGCGTAACGTACATCCTCAACCTATACATATGTATTACCTTTGAATTAGTCATACGTACCTACCCAAATATATATATTACTCATATAAGTAAGATATATGTATATACATACGTATATAACTGCTACAATATATATATTATAATAATCTGTATATATATGCGTTGGGTAACAATAAGATGTATGTATATATATACCGCTATAATATATATGCATATAATTTGTATAGCAGAGAAGTGCCACCACTTTGTTTATAATATATATATATATATATATATATATACTACTATAATATATATATATATATATATATATATATATATATACTACTATAATATATATATATATATATATACTACTATAATATATATAATCTGTATAACAAAGAAGTGGTTGGCGGTGGTGGGTTTTATTATATATATATATGTGTGATATATGCATGTTGGTGGTGTGTGATGGTAATAGATAACTCACTATCATGCATCTGTTGGCCATGGTCACAACAAATGTTGTTGTCTCCCTTAATGTCGTAAAAATATGAAAGAAGAGAAATAATCTCGAAAACTGGGACGGTGAGGTGAAGAACCACACATGACACTCATAGGCAACTCATGTCCATGAGAATGCTGAGAATAACATTTGGTGCATCACTACACCAACGTTGTCGGTACAACATTCGATTAAAACACAAAAAAGAGATGCAACAAGTAGAGGAGGAAAGAAAAGGAAGTGTAAAACTTATTTTTGTAGTTGCAGGATTTCCAGTTGTAACGGCTACGAATCTCTAAAGAGAAAGAATGAGCTTAGGTGGGATAGTATATGAGGAGAAAAGTGGTGTTAGATTGCATATGAAGGTTTTATATGCTTAGGGTTTTATGAATTTCTTTGGTGTATATTGGCAATAGCTTAAAAGAAGGCAAATTAAAAAATATATGAAAAAGATTTGAGTTGTTTTTATGAGGTTGTTTAAAAAAACATGTCAATCTTTAAATTATGGAATTGAAGGAATTATATATGATAAGAATAATATTCATCCCATAATGTGGGTGAAGCTTTAATAAAAGAAAGTATATTTTATATGATAAGAATAATCATCCCGTTATGGCAAGAATAATATAAAAAAAAATATCTTTTATATGATAAGAATAATCATCTCATCATGGCAAGAATAATATAAAAGAAAGTATGACAAGAATAATATAAAAGAAAGTATCTTTTATATGATAAGAATAATCATCCCGTTATGACAAGAATAATATAAAAGAAACTATCTTTTATAATTACATAAATACCCTTGAAATTTTTGAGGTATTACACTAATTACAACATATATGACAATCAAAATTATGCAATTAAATAGGCATATAAACTCAAACATACATTTATATAAATCAAATGTAATCAATAAAATGCACGTGTCTGTTTTTTAACCTCATATGCATAGTCAGACCATATAGATGAAAAGATCAGCCAAAAATACTATAGGTTACTGTGCACCACTTTCGCAAAATCTAATTGTAACCCATTAATCAAAACAAAAGCAAAATAAATAACTTAAATTGCATAATATCATACTATATGAACAGTGGCATAAAAGGCATTTTTCTTTTAACCTAACCGTACAGATCTAAATTTCAAATCAAAATAGGGTAGTCACTATTTAACATTTTCCCAAATTATGGCTCGAAACACTTCATTTAAAGGTTTGAAGTTTTGATGGTTTAGATTTATTTTGTATTTAATTTACGAAATATGGTATAAAAGATTGAGTCAACTCGCTGATTTAACTCGTTGGAATTGGTTTATTCTATATGAGTTGACTCGTGAGTCAACTCACCTATTCTATTCTTTCTTTTTTATATACCAAACCTATTATTCCATTCCAATATTAGATGACTCCGACACTCACGACACTCCGAGATGAAGAGCCAGTGACCGGCGATCACGCCATCAGTCTGATGGCGACTGCCGGTGAAACCCCATTTTTTCTTAACCCTTAGAAGTGCCCAATGGCACTTCGCCAATAGTGTAGATTGTAAAGCTAACTGCCGACGAGCGGTGATTATTACTCGTGGTCTTGGCTGCCACTCTTTTGGCCATGCCAATTTTGTGTGTAATCCCTACCCGTCGTCAAGAACAACTCATACCTTCAAGGAATTATCATCACTATGATTTTCACTTATTGATGTGACGGGTCGAGTTTTTGCTCCCTAACCCACCTGACCCAATGAGGTCGAGTTAGACAGGTTGGCCCCTCATTAAGTAGTCTAATTTTTTTAAAGCTTAATAACTATTATTTAAACTTATATTAGTAATAAAATATGTTGGATTATTATTTATACGACTTATTGAACTACTATTTAAGTTTTAAAAGATGATATATCTCTTTTTTGAGAGAGCTCATATATGTACAAGTCAAGCTACTCTTAAACTTGACTTATGAAAATGAGGATGGATAAGGAGTTGATGAGCTTTTATAGAGAATGAGAGTCTCATTATTTCCAACAAGAAATATGAAACTAAAATAAAAAAATTTCTCTTTTAGTTTCAAACACTATCTTATCATCTAATCCAACAACTCAAGAAAAGTAGTCGAGGGTTATGGGTCTTCTTAATTAAAGGTCTTATATGTAATAATTTTTTAATATTTTTATTATATATATATAAATTTTAAGAAGTTAGTAAAGTCAGTCGGGTTGCTTACACCGCTAATTTGATGAAGATATTGCACCCAAATAGATATAAGGAATTTCAAGTTTTTAATAGATATGCTTGTCTTTTTTGACAAAATATAAAACGGTCTCACTAACTTTTTCTTGGTGAAATTTTTGAAGTTGTTCTCTTCCGTTTTTTCGTGTGTTTTGGAAAAGAAAACTGATTCTAGAAGTAGATGAATCCTTTACTATAGTGTAAAAATGCCTCCAATTCATCTTTGGTTAGTTCTTATACTGGAAAAGGGATTGAAATAGCAGAAAAATGATATTATGGTTGGAAAATAAAAAAATTGAAGGACACCATTTTTATAATTCTACATTTTGTCCTGTAAGAAAAGTCTAAGGAAGAACTCTTTGATTTCTTTTTAACATTTTGTGTTCTAGTTTTTATGTTCTCTCCTACGTTGTTACAGGGAAAACAAAAATAAAATAAAATTTTTGGGTTCATTTTTAGTTACAAAACGAAGAGTAGTAGTAGATCTGAGCAAATCGCAAATAGAAAACAAAAACGAAAGACGTGGGTGGACACGTGAGTTAGTGTTAGAAATAGCAAAATCACATCATCTATAACATAACTCAAGCGCGGAATGAAATTGAAACAATATTAAATTAAAAACATGACTAACGACATATTAGTGTAAAAACATGACCACGACACGAGTTTGTAGGCTGGATCTAAAGATAATTAAATTTGACAAAGTGTTTCCTTTCTTAACTACAAAACTTGAAACAAAGAAACACTACTGAAATCGCCCACATTATTTCACGTTTATCTCCACCGACACCAATACAACGCACACAACACAACACGACAAAAACTTGCTCCTCTTCTTCTTAACATAATAATAAGCATACGGAAAAAAAAAAAAAAATGAAGTTCAAAACAGCGGTGAAAAACACAAGGCTGCTGCTACACGTACATTAACACTCACCCAACAAAAAAAAAAAACTTTAAACTTTGGGTCCATATGCTTTGGGATTCCCAGGCAGTTTCTGTTTCTAAATATTTGAAGATGCAGACAATTGGTTTGGTTGGAGTAAATTAGAAAAGTTTTTTAACTTTCATAAAAAAAAAATTAGTTATTTTTAAAACATGATGAAACTTACTAGATGTATGCGGTGGAGGCCTGTACTAAGAATAATTTGTTCTAAGGATAATTGAAGGGTAAAGATCTTATAATTAAAATTTATACTCAAGTTTATACTCATTTTAGTTGTAATCGGTTGAAAGGAGTCGTATAATATTTTTATAATAGTATTTGAACACAAATTAATCTCGTTAAAAAAATAAAACCCACAATAAAAATGAAACATCTTTTTCTGAATTTTCTATTTGAATCAAGTTTTTAAATCAACAAAACCAAATACAGCCCATATTTCCAAACCATTAGGAATGATTATTGAAGGAGAAATAAAAGATTAAAAAAAAAAATCCTAAATCCGGATTGGCGGTCTCTTTCAAATCATTAAACCGCAGTTAACAGTCTTAAAAAAAAAAAAAAAACCCGCAGTTAACAACATGAGAGCTTACGATTTCTAAAACGGTACCAAAAAGAGCCTTTTTGAAAACTAGAATCCGAGAAAAACTAACAAAAATCCAAAGAAAAATTATAATAAATTATAATAAAACTCAGTAAAATCTTCCGAATTATCCCAAACAATCAATCAAGACCGTGTTTACTAGAGAGATTCAAAAGAGCAAACAAGAAACTCATCACCATATGATACAAACAAACTCAAATCCTAAATTGTTCATTAATAAACGAACAATACAATACACAAATCTCGCAGCTGGAAAAGTTACACAAGAAACTGGAATCTGTACATGTGACTTACAGGAAAAAGAAGCTTGATCAGCGAATCGAAATCACAAACAGATCACTTTGATGCCGAAATAAGCAACAGACGATTGCTCAATTGAAGAAAACGCTAGCTAGCTAGAAAAAAAATTTCAACAAGACTTTTTGAAGAGTGGAAAAATGACTAGCTAGCACCTGAACCAATATAAGAAGAAGAGAATAAGCTTCGTTGAAGGTTGTGAGATTCTTAGATTCCTTTTCATAGTACGCAATTTTATCAACTTGACGTTAAAAAAATTAAGAAAAAGAGAAAAAAGTTTGATGCAGACACCTGCATCAAAAATGTCGAACGCAACCTTCTTACTGGACTATGTAGCGTAGCTGCGTTGGCACGTGGAATGTTTTGGGCCTCAAGGTAATTGGGCCTATTAATGAGGCCCATTTTGAAGGGGAAGTCTTCTTTAGATCAAACTCTTCTACACATGTTTTTTTTTTCTTTGTATTATTATTTTTTTATTTTATTTTTCAACAGCCTCATTTTTTATTATTTGTAATTTACATGTGTTTCTCTATGCATGGTCAACCAAGGCTAGGAAAAGTGTTTTTATTTGACTATTATAAAAGAGCCCCAATGATTGAAGAAAGTTTGATGAACACTAAATGATTTGTTTGGCTAATGTTAGTAATTATGCAGTTATAATAGACTTTTATTATTAATTGGCCTAATGCAGCTGAATACAACAATATTTATGATTCATCTAGGAATGGATGAACAAAAACGTATTGTATTGGATTGATAATAGCTTGATATAGGTTGTTCCGACCCTTATTTAATAGCTATAATTTTTGGGTTGAATGGTTTTTAACATGATATCAGAGTCTTGGGTTCAAGTCTTGTTATTAACCTTTGTATGTTTTTTATTTGTATAATTAGTATTTCTCTTCTTTTATCTCTCTTCTAGTTCTATAAGGCTCTACGTGAGAGAGAGTATTAATGATAACTTGATATGTATTGTTGAACTCTTATTTAATAGCTATAATTTTTGGGTCAAGTGGTTTTTAACGGTATAGACCATTTATTGCTTAACCATTAATACTATATTTTTCTAACACGCATTCTTTTAAGGTAAAAGTTGTATTGTAGTTGTAATTAGATTAGCTTTCTCGAGGTATTTTGCTATTATAAAATTTTAAGATATAAATTATAAGATTAAACAGAGATTGAGTTTACATTGTACTACATTATCTATAAGAAATTTACAATTGATGTGATATTTAAAAGTTTAGAAAAGTTAATTGAGCAGATTACAAATGAATAAAAAATTCGTTTTAGTATAGAAAAGTTTAACTGCCACTTTTGGCTAAAGGAACAGAGTTTTACCATCATTGATGGCTGATTGGAAATATTTTGTGTAGGATACATAATTATATTAATACTGCATTCAAATACATACAACCATGACTGAAAAAGATATGATAGGCAATATAGAATTGGTGTAGTTGATAAAGATGTAGCTTTAAAACTCAAAAGTTCTGAGTTTAACTCTTGCTAATACCTCATCCTAAGAAGTGATCATGGGGACTAATGGGCAAAAACTGACCTGATACCTTCTCGAGAATACGGTCTAGTACTAATGATGTTAATTATATAACTAATTACTAATATTATATTTTTCCAACACAAAAAAAAAAATGTCTAAAAAAGATACCATATTAGTCAAAATGTCTTGAGTGAAGTGTGGGCTAAAGACTTTATCACATCATACTAGTAAGGTGAACACGTATCATTTTATATATATATAATGAGTTGGAGACTATCATTAATTACAATAACCTAACATTGTGAATAGGAAAATATTTTAGAAATACATTTTTTTAATATATTTTATTAACATTGTCTGTAAAAGTTGTTAAATGGTCTCGTATTACGGGGTAATTGCCTCAAATTATACATCAATACGTGATACGAGATAGTCTAATAACTCTCAAAGACAATGTCTATAAAGTGTATTAAAAAAATGTGTTAGTCAATCATTAGCCGCTAAAGTACTTTGAAAATGAAATATATTTGACAACTACTTAATTAACGTACCTTGGAAAAATCAGAAAAGTTATTAAATGATTGGTGTGATTCATCAATTGATATTCTGTAACTTACAGAGATATATCTAAGAACAACGATCATAAATGCCAAATTTGACATGAATCTACTGCCAAAAAATTGAAAGTACATTTCAAGAAATATCTTTTTAGCTTACTACAATATTTTTTTTCTTTTGGAGTAGGAAATGGTCATCTCTATTTATTTGGAATGTACAAATAAATGTAACCACTTAAATTAATGAGAAAAGAATAGGCATCATATATAAGGGTAGCAAATTGGGTCTAGATCCGTTTGTCTGCTTTGTTCTGTCCTTTTTAAAACAGGTATAAATAAGATTTTTTAAAAATTAGGCCAGGTATGGATAAAGAATTTTGTTCATTTTAAAAATCAGGCCGGGTTCGGACATAGGCTCAAAAAGTCGGGTACCCGATTCTTACTTAATATAAGGCGTATATTTTACAAAACCCATATTTTAATTTGTTTATATTAGCTCTAGCTCAATTAAATCTTTTTTTATTTATATTTCTTATTGAATCTTTATTTCTTCTTTTTATTTTCTTCCTCTTCTTTGTTTTCGTCGTCACCGTTAGCATGAGATTTCTATTTTTTAATGAAAAAAACATACTTTACTACTATATATTATTTAAAAAATATACGAGTATGAACAAAACTGAGTTATCTGATTTTTAAAACATACAGGTATAGATGAATACTACTTGTCCATTTTTTAAACTAGGTCGGGTACGGACTCGCTATATGTGTGTTAGTATGAAACATTGGGGAGATAATAAAATCACTACAAAAAAAGGGGGAATTAATTACAAAATTTTATAGTGACTTGTAGCTAAAACTTTACAATGAAATGTTCACTTGTAGTGATATATGTTTACTTGTAGCTAAAATATTGTAATCAAAACTCTCCTATTTCTTATAGTGAATATTAAAATTTTGTAATTTATATATTTGTTGCTGAGCTTGGATCATTACCAGTATAATTAAACATTTGAACACAAAGATAAACTGAAAATGAGTTTATGATTCTGTTACTCTACTGTATATTTGTGGGTATAATGGTCTATATATCCTATAGTGGGTAGATAAAGGCCATCATCATCATGAGCAACATGCATGTATGCCATACCCAATCAGACTATCGGCTTTGAGACTAAAGTTGGTAGGATTTCAACTTGTACCAATATTATTACTATTTGACAACCTTTAAGTCTACTTGCGAAGGCGGGGGGATTAGATCCTATATGGCAGACAAAGGCCATCAGCCATCATCATCATGAGCAACATGCATGTATGCGATACCCAATCATACTATCGGCTGTATGATAATAATATAAATTGAAAAAAAATGCAATATATCACTAAAAAAAGAATATGTACCTATTTAATCTTCTAACTTTTGTTTGGAATATGGAGAGAATAATCACGAAGAAATAAGAAAGGGTTGTGGATGAATGGAATGAGTTGAAGTGAGGGCGTTGGAAAACCACAATTGCTACCTTTATGGGTGTGAAATGATATTTTTTAAATTATGCCAAGTTATCAAGAAAGTAGGTTATATGTGAATTTGATTTGTCGTTCATAGTTATTTATTTGTTTTTTCTTTTACACCCACTATTTTTTCAATTTTTTTTTAATCAATCCCCAAAAGGAACGTAGAAACTAGGAACCTATCGAAACATATATCAACCCATAATAAACAAACAAACTTCCCCATTTCCATTTTAGATATATAATCCTAGTTGAGAATGTAGTTATGGGAACATCTATATGATGGGAACCACTTTCAAATTCGTTTAGAGAACACTTCTTGTAGAGAATTCCTCATTTTAATTTTTCTTTCATAATTATCTCTTCGTCTTCACCAATATATATTTTCGCTCCTTAATTCTTCTTGATGTATGTTTTTTTTTTACCCTCCTCAAATTGTTTCCATCTCAAAAATTTCAGCTCACCAAATACTAAATATAGAGATCTTTTTTTTTTATGCTAGGAGTACTCGAGAATGACTTGTGATAGAAACACGGGTGCTCTTGTAGTTATTGAATCACTAGAATTTGCGTATTACATATGTAGATGCATATGATCTAATACTATAGGAACACTCATTTCTATTACGTGACACTCTTGAGTATCTTTTATCTTTTTTCACATTTGCAATATTTTATTGTATATTTGTCTTATAGTTTTTAGGTTAACTGGTTTTAATATTCATTGCTATGTATAACAAAATTTACTCACATGCCAATCTAGCTAGTTTGGCTGTTCAACCGTACCATTGTGAAGACATGAGAGATGGTGGTGGTAAGATGTGTTCTTCCTGCCTCCCTACACGCGTGTTCCTATGAATGACAGTGGTGATATTAAGATAGATTAAGCATGAGATAAGTTACCAATAAAATGCCTAGATATATATTTGGTTAAGGGACCCATACAATTGACATACTGAATTATGATTTTTAGTTTGTATTGGTCAATTCATGATTAGAAAGACACATTATCTATCAAATAATTATCTTGCTAATCTAGCTTAAGAATAACGAAAAAGAAAAATAGAGTTTCTTTGATAAGATGTTTAAAGTTTCTAACCATGCAATGAGAGGATAAGGTTAGGCCTGTTTGATTATCATTGGTGTTGGGCCACCTTCATGGCTATTTGCTCACGATCAACGAGGCCATGAATCTTAGGGCACTTAAAAACCAAAGATTTTTTTTAGCGAAGCTCACATTTAAATCCCCCTTGATTAATCATTATTGGAGAAAGAAACCAAAGACCCTTTCAAGAAATAAAATTTTTCAGACCATTACGCATATGATCCTTCTTCATTATATTTATAGAACATGTGTGATGCTTAATTACATACGTGAGAGAGTACATAGAACATTCTCAACAGTTAGTTACAAGACTATTACATTGAACACTTGTCATAACATAACTGGACACACACTCAACTAACTAACAAATTAACCCAGGTGACTAGCAGACTGAACTACATATAGATATGTGACCAGGTTCATGAGTTACCTCTATCATCCCCTTCAAGCAAAAGGGTGAAGATTTAACCTTGAGCTTGGATTTGAGATAGAAGAACCGAGACCATGACAAAACCTTAGTTAACACATCAGCCAATCGATCAATAGAAGCCACATAGCGAATCTGAAAATTCCGACAAAGAACCCGATCACAAATGTAATGTGCATCTATCTCGATGTGCTTTGTTCGTGCATGAAACACAAGGTTTGCGGCAAGAGAAACAACACTGATATTATCGCACCAAATGATAGGTGATTGATTCGTATAACATCCAATCTCCCTAAGTAAACTTTGTACCCAAGACAACTCAGACGTTATATTAGCCAAGGACCTATACTCACTCTCTGTGCTCGATCAAGCTACCGTCGACTGTTTCTTTGAGGACCAAGAAATAAGATTCGATCCCAAGTACACAAGATAGCCTCATGTTGATTTTTTGTCATCAACAGGAGGCTATCTTGTGTATTAAATCCAGTTTCGTACATGCATAGCCTGCATGCGTGATGTAATAATGTGATTATCAGATTCTATGGATTTAATTAATTAATAATGCATGAACATTAACTGATTCGTAACTATTTATTTTATGTTAGGGAAGGAGAGATATATGCATGAGATTGATCAAATATGTACAACATTTGCTTGGTTCCGATGGCTTGGTATTCGTTCTCCTAAGGTCGTAAGTTCAAAACGTCTCTCGTGTTGGAGCTACCATTTGCTGGGAGACCTTTGCACATTTGTGGTCCAACCCAGGTCGAGTTCAAGTAGATTAGTCTCGTCGCAAAACGGAAGAAGACACTACTTGGGTGCCACTCAACGGTGAAACCAAAAAAAAAGATTAATCAAATATATATTAATTCAAGTTAAAAGTAACCGCGCGTGCATCATGCTTGTTCTGGAGGTGAAAATCTTCTCATTGGTGCAATCCCATTTATAGTTGCATATATGTTTTGTTGACATTAAAACCCACCAAAATGAGTAAGTTCCAGTAGTATGTCACAGTCCCATTTATAGGTGCATATATATATATATATATATATATGCTTTGTTGACGTCAAAACCTACCCAGATGGGTACGTTCTAGTACTATGGTGCAATCCTATTTATAGGTGCATATATGTTTTGTTGATATGCACTACAACAAAATAAATTTTTAACAACAAAAAAAATGTTGTTAAAATAAATATTATTAAATATTTAGAAGTTTTGATTATATTTAAGAAAACGTTATTAAAATAATTAAAACTTTAAAATTAAAATCTATTATTTAATATTACTAAAAAAGAAACACAATTTTTTATTAATTTATTATGTAAAAATTAAAATATTAATAAGGTTTGAAAAAAAATAATATTTTAGTATTGAAAAATAAACGTTATTTTTAAATCATAATTTTTAGGAAAATAAAATCACATGTAGTAAATTTTCAAATAAATAATATATTTTTAGATATTATCAAAACTTTTAATATTTAATGACATTTTTTTTTAGCTCCAAGCATGCACTAAACCCCATTTCTAAGTCAGCCAATGGAAGAGTTCTTACTCAAGAAATGAAAATTAAATCTAATTATTTTTTAGGACTTGCTCTTTTTGTTTTCTCCCATATTTTTCAAAGTTTTTTCTTTTTCTTTTCTTTTATTTGCTTCACAGACCTTATTTGGAACAGTTTTATAATGTGCTTGATTTACATATTGACATATCATTCACGTTAATGTCGTCGCATATACATTACACTTATATTACATCATGTATTAAATAAGAATTTAATTTTAAAAAACTCCAATCTTAATTTTTTAAAAATTATCAATACCCAAAAAAAAAAAACCCAAATTGTAGTTCCAATTACTGCAATTATTCTTTGCACGTCAGACATAGACTAGATGACTTGGATTCAATGACTATAGTCGAGCCAATGACTTAAGCAAAAGCTAGAATACATAATTAGCTATCAATCACCATTCAAAGGCTTACAATGCAAAGCTGCAGCAAATGACACTTCTCCACCAGATCGTAGACAATGAGAATTTGATGTAACAAGATTGAGTATATAAAGTACGTTTTTAAGCATTCCTTGGATTGAAATCTTCCTTGTTACCTTGTCTTTCACAAAACAAACATCAGAATGAAATTCAACAAATACATTATTGTCACTAGTTATGTGGCGACCCCGTGCCCCGGACCACCAACCCCGCAGGGAATGGCATGCGGAATGCCAGGGCGGGACGCCCGGCGTAGGCATCTCCGACCACTCCTCAACTCCCGTAAGGTGGTTGAGACCCTACAAGCCTTATCCCAAACAACAATATGATATCAAAAGGTATTAAACAAAACTACCCACCGTATTAACCATCCAAGACAAGAGATAATCCATAAAAATGAACCATAAATAAAATCATAATCCCTACAGTCCATTAAAATTGACATAGACATAAAATCTAAAATTGTGGGTACAAATAAAAACCGTCATATGCCCGCATAGTCTATCTAACAAGTCCCAACTCACCCATACTACAATGTGGTAAGTGTTATAATTACATAATCCAAAACATAATACTTAATAATTTAAAACACAATTCAATCAAAATGCCTCTCAACTCACATCGAGGCGTTGGATTCTCTCGCAGGCAAGGCCCTCAAGATATGACTACTCCTTTGCCCTTATTCGGGACAGAAGGACCTGAAAGAGGAAAATGAGGGTGAGCCAACGATGCCCAGTGAATAGAATTCAAATATGCTATCAATACTCATCAATAAAAACCATGTATGCATGTGAATGTGTAGCATGATTAAAAGCTCATAACAAATAGATATCAAGCATTTATAATAAGTTCGATGCAAGTAAAAGCTTATCAATTTGAATCCACATTCCACATGCCTTGGGTTACTAGTACACGTCTATTTCACCGTGCCGTTGATCCCAATCATGTTTATTTGGGTTACTAGTACACGTCTATTTCACCGTGCCGTTGATCCCAATCATTTCCTTTCTTAAAACCCTCTTATAACAAGGTTAAGTCCCCCTATTAGCCAGATAGATGGGTCCAACCAAAGTCATAAGGTTTTCTCAAATCAATGCATCATTCAAAACATTAGAACACATTCATGCTTTCAACATACAATATATATAAGTGATATGATGACATAAATGATATAATCATAAGTGAAGTCTACTCACAACCAAGCCTCGCGAGAGTACTTAACCACACACGATCACCAAACCGAATCAACCCAAATCAAGATCCTGAAACATTCATCAATATCCTACCATACATCAATTTCTATGCTCAATCACATAGACATTACACATCAACCCTAAATCAGTCCACATATAAACAATAGGCCTAAATCTCATCTAATCCCATCATTCAACTCAAATCACATGACTTAGGCCTCTAATGCATAGTTCTCATACATAAACCATTCTATTAATCAAAAATACTGATTTTCAATTCCTTTAGGCATAAACATGCCCAAATTGGGTCACTTGATCACAAGTAGGCCTAACCCATGATATGGTCACAACCACCAAATCAGTAGCATAATCAACTCTAATCATGCTTAATTAAACATAAGTTGCATCAATTCAATGATTCTAGGCCAAAAGCATCAAAAGCCCTAAAATATGAAATTTTCCATACTTAGGTCCTATTGTCGATTTACACTAGGTCACCATGTTCAGCCATGTATATCACTGATTTTGCATCATGGGTTCATCAACAATGGCAACTAGGTCAACATAGTTGACATGCAAGCTATTTGGAAAGGTCTAAGTTCATATTCTAAATGTAGGTCTAATACAAACAACCCTACCAATTCTTCACATGTATTATTCTGTTCAGGTGTATTAATCTGCCAATAGAAATATATAATCACAAAATCCACCGCACATATTGAAGTATGTGAAGAAACAAACCTTCTGTCCAAACATCAGCCCAATCCAACGGTGGACCGAAAAGATATGTATCTTTGATGAACAAGTATCTAATCAGACAGTTTCTCCTTTCCTGCTGCAAATATCCAAACTCAGATGGCTATATCACACAAAATACTAAACGTATAGACATCTCCACCGTTCAGAATACATAAATATCTGTTATAAACGACATACCCAAATTTGATATCCATCCAACGGTAGATTGAGGAGATCTGTAAGTTTGACCGAAACGGCACGAGAAACCCAGAAATTCCGACCAGCTTCGTTTAAGAGGTTATATCTCTCAGAAAAAGCCTGTAATTAAGATCTTCACCGTTCAGAATGTATAAATATCAGTTGTAAACTACATACCCAAATTTGGTAGCCATCTAACGGTAGACTTAGGAGATCTATAAGTTTGAGCGAAATGGTGCGAGAAATCCAGACTTTCCGACCAGCTTTGTTTGAGAGGTTAGATCTCTTAGACGAAACCTCTGATCAAGATCTCCACCGACCAGAATGAAGAACCATAAGCTACGAATGTGCTGATAAAATTTTAGCTCAATCGGACCGTATATTCCAAAGATCTACCTCTTTGATGGAAACGTCGCAGGGATCTTCCTCCTGCAACTCTCTCCTTCCTTCTCTTCTTCTTTCCTTTCTCTTCTTCTTTCCTTTCTCTTCTTTTCTTTCTCTTCTTCTTTCCTTTCTCTCCACTCTCCTCTTTCTAGCAATTCCTTGATTCCCTCCTTGATTCTCTCCTTGATTCTCTCCTTGTTTTCCTCCTTGATTCTCTCCTTGATTCTCTCCTTGTTTTCCTCCTTGATTCTCTCCTTGTTTTCCTCCTTGATTCTCTCCTTGATTCCCTCCACTCATTCTAGCACTTCCTTGAGGGCATGGGACACTTGTCCACTTTCATGCACCAACCTTCACATGTGTTGGTCTCATACTACCCATACTAACCACATGTATTTTAAATGTCCAATCCATTTAATACACCAAATTTTCAATTTCATTTATCCTTTTATTCAATCAATCCTAACCCATATCAATTCATGGTTTAATGAGCCCATGCATAAATCATAACATATGCATTATACTTTAATTTAACATGACTCATATAAATTTATGATACATATATTTATATACATTATCAAGCATCAACTATACAAACATTAAACAATCATCAAACAAACACCAAACATATCAAGACAACACATAGAGTTTGGGCAAAAATGCAATTGGGTTATGGGCTAGATGAAATAATTTTCGGGGCGTCACAAGTTAGCTTGGACACACTTATTAATTTTTTGGTGATCTCAAAAACTCGAAAAACAAATTGAAGAACCAACGGACAAGAATTTGTTAATAATGTGAAAGATCCGATGTGAGAGATATTTAATTTCTTACCATTTCCAACAACAAAATGTTCAGATCTATTATACTCGAAAGCAAAATTTAGATTTTTGAAGTTAGCAGTGACGTAATTTGTAACACCACTATCTACATATCAGGCAGTGTCATTAAGAACATCTAGCGAGGTAATGTAAGCAGTTGGTGAATGAGTGAAACCTTGAGCAAGTTTGCCAAATCCTTGAGATTGAGGAGGCGATTGATAGTTTTGATAATAGTAAATAGATGCAGACTTTCCAGTTTTGAAACAAACTTGACACATTAGCTTATTACCATAACCTCGGCCCTCTCATGCACCACCTCTGCGACCAAAATTGTGGGAGCGATCTCCTTCCTTGTGATGAGAAATTATTTCCTCTACCACTAGAACCTGGATTATTTGATTTCTTTTGCATTAAATTGGTAGAAAAATTTCCATTCTTCTTGACAGTGGCTTCATTCTCACTATGAATTTGTTCGAGTCGATTTTCATGACTCAGTAACATCGCTTGAGCCTCCTCCATCATCAAAGATTCAATTCTTGAAGTAAGATTTACTACGACTGAATCATATTCTAAGCCTAGACCATTTAGCACAGCAAAAACAAGATCAAGTTCTTCAACTAGATATCCAGCAGAGATCAGATTGTCAAATATCGATCGCATCTTGTCACAATAATTGGAGATGGAAAGATTACCTTTCTTCATCGTCTACAACTAAGCTTTTAATTGTAACACCTTGACCTTGGATTGATTGGCAAACGATTGCTTCAAAGTCTTCCATACTGATGCAGTGGTGTTGAAATGAACTGCCAAGCCAAGAACCACTTCTGTCATGCTTAATCTCAACCAACTTAACAGTAGTTGATCATTCCGATTCCGAATTGGAAATTTTGGATTAGTTGATCCATCTTCAAGTAAGCAGTTTTTCCAATAAGAATGTCATCAAGGTCATGTCCAGTCACAGTTGGAAGTAGTTGGAATTTTCATAACAGAAAATTGTTTCTATCAAGTTTTACTGAGAGAGATGCACTCGATGAATTTGAGAAAGGATTCATAGATCCTGAATTACCATAGGATGTAGCCATGGACTTCCGTTTTTAGGATCTGATACCATAGCAGAGAAAATATTTCAGACCGTTTCAGATATGATCGTTCTTCATTATATTCATAGAACTTGTTGTTTAATGATAGCATTCTCAACAATTAGCTACAAGACTTAATTCCATTAGACATTTTCATAACATGACTAGACAGATATACTTAACTAACTAATAACTTAACTCAGCTGATTAGTAGACTATACTACATACAAATATGTGACCAGGTTCATAAGTTAGCTCCACTAGAAAAAAATAATTTTTTAACAACATAAACAATGTTGTTAAAATGAATGTTAATATTTAGTAGTTTTGATTTTATTTAAAAAAAGTTATTAAAATAATTAAAACTTTATAATTAAAACCTATTATCAATATTACTAAAAAAGAAACACAAATTTTTATTAATTTATTATATAAAATTTGAAATATTAGTAAAAGTTTGTATTAGATTTACTACGACTTAATCATATTCTAAGCCTAACCGTTTAACATAGTAAAAACAAGATCAAGTTCTTCGACTAGATATCCAGCAGCGATCAGATTGTCAAATATCGATCGCATCTTATCACAATAATTGGAGATGGAAAGATTACCTTTCTTCGTCGTCTACAACTAAGCTTTCAATTGTAAGGCCTTGACCTTGGATTGATTGGCAAATGATTGCTTCAAAGTCTTCCATATTGATGCAGTGGTGTTGTAATGAACTACTAAGCCAATAATCTCTTCTGTCATGCTTGATCTAAACCAACTTAACAGTAGCTGATCATTCCGGTTCAAATTGCAAATTTTGGATTAGTTGATCCATCTTCAAGAAGAATGTCATCAAGGTCATGTCCAGTCACAGTTGAAAGTAGTTGGGATTTTCATAACAGGAAATTGTTTCTATCAAGTTTTACTAAGAAAGATGCACTCAATGAGTTTGAGAAATGATTCATAGATCCTGAATTACCATAGGATGTAGCCATAGACTTCTATCCTTAGAATTTGATACCATAGCAGAGAAAAAAAATCAGAGATCCTTTTAAGAAAATATTTTAGACCATTTCAGATATGATCGTTCTTCATTATATTTATAGAGCTTGTTGTTTAATGCTTACATACGTGACTATAGATAGCATTATCAACAACTAGTTACAAGACTTAATCCCATTAGACAATGTTCATAACATCACTAGACATATACTTAACTAACTAATAAATTAACCCGGCTAATTAGTAGACTACATACAGATATGTGACGAGGTTCATAAGTTACCATCACTATAAAAAAAATAATTTTTTAACAACATAAACAATATTGTTAAAATGAATATCATTAAATATTTAGAAGTTTTGATTTTATTTAAAAAAAGTCATTAAAATAATTAAAACTTTATAATTAAAACCTATTATCTAATATTACTCAAAAAGAAACTCAAGTTTTTATTAATTTATTATATAAAATTTGAAATATTATTAAAAGTTTGTATTAGATTTTTCAAAATATTAATAAAATTTAAAAACAAACTATATTTTAGTATTGAAAAATTAACGTTATTTTTAAATCATAATTTTTAGGAAAACAAAATCACATATAGTAAATTTTGAAATAAATAACGTTTTTTTAGATATTATCAAAACTTTTAATATCTAATGACATTCTTTTTAATAATATTTGCTGTATTGTTAAATATTTATTTTGTTGTAGTTCTCTATCAATCATAGTCAAAGTTTTTTGAAGATATTGTTTGATTTCATAACTTGGGATTTTTATTTTTAGAATATTGCATTCATATTTTCAAATGGTAAACCAAGCACAACCTTAACTTAAAAATGTTAAATGAAATACTCCTATTTCAAAGTCTAAGTGTATACAAAATAGAGTTGAAATAATTATTGTCTATCTAATATGACTCATTTTAACATTTAGACATCATATCGTTAATGTATGTGTGTACTTAATCATTTTTAACATTTAGACATCATATCATTAGGCAATGCAATTTTTTAAATTTGAAGCATAAAAGTGTCTTTTCTCATTTTTATTATTTTGTTTAAAACACTAAAATTAACATTGTTGAAATAATGTACAATATTTAGTTTAGTACTATAAATGTTTAGCTAGATGTTATAAACTAAAGAATTATGCTGAAAATACAACAAACCTATGTTTCCATATATAATTAAAAATGAGTTATTAGAGTGTCTCTAATGGGCACTTTTTAGCAATTCGTTGCTTTTAAAAGTCTTTTTTAGAAAAATTATATATATTATTATGTTTTTGAATAGATTGGGCACCATTTTTAAGGCATGGAAAATTATTAATAAAAATAGTTATACCCTGGGGTACAACAAATTAAAGGTCTTCAAATTTTAAATTTCTGTCAATGTCGCATAGGAAAACGTCTGAGCACGAAAACCAAAATTCAAAAGCAAAATTAAATGTTAGAAGCTCCTAGGCAGCCAACTAGGGTTACCTGGGCAGTGGGCAAAACAACGGTTGATTAACGTTGTAATAGCTTCCGAGATTAGACTAAACGAAACAAAAGCAGGTAACATTAGGAAAATAAGAACATTCTCAACGGAATGTTCAATAGAACATTTTGCATCAAAAATCCTATAAATAGGGGCTCTCCCACACCATTCTCCCCATCCACTCCTCTCCTCCCTTCTTCTTCTCCTAGCCTTCTGCCTCTCTTTCTGTTGTGTTGTTTTAGGTTGTTGTTCTCCGAAAAGTCAGTCGATTTAAGAAGAGTTGCATATTCGAAGGTGGGAACAAAAGCATATGTTTGCGTGTATAATGTATTATTATGAAGTTATCATACACTTTTCATTATATTTGATGTACGCTTAGACTATGTCATGCTTATGAGACTATTAGAGGTATTGGAGATTACCACCTGTTATACCATTTGACTTGGGACCCTATTAGGTCACCATTTTATGCATGTACCTCGACGTATGGAGTCCATACCAAAAGTCCTAATGATGCACGATGGTGTGGCCGATCCTTATAGGCATCACCAGACATTGTCGAAATATGCCCCGGTATATAACCCTAGACCGAACCTTCACACACATGATTATGTGTTAGGGTTATACTCGGGATAGGATCCTTCCTTGGTCTTGAAGCTTCACCATGGAAGTTTGGTAAACAAGGTTGCCTAGGGACCGATGTTTGACGTGGCCTGGACTATGAATTGATGGCTCTGGCTCATGTATACTGTAACACCCTATAGTTTTAATTGTATATCTACATTGACTTATACATATATCGACATGTATACATACGCGTATTTCGTACATAGGAGTCAAATGTATGTGTGGATGATAGTACATAATAAAAATATAATTAAGGAAATTGAATTACATAAATTGGATGAGTTAAATTAAATTATATGAATTAAATAAAAAGGGAAGTTGGGTATTAATTGGTGCATGGGAGCATAGGATCAAATTAAAAGGATTGTTCATCCTTTTTCCATTTAACTCAACACGTGTTGCATAAAAACAAATATGAAATGAATGAAATGCATGAAAGAATTGAGATGGTGGGCATGTTTGCAACCTAGAAGGAAAACAAAAGATGCACATTAGCAGGGACGAACAGAGAGGAAGAAAAGGAAAAAGAACTATGACACACGATTCAAAGGTCATTTTTCAATAAAAGTTATATATTTGTATTCCTCGCGTCGAGTTGTATAACATATGTCATTTTTATGCGTTTTCAACGGTTAGATTTGGGTACATGGGTGAGTGGTTGGTGTTGGAAACATGGGATTTTGATGACCAAATAGTTGGTAAGTGACGAGTTATTGTGAATATAATTATTTAGTTTTGAAATTGAGAAAAGTAAGTAGTTTATATATACCCAACGCCCACATCACACCCTATTAATGTGGTTGTGAATAAGTTGATGATACAATTATAATTCCTATTTGGTATGGCATACAAATATATTGATGGAATAATATATTGGTGGGATTGAGATGTTTATAAATAGATAATATTAAGTTTCATGATTATATATTAACGCGTAGTACTTGTGGACATATTTGAAAGTGAAATCATATGGGAAATAATTGGTTATTATTGTTTGGTAAAATTACAACAAAGTTTGGAATAAGTAAGGACAGTACGTAGCGATGGTGATATTTGGTGAGCACTAGGTTGTTGATATTGTGTGAGTATTCTTCCATTTCTTGGTTATTTTGTATGACATTGTTCATATGATAAGCATGTATGAATGACATGTTATATATAACTGCATTGATTGAATTCATGAAAAATATTTCGAAAACGAAGCATGTCTAACTTGTAAGAACATGTTAGAACATGAGTCATTCCAGGAATAAGTCCCGCATAAGTAGTACCTTGAGTATCTCATGGGCTTAGTGGTTGTCGAAGAATTGATTGTGATGAAATTGAGTATGAGATGACAGTTAGGCTACCTGGGCCAAACAAGGGGTGAGTCACGCTCTATACTTAGAAGGTGGGAGATGGACATGACTTTCAGTGGGAAAGTGAAATTGTTTTGAAAAATATTGCTGTAAGCTCCAAGCTAATTTGTGCATATATGTATTGTTCTTTTTGCACTTGAATCTTCAAATCTATTTGATTTTGATTTTATCAACATGTTTATTAAATGCATATGAATGTCATAGAATGAAAATTACTCACTGAGCTTGTTATAGCTCACCCCATTGCCTCTAATATTTCAGGTAAAGACCCAAAAGGAAAAGGAAAAGCAAAGGAAGGATAAACCTTCTTCTTGAACTCTACTTTGCTATGTATGTATGGAGGAAACGGTTAAAATATGATTACTTTTGATATGTATAATTAGCATGTAATATATATTATCACGTACTTAAACGAGTGGGGTGATAATATGAATCATAGTTGACATGTTGGGGTATGAAATATTGTTATGATGATGAATATCTGACTATAAATGAGTATGGGAATGAATGAATGTAGATTTGGATAATTATATGTGATTTGATTTGTGGTTTATCAGGAAAGTTTGTGAATTGTCCATTTTATGAAGACATGTTGTCGAAATTTTTGAAAATTGTGTATTTTAGTTGAGGCTGACGGTGTATTGTACACTGTATAAAGGAAATGTACCGTGTATAGTACATTGGGCCGGTCATAACGTCACCCTACGTCAGGGGTGTCGTGACATATATTGCTCGTGGTGCATGTGTGCCCACCTGGCTTGGTCAGCCTAGGAGGTACACCTATGTTGTAAGCTTCATTGCGTCAGCCAAAGGGAGATGTACAGACAGACTGTACCTACTTATAGAGCCATGTATGTATGTGAAATTCCCTGGGGAGGAACGTCCTTGGAATGAGAACCGGGGGCAACATTTGGCCACGTAATCTAACGAGACGGCGCGTTATAGGTATTTACTGGTTAAAGATATTGTAAACTGTTGACGATGGTTATGTTGTGTTTATCTGATATTTATGATTGTGATGTTCTCTTTATTAATTTTCATAATCCACAGAATATATGTTTGACCTACTGGACAATACTGCTACTAACCACTTTTTAGGAGCTTGAGATGGATTCGGGTGGCAGTTGATGGGCCCTAGGTAGACTGGACCAGATAGGGTGCTACATTTTGTAAACCCTAACTTTATTATGTTCAAATAGTTAGGGTATTTTGGGAAGAATGTTCCTTTGACATGGCTGTCGTTATACTGCCCACTTTTGTACCAAACAATTATAATTAATGAAATAATCATTTTACCATTACACTGTGTTTCTACATTTTTTTTATTTTCATTTGCTATTGCATTGTATTCTGCCTATGAGTGTTCCATCGATCTAGGCGCATTTAAGGGGGCGTGACAGTAAAACTGGTATTAGAGCAAAGTTCCTACGCCCCTCCCAAATCCAAAATACCGCAGAGTCGGCCAGAGGTTACATCAACCTTAAGAAATAACAAAGTTTGTTTGGAGAGAAGAAATGTTGTCCGATGGACAAAATCATAAACCTTAGGTTAAAAAATGAAAGATTTTATGAAAAACAACTCCATAAACTTTAGATAAAGAGAAGGTATGATCTCAGGAACAAGAGAATAGATCTTAGGGTCATGAAATAACCCAAAAAGATGGAGTAAAAACCCGAAAAATTGAAGAAACCGAGGGCAACGTCCCCAAGAACCTTCGGAAGAACGTTAAATAAAAAATAAAAGAAACCTAAAATAATATACTAAAGGAGCATGAAAAGAATATGCATTCTAATAGAAAACATCCTATAAGTTTAAATTATTATACTAGAAGAAGCGCACACGTGCCTTCCACGTGTTTGATCTAAATTCCTGGGAACATATTTTCATTCAATTTGTAACACATTTAAAGATAGTCTATATTAATATAATTTATTTAATCATGTTAATAAGAAACCTTTTACATAAGAGATATTAGTATTAGCTAGCAAAAGTATTATATATTAAACATAGCAAACATTATTCTTATCTAATAAAAGTCGAAAATGTGTCCTTTAGGATTTCAACAACAACACCCATGTTGGTTATATATTTTATGTTGGTCAAGTTGACAATACCTTCAAAAATCTTATTGTTATGATTTATTTTTATAACACTTCAAGTAAATAGAAAAAGTTGGAGATGGAAAGACAAAGAAAGGATAATAAGAAGTTTATATACATAAACATAAAAGAAATAAATGATAAAAAGTAAAGTAGTGAGTGGAAAATGACATTTTATTTAAGAAGATAGCTAGAATAGAACAAAATGAGAGATCAAAATAGAAACTTAGCTTTTTGACATATCTTTGAGAAAATAATGTAAGGATTATATATATATTTAAAAAATCATCAAAAATTCTCTCAACATTCTAATAAATAATTGGAATAAAAGGGTTTTGGTATTTAGCTTCTTTTGTCGTGCCAAAGGATAATTTCAAAGCCCATTGTCTACCAATTAAATATGCTCCTTATCTTGCCAACCATTAATTAATGAAAAGCACTAGTCCCTGTTTTTTCCAAGAAATTAACAAAACTAATAGAGGATTTTTGTTATCACTTTCCACTACCATTTAGATTATTTGAAGTGCACTCTTCTATGTTTGGAGAATGACCTTCTGTCACTTTTGAGGGTTCTTCAACTTGTGGTTGTTATCTGTAGCGTTGTAGCCATCCCTACCACTTGCATATATATGCCTCTTAATATATTCATTATTGGTAGGGCTCAATCTTTCACATATTCTTTATAATTTATATCTTGTAAAATGACACTTCAAATGATCATGACCATTTAGTGTGATAGTCAAAAGCATTTTTAACCATATTAACGACAACAGATTAAATCTCAATAAGAAGAAAATAAATAAATATTTTTTTGCAACTTGATGTAGGCCTATAAGCCCTTTATTACAAGCAATCGTATTCTTAACTTATAGATTATGTAGACTTAATTATCCAAAAGTCTCCATGCTCCTTATAAGTTGGTTTCTATGCTCTTTTTGGGGGCCACTATATAACAATGACAATAAAAGTTGACTCTTCAAATTTTAATAATTATAATGGATATTTGAAGTTTTATTTTCAAAATATTTTACTCATCATCTTTGTTAATTATAGTTGTTTTTATTGTTTTTGTTATTAATTAAAACTTCTTAAATTATTATCAGTGTCAGTTTGCTAAATGTCTGAAATTTGTCAATTATGTATTTTTAAATTTCATTTGTAAAATTCAGTAGTCAAACACGTGCCATCCATCAACCAAAGTTACTTAAATGTCAATATTCATAATTATGTTGACCTACTAAGCTATAATAATCATCAACCTGTTGCCCAACTACTATTTTTTTGTTATTTTTTTTTACTTTATTATTCAAATCAAATTATCAAAATATTTTAGACAAAAAGTAACCTATTGAAAATGAAACACATTTATATATAACCAAACATTAAAGTAGAGGAAATATACCATTTTCAAATCTTTGTGATATTGGTTTATTACATATTTAATGAAATCAATATTTGGAAGTTATAGAAAACAAAATATGATTAATTCTTAGACAAGGATTTAAAACTATCTACAAGAAAAGGTTTTAAATTTTTTTCATTTTTAACGACTATGTCAACACAAGTACATGTCACCAAATAGACTTTTATATTAATTGACATATCACCTCATAAAATTTTAAGTAAAATTAGAGCAGACTATGCCATTAGTTTGACACATGGCATCGTCTCTTCTTGAAATAATTTTGTATTTCTCAACAATCAATACATGATGACAACTTTAATCAGGAAAAAGAAAAAAAAAAGCACTAATGTGAATGATCAATATACAACTTTTTTTTTTTTATGTCAAAACGAATAGATTTAAGGCAACTATTAAATATATTCAAGATATTTTTTTATTGTATATAAAAAAGGTGGAACCAAAAATATGGTGTTTTATCTTACTAAATATAAGGATTAAGATTTTCAAATATATATACATAAGGATCATGAGAGCAGTAAATATTAATTTTGCACTTTTAATAAAAGTTTTAAAATAAAAATAATAATAAAGTAAAAAACCATGAGATTTTCAGATTTTTAAATCATATATATGTGAAGAATTGATTTTGCTGATTTTATTTTGAACTAGTTGATTTTGATTTGTATAACTATTCATATAATTAACCAAGTTA
The DNA here is from genome assembly GCA_035771175.1 of Paratinospora sagittata. Lineage (NCBI taxonomy): Eukaryota > Viridiplantae > Streptophyta > Magnoliopsida > Ranunculales > Menispermaceae > Paratinospora > Paratinospora sagittata. Next base: position 26,009,493 of record CM069596.1, on the reverse strand, counting down.
AAGATGCTAGACTTTGACCAAAACCTAAGAAGATTCAAATGAGTTGGTGAACATATATAGCAATAAGGGTACTGCTTTCTTGGGTTGGGCTTTTGTTTATATGTTCTTAGGTCCTGTCATTATACCCATGAGCTTTTTTAGCTAAATAAAATTGGACTTAGATGATCTTTTTGCAAATTGATCAAAGGGCTTGGCTAAATTTAATAGCAATGCCCTATAATTAAAGATAGGGTCAACTAAATCCACCTACATACTTTCTTCACCCACTTAAAAATTTTAAATCAAACAATTTCTCTCTCTTCACCCACCCAAATTCCCATTTTTTATTTCCATCCACCCCAAACCCCAACGCTCTCCCCTCCTCTCTTGTTTCTTCTTCATTGATTCATTATTTTTTTAAGTTTTTCAATTATTCAAAGGGTTATGACAACATTTGGAAGGTTTGTGAGCAACAACCTAACGAAATCTTAGAAAAAAACTCGATTATTTTGGGTAAATAAAACATGTTCTAAGTGGATTTCAATGTGTTGTTGTTGGATTTGAATGTTTTTTCGCAAAAAAAAAAGGGTGAAAATGGTGGAATGATGAAGTGGAAATGGGTCAACCCATTTCCTTGTCGTATTTGTACACGTCCGACCCTGGTGGGTCGGACAATACATTTTTTTTTTATTTTTTTTTAATTTTTCTTTTTTGTCTGACCCTAATAAGTTGAACATAAGAGATATGTCTAGCCCATTAGGGTCGGACAGTCCCCCCACACAGGGTCAGACATGTCCAATCTGGGGAAAAAAAATTTGGGTTTCAAAACTCATTTTCGCTTCCTTTTCTCTTAGATTTTGGGTATTTTTTGGCAAAAAAAATAGCAAAAATGGTAAAAATGTATGATTTTGATTCGAAAAATACAAGAAAATGACAAAATTAAAGATTGAGATGAGTTGGAGAGTTGAAGGGTTGAAAGGTTTAGGGTAAAGAGTGAGTGGGTGAAGATAGAGGGGGGAGGGTTTAAGGGGGGGTTTATTAATGTCTTTTTTGGTAATTTTACATTAGAGTTTTTTTGTTTCTTCAAATTTTTGATTAGGTAGATGAACAAAGAGTAAAGGGTGGGTGGATTTAGCTGGACCCTTAAGGATATTATATATTAAAGGAAATATAAAGCTAAAATATATGGAGAATATAAGTGTTTTGAAAGTAGTAATAGGTGGTAGCTCAATTGGTTAAAGAACTGAGTATAAGTGGGGTTAAGGTCCATGTCTCGAGTTCAAGTCTGAGCGTGCCCCCATTCATTATCTCATGTTGCAAGGGTCAGCCCAAACGCCTCTGCCATACTCGAGTCTAAAAGGGTTAGTCTCACCCAAAAAGAAAGGAGGACATCTCACAGATGCCGAAAAATAGATACAAAAAAAAGTACAATCATGATTCCACTGATTCATAATATAGAACAAGTTTGTTAAAGAATCGAAATGGATTATATATGAAACTTCTTCTCTAAGAGAATTAGCCCAACAAAAGTAGAACCAGCTATAAATTAAAAAGTTAACTAGGTCACTAATTTTTGCTAATAATAATGGTAAAAATGTTTAATTAGTTTACAAAAATATAGAAATTTGAGGCATAATTTGATAACAATTACATATTTGAAATTATCAATCATTTGATTTTCTATATGATAGAAAAATGTTTCGTTTTAGATACCCAAATTTTGTGATAGAGTCTCCTAAAGATATGCTCAGAATATGCTCCTAGATGGCAACTCAAATTTATAGATTTTGGCTTCTTATCTTGCAGTGCTTACATTTTCATTCCAGACTCAAAGGAAGTTCCATGGACACGTGCGATGCACATGAATAAAATGGAGTTGTTGGGTAGTCAACTCGGATAATAGCTAACTTAGACACCAGAAGAGCTGAGCTGGTGATATTGAAAGCATAAGCCACGTGTACAGGTTGACCAGCCGAGGTGGCGAGGTAAAAATTGCGTAAAATGATAAGACTGCCAGGTGTGCTCAGCCGAATCAGATTTGCCTCGACCATTGAAACCGACCGAGCCGACCAGGCGAAGTGATGTTTACGAAAATTTGGAAAAGACGATGACATCGTTAGCTTGGCCTAACCCAGCTAGTTGCTGGAAGCTCAGCCTTTAGACAAGCTAATTCATCGTCGACAGCTCGGCCTTGATTCGAGTTGATATGTTCAAGCAAGACAGAAAAGATAAGAGAATCCTTCTTAGCACGTCATATCCCGAGAAATCTGAGGTAGTTGTGCACGTATCAAACACAGACTTCGATATAGAGACGAGATAAGACTCCTCCTTCGAGACAAATCAGGAAGATAAGAATCATCTAGGACGGAATGAGATTCCCTTTCCAAGACTAACTCGAAATAGATGAGCTCATCCAGTTCATCTCGACCAACGACGAAATGCCTACTGGGTAGCTAGCCATTTCGGCCAGAGGACCTCTTCTATAAATAAGACCTATCACCCTCACCATAAGGTACGAACAACTTTCTACAAAAGTTATTGTTATAGTCTTAAACAAGCTCCAACTTAGGCATCGAAGGGTCTTTGGCCGGCAACACCGGTGTTCCTTACGATAACCCTATTGCTTTCTCTCTTCTTCTCAGATCCAGCTGATAAACCCTACCCGGAACCGGAGAGTTCATACTTCCAGATACGATCATCTCCTACACGTGTTCATCTACTTGGTGTTGGTCAAATTTTGCATCAACATTTGGCGTCGTCTGTGGGGAACGACTTATCAATGAGTCAAGAAGCAAATCCCCCATATATGGAAGAGCTCCCGGAGTCGCCGGAGCCACCTAAGGCCCAGCGAGGGAGACCTCCCAAAAAAAGAAGAGTTCTGCTTAAAAGTCTGCACGAATCAGCAACATTGAGAAGAAGGTGGAGAAGATCTCTCAACTAGTGCTGGAGCAGAACGAAGCATTGCGAGCAACTCTTCCGTCTTCACGACCACGAATTCCAAAGGTTCGAAAAGATGAAGGAAGCCGCTGCCGAAGTATCAACTCTCTACCGAAATCTGTGAAAAGCAGTAGCAAACATCTCGACGGATCAAAACAAAGATCTCTTTTCATAGGAGATCTTCGCCATTCTCTGGAGGCAAGAAAGAAGGAGCACGACTCCAACTCTTTCCAAGTCCAGTCAGCACGGAAGAGACCAGGCCGTCCTCCACCAAGGTCGGTCAGCACGGTAGAGTTATGAGATCTACAAGTTTGAACGAAACACCACGAGAAATCCAGAATCTCCGACCAGCTTTGTTTCAGAGGTTAGATCTCTCAGCAGATACCCTAAATCAAGATCTCTACCGTTCAGAATACAGCACTATCAGTTTTACACGACATATCCAAATTTTATATCCATCCAACGGTAGATTAAGGAGATCTATAAGTTTTAGCGAAATGGTTTGAGAAATCCAGACTTTCCGACCAGCCTTGTTTGAGATGTTAGATCTCTTAGACGAAACCTCTGATCACGATCTCCACCGATCATAATGACTAACCATAAGTTAAGAACTTGCTGACAAACTTTGAGCTCAATCGGACCATAGATTAGAAAGATCTACCACTTTGATGAAAATGTCGCAGGGATCTTCCTCTTGCAACTCTCTCCTTCTTTCTCTTCTTCTTTCCTTTCTCTCCACTCACCTCTTTCTAGCACTTCCTTGATTCCCTCCTCCACTCACCTCACTTTCTAGCACATTCTTGGATTCTCTCCTCCACTCACCTCATTTTCTAGCACCTTCTTGGATTCTCTCCTCCACTCACCTCATTTTCTAGCACATTCTTGGATTCTCTCCTCCACTCACCTCATTTTCTAGCACATTCTTAGATTCTAGAAGTGGGCATGGGACACTTGTCCACTTTCATGCACCAACCTTCACATGTGTTGGTTTCATACTACCCATACCAACCACATGTATTTTAAATGTCCAATCCATTTAATACACCAAATTTTCAATTTCATTTATCCTTTTATTCAATCAATCCTAACCCATATCAATTCATGGTTTAATGAGCCCATGCATAAATCATAACATATGCATTATACTTTAATTTAACATGACTCATATACAATTTATGATACATATATTTATATACATTATCAAGCATCAACTATACAAACATTAAACAATCATCAAACAAACACCAAACATATCAAGACAACACATAGAGTTTGGGCAAAATGCAATTGGGTTATGGGCTAGATGAAATAATTTTCGGGGCGTCACACTCCCTCTCCTCTAATGGCCGAGCAGCCTCTGCCTCATTGTGAAGCGGTTGCTCGGCGTCCTCTCCACTTCGTGGAGATTCCACCAAATAAGTAAGAAAAACCCGCATGAATTCCGTAAATACTAAGCAAATTAAAGAGGAAAGAGAGCAGGGAAATATCGAGCAGGTAAAAATACCGAGCAGGTAAAATGTTGAGTAGATATCAAGAACCAGGTTTCGGAATAACCGAACTGGGACAAAGACGAGCTGGAAGAGAAGATTTTGGAATAGAAAAATGAAAGGAGTGGGAGCCACTATATATAGAGGGCCCTTCTCGACTTAGAGCAGTTGGATGTCGAGGACGTGGATCTCGAGGAATATCCAACAGCTCCCATCGAAGCAGACAAACCGACGTAATGTTTAGCCGTACGGTTCCTATGTCGTGAATCTCGAGGAGTATCAGACGGTTCCGAACCGATCAATGGTTTCAACATACAGATTAGACCTACCAGAATTGCAAGGAACATCGGACGACCCAGAACTTTTCAACGCAGTAAGAATCTCGAGGAAAATCTAAGATGGTAGTAAGCCTTTCACCCCAACCAGGATTAAAAGGCTTGGGGGTAAATGTTGGGTGGTCAGCTCGGATAATAGCTGACCTAGACACCAGAAGAGCTGAGCTAGTGATATTAAAAGCATAAGCCACGTATAGAGGCTAAGAGGTAAAATGATAAGACCGCCAGGTGTGCTTAGCCGAATCAGATTTGCCTCAACCATTGAAACCAGCCGAGCCGACCAGGCGAAATGATGTTTACAAAAATTCAGAAAGGCCGATGACATCGTTAGGTCAGCCCAACCCAGCTCGTTGCTGGAAGCTCGGCCTTTAGACGAGCTGATTCATCGTCTACAGCTTGGCCTTGAGCCGAGCTGATATGTTCAAGCAAGACAGAGAAGATAAGAGAATCCTTCCTAGCACGTCATATCCCGAGAAATCTGAGGTAGTTGTGCACGTATCAAATACGGACTTCGATATAGAGACGAGATAAGACTCCTCCTCCGAGACAAATCAGGAAGATAGGGATCATATAGGACGAAATGAGATTCCCTCACCAAGACCAACTCGGAATAGATGAGCTCATCCAATTCATCTCGACCAACGACGAAACGACATGTGGCACAATGCCTACTGGGCAGCTAGCCACTCCGGCCAGAGGACCTCCTCTATAAATAAGACTTATCACCCTCACCATAAGGTACGAACAACTTTCTACAAGAGTTATTGTTATAGTCTTAAACAAGCTCTAACTTAGACATCGTAGGGTCTTTGGCCGCCACCACACATGTGTTCCTTACGATAGCCCTATTGTTTTTTCTCTTCTTCTCAGATCCAACTAATAAACTTTCGCCGAAACCGGAGAGTTCATACTCCCAGATACGATCATCTCCTACACGTGTTCATCTACTTAGTGTTGGTCGGATTCTGCATCAACAAAAGTTATCAAAAAAAAAATAAGAGTAAAAGGGTTAAAAGTTAATTACCAAAAAGAAAAATTAATTGGTTGAAAGTTACCAAAGATAAAAAATAATAATAATAATAATAATAATAATAATAAGGTGCTGAAAATGACAAAAAAAGAAATAATTTTTAAAATAAGTCTTTTACATACTAACATTACAAAAGAAATTTCTTTTTTTAGCATGGCCAAAAGAATCTTTTAGCTTCTTATTACTTAATTATCCATAAATGTATTTTTTAATATAAATTTTTTTGATAGTTTTATATTAAAAATTAGGGGGTAATTTAAGAATTATTGGAAAAAGCAACACACAGTAAATTAAAGAGTATTTTGTTTATAAATAATATAGATATAAGCATTGACTACGAGGTGGTAGATTAACAAAGGCTTGGGAACATGTAAAAGTAAAAAAAAAGAACCTTTCGTTTTTCTTTTTTAACTTTGGTCTAATAGTTGAAGTTGGAAGAGACAACCGATATCTCAACTGATCGCAACCACCCCATGGCTCCTAGCTAGAGGCCATGGGTTCAAGTCTACCCCAAGGCGGTGGGTGGAGTTGAACCAAGCATCGGCTTTTTATGGTTCTTCGGTATTGGCCCTTCTAGGATTCTCTCTCTCTCTCTCTCTCTCTTTCTCTCTGAGTGCTCCTCTAATGAAGTCTTAGTTCCATTTAACCAATGTGTTGAGTAATAATATATTCACACTTATCCATCGTCGGATTGTCTCAAATCATATATTAGTATACGATTCGAGATAATCTAATATTTGACTCTTGGGTTTATGGGTGGGACGCGTGAGATCCATGATTCAAGTCATTGTTGTTTCAAGTTCCAGCTTTTATTATTGGGACCTCAAGATGCAATATTTAAAATTATTTTTATTCTTAAGATGCAATATTTGAAATTATTTTTATTCTTAAAAGGGACAGCCACTCAAATGTAATAATCCGCATAATTAGGTAATGGATTGGAGTATTGAATCTTATTCCCTCATCTCATCTTTTAAGTCAAGTGTGTTATATCACTGCTCATGACTGATTAGGTTCTAGTTTGCACTATTCTCACCAAGAAAACATCACGATAATTGAGACCCATAGAGACATGCGGATGCAAAAGAAAACATATTATTTCTACATTCCCCATGAATGTTCTTTGGGGTTAGTTTTTTTCTTTTCTTTTTTTTTATAGGTATTTTCATTCCTTTTGGGTATAGAACTAGTTTTCGTTCAAGGTAGAAATAGAATCAAATCTTAAAACTTCTATACAGAATCAATCGTGGGATTCAGCTCACTTTATTTCTAACACGTATTTAGTACATTTTGAGAATTTGGGATTGAAAGCAAGGGGAAATAAGTTGTCCACTTTGTCCTCTTTTATATTTTCAAAATACGAAGAATATATACAACTTTGTCCTCTTTTATATTTTCAAATACGAATAATATATACCCTTTTTATTTTATTTGAAAAACTCTAGTTGATCCCTTGTTTCTTAACCCAATCTGTATATTTTGCTGTAATGTGAATTTGCTCAAAACATTTACCTATGTATTCTTCATTTGTTTATTGGGGCATAAAAGAGAGTTAGTTTTTTTTTTTATTTTTTTTTTAAATAAAAATTGGGAATATTTGATATTTATGCAATTTTTATAACATATTTACAAGTTAAAATTTATTTACTATTGTGAAATATTCATATCTTTATTTACAAGTTTAGATTATGTAATATTATAATTTTTTTATATTCTTACTTATGTTATAATTAAATCATAATCAATATAGATGATATGGAAATATATATATGTTTTTATTGGTTAAGGATAAAATTGTTATCTAGTAAAAATATTTTATAAAAGCACTTTTGTTATGTTTTACCAAACAGGTTTGAAATAACTTTAAAGTAATTTTAGGAAAGTGTTTTTTTACAAAAACGCTTCTCCAAATAGTGTTTTTCACAAAACTTGTATCAAACAGGGCCGTAGTCATTGGCTCCCACATACATGATTACTACACCACATTTTGATCTCAATTCAATATACATTGCCCTATTTTAGATTTGAAGTCCCAATAAGTGCTTTTCAAGTGTTCTCTTCATGTTACCTCAACATGGATAGAATAGGGAAACTACTAATGTACGGATGATCTAATTACAATAGGGAAAACCTCATCGGTAAGGGTTCTGCTTTTGCATCTCTCGCTAGTGAAAAAAGAGAAAACCCTCGCTTTCTCCGCCAAACCCTAAGCGGCAGGGTTGTCCGTCCATCTCTCTCCCTTATGTCACGATCCACTATACGTGACGTCATGACCAGCACGAAAACCTCCGGGTATACTTCCCGTTGGTACGTCCGGCATCCCGTCAGCCTAACAACTCATATACGAATCCCCAAAATCAAATACAGTACAATCCTAAAAACATCCATCTAACATGATCATAAATGAAATAAAATATTACATCTCTAAGTTACCAAATATAAAATTTTAAAGTTTACAAAATACTACAAACTTAACACATCCCAACTATGTGTTAATTATACATATACTAGGTGTTATCGTGTACATAATTATCAAATTATAAAATTAAATGTACAACACCTACATGAAATACAAACAAAGGACGCTCCGCAGTCAAGCCTTCCCTTTTCCTTTTCTATCAGATCCTGAAAGAAGATGGTAAGGTGTGAGCTACAGCTAGCTCAGTGAATGTTATTTACAAGTGGCATATACGTGCATTTATAAAACATGGTAAGATCATAAAACAGTTAAAATATCATGATGGTTAAATAGATTACATACATGCTAACATAATGGATCAAGTCATACATAAGAAACTAACCTACTCATACACAAGTCATAAAACTCTCTGCCAGGTACACAACTGGGATCGTCGCTAGACTTACGAGAATTTTCAAAAAGAGAAAATTCCAACTAGGAGCCTCAACCCAAATTGTCATCCCAATGAATTATGCTCAAATGTATTTCATGGAATATTAAAACATGCATACCATCATTCATAAGCATTTAAAACATTTCTATACTACAATGCCACATATAAATAATCCAAAAGTAAAAGAACACTCACACTTGATTGGCTAAGTCTAGCCAATCCAATCGCCAAAACTCTCCAATTGACTAAACGGGTTCAAGATCAATCACAAGTCCTGAAAATAACATGGTTCACACAACTGAAAATCGGTCATAAAGTGTGTCAAAACCCCATGTTCAAACCCAATCTAAAGTCAATTAGATTTTAAATTGATTACCCCCTTGAGCCAATTTTCATGTTGCTCAACTTGATCATTTAGACTCAATTAAACTAAGATTGACCTAAATTGAATGTAATAGGATGATCCCATGATCCAACCACTAATATACATGAAATTCAGTTATAATTAGCGTCAATTAGACTATACATCAAGTCAATTTCATCAATTGACTAAGTCTTGGTCAAAACCTCCAATTAGGCCAATATAAAACATAAGGTCAAAATGAACTAAGTCATATCAATTTAACATAGGTTCTAACATTTTAAACCCATGATTCTACTCAATTTGGGTCCAATTAAACAATCCCCAAGTCAATTTCATAAATTGACTTGTTTTGGGTGAAAAGTCTCAATTTTGGCAAAATTCCCAAATTACATGCAAAATTGCCAAAGTACATGAAAAATGTCAAATACTTAGCCTAGATCAAAATTAGTCAACCTTAGGGTGTCCATTATGAGAATCCACTGAATTCAATCATCAAACAACCCTAATCATGTCCAATTAGACCTACATTGCATAATTTTCCAGATTTTATATCAAGAGCATCAAAAGCCCCAAATTTGGAAATTTTCCTACATAGGCCACATTGCCAATTTTACACTAGGCCACCATGTTCAGCCATGAATTTTACTGATCTTGCAACATGGAATCATCCACAATGGCCACTAGGTCAACATAGTTGACATGCAAAGATTTTGAAAAAGTCTAAGGTCATAAACTAAGTATAGGTCACTTGAACTAAATCCTTCCAATTTCTTGCTAGATATTGGGGGTTTCACCATTAGTGTACTCTTAACACTCTCTAATCACACATATGTGACATGCAAGACTCAACTCCAACTTTGGTTTTCCACCCATCCAAGGTTCATCACAATGCATGCATCAAATTGAAACCCTCATGCTCAAAATAAAGCTATCATGCAACTAATAGAGAGATTCAAGGAAGAAATGGAGGAAAAATGCAAACCTTAGGTGTTCTTGAGCAAGAAACCACCAAACCCTAATTTTCCTCTCCTTTTCTCCTCTCCTTTTCTCCTCTCCAACTCCTTTCTCTCTTTTCTGGCTGAGAAATGAGCAAATAAGCCTAAAATTACGTTTTGGTTGCTTAAATAGACAAGCTTGGGCCCACAACTATAAGTTGCCAAAAATTATCAAAAAATCAGTTTTCCTGTTGCAATACTTGCACTTAGATAGCCAATTTCTTGCAAAATACCCACCAGTATAACGTCTTAACCGTTCAAAAGTTGCATGAGTTAGTTAACAACATTCGTAAACTTTCAACTCAATCCAACGGTGGGATTGCAAGATATAACTGTTTGATCAGAACTGCGTAAGAAAATTTGAAAATCAGTGAAACAGTGTTTGAAGTCTTATAACTCATAGTAGGTAACTCCGATTAAGATCTTCATCGTTCATAATGAAGATCAATCATATAAGAAGGAACTGAAAAAAATTCAGTTCAATCGGACCACGGATTAGGAGATCAAACCATTGATGTAATTTGTGACAGAAATTTCTTCCTCCACTCCACTGGATCCAAAACACCATTATCAACATGTTTTGACGTCGAACGGGTCTCCAATGGTTTCGAAACTTCATGCGCACTGTTTATGACCTAAAATCATGCAAAGACACTCGAACTTACGTGCTTCGAGCATCAAAATATATATACACATATGTATACAAATACGTATACAGGTACTTTGCGGGTACACTATGGGTCAAAACGGCGTCACCTAAAGGCATGGGTGCTACACTTTTCTCACTGTTCTTCTAGCTGCTGGATGCATTTGTTTCAGCTCGACGCTCGCCATTCTCCCTCTTTCTCGCTCTTTTTCTCTCTTCGTCGGTCATTACTCTCGACATTCGCCACTCTTGCCGATCATTGCACCTCCTTCGCCAGTAGGTAGAGCATGTGTCCGTTTGAGGCAAATGGTCTAGGTTTTTTTGTTATTTTTTGGTGTTTATGTTCAAGTTTTTGTTGTTTAGGTGTTTTTTCCCTGTTCCTAGTCATTTTACTGTCCAGGATCTAGGTTAATAAGGGGATCATGTTGTGAGGCCTCTTGTTGTCGGATGTATCTGTTGTCACGGGCCTTTTGTTGTTGGGGTTTTTCATTTTTCTACTGAGTCTTTAGACTCATAGTTGTGCCAGCACTATGCTTCGACGTGTGATTGATTCTACCGGCAAGATTTACTCCACTTGGAAATTTCTCCAAAATGAAAATGGAATGAAACTTTGACAAGAAATTTGCCTTTCACTCGCACAAGTTAATAAATATGTTTTTTTATTTTATTTTTAGAAAAAATAATCCAAGGTCCCCCTAATCCATTGGGGACTTAGCCCACCCTAACCCGTAAGGTGTCTGAATACATGATAGATAGGTTAACGGTCGACCGCTCCCTCACCACGACCTAACTAGTCCCCACATTAATCCGATGCCAATGAAAGATTTATCAAGGGTGATAAAGCTGAAATTACTAAACTCCTTCGTGTCACTTCTTATTTGAATTCGAACCAACGACCTCCAAGCCCCTAAGGGTGACGCACCCCAGCCTTGAACCATCTAACTAATGTCGCGTTGGCATTAATGAATGGCATGTCTTTTGACAAAAGGATGAAAAGAAAAGGTCAATGAACCAAAAAGGTTTTAATTTTGATTTTAAGCAATTATTTCAAAGCTATTTGAGTTAATGATGGTCAAATACGTAGAAGGATTACAGTTAGGTTGAGTTGATATCAAATAATATTGGAGATCAAGTTGGACGAGCTATTCAAAATGGATCCTCATAGCCTATGCATTCTAGCCTCTTAAATGGTCATCTCAGTTCAGAACATGAAAGATAACCTTGTATATGCCACATTGCCACTCTATTAAGGTTTGTAAATAATCATACTAGATAAATACTAATAAGATTTTTAATTATGATTTTTTTTTATAACTAGTGAGTTTAAATTCGTAAGTGAAAGTATAAATTATAAAGATATTAACTATATTAATGATACATTGTTTTCCTAATTGTTAATAATGTGTCATCTACAAAAACAAATTAAGTGACTAATAGTTTTTTTTTTTTTTTTTTTGAGAGAGAGAGAGAGAGAGAAACAATATGTGTATTATATATATATGTATGAACTTGATACAGAGAACGGGAAGTGGTCTGCCCCACTCCTACTCAACTGATTACAAACAAACTGCCCAATCCCTCTACCGTTGCAAAATTAAGTGACTAATAGTTGCTATTTTGTCTATTTGAACTCGAGATTTGGGGTTTTGAATAGTTCAATATTTATAAAACTACAACAATTAATGTTTTCAAATTACTAAAAAAAAAAAATGTCAGAGGACTTTGTATGAGCATGTTAATTGTATACAATACTATATCTTAGAGTTTCCAAATTTGTAATTTGATAAAGTTTGTAAGTAAATATTATATCAAGATTTTATTTTATTTATTTTATTATTCATACAACATAAATCCGCATTTTGTTATAATATCCAATTGTTTATAGAGTTAATTTGGTTGGCATCTAATTTTTTTTATTTTTTTTAGATATCGAGATTCTGACATTCGGTAGTGTCTGTTTTCTCATGTAGAGTGGGACTATTTCATCAAATTTTAGGAGTTCGTAAATCCCTCCCAACTATGATTTTATCAAAGAGAGACTTGAAGTCGAGACCGAGTTCCTCAACCCCCTTGAGTTCCGCCCTTGAACCACCAAAATTGACATCTAATTGAAAATGAGTAGTGGGCACGCTTGGAATCCTATGGAAGATTTTTTTTTTTTTCATTCTTAGAATTATTCCTTTATCCCTTCTTTTTAGGTTCTTAAAAGTAAATCGCATACACCCTTCTTTATCTAATTATTGAAATACCTCAATTAATTTCTTCTCCTTACCCTTTGGCCCCCACATATAGTAGGGAATACATACCTCTAATTTAATTAATTGAGCTTTAAAACTTAAAAAACTTTACCTAATGTAGTGTAGGATAGGTGGCCGAAGGTCTATATTAAAAATAATTAAGAAAAGGTCTCACGATTAAATTCGTACTTACTTTAATCGTTCTCATTTAAAGTAAATCGTCTAATACTTTTATAGTACTCAAATATAAATTAGTCTTAGCTCGAAGGATATAAACACCACGTGAGAAACAAAAAAATAAAAAAGCAAAAAAAAACACCTAAAAAATTTCATAAAAGGCAACCTGAATTGTTCTTCCAAAATATTGTGATAAAATTGCTTTTATTGAGAATATTATGTTTCTAATGCAGACAAAAGTTTATCCTTTTAAATATTATGTACAAGTGGTATTTACATTGAAAATATACTTGTAGTTTTCATGGATTGACCTATCTGTGCAGTCTCCATCAATCTATCTCTATCAAGTTAGATAAGATGCTTACACTTGGACGTCTTCGAACCACTCCTTCAAGTACCAAACGTAAAGACTTTTATGTGATCCCCATCTTTATCTATTTGTTTATTACTTTTTTATGGTTTCAAATAATCCAATGACCTTGAGTCACTTTTCAATTATTATGTAGCATATATACATTGAGAGCCCACTCATATTATAAACATTATTATTAAACTAATTAAATAAATTAAAAATATAAATTAAATAAATCACAAAGTTGATAAGAGAATAAAATTTAGTTCATTTCTCATTATTTTCTCTCATTTCTTATTTTTATTTTCTTACAATTTTTTCATGATTCACTCTCATATTTATAAGAAGAGAATACCTAAATAATACCACTAACCCACATGAGTCATGTGGGTTGGCTTTCTACATAATTTATGCGGAAGAGTGTTTATATAAATAATATATATATATATATATATATACATACATTACTTGAATATTATGCTTCTTGATACATGTGTATAATACATATATTTACTATTTAGATATTCAATATATTTACAACACTTTCCCTTTGAATATCCATCATTGTAGAATATGTCTCGTTAAAACCTTATTAGAGAAAATCTAATAAAAAAAATCTAGTGAAAGAAAAAGAATACAATATTCTATTGGAGTCTTATATTATTAGGATTCCCTCGTTGAAAACCTTACAAGAAAAACCTAATGGAACAAAACTATAGCAAAGAGAAAAAAAGTACAGTGAATTAAATAATAACTCATTTTTAATTCTCTCCCTTAAGATGACATGGGGGAATTCAGTTATGTTTCTCTGCCTGAAATATCTTTGAGTCGATACATCTCAATATTATATATAATCTTCTTTGTAATTGGCAAAACTTCAATAAATAAGTTGTTCAATCTTATTTGTCAGTTTTTTGTAGCTCATGTGTGAATAAGACCTTTTGTAAAATATATTTAGCTCTGTTGGCTTCAATAGAAGCTTTTTATTACTGTGCAATACATGTTGCATTATCTTCTTATAACATTGTAAGATAGCCTCTGATTTAAGATCATTCATGTGATCCATACACATTTTTCGACTTGCTTCATGTAACGACCCATTTTTGCATATAATGTCGTGATGACGTAAAATGTCTGACTTTAGGTCTTGTGTATGTATTTGATGTGTATAATACTCGTATTTTGCATATTTTGTGCATGTATTTGATGTTTTTGTTTGATAATTAATTATTGGTGCGTCAAATAAACATGGGGATATTAAAAATGAGTCTGGAATGCATCTTTACATAGAAATCGACTGGTTATACGCGAAATCCCGATGGGTATTGAGTGCATAGTAGCGAAATAAAAAATGAGTGTTTTTGACAAAAAGGAGGACACTCATACACAGGGGAAGGGCGCTGATTTGATTTTTTGGGAGTTTTTTTAATGAAAAATGGCCAAAAATCATTATTTTAAAAGGGAAAAAGTTGCTACTATTCCCATTTGAGTTGGGAACAAATTGTAGAGGGAAGAATGGAGGAAAACTAAGGTTTTAATAGAAAATCTTCACCATTTATACCCCAAAGTAAGTGATTTTCTCTATTTTTTCCGTGAAACCACCATTGAAGGTGAGAGTAAGCTATCTAATGGTGTAATTTTCTCCATAAGCCACGGTTTTGGGTATTCCTAACCTAAGGTTGGTTGGTATTTTGCTATTTTGAGCTTGTTTATGGTAGAAACAACCTTCATTAGCCTAGATTTATACCCAATGTGCATTTTGCAAGCACTTTACCACGTTTTTTGGTGGAGTTAAGTGTAATGGCCCTAAATCTAGAAAATGAACTTAGGGTTTTCTAATCAAGTTGTTACTCAATTATGTTGAATAAATGACCGATTCTAAGTGATTGATGGTCCAATTCACTCATTTTGAATGGTGGAAAGCCTAGGTGTAATGTAAAATTGGCCTAGAGCTTGATTTCAGGATTTTGCCCAAAATTAGGGCTTTTGATTTAATTAAATTAACTTGAAACTCGTCTAATTGAACCCAAATTGAGTGAAATTGTGGGTTTATTATGGTTAGACTAGTGTTAGAATTGCATGAGTTAGTTCAATTTGACCATGTAAAGATTTATCTAATTTGGGGCTTTTGAGGCATTTAGATTGGAATTGGTCAATTGAATGTTGTTAAGTGTTTCTAATCCAAATTGGTGTGGATTAGATGTGATTTGGGTTAATAATTATGTATTTAGACATAATGGACTGAAATTGATCATTTGTGTATGAAATTGATTCATTTCATGTGTGTGTGAGTCAATTGGCCAATTGGAATGTAAATGATGTGTGAAATTGGCTAGTGAATTGGTTGTGAGTGTTTCTCACCTTTGTTTTCCATTATGACATTTTATTTATATAAATTGGTTTGTGCAATGACATGCATCTTATATATATATATATATATGCATTGTGATTTAAGAGCATGAGCATGGAATATATGCATTAATATTACCTTCGGTGTTTTGGATTAAATACATTGGCATTGTTGTCTTTCTATTTACTTATTTTCGAGGAATGTGCCGCCAGAATACTTGGATTGGTGTTCCGTAGAAAGGACTTTCCGAATCATTGATTCATGTAAGGGTAGAAAGATTATGAGGATTAGTGTCGGGTAATGCGCTGGTCGGAACCTATTGGCCAATAGGGGAAGTAAAAGCATGTGTTATTCTGACATATCCTTTTGGTAAAGAGTGCATATTTGATTATTATAGAAATGATGCATAATTCACATGTTTAGTTTAAACACATGTATAATATGATTTTTCTTGATGTATTTGGTTTATGAATGAAATTGTCAATATCATACGTGTTTTTTATAAATGCATATATAAAGATATATTGTAAGAACTTACTCATTGAGCTAGTTGAGCTCACCCCGTTTTTTCCTATTTTTTTCAGGTTCAAATCAAAAAGAAAAGGGCAAGACTTAAAGCTTATGGTCTTCATTTTCTTCTTTTTTGGATGTATGTTTTGATTCGTATATTTTTGAGAAAACTTGGGATTAGTGTAATTGTTTTGTTTCATCTTTGATTATGTATATAAATATCACAAATTCTCATGTATATAAAATATAGATAGTTGTGGTTTGTTTGGTTTTGATGATGACTTAGGATGTGGATAAGTCATGTGAGAAAGCAAAATGATTGGGTTTGATAAGAATGATGTTGATTACTTGATTATATGTCTTTGTGTGATTGGATGTGATTATCAAGATATTTTGTGGAACCTCAAATTTATGGGGAGGTTCTGCCAAAAATTTTAGTGATTTTGTGGCATTGTTTTAAAAGGAAGAGGCTTACAAAGTATCGTATATGTTTAGGTATGGCGTATATGGTATTTTGTGTCGGTCGTGACGTCACCCGGAGAGGGGTTGCAACACTTCAGGAGTCGTGATACTTTTTTGAATGATTTGAAGATGAAGCATATATTGTCTGCTTCATAGATCTCCATGATACGACAATATCACTATAAGTGAGATTGTGCTTGAATTCGAGTGTGGTGGGGGTCTGACAAATATTCGGCACTTGCTTATTCAACTAGTTTTATCTTTATCTTTCTTGAATAAGATAATCTTGTATTGCTTGCTTTCTTAGAGATAACATAATGCATGCTTACTACCATTTTAATCTAGTGTAGAGCTATATCTTGCAAGCATGTTAACAAATAAAACAATTTCTGGTTTTGTATATAAGAGCATCTATTGCATCTAGGCATGGTACTTTAGGATCAACTAGTTATTCATTATTTTAATGAAGGCGAATATCATCTTTATTCACTTTTTAGTGATCTCACAATATCAGGGAATCTGATGGATGTATCTTATGTATTTGAATTTTGTTCAAACATCTCTTAATACATTTGATAATTAGACAAGAATCCACTTGAAAAAAATTCTCGATCTGCAAGCCAAGATAAAAATTTTATTTTCCAAGATCTTTTGTCTCAATTTCCCCCTTTAAAATATATTCTGATAAACTCTTTAGAAGTCTTAACCTATGCAACAATAAATAGATATATAAAGTGAATAAAGTGCAAATGAAAATTGTTAGAATGCTCACTCATAGCAATTATAAATATATATGCATATTGATCAATATGAATATTAATGCAGTACGTACTTCGGGCCTTTTAGATCCTTCAGGGATCATCATTTTAAGGCTTCAAGTATAACTCATAAATCCTTATGAGATTTTCATGTATAACATGATTATCCATGGATTAATAAATTTTCTCATGTATATCTAACATGATTTACCTCTTTAGGTATTAGAACTTCTAGTTCATATAGCTCTCGATTTTTCAACGAGTTTAGTTATATTTGATCTTGCTCCTTTCTACTTTTTCAATGTCAACATTCTTATATGTTTTGGGCTCCCATAATATCAAAAGTAAACTTTAAAATATTATCAGGAGCAATATTATTTTCATTTCATAGTTTTCAAATATGAATGAATTTAAATATAAACAAATTGAGAATTTATTCTTCAATTTATATCTCTTCGGGAGATTCTCATACCTCTTCAGGGTGTGTTTATTTCTCAATGTATATCTCGTCAGAGATACTTGTATACCTTTTATGATATATTTATTTGTCAATCTATTCTTGTTTTGAAATGCTTATATATTTATCAATCATTTGCATATACCTTCTTTTTTTAGGAAGTTGTGTACTTTGATTTGACCAATCAACCACACTTTAGGTGTGTCATTTATAAATTGTCCTTCAAGGACTAAAGATGAATATATCAGTTACCTGATTTGCAAATTCTTTTGCATATGATTGATCATGTGAATTTATCATTCACTTTAACTTATTATTTGAACTTCTAGTTCACATTAACTTATAACTTATGCTGTCTGTCAAACAATTTTACAAGTCATTCTTTTGACATTTTTCTCTTTCTTTCCCTGATAGTGGGAGGATTGCCTTACACTAGCTTATATTGCATTCTAGCAATTTTGTGCACCATTCTTCTGGAATTGGCTATTTTTCCCCCTAATGGTGAGAAAATTGTTTTATATTAAGCAAACATATTGATGATCAACGTAATTTAGTTTGTATAGCATGTCATATTCGTACAGTAATCATTGTCATTTACTTTGTACAACATACCATAATTATTATACTCTTAATGACTTGTGACATGTCATTGTGTTACCCATATTATATTTATTGGTGACAAAATTTTCAAACAAAATATACACCAATTGTCATATCGACATAATTTTCATCGTGTCGATGTCATTAATCTTGACGTATTACATGTGCAACCGCACTTGTGTCTCTATAATTTCTTTATTTAAACTGAACGGTAAAAGAATAAGGGCTCATTGCTACGATATAATTTATGATAGTCAGAGTAAAATGAATTCGTTAACTTTTGCCAGGGCCGAAGAGGGAACTAGTTCTAATCCCAACACCGACTTGTCGTCAACCATTATTGTACTAGGTTCTCCTTTAGAGCAAATTAAGAAAAAGAAATTGATTCAGCGACCTCGCAGAGCAAAACGTCCTCGTAGGGGTCCTAAAGTTAGTTCTTCCTCTGCTGTGATCGGATCTTCTAGTCAGACCGATGTAGTCCAATATTCCAATGAGGAAAATGACATGAAATTTTCGCCTGGTTTCACTGTGCTAAACTATGATGATCATACTATCAATATTCCTAAAGCTAAGGTGGAAAATATTTGTCTCTGTCTCCTGAGGAACGCTTGCTAAAAGCTTTGTCCCAACTTTCCATGGATGTGATGGTTGATGACGAGTTATACCGACGCAGCTACAACTTACCATACCTTAAGTGTTTACGGGAGGAACAAGCTCAACTAGTCTTAAATGAAGTACACTCAGGAGTATGTGGGAATCACTCAGGAGGAAGAGCTCTAGCTTATAGAGTACTATGTCTGGGGTACAACTGGCCAACCATCAGCTGTGACGCACTGAAAAACGTGAGGAGTTGTGAGAGATGCCAACGACATGCCACAATTATAAAAGCTCCTCCAGAAAATTTAACTCTCATTCAAAGCTCGTGGCCTATCGCTCAGTGGGGGGTAGACCTGATCGGGCCTCTGCCGATCTGCAAAGGTCAAGTGAGGTTTTCCATCGTAGTAGTGGACTACTTCACCAAATGGGCTTAAGCAAAACCTTTAGCTCAAATAACTGAGCAAGAGACCACGAGGTTCATATGCCAATCGATGTACCACATGCCATAGTGTCAGACAATGGAAAGCAGTTCGATAATTCAAAGTTCAGCTCATTCTGTGATAAGCTCAGAATTCGTAACTTCTTTTCAACACCAGCTCACCCTCAGGCAAATGGACAGGTAAATGTCTTAAACAAGAACATCAAACGTATGTTGAAGGCAAGAATTGTAGAGAAGAAATGCGTGTGGGCAGAAGATCTTCCACAAGTATTATGGTCATACAGGACAACCTCGAGGACGGTGACAGGAGAAACATGTTTTCCCTAGCCTTCGGAATGGAAGCAGTAATCTCAATAGAGCTCAGAATCCCAACCCTGAGAACATCTCATTTTGATGAGATAAAGAACTCCCAAGCTTAGGAGGCCGAGCTCAATCTGTTAGAAGAAAAGAGAAAACAATCTCAGGTCAGGTTAGCTGCTTACCAAAGGAGAATCTCGAAGTACTATAACTCTAAAATTCTACCTCAAAGTTTCAAAGTTGGTGACTTAGTATTAAGAAAGGTGATGCAAAACACTAAGGAACCAGGAGCTGGAACATTTGGCCCTAATTGGGAAGGATTGTATAAAGTCGTCGCAACCCCGATAACAGGAGTATATGAGCTGGAAGACCTGGATGGAAGGATGCAGAGCATTTGAAGTTCTACTTGTCAACTTGTTTGTCCTTGTGCTTTGAACGAAGGGTCGCTTGGTACTTCTCGGACGCTTTGAAGTCTTTACGGCCTGACGACTTTCCTCAGTCCAAACGTTCATGATCTCGGCATCTTTGGCCGTGAGCTTGGCCTGAAGCACCTTGTTAGCAAGGTCGACCTCAGCCTTAAAAGCTCGGGCAGTCGCCGCCTCAGCTTGCTTGGCCATTTCTTCTCGGACCTTTTGGTTGGCCGGTCAAGCCACAATCAAGATGTTTTCAAACTTTCAAAAGCCGAGGATGGCATGAAAAGCACCCTACAAGCAATTTAACGAAAACTTATAAAATATGCGAAAACGGAGGAAACATAGTAGAGAAAGGGAAAATAAAAGCTCAACTCAACAGTTCGGGAGATCGCCTTGGACAGGCTATGCCCAAGCTCATCATTTGTGGCCAATTCGACCTAATGATAAGGAACACCGACCAGATACCCTCGGTGGGTGAGGTCAAGCCCGCCTACCCGAGTGACAGGAGGGTTGTGATCCCGAAAACACTTCTCGGGTCGTGTTGTGGGAAGGTCAATAGCTTTTGATTTCCCCTTATGCCGAGCTGAGGCATCTTGTGCCCTAGAAGGAATAGTCACGAAAATCCGGGGGGTCGAGGCTCGAGCCCCGGGCTGGGAGGCGGAGGGGCGAGCTAACAGACCTGCTGCCGAACCGGCCTTGTCGGGCGCCGAGGCGCCAGAACTAGCAGCTCAGAGTTCGTCCAAGTTCAGAGCACGTCGACTAGACTTAGTTCGGTCCATCACATCGGCAGGAATGGCTAAAATCGAACAGAATAAGTTAGTGAGACAAGACAACAGAAAATATATAGTGGTATTAAATGACAGGTCAGCTCGACGCTTACACCCGAAAAAAAGTTTCTTTTTCTTGATGAGCTTGGCACGAAAAAGGTGAGTTGCAGTGAGGGTGAGCACATGTCGGGTTAGGGTCGGGTTTGGCTCCAACCCCACCCGACATTCACCCAACTCGCATATGTCAGGTGGCATCACAACACACTCAATGCCACCCGACATCACCCAAAAAAGGGTGCCCACCTGACCCTACTATGTAAATATATATAAAGTTATAATTTTCTATTATTATTACATATATAAAAGGGAATAATGATTATTATCATAAAAAAAGGTGGGAGGCGGTTGTACAATAAAATGGCTCTAACCATCTACATATTGTATGTGTATATATATATATATATGTGTGTGTGTGTGTGTGTGTGTGTGTGTGTGTGTGTGTGTGTGTGATAGTAATAAAAGCGAACTTTGAGAATTTTGGTATATTTGTGCACCCAATTTGTGTAGGTGTTGGCAAAATTTTGACATTATAATTGCTTACATTTGGATCAAAGAGTATAAGTGTGAAAAAAAAAATGAAAAGAATACAAATTGGGGTATTACAACCGGTAGCTTAAATGTCGGCCACCTCGGTTTAATAAGGAAACAAGGTCGAGGCCGATCTCCAGTGTAAATGTGTTTTAGTACAACTCAAAGAAGATCCCGAGATATTCGGGATAGAAACGAACACGGCAACTATGACAAATCAAGGATAAACTACAATCTGCAACTTGAGATGAGATTTACTTCATCTGGGATGGGAAAACCTATAATCCCGGAGTAAATGAGCTTGACAACTCATCCTGCCTACCATCAACCAATCAGGAATTGACATGTAGCACATGCCTAATGGGCAACTAGCCACTCCAGCCAGAAGACCTCTCCTATAAATAGCCCATTATTCCTCTTTTTAAAGGTATGAGAAAACACACACCCTAAATCCTGTGCAAGATTTCTTATTGAAACAAACACTAACTTAGGCATCGGAGGATCTTTGACCGACACCACACCGGTGTGCCTTACGAGAGCCTTTTTTCTTCCGTTTATACTATTTTAGATTTTGGAGATTCACGGTTCTAGGTCGGTTCGCCTCCTCTGCACATCAACAAATTCAGTGTTGGTCAAATTCTGCAGCAACACCTCCTAAACAAATATTTTGATTTAACTATGGTTAGCTCCATTTTGGTTATTATTGCTTTATCATTCAAAGTTCTTGGCAATAGGGGTGTTCATCAACCCGATCAACCCGACCAAACCAAACCTTTTGGGTTGGTTTTGGTTGGATTAGATTGGTTATTTGGGTTGGGTTGGGTTCTAAAATGTTCAATCCGATCAATTTGGATTGGGTCATGGGTTGAACCCATAAAAAACCAAATAACCCGACCTGAACCACATGTAAGTGTCGAAACCCTAGACCTTTTTGGAAAGGTATAATGGTTTATATTGCTTAACTATTATGCATTGATCATTTATTATTTGCATGCTTCCCAAACTAGTTGATTGTATGTTAAAAATCTTGAAGTATTGTTAAATTATTAGGATTAACTCTTTGCTTTTGTGTGTTAAAATTCTTGAAGAATTCTTATTTTCTAATTGATTTTTTTAATGATTAATATTTTGTAAATTTGCTTTCTTCGCATAGGATTTGCTTAAATTGTTTCTTTTTTTATGTTGATGAGGTGTCTCAAAAACTTTGGCTTTTTTTTTTGTTAAACAAGCTGTATTTTTTTTGTTGCAAATAAGAATTTTGTCTATGTCCAATCCGATGAATCGACCCAACCCAAATCGGACCCAAATTGTTTGGGTTGGGTTGGGTTTGAGAACAAATTGGGTTGGGTTGAGTTTCAAAATTACTAACTCGAATTGTTTGTGTTGGATTAGATTTTGGCCCTAACCCGACCCAACCCAAGGTCCAATGACATGATTACCCTTAAAAAAAAATTATTTCACAAATGCCATCCATACAAAAATATTGTCAGGATTCCCTTAATTTACTGTTCATAACCCAGTCAGCGTGCCAAACAAGCACCACGTCGGCGCGGAGGTGGCATTTTTTTTAAGTGAAGGGAAGGCGTCTTTTCAAAAGACGCATTCCCTTCAAATTTTTTTTTTTAAGTGAAGGGAAGGCGTCTTTTGAAAAGTCGCCTTCCATTCAAATTTTTTTTTTTAAGTGAAGGGAAGGCGTCTTTTGAAAAGTCGCCTTCCATTCAAATTTTTTTTTTTAAGTGAAGGGAAGGCGTCTTTTGAAAAGTCGCCTTCCATTCAAATTTTTTTTTTTACAAGTGCAAGGGAAGGCGTCTTTTCAAAAGACGCCTTCCCTTAAATATTTTTTTTACGTTCTTATTGCAGGTTCATTCCCAACACAACACGAAGAGGAAGAAGAAGAAAGACATAAGAAGATTGAATCGAAGTAATTCATAAGAAGTCCATTACAAAACATCAATCGTAATCTCTGCAATTAATACTACAATTCGATGACGAATCCTTTTTTTTTTCAATCAAGTGTCGTCGTATTTGCATTAATGATTGATTCCTCGCATTTTTTTTTAATCTTCTTCATCTTCTTAATTTTCTGGGTTTTTATTTTTTCTTTGAATTAGTACTGTAGTTGCATATAAGAATCGTGGGTAGGTGGCAAATTTTTCAGAAATGGGTTGGAATTAGTGTGGGTTGCATCTTTTTTTTTTTTTTTTTTTTCTGTTCCATTTTTCAAAATGGGCAGTTTCAGTTTCAGTTTTGCTCTGAAATCAATAGCTTCCTGAATGAAATAGCAAAAGCATTTTCCCTTTTCTTCTTTTCTCTGATTCTGTATAGAAACTTTGGAACAAAATAGGAAAAAATTACAGAAAGAAGGTCTACAAAAGTTGGGTTTTTTTTGCCCTTTTCTTTTGAAATCTTTGTGCTAGCTACTAGAAGAAGAAGAAGAAGAAGAAGAAGAAGAAGATTTGAGATATAATAAATTTGCAGTAATTTCCTTTAAGCTAAACGATAAAGATTCCCAATACGGAATTGTTTGGAGATAAGAGAACAACCCAAATCCACAATAATCAAGACATACCTTGGCAAATGATTCGGCAAGGTGCCCATATTCATCGACCTGAGTTGATTAATCCTCTTCAAAGATGAATGACTCCAAATCGATGTTTTAGAAATTTTGAAGGGAAGGCGTCTTTTGAAAAGACGCCTTCCCTTCACTTAAAAAAAAAATTTTCAAAAGACGCCTTCCCTTTACTTAAAAAAAAAAATTTAAAGGGAATGCGTCTTTTGAAAAGACGCCTTCCCTTCACTTGAAAAAAAAAATACTATGAAGGGAAGGCGTCTTTTCAAAAGACGCCTTCCCTTTACTTAAAAAAAATGTCACCTCCGCGTCGACGTGGCGCTTGTTTGGCACGCTGACTGGGTTATGAACAGTAAATTAAGGCAATCCTGATAATATTTTTGTATGGATGGCATTTGTGAAATAATTTTTTTTTTCAAGGGTAATCATGTCATTGGGCCCCCCAACCCAACCTAACCTATGTACACCCCTACTTGGCAGTCCCTTAATGTTATTTCTTTTTGTGAAAACAAATTAAAGAGACAAGGAAAAGGCTCTTTCATTGGAGAAAGAAAGAAGATTTCAAAAAGTAAATAAATAAAAAAATTAGGAGAAAGAACTGCCCCAAGGCTAATTCTTTCGAACTTGCTAAATCTTTGGAGTCCTCTATTCAAAACTTCTTTTCTAGTTATTCTCACAATCACTGATAGCTTGAGAAGTAACTGAATGAAGCCTACAAGCTTAAAGAGGAATATTAGGAAACCAAATCTCAAATAGATTGGCTACAAAAAAGATATTAAAATACTAAATATTTTCGTGTAAAGGTGATTAGCAGAGGACACATTAATAGAATTCAACGCTTATTCTCCAAGGATGGCTCTTGGACAACCTACCCCTCTAAGATATCTATGATTGCAATCAACTACTTCTCTGACATCTTTTTCAATTCATGCCCATCTCTCTCACATTTTCCCTTTGCTAATGTCTCCTAACTCAAACATTAAATTTGGATGAGGTCCATTCAACTTTCTCTCAAATGAGCATTCTAAGTCTCTTGGCCCATATGGCCTCATAGCTGAATCTTTCAATCTCAATGGTCTTTTGGTAAAAAATGACATTTTTTTAAAAATTAGTTGAGAATGCCTTCTCTAATTGTGATCTTGGTTTTTTTGCTCAATTAAACCTACCATCACTCCTATCCCAAAGATCAAAAATCCTTCTTTCCCATGTCTCAAATTAGTCTACTCAATGTTGCCCACAAAATAATTTTCAAAATCTTAATTTCCTCCATGTCCCATCTCATGCTCTACCATTGGAAAAAGTTTGGACATTTCCTCTCTCATACAAATTGATGTGTTTCCTTGGAGAGCTTTAAGTAATTTTTTGCCATTTGAACTAGTTCTCAAAAATAGGAAGCTTTTGAATAATTCTTGTTGTCCTCTTTGTAACCATCCTTATGAAGATGCTGCTCACAAATTTTTCCATTACGATTTCCTAGGATTATTGGTTTGGCAGTCCTCTAAACTTGAACTTTGCAATGATCTCAACCCCTCCCTTCCTAAAAGCTTGGAACAATATCATGACTGACCTTATGACAAGGAATGTTGGTCCTCAACTTATCTAATTGTTGGTTTTTGGTTTTTGGGAAATCTGGGAAGTTTGGAAACATCAATGTTTTCTATGAAGTTGTTATAAATCCAATTCATATCATCAATCTCACTTTAGAACACTTGGAAGACTTCCTCTAGTCCACCATTCTTGTGATTCTCTACCCTTTGCCTCTATCATGCCTCATCAGCTTGAGCCTTCTTTTTCAATTATTTTGTTCATAAATGTGTTGGACACCCAAGAGGGGGGGTAAATTGGATGTAATGGCCAGTTTTAAAATTTTCTAAGTCCTTAGTGAAAATCCTTGATCAAATTAAGTTATATACTCAAATTAATTCAAAGTGCATAAGGTAAAATATGAAAATTTAAAACATTGTACACACAAATTTTTAGGTGGTTCAGAAAACTTTTTCCTACTCCATGACAAAAGAAACCTTCTCTAGGATTCCATTATACCAGGTTCATTTTAAGGGTGTGAACCGAACCGTTACAATATTTTTTTTAAGGCTCAAGACAAACTTATCATTTTCACGGGCTAAGGACAAACCACTTATTCCTTTTTTTTTTTGGAAAAGGAAAGTCGAAATCCTTTTTGAGGGTTAAGGATAAACCACTTGACCCTTTTCAAGAAAAAGGGGGAAACTAGACTTGATTCTAACCTCGCAATCCCAAGTGATATCACAATCTTTTGACTGAAACAAACCAAATACTTAAGAAATTACAAGAATAATGTGTGTTCTATGTAAATAGAACAATTGCAATGAAGCTCAAATCAAATATACAACCAATTACAAGATATGAAAAATTAAACTCAAAGAGAGAGAGAGAGACCTTACAATCATGAATTTTACATTTCTTGCTTCAATGTTGGTCAAGTATGCATTTGAAAACACTTTGAATGATGCACAACAAGAAATCTTGAGAAAATCCTTTCTTCAAATTATTTTTCCTATTCTAGGGTTTTTGAAATGATACAAATTCTTAGATTTTGAAGAACACTCCTTAGATTCACATTTGTGTCTCTCTTGTGCTTAAAATGACCTAAGTGCATGTATTTATAGTTTAGGAATAAGCACTAGTCATTAGACACAAGTTACTAGTTGTTGGGGGCTCAAAAAATCAAGTTTTTCATCATTGGAATTACACCCAAAAGTTACCAGCGCGCAACTCAAAGCTAGGAGCGCACTACTCTGTAAAACCACAAGCCCAAAACCCAGAAATAGGGCACCAACGCATTGTTCCAAGTGGCAGCAAGTTTGCGAATTTGTTTCGTTTGTTTACCCGACCTATCCTACACCAATTATAAGCATATTATACCTTAAAATTCATGAAAAAATCACTCTGCGTGTATTGGGAACCATTTCCAAACCCATCAGAGAAAACTAATAAACACGTTGACTGGTTTTGAGCTTATCTGGGCATAATTTAAGTGTAAACACTTGGGTTGCCATAATTTTTCGAAATTCTAAATTATGGGTTTATTTGGGATCAAAATATGATTGAAATGTATTGAGTTTGATGATTAAAACTCTTTGAAAATATTGGAAACAAAGAGAACAAGTCCAAGTTCAAAACAAGTTGAACTTGAAAACTTAAACCGAAAAGATTTTGAAAAACTTTGTAGAAATGTAATTTTGATTAAAACTACTGCAAGTATGATTTAAACAACTTTGAAAAGCTTAAAGAATATAAACAAAACATGTTGGAACATTTGAAAAATATTTTTAAAGAAAACTTTAATGCATGAACGAATTTTAAAGAATGATTGAGCAATATGAAAACATGTAGACTACATCCTAATTCTAGACACAAATTCTCAACCTCTTTGTCTTTTTTTCATCAAAATGTCAAATTGTCCAAGCTTTAAGTGTACTTGATCTTTTTCTTTGATCCTTTGTTTAGGGGACTTCTTGACCTTAAAGACTTGGATCTTGCATTAATTCTTCATTATTTTAGGTGTTAAAATATACTAGATGAAATCATTAGTACCGTGAGTTATAAAAAACCACTTAAGTCAACAAAATGCTACCAAGAATCCTTTTTCAGGACTTATTAGTGTTGAGTGGATCATTAAGATATTCTCTAGAAGGTTATACCTCCCATGCCACAAATAGATTCGTTGGTCGTTTCGTCTACGCTCATGCAATAATAGTCGGCGTCGTCTTTTAGGCATTAGAAGACAATTTCTCTCAATTTTGCTCACTAAATTGTTCTCTCAAATTCACCAATCAGCTGTTCAAGCTCTCACAGATTTTTCCCAATTACTACTTCTAGATGTTGATCCTGTTATTCATATTAACTATCACCTGACAGCTTCT
This sequence comes from Paratinospora sagittata, assembly GCA_035771175.1. Lineage (NCBI taxonomy): Eukaryota > Viridiplantae > Streptophyta > Magnoliopsida > Ranunculales > Menispermaceae > Paratinospora > Paratinospora sagittata. The sequence goes on along the minus strand of CM069596.1, from coordinate 25,981,390 downwards.
TTTCAAGACAGTATTTTCTCTTTCTCCCCCAGAAATCAAAACCAATCTGCTCATAACCTTGCTAGATTTAGCCTTTCACACCAATGTTCATATGATTGGAAATAGTTTTTGCGTATATTGGCTCTCTAATTGTACTTAGATACAGCTAATTGTTATTTAAAAATAAGGCATTTCGTGATGGACACGATCTCCAAGACCCCTAAACACCGTGGCTTCACCAAATTGAAGGTTAGGATCCTAGCCAAACATGAACACCATTAATTATCACACTCTTGGCTTAACTACATCAACATGTCAATTCATCAAACATTGTCACAGATTAATCATTTTTTGAGAAGTGTTTTGATCTAAAGGGTTTTCAGAAAAAGGTGGTCCTTCTAAAAGTTAAAAATTATTATTTTTTACCATAGTTCAATTAAAAATAAATATTGTCAAATACTTTCAAAAGTAAATATGCTCCAATCGTATTTTAAAAAAGTTTTCCCAAACAGGCATATCTTAGAATAGATAATGGATGTATTATCAATATAATACAACTAAATTCAATTAAATCTTTTTTCAACAATACAGGGTTTACTATATAAATTTGCTTTCTTTATTTTACTCTATTAAAATCTACGTGTTTTTAATTGTTTCAAAAAGATAGAAAACTTCAATTATATATATATTAACTTATTAACATTTGAAAAAGTTGGTTTAAAGTTCCCGTAGAAAGTAAGAAATATGGAAAAAGATGTAAAACAAAATCTTGAATTATCTATTGCAAAGATACGCCTATTTTCTCAACTAACTTAGCCAACCCATCGCTTCATAAGATCAAATGATTCTAACTTCCATTTGGTTGATATAGAATTTAAAAAAAGTTTTTTTAATTATTTTTAACATGGAGGGTTTTTTTTTTTTTTTTGAAAGCAAAGTGGAGGTTCTTTGAATATGCCTTTGGTCCTGGATTTAACTGTAAAATCTGAGAAGAAAATAAAAGCTTCAAAAACAATATCTTACAAAAGTATTTTTAAAAACACTTTTTGAATTTAATACCAATCCACCCTAATCTTTTTGATCCATCTGGGCCAAAATCATTGAGTTTTTCATTAATTCACAAATATGATTGTACCTATTTACTTCATCATCACCTACATGCTAGATATGTTGGTGAGTGTCAAAAAAATTTACTATTTAACTTATTATAACCATAAAACTATTCAACCTTATTTTTCTACTAAATAAAATTTTTCCATTCGTCATTGGAAAGGTATTGGCCTCATTTGGGAGAATTTTTTTTATAGTATTTTTAGTAACATCTGCTTCTAACTAAACTGTAAAAAAAAAAAAAAACAGTTTACAACTTTTAGAAAAAGCTGAGAGAAAACTTTTTTCAAAAGCGTTTTTGGTAGAAGCGCTTTCTGAAAAACTCTTCTAAATGAGCCCTTATCCTATTTATCATGTAATTAATATATTATTTATAACAAGTATTTGTACTATACCTTGCAATATATATATATATATATAAAGTTTGAGACACGCCAAACACTTTTCAAAAGTACAATTTATTTTTTAATTATAGGTGTGGGTCCTATCTCATGAAATAGAAATCAATAATTTGTTAGATTTGTATTTACTATTTTAAGTAAGTGTTAGATTTGTATGTACTATTTTTTTAGTGCTTCAAATTAAGCCCAAAATAATAATTATGATGATAAAACTTTTAAACCGTTTTTTTTTTACTTTAATTCATCACATCAAATCTATCTAATATTATAAAAAAAATTAAAAAAAAATCTAAAACCAAATTAAAATAATTACATATTAAAAATTGAATCAAGTTATTTGATTTGAAATTTCAGGCGTGTAGTGTAATGTATGATGCCTCGAGATTCGAGTTAATCAGAGTCTACCAATTAGATTAATAAGAATTTGCGGAACTAGGAAAACTGAAATCACGGCCGTTAGATGATCTCTAGGTTTCCGTTTCAACCGCACCAACCGAAAACGAATCACCACTAGCCTTCTCGTACCCCTTCATTTATTCGCATTCGCGTCGCGCGTAAACGAGTCACCGTTTTCTCGTCTTCTTTCCTTTCGCCTCTATATATTGTTATACATGAATCCAAACAGTTGATAGCGAAAACGTCGTCTTTTCCTCCTCCCCAATTTCTCGTCACCGCCATTTCGCTTCGAAATACACAGACGGAGAGAGAGAGAGAGAGAAGGAAATGCAGTGTTTGATCCTGCGGGGGTGATCGATCACCGCCGGAGCTGCCTCCGATCGATCGTTGTCGGAAAGAAGAAGAGTTGTCGGGACCGGAGATTTTGGTGTTTGGTGTTTTGTTGTTGGGAAGTTTCGGCGGAATTAATGGCGTCGGAGGATGTTGTTAGCAAATCGACGAGTGAGTCTGCGGTTTCGACGATCGTGAATCTGGCGGAAGAGGCGAGCGAAGGAGTGAAGGCGCCTGGTCATGCGATACTCAGTATTTGCAAGTCTCTCGTTGCCGGTGGAATCGCTGGAGGAGTGTGAGTTTACTACTTTTATTAGTCTCTCTCGCTCTCTTCCTTTTTTTTTTTTTTTTTTATAATTTTTGCTCTGCTGTTTAATTTGAGTTTGCTGCTCTCCTTTTTTTTTTTTTTTTTTTTTGTTGGTTTGTAATCTGATTGATATGATGGTGATTTTGATATTTTTTTTTCTTTTTTTTTTTTGTGTTGATCATCGATGACGATTTTTTTTTATATTTATTTTTGGTTTTGATTTTGTATCCTTTTTATTTTTATTTTGTCTTCCAGTAGTTTTTCTTCTTATTAATGAGTAATTTTGCTCCAGCAGATGCAAAAACTGATTTTCAATTTGGTCTTCTTTCAAAACATTTAAGGTTTTAATATCCTTGGATTTTGTATCCTTTTTTGGTTTTATTTATTTATTTATTCTTGATGCCTCTCTTCTTGTGCTACTCCTCAAAAATTGCTACAGAGGTTTTATTATTTTGATTGCGTTGTGCAAACCGAGTCCTTGAAAGTGCATTAAATAGATCCAAAAGCATGTAAATTTTGATGAATTTTCATCATTCATGTTAACTTCAAAATCAAAAGTCTGCAAACCCCTTAAGTAGGATACTGCTAAAACTTGTAGTCACTCATCAAATGTTTGAATCGTGATCAGTTGATATATGTATTGGAGTTTGCAGATTTCACTCTGGTAAAGACAGGGCTTATAGATCAAATGTATGTCATTGATTTTCCTAGATTTAGCAAACCATAACCATTAATATAAAGCACTCTTGCATAAAGAATCCTGCAGTTGTGACGATCAACTAGATAGGTTATCAATTATCAGAGGAAAATTTTTGTAGGCAAGATTGGGAAAAAAGTAGCAGAACAAATATCCTGAAAAACTTAAGTGTAAAAATGTAAGTAAAAAGTGTAGCAAATGTGTCTAAGAGAAGCAAAAAGGTATACTTTTCACCTATATAATATTTTGGCTGTAGGTTGGGCAAAATGCTGGTTACAAATTTGCGGCTATGAGCAAAAAAGGTAGATGAAGATATTTAAGTTAGCGCAAAAACCTCTATGTCTTGGTAAGGGATGAAGAAAGTAAAGAAAGATAGTGGAGCTTTTAAAGAAAATCACTGACTGATGCTCACATGTGAAACTTAGAGCTAATAAAAAAAGTTAATCATATAGGGATATCATGCATTCAATTTGATGCTACTTCAGAGTGCGGGAATCCTATATGTAAGTTAGTGGTGATGCATTTGCTAATAAGATGAATGGAAAAGGTTTTAGGCCTTTTGGGCACTGAAATAGTAATCTATCATTATGTGATAGAAACTAGATTGTACTTGGATTCTAGTTAATAATCTGCTTAAAAAGATTTTGGAAATTAAGAAAATGCAGGGCTAGTGGAGGAGTACAATGATACCTATTTTGAGGAGTAAACCACAAAATTATTGTCAGTATTTTATGGTCTTATGAGTTATGAGTAATTGACTTCGTTGTGGCATTATTGAAAAATGATGGAGAAGTTTGAGATAAAAGGAAGAAATGTTGTATGATAGTAGTATAGCGCATCAACCTTCATTTTGATTGGGAGCATACTTGATAAAATTAGTTCAACAAAAGAACAAAACTTATATTTTCTTAATGATTTTTAAGTAAAGCTTATGGTGGCTTCCCAAAAGAGTTAAGTTGGTGGCCACTTTGAAGGTGAGTTATTAACTACAAGTAGAATAATTAGTGATGAATGGAGGACCTTAAAAATTATGGATCTAATTATTTTTAAGACATTTTGTTGTTGCAAAATTAGCCTTGGAACTCTAAGCAATGAAATTCCATTGTTAAAGGTTACCTCAAATCAAATCACTTTGTGTTTGTGTTAATGAAGGGTTGGTGAGGATATTACTTCTTGGATCACTATTGTAATGTGACATGTCTAATTAATCTTAAGACATTTTTTGGTGCAAAGTAGTGAAGTTACTCTAAGGAATGAAAATCTACTGTAGTGTTGTTAAAGATTACCTCAAACAAATCACTTAGTGTTTGTGTTGATGAATGTCAGTGAGGATGACTCCTTGGTTTAATATTGCATATGTGGCGGGCATCTAGGGAAAACTTGAAATGAGAGTTATGAGAATTCCATTTTTTGTTGGTCTATGGTGGTATTTGAGAAAAGTAAAATGAAATAAGGCTTAAGAGCATGTAAACTTTATGTTCAGCCGAAGGTATGGTACTAAGTCTCATAGATATGGGATAGAAGAACATCAATGCACGACCTTGAGCTGACACCACATGTAATTGTAGGCAACTTCTCATCCAATTTATATTTTTTCATTTGTTTACTTTTTCCCCAAATATATTTGATATTTTTTTTTAGTTTTTATTTTCTATGTAGAATCAAATTGATCCAATTATCCTAATGCTTTGGTTTTATGATCTATTTTTTACGAAATCAATTCAACTCAATAAAGGCTTCTCCCACCTACATGTGCTTAGCTACATGAATTAGTTTACTTCACTTTGCTCTATAAAGTGTCAAAAGTGTCAAATCTTCTACTTATCATTTATCACAAGTGAATATTTATTTCTTAATTATTTTTATTTATGTTACTTATTTGAGGTCTTCCTTTTCTTCGTCATTGCAATTAATAATTAGTATGTCACTCTTTCCATTCATCAATTGGTCTTTATTATATATGTTCAAATCGTCTATCTTTTATCTTTGATAGGGGCTATTTCCAATATTTCTATTATTTAATGTTTTTACCACATATCCTTCTTAAAATTTTTTTTTTTTTTATTTAATCAATTAAAATATTATTTCTATATTTTTATATATACTATTCCATAAATTGTGGCAGACTTTTAAACTTTAGTGGAATGTTCCGATCACATCATATAGTAATTTGAAGGTGCTCTTTCACTTGACTTGATTTAATTCTCTAATTGACATGATTGATGATTAATAACTAAGATTTTTCACTCTTTGGTATCTTTAGATTTTTAACCTTCATGGCCTCTCTCTACTTATATTTCTATATCTACAAATGTTATAGTTATATTTCCAATTTTAATTGTACTAATATTTAACTTTTGATTTATAAGCTTATTTTTTAGCTTTTAATCCCACATTAATTCTTATTAGTTCCATCCATAGTCTTAAAAATCCATTGAGGCTTACACCATGAGGCTCGCCTCGCCTCGAGGCTATTTAAAACTGCCATAAAGCTTAAGCCTCAACAATACCCTCTTAAGGCTTATACCTCACGGTCCTCACCCACCATTAGGCTTGCACATCAAGACGTATGCATCAAGGTTTATGATAAGGCTTAAGCCCCTCAATATACATAAGTAGAAGGCTCAACCGAACTCCTTTTTTCTATATACATTTTTTTTCTTTTTTCCTAAAACACTCAAATTGATACTAGAACAAACACACTAGTTCTTTTTCTTTTTAAAAGTTCTAATCTTAATTATTTAGGAGAGATCCAAGTTTCAAAACTCTAGAGAATATGAAAACTAAAAAGTGGTAATACTTAATATCATTCCATTTTATTTGTTAAGTTTCTACTAGTTTCTTTTTTATAACATTTAAAAACATAAGAAAATATTGACTTTTAATATGTACTCACTAAGTCACTAGCCATTAAGTTTTAATAGTGTCTATAATATTTAAAGTAATTGACATGCCAAGCTTGTGTCTTGAATGCTTTACTTGTTATGTGATGAGGTCTTTTTATAAAAATGTGACCTTACGCCTCACCCAACGTTGAGGCTTACGTCTCGCTTCACAAAGAGAAATCGCCTCACTTACGGCTCACGAGTTTTAAAACCTTGGTTCCATCTACGTGATATCGATGACAAACAAAATATAGTATGCAAAATTATCTTAAATATGTTTAGTCAATGTAGCTGTAACTAGTTAAAAGGTAGGAGTTTAAGGTTGATCCGTTATGTAAACCTACAACAATTAGGAGCTCACTAGTTTCTTTTATTTTTATTCTATTATGATCATCAATTGGCCATATATAGCTTTTATTAACACCATCTACCCATCATATTATATATCTAGGTACTTTACCATATACTCAATCAATAAAAGTCATGTAGAGGTCTTTTTTTCCCCCTCGTTCTATACCTCTACATTAGTTAAATTTGTATTTTATTTTTTATTGGAACAAGGACTTTTATTGATATTTAAAAATCACAAACAAAATGAGGAAGTACCAGTAGTACTTCTAGGCAACTAGAAACAACACCAAATCTAAAGTAAGACAGCCCTACATACACCATATCCAATTACTATTCCACTTCGATAATGGGAACCGGCCAGCAAATTTGGAACAAGCAATCCAATTACTAGCTAACCGCAAGGTGTCCTCCCATAATCTAACCCTATCCCTTGCAATCCCCTCAAAAGTTCTTGTGTTCAAGCCACATAGACTGAACTCCAAAGTGTTGCAAAACCTGCAATTTTAAGTATCTCCTTTTCCTTACTAGTCAAATTAAGCAAATGAGACATAGACATACATTCCTCACATGTAGTAGGCATTGAAAGCTTCCCAAGAAAGAATTCAGCCCATCTTTCCCAAACTTCTTTTGTGATAGGACAAAGGAGAAACAAATGATTAGCCGATTCCCCATCCTGTAAACACAAAGAGTAGCAGCGTGGAGAGATATATAAGTGAGGTAAGCGACCTTGTAAAACTTTCATGGTACTAAGCCTCCTATGGGCAAGCAACCAATCAAACACCTTGACCTTGAAAGGAATCTAAGCATTTCGAATAGAACTAGGGATAGGAAAGAAAGAAAAGAAAGGATTGTCAGATAGGAATTCAAAATAGGAGTTACATGTGGATATAAGAATGAAGAGACCAAAGGAAACCATTAGGGAGATTGAACCAACGGTGGGTTGGTTCAGTGGTTGGGGGCAAACGCATCTACCCTGCAGGTCTTGAGTTCGAGACACCTCCCACCATTTGTTGGCCAACGACGTCCTTGAGTGTTTGTGGCCATGCTCCAAAGGGATTAGGGGGGATGTAAGTCCCCGATACCTGCTAATCTCAAAAAAAAAAAAAAAAAAAAAAAAACCGTTAGGGAGATTAGACAATCTAACTTGCTCCAGTCTAAGAAGAAGAGGGCCAACCTCAGCAAGCTCCCCCGTGGATAAGGCTCTCAATAAATGGAGGTTCCAAGATGGAATGATAGAGGGAGAGGATGTGGAATTGGATTAAAAATGACTTATGTGAAAATTATGGAAGGGAGAGATTTGATAGAGACGTGGAAATGATTTAGCAAGGGGGCAATCACCATTCCACTTATCTTCTCAAAATCGAAATGTGTCGCCATTACCAATCTTTAGAGTAGCATGAGCTAGGAACCTAGGTGCCAATTAAGAGATGAATTTCCACGGGCCTCGGTAGGTGGTACTACTACCTCTACCGGAACCTCAATCAACAATAGAAGCCCCAAATATTCTTGAGATTACTCGACCCCAAAGGGAATCTCTCTCCTGAAGAAAACGCCAAATCCAAGTGGCACTAAGAGCCATATGCTTTTGTACAATGTTGTCAATGCCCAAGCCTCCTTTGTTCAAAAGTCTTTGGACTTGTATTACCTAGATTCTTTATTTTAGCTTGACGTACTCATATCCGACACTTTTTAAGATACGAAATGAGTGTAGGATATGTGTCCGACACTTCAGATTTTGAAATGTTACTATCTCCAATGGTAAGAAGAGAAAACATGAAAGAAAAAAATGACTAATAGGTGACGACTTACTTAAGTGAGGGAACAAAAAGGGCAATAAACAATTAAAAGAGAAAAAAAGAAGAAGGATAGAATAACATATAATATAGGCTTTATAATGAAAAACATTATTTATGTACTAAGATCCAAATTCCAAGTCATTGTTTAGCCGAGTCCCCGTATCCTAGAATTTGAAAAATGTACAAGTCGGACATCTAGCTAGATATGTACTCGTACTTGACACCCATACCCGAGTCCAAGTAACATAGCTTTGGACCACCTTCCTACTAATAAGATGAAGATTGGAAGTTTGGAACCATTATCTATCCTTTTCCCAAAAAAGGATCTTATCTTTTTTTCCAATAGTTTGGCAACCCTATAGGTATTTTGAAAAGTGAAATGAAATACGAAGGAAGAGCAAGCAAGACGGATTTGATGAGGGCTAATCTTCCACCTCTTGAAAGAAATCTTTCCTTTCACCTTGCTAATCTCTTAGAAAAATTAGCACCCATTGAATCCCAAAAGGCAGGCTAGAGGCTCACCACCTAAAGGAAGGCCTAAATACTTCAAGGGCCAAGTGCGTATGGAGCAACCCACTCTATTAGCCAAACAAAGAATGGCATCCTGATCCATATTAGTTCCTGCTATTTGGCTCTTAGCCATATTAACCTTCAACGTTGAGATCATGCAAAAGCATTGAAGAATCCGAATTGCTTTCAAAATGTTATTTTCAAAGCTTTGAAGGCAAAAACTAAAAAGGTTGTCATCTACATATTGCAAATGAGACACTTCAACCTCATTAGTACCGACCTTAAACCCTTTCACAACAGAGAAGCACAAGCCTTATTCATTCCTGCTATTTGGCTCTTAGCCATATTAACCTTCAATGCTGAGATCATGCAAAAGCATTGAAGAATCCGAATTGCTTTCAAAATGCTATTTTCAAAGCCTTGAAGGCAAAAACTAAAAAGGGTTGCATCTACATATTGCAAATGAGACACTTCAACCTCATTAGTACCCACCTTAAACCCTTTTACAACAGAGAAGTCACAAGCCTTATTCATTATCCATCAACCACTAATGTGACCAAGAACAGAGAAAGTGGGTCACCCTACCTCAAGCCTCGTTCAGCTGCAAATTTGTGTCTAGGCCCTCCCATTAACAACCACCGAGTGAGTGACCGACTTGAGACACACACTAATCCACATCCTCCACCTCTCACCTATCCCTTTCCTTTCCGTGGTGAAATCCAGGAAGTCCCAATTTCAATTATTGATCACTTAACACAACTTAACAGAGCCTTTTACCCATTCTCTTTTAATGGTATGACCTAAGAGTCTAAACTTTGAATTCCCCTTTATTATTATATAGCAAGGTTTAAAAAAGTGTAAAGCGTAATTGAGGCAGTTTATTTTTTGAAGGTGAGGCATAAGCCTTGAGATAGTATTAGGCACAACCTTCACTCTTTTCAAAATATATATGTATAAAATAACTCAAAAAATCTAAAAAAACTCAAATATCAACAACAAAGGAAAAACCATCTAAAATAAGCAAAAATATGAACTAGTTTTAGATATGTGTGGATAAATTGAGTTATTTTCTTAATACATCAATTGTATATCTGTCATTGGCATTACTAAAAACTAAATGAACACATGCATATGTTATGTTTTCAAATTTCATTTTTAAACTATTAAAAGCATAAGCTAATAAGAAGTGAGCAAATAAATTTTTTAAATATTTAGTAATTGCCTCTTCTCACCATTTTTTAGTTAATGCAAGTCGCACTTGGGGCTTCTTTGTTAACTTTACTTAACCTCTACTTCTTTAAAATCAACCTCTAGTTGTAGTCTGTGTTACTTGAACTCTCTCTCTCTCTCTCTCTCTCTCTCTCTGTCTCTCTCTCTGTTTCGTTTTTTTCTTTTTTTTTCTTTTTTTTTCTTCTTTGTGATGAAACAAAGATCATATTATATTAAATAAAATCAAGTTACAAATGAGTACCAGGAGTACTCAGAGTGAGTGTTACGCAGACTCTTTACTTTAGCCCAACGTACCTGTGTCCAACGCTTCATGATACAACATGGGTATGGGATATGTGTCCGACACTTTAGATTTTAGAACATTACTATGTGGACTCTCCAATGGAAAGAAGAGAAAGCATGAAAGAAAATAATGACTAATAGGTAATAATTTACTTAAGTGAAGGAACAAAAAGACAATAAACTAGTGAAAAGAAGAAAAGAAAAGGAAAAGAACAATATATAAGATAGGCTTCACAGTAAACATAACATTGTTCAAGTACCCAGATCTTGATTTTGAGACACCTTTCAGGTGAGTCCCCGTATCTTAGAATTTGAAAATGAAGAAGTCGGACCTCTAAATACAATACCTAAGTCCAGGTAACATAGTTTGTAGTAGAGGTTTAAACTCTACTAAAATAAGCGAAGTTTGTTTTTGGCTTATTCTTACTTCAATTGGAGGTAGAAAAGGTAAAAAAACTTTTATCAAATTGTTTTTTATCGTTACCCTCTACTTTTTTTAGAGGTTGCAAGTAGAGTTAACAATTACCACCTTAGAATAATTTGTCAAATGTTCTTAAATTGCTAGGTTAGTGCTTGTATAATTGTTAATAAATTTAAAAATATATTATTATAAGGGAGCTTTTTGGACAATGGCCTCGACCAATTTAAGAATAAAAACTGCATTTTCAAGTGGTTTATCTTAGCTTGCTAACCACTGCTTTCATGTAGTGATAATACATTCTCTTTCTTAGTGCGCTGCCCAAATTAAATTCTTAAAAACTAAAATAATAGGTTACAGTAATTTAAAAACCATATTGAGGATTTTTTTTTAAATAGGAAATTTGATTTTGGCATGGGAAAACTGAGGTGTAAGCCTCACCGCACCTTGAGGCTCCTCACAATGTTGAGGTGCACGCCTCGACGCTAAAGCTGGAAGGCATTTTTTGAACGCCTCACCTTGATGCGTGCCTCAAGGCACGCATCTCAAATGATTTTTTAAATTATGTTATTACAAAATAGACCCCTAAAATCCTTAAAACCTGCATTGTTTTGATAGTTGATATTAAGCTTTGTTGAGTTGAATTGAGTTGCGACTTGTGTGTTTGATAGTTGAGAATATTTGTTATATTTTTAAGAAGATAACAGTTTACTCAAGAAAATAAAGACGTATGTTTGATTATCAACATTTTCTTGAAAAACATTTCTCGATCCCCCTTGAGAAATTTTTTAATATTATTGATGTTCATGCTCGTTTATAATTGATCTTTTTTTTACTTCCCTTTCTCTTTGAATCATATAATTGAAAATAAATTTTGCCGTCTGCAGTCAAACAACCATGAGTAAATTCTCTCTAGAAAATTTGCTTGAGAAATTATTTCTTGAGAAAATTACATTTTCTCAAGTAACCTTTTCTCACCTATCAAATAGGTCCCAAGGGTTTAATGCTAATTTACATTGGCTTTCAAAATGATGAAGCTCTCCTCCTTTATTTGAGCATGAAACCAGCAGTATTCTTTTAGCATGGATGGACTTGTAATATGAGAATGTACACTTACTTTTGTTGAGCATTGGTAGCTTTAGTTTTTTACTTTTACGTTCTAATTTGTCTTAGTTCTAAATAGTTCTTGGTCTGTATTTCTTTTTCAGGTCACGCACTGCTGTTGCTCCACTTGAACGAATGAAAATTTTGCTTCAGGTAGTTTTTGTTATTCTATTTATTTCTCCCTCCCACTGAATGCTTGCTCCTTGTTTCTTTTTTTTTTTTTTTTGTTGTCTAAGAATAAAATTCCAATAATGATTGAAATCTAGGTGCTAGACTAAATTTTTTGGTGCACTCCAATTGTGATAAATTGATTACAGCGTGGTGCATACCATAATCACTAATGTTTCAGTGGAGGTTTTATTTGTAGGCCTTTTTTCCTGTTTTTCTTTGAGCATGAGGTTAATTATCTTCTTTGTTTCAGTTTGAGAATTTTGTAATTTGAATGCCAACTTAACCCTCAATAGAGCGAAGTGGAGGAAGTAGATTCATGTAGCCAAGCCCATGTAATTGGGAAAAGGCTTAGTTGGGTTGAGTTGAGTTCAGTTTGAGAATTTTGTGGAATAACTTTAATTAAGTGAACTAGTTTTTGAACTTCAATTAGAGATCTAAAATTGGGTTTTTGATGTACAAAACCACATATAGATATATTTTACATTAATACAACACATTTTTGTTGCTTGTCAAAAAAAAAAAAGTGAACTAGTTTTTTAATTATTGTTTAAGGAGGTAATTTTGTGTAAAAGATGTAAAGAGGTGCGTGCACAGGTTGGGCCAGGTTGGTTTTAACCATTATTCTAAACCAACTTGACACATTCAGGTGACATTTTCCCTTAGCCAACCTGAACTTACAAACAATATATCCCAAGCACCTGATTGACTTGAACGTCGGTTGGGTAGTCAAGATCCCACTTGCACAAATCCAGCCAAACTTTAATGGTTCAAATATAATTTTATAGAATGGAAGCTCTTAGCCTTTCATAAAGTGGAGTGGAGGAGGCGGATTCATGTAATCGACCCGATGTAGTTGGAAAAAGGCTTAGTTGAGTTGAGTTTATGTATTTATATATATAAAAAAAAAAAGATGAAAGGAAGAGGAGAATGAAAGAGAAGAGAGCGAATATGAGAACCAAGTGGTATCATTAAGTGTTGATACGGCCATTCAGGTACATTGGGCTAAAGTAAAGTGTCTGACTAACATAGCATCTGACTCGATCCTTTTCGTGACATAATAGTTCACCCAATTGACCCGTTGTACTAGAGAAAACCTGACCCAACTTGAAAGTTTTTGGTTGGGTCAGTCAGGTCAGCAGGTTAAACACACTCACCTAGTGAATACCAACATCTGAACTTTAACTACTTTTTTTGTTTTTCGTGGAGAGGGATAAGTTACTTTTGCATAAAACTGGTTGCCAAGGCTAGCCCAAAAGTAGCATTATGCATACAGTATATGATCTAAGCCGGGTTGAAGCCATAGACACATTAATTGGTGACAAATTTTTTCTAAATGATTTTTATCTACACAGTATCTAGGGAAGTGCAATTCTAAACCTTGCATTCTATGTGATTAACCTGGTTTAACTTGATTAGTCATCAATTTCCTGTCACAGTTTGAGTCACATCTTGCGTAGGAATTTGATAAGCATTTTGATGGGCTGATGATATGTGGAATGCTAACTTGACTTGCTAGGAAATCACTGAAATTTCGAATAGTCATGTTGGAATTTTTTTGGTCTAGCTACTTGCTACTAAAATTCTTTTGCTAGGAGAGGTGGCATTATATTGTTTTAGCTATGCTTGCTTATTAGTCAAATTGAACGATGTGCTGGGATAATCATTCTGAAACCTAGTTTATGCTCTTCTTAACATGCATTTATACAATTCATAGTACATAGTCATAACTTTTAATGTTAATTGAAACTTGGTGCATGCCTTGAGTTATTAAGCGATCATATTCAGAGCATTTTTCCATGGCTGAACTCTAGAGGGCTCTACAATTTTATTGATGAATTTGACTGAAATAGTACTTTTAACTCTTGTGTGGTTATTCATGTTCTGATGCACTCTTGTGAATTATGTGAAAGAGTGCTTGAAGCTATTTAAATCAATCTAACAGTACTTTCCTTCAGAGTCTAAAACTGATGATCATGTCTCTTAGTAGGCATCTTCTTACTGTGAAGTATAATTTTTTTTAGAAGAGATTTATCTCCTTTACATCATTCTTTTTTTCTGTTTTTGTATTTCTGGCATTTGCCTTTTGCCTAAAACACATGAAGCATTTCTTGGTCATGCAAATTGCAGGTTCAAAATCCTCACAGTATCAAATACAATGGAACAGTTCAAGGCTTAAAGTATATATGGAGAACTGAAGGTTTACGGGGATTATTCAAAGGCAATGGTACTAACTGTGCACGTATTGTCCCAAACTCTGCAGTCAAGTTCTTCAGCTATGAGCAAGCATCTAGGTCTGGTTCACTATCCTCACTCCTCAGTTTCTGATATTTCTTTTATGAGGACTCGATCTTGGTCTTCTCCATTCTAGAAATGGAGATGTAGTTATAAAATATGTCATATTTTTCCATTTGTGACATTTACATTATAATTCTCCATTTGAATATATGCATTCCATGGAGTGAAGTTCTTCTGGTATGAGCAATCATAAGGATTAAAGAAAAAGTTTTATCAAGCATCAATAGGCTGGCTATTATTTGTGGAGCTGAATTATGGGCAGTTAAGAAACAACATGCACATAAAAATGTGTTTGGCTAAGATAAGGATGTTGAAGTGGATGCGTGTAGTAATACTTTTTGAGGGCTCATCTAGTGATACTTTCATGGTTTGGGATTTGTGTAAGTTAGGTGCTTCAAGTTGAATAGAGGCGTCTAAGTTGGCAGGTTTCTTTATTTGATTGGTGTAGGACTAAAACCCTTACTTTGGTAAGGGTGTTAGTCCTAGGGTGTTTGGCGTACCCATTGTACCCCTTTTCATCTTAGCTTGCACTCTCGTTTTAAATTTAATACAATTGTTTTGTTTCTTTTTTTTTTTCCTTTTTTTTAAAAAACAAAAAAAAAAGGAGTGGATGCGTATGAAAGTAGATAAGAGAGAATCTGAACTGAAGCCATTTGCAAATGCCTGTAGGTAGCACCACTTGGTGATAAAACAAAGAATAATTTGCACTAGTAGTTTGTCGGGTGAGACTGAATATTAACCTATCAAAGTGATGTAATTCATAATTAAGGTAGAAGGACAAGAGAAGCCAAAATTGACTTAGATTAGAATAATGAGAAAACATGTGGCACCCTCAATCTGTTATTAGCAAATCCGAACGCAGAAGATTGTTCTTATTCGAGTAAGTTGTGCTGATGGTAATGCTTAACTTGTGATGAGACCTCAAGTGGATGTTATTGTTGCTTGGAAAATAAATCTTGCGAGCTTTGAGTTCTTTTCATGGTTTCTTAATAAAATACATATTGGTTGACCATCACATGCCTTTCTTTTTCTGTTTATGTTTTCTTAAGAAAAAATGTGAAGATATTTATTACGATAAAAAAAGATGAACATGAAGTGCTCTACAAGAAAGTATGGGTGACAATTCATTAAAGTGGGAATGAAAACAACCCTAAGTCGCTAGATTCAAATTTATGTACACTTTTTAGTTGAGTCCCCATATCTCATATTTTGAGGATGAGCAATTTCAATCTCTTGATATGCGCCCGCATTTGACAACCATTCTGAGTCCAGGTAACATAGCATGGAACATAAAATCCCTGCAAAGGGGCAGGTTACAAGATGAGCTCATCATGTCTTTCAACAGTTTCTCCCAGATACAAATGGTAGATGGACATTGGAAAAAAATATGGTCCATAGATTTCCCATGACTCTTGCATATAATATAGTAATATGCCACTGAGGAGAAATTGCAAAGAATTTATTATTTAGCTGGAAGAATTTTTTGCTAGATTTGGATTGTTTCTTTTGTGTCATTGCTTCTGAAGAGTTCATAATATCTGCAAAAATGAGCATTAAACATGTTTTGATGATATTTGTCCCAATTGTCAAGTAACCAAGTGCATAAAAAACGACGTTTATGTAGATTTGAAATATTGGCAATTCCAATGGCATTTTTTAAGTGTTGATCAATATTGAAGTTTTGAGTAATATGTCGGAGTCTACAATAAGTACAGTAAAGATGAAGTTCAGACTCAAAGTGTGAGCTGATGCATTGGGCTTAAGGATCAACTTTCAGATGTGATACTGTTCAAGGATCAGTTCGATGATCGTAAGGATTGAGTTCTCACTTCTCATAATGAAGTTTCTTGCAAAATCTATCTTATTTGGGTTGTTATCTTGTCTAATTGGATGCATGAATATCATCTTGAGACTTGAAGGAAGATATGGGCTGTCTTTTGAAGATGAGATTACAAAAAAAAAATATATGCTTTCCGAGAATCAAAAATTCGTGCAAGCTTTCAGCATGAAGATCACAAATTTCTCGGACTTCTAAAAAGATTTAAATTCATTTTTGGTGGATTTCAGTAATAGGTTTGTGTATGAAGGTATTTGTATTCTTTATCTCAATGATTGGTTTATCGTTTACCAACTTTGCCTTGAGCAGGAAAAAAATCTCAAGGATGTTTTCTCCTTTGCGGTATTAACCTCATAAGAAAATAATATTCTGTGTGTCTTGGTGATTATGCTTGATTTTACTTGATTTTATTATTTGATCTTGATTACTTAAATGTAAATACATTATTTTTGGAAAATCTCAGCTAGTGATTTCAAGGCGTCGCCTAGGCGATTTTGAGAGAAATCACCTAGGCGACATCCTAGGCAGGCGGTGGGGGTATTTTAATTTTTAAAATTTTGAGGAGGGTCTCTGTAGTAAATAAAAAAAAAAAACCTTTAAAAGCAACTCCCCCCCAATTCTCGACTGTAAACCCTCGACTCCTCTCTCCCTAAACCCATCCCATCCATTGACTTTCCTTCCGGCATCATCACCGGCCCTCGAAAGCTCCGATGACCTTCCGGCGATGGGTTTTAACTACTGCGGCTTTGTTTTGCTCTCCGATGAAATTGGTTTTCATCTTTGATGCACTGGAAATGCTTCAAATCTCTTGGAATCTCTTCGAACATCTTCCCTAAGCTCAAAATCGAATCTTATGGTTTGTGGAAATTATTTTAATTAATATGAAGTGTTTTTTATCATTTTATGAAAATTTAACATTCATTATATATATATAATATAGTTAGATATATATAATTCTGTATATGAACAATCTAGGGACATATAAATAATTAATTAATTATCTAGGGACCTATAAATAAATATTTTTTATCGCCTAGGCCACGTCTAGTCTTTGTCTAGGCTATGCCTCGACTAGACAAGGCAAATTGCCTAGACCTTGGCATCTTGAAAACACTGATCTCAGTTTGGTATTTTTCACAAAAAGCAGTGTGACATTTGTTTCTATGCCTTGTTGGTGTGACAGGTAGAATACTTTCTAAAATATTTAAAATCACTAAGTGAAGTTAATTGAGCAGAAAACGTGCCCTGGTTACAGTTACAGTACATTTTGGAGCAGGGTCATGATTCTGCCACAATTTTCTGAACCAATTTCCTGTTATTCACATTTTTTTGTAGGTTTTATGTCATTCATTTTACAGAATCCACCAATTCCTGACATTTTCAAGAATGCAGTTTAACACTAAGTTGAAGAGAATACCTTATTAGGTGCTCCTTCCATGTATTGTACTATTTGTATTCCTTCTCACAGGGAATCAATACTTTTGTATCATGTGCTAATTCTTGATTCATGAGAGGAATAGGCATATGATGAGAATACCCAGTGTTGTCAAGGCCACACCTAGGCCATAACTAGCTCATCTCCTGGGTCATTTGCAACTAAATGCCTAGGCCATACTTAAGGTAGGGCAGTGGAGTTATTTGAAAATTTTTAAAAGTTTAAGGGGATCGATATAAATATTAAAACATTAGGTTGTTTTTTCCTCATATTCTTGCTTATGTGATTGCATAGCTTTAATATTGGCATAACTTTCAGTTTTAGTGTTATATTTAAATTTTCATTGAGCTAATTATATCGTTTTCTTTTTTCCTATTTTCTAATTTATTATTGTTATATTGTTGCAAATGTTTTTTCTTTTTATCATAAGTATTACATCAAATACAACTCTTTAAATTGTGATATTTTCATTATATGCCTACTTGTCTCATTTTTAGATTTTTTTTTTTTTTTGACTTTTATGTATTATATCGAATATGACTCTTTAAATTGTTATATTTTGATTGTATGCCGCCAACCTATGTTACATGGATTTTTTACTTTAGCCCGACGTACCGGGTGTCCGACACTTCATGATATGACATGGGTATGAGATATATGTTCAACACTTTAGATTTTAGAATAGTACTGTATAGATTCTCCAATGAAAAGAAGAGAAAGTATAAAAGAAGATAATGACTAATAGGTGAAATTCACTTAACTGGGGGAACAAAATGGACAACAAATGAGTGAAAAGAAGAAAAAAAAGAAAGAACAACATATAATATAGCCGAGTTCCTGTATCTCAGAATTTGAAAATGAGCAAGTCGGACCTCTAGATATGTACCTATATCCGTCACGCATGCCCGAGTCCAGATAACATAGATGCCAACTTGTCTTATTTTTTAATGTTTTTTTCTGATTTTTAATTTGTGGACGCAAAATTGAAGAATGTAAAATATAGTTAAATCTTTTTTTTTTTTTACACTAGATACTTCTATATTATGGAGTATGAATGTGATTATTTATATAAGATTTGTATTTGAAAAATTAATTAATTATTTACTTAAGGAATTACAAATAAATATTTTTTTTGCAATGGCTAGGTCACACCTCGCCAAAATGGGATCAATCGCCTAGACATCACCTTGGCGCCTTCACGACACTGAGAATACCTTCATTTACAACTAGGCAATATGGGATTTAGGCATAATGCACTACACTTTATGTCTATAATGAGAGTACCGAGCTACATGTATACTAATGTTGTTAAGGCCACTCCTAGGGAATGACTAGCCCATTGCCTAGGGTATTCACAACTAAATTGTGTATAGAGAAGGTTTACTTAAGGTAGGCAATGGGGCTCTTTGAATTTTTTTTGAAAGTAAATAGGTTAATGTAAATATGTAGCACAATGTTCTCTTTTCTTTATATTGTTACATATGTAATTGTATAGTTCAGAGATTGGCGTAATTCTACTGTTGTACTCATATTTCATTATGCAAGTTCTTCTTTTCTTTTTCCAATTTCTTAATTCTGATTTCTATTTTATTTTTGCTATATAGCTGCTATATTTCCCTTTTTGTCATAAGTATTATATCAAACATGGCTATTTGAATCGTTACGCTGACACTATATGTCAACTTGCCTTATTTTTTAATATATTTTCTACTTTTTAATTTGTGGATACAAAATTGAAGAGTATAAAATATAGTTAATCTTTTTTTAACATCTGATTTGACTTCTACGTTATGGAATATATATGTAATTATAAACTTATAAATAAATATTTGCAGTGTTTATGTATGTAATTATACAATGCCTAAAGGATTGTATGTATAAAGATTAATTAAGTTTTTAACCTGGGGGCTATAAATGAATATTATTTGCAATGCTTAGGCCATACTCGATATGGTGCCTGTTTAAATACCAACAAACCCATAAGTAGAACTCGCCTATGAAACCCGACTTGTAAGGAGAAGTGGCACAACACACAAGAGCTCATATAACTTTTACAACTAGGCGATGTAAGATGTAGGACTGTAACAGTAGGTATTCAAGCCCATTCCTCCATTACAGGAATTTAACCTGACTTCTTTAATATTTCACTAATTCTTGGCTCAACAGTTTTTATAGAGAGGGTTTGAAACTTTTGTTGTTGTCATATCATTTTTAGATATTTAAAGGTCTACTTTGAGGATCTAATTTTAGTTGGCCTTGGATCATTCTCTCTGACTTTTAAGCATGTATGACATTAAGTAAGTGTATTGATTTATTGAAGGATATATTTGATTAAGTGGTAAATAGTATTATGAAAATTGGGGAAAGGTGAGTTAGTTTGTGACTACAATAAAAAGTTGTTAATACAGGGATTTCTTGTTGTAAAAGGACTACATTTGATATATTTTGAAGGATTAATAAGAGAGAATGTGATTTTCTAATTGTTGCCATGTGAAACCATGCGGAGGGTCCTATGTTCTAAAATGGTAAATTTAATGTTTGTGTGGGCCTCAAGAATTAGTGTTGTAAGGGAAGTCTTTGCAATCATATTCTTTAGTAGTAGCATTTGAAGGGTAGGCAGAGGTAGATTGATATGAAATAAGAGAAAATGGGTGCGGGGAGTTGGGGGAGGTTTTTTTTTTTTTTTTGTGGCGGGGGGGGGGGGGGGGGGGGGTGGGGGGGGGGTTTGGTAATGGAAAGGCTCGAGTACTATTGCAGGTCTGGAATACTTTGTTTTGCATGGAGTTTCTTTGTTTTATTGAATCCCTTAGTAGAAATTTAGAAACATATTTACTGGCAGAAGATTCTCTTTTGAAATATCAAGCAGTTAACATTTTTTTTTTTTGAGATTAGCGGGTATCGGGGACTTCCGTCCCCCTAATCCCTCTAGAGTACGGCCAAAAACACTCAAGGACGTCGTTGGCCAACAAGTAGTGGGAGGTGTCTCGAACTCGAGACCTTCAGAGTAGGTGCGTTTGCACCCAACTACTGAACCAACCCACTGTTGGTTAAGCAGTTAACATGTTGAGGCCTTCCTTTTGTTGGTGGATGCTTTATTACATAGTCTTTAACACCATAGGTCCAACCACTTATCTTCTTAAATATTATCAACATAAAGGATCTAACAGAATTATTTCTTTATAAATGATTGTTGTTCATTAGTATGGAGTTTAAAATGAAAATCTAACCTGATATAATAAATAAATAAACTATGAAAATCTTGATGTGGAGGAATGATGATTTTTGTTCATCAACAAGTTTCAGTATGTATTTTTAATCTTTCTGCCCACAAGTTTTTCCTTCTTTGTTTCTTTCCGTTTAGCACAGGTTCACTAGTCAAAATTGAAATCTATTTAGGCATTCAGTTTAGTCATTAATGCAAACAGTGTATCTTTTCTCACTATTTCTTAATGTTTACAACAGGGGTATATTATGGCTTTATCGGCAGCAACCTGGCTGTGGTATGACATCCCTATTTCTCTTTTATCATATGACTTGCATTGATTTTTTTTTTGGTGGTGGAGTGGGTGGGGCAGAGGAGATAACCTTTAGAAAAAAAAAAAAAAAGAGGATAGCCCGGTGGACAAAGTTTCCCCCGCCTATGGTTGGGTCCCGGGGATGGTCTGACCACGTTTGAGTCTATTACATGCAGCCTTACCAAGAGGCTGTTTCCACGACTCAAATTCGTGACCACATGGTCACATGGCATCGACTCTTACTGTTGCACCAAGGCTCCCCTTCTAATTATTAGAAAACATATTTTAATTTTTTAAATTAAATATTTAAATTAAGGACCAAAAATTCAAATTTGTCATAAACTTCCGTCCCTTAAATTTCGGAATTGATTCGAGGAAGTTTAATTTGACTTGAAGAATTTTAGTAAAAAACTCAACATTGTAGAAATTTATTTAAATGTTTTAATGATCTATGTTCCTTTTTGACATGCTCAGGCAAATATAATTATATACTTGAAACACATCAAATTAGGAAATATAATGGTTTAAAATAAGATTTATTTATAATCTTTATATTACATAAGGCATATTGCATGAGTAACAAGTTCATAATTTATGAACTTTTTATATGAGTTTATGCTTTAACATATGTAGGAGATATATTAATTAATTATACATAGTTTATCAATTACAAGTTCATTACACATACGAAATTGTACTTCAAGAATATAACATTATGAAATTTAAGTTAGCATTTTTTTAAATTTGTGTTGAAAATATTAAAGAATTTTTTGAATTTGACAAATTATTTTGATACTTAACCTCACTTCGATGGAAGTTTTGTAATAATTTCATTGTATTTAATTTGTAACTCGATTATTGAAAAATTAATAAAATTTGATGAGAATTTGGAGAATAATGTCAAATGTTTATTCCATGATTTAAATTTGTTTCTAAATATATTATTTGCTTCTATAAGTGTGAAGCTATCTCCTTTCATGAGAAGGGTAATGGCACAAGGGGTGCTGAAAGTTATTGGATTGCTTTCCAAGAAATAGCCATCTCTATCTTTTTTCTTTTTCTCTCTTTTTTGGAACTTATTCTCCATTGTAGGGGATCAAATTATTTCGAGATAATAATTGAGATGGTTTCATCATAAGCAATTTGAATCATAATAGCCTATAATCACAAGGAAAATGCAGGTTGAAGGTTCTAAAAGAGTCAAGTTGACAGAATGAGATGAGTTGAAGCAACAATAGCAGACTTGAAGTCCTGTGCTTAATAGAAGACATAACTTTCAGTACACTTCAATGGGGGAATTGGATTAACAAAGCCAACTTCATAGATTTGGGATGATGGCATGATGCTTAAGTGATGAAAGTAATTTTTACAGTGGACACATTGTAAGAGAGGATTTGAAGGCAAGCTAAAGGTCAATTTCTTCCAATCTATCATCAAACCTTCAGACCCTTTTCTAACTTCCTATGGGAAATGTTGTTACAAGTCAGATAATGTTAGGAAAGTACAAAGTAAAAACAAGGTAGCTATAGATGGTGCATGTAAAGAAGCAAACCCACACTTGAAAATATAGTAAGTCCAAACAATCTGGAAGAGTTGGCCATTGAGATCCTTTCACGTAATTGCAATCAACTCTTTCAGTAAAATATTCTACGGGAGACTGTTGATCTCCAGGACCAAAATCACCTTGACCAACTGAAATTTGAGACTAAATTTTAAATTCCTCTAATGCTTTTTCTCAATCTCTTTGATGTACTAAAGCAGACTAGCTTTGATAACATAGCTATGAAGGAAAATTTACAAGTGGAGTTGCACCATGTGAAAATTTTATGGGAATTACTCCCACCAATCAAATTTTTTTTAGACGAGATTATATTCTTAGCGTTCAAGAAATAATCAACCAAACAAGCAAATATCGCAATTCTTGGAATCTTGGAGATTGGTATCTAGTTGTTTAGAGGTCAAGTCTTGGGAGATGTTGTTTCTTGCTAATAACTTGAATGTTTGGACTGGTTGATTCTTCTTGTAAGAAATGGAGGGTAATAATATAAAGATTTTCCTATCCTCTTTGGACTTCTTTTTACATAATTTGAGATGATTTTTGACAATATTTAGACTTCAAGAATTTTTGAGAAGCCCTAAATCTGTATGTAACCTTAGGATAACTTTAATAATCTTGGTGGCATTAGGGATGTAAATGGAATTATCTTATTTTCTGTTGTCATGTCAGATATAGATAATTTTATGTGCATCAGTTGGGATCATTTTTCACATGGATTTCATCTCTTCTTCTTTTTTCAGAAGATGGAAACTATCCATTTTTGTGAAATGAAATTTTGTATATACATATAGATGAAGGTTTTTCAAAAATCAATGTGAAAATGCTATGATTGTTTAAGGTCCAGATGCAATGTGTATGAAACCAAATTCATATGAAAAGGATGTGTTAAAAAAATAAAAATATAAAAATATTCTGTCCCAGTGAAATTCAGTGACTACTTCTTGTCTCTTCATGAGGAACTGGCCCTTCTACTTGATTATGATCTGTGACGGCTGCTTTGAGATTAAACCCTAACCATTGATCTGGATATGCTAGTTTCACCCAGTCAAAATTTGGTCTCTTTTTATTTTTTGTAGAGGACGCACAGCTCACTCCTCTTTTACGCCTTGGAGCTGGAGCTTGTGCTGGGATCATTGCCATGTCAGCAACTTACCCAATGGACATGGTACGAGGAAGGCTTACTGTCCAGGTAATTTCTTAATTATTTTCTTATGAATTCATTCGTCATTTAATGCTAGGATTGTTACATGCAGTCTGCATTTCTCCTTTATGGTGTCATATCTTTAATTTGTTTTTCTCTATTTCAATTTTATGCAGACAGAAAAATCCCCGTACCAGTACAGGGGTATGTTCCATGCATTATCAACTGTTCTTAGGGAAGAAGGTCCTCGGGCTCTGTACAAAGGATGGCTTCCTTCTGTTATAGGCGTTGTAAGTGGACTCTTTTTTCATAGAAGATCCATGCTTTCAATAATCTACAACACTACAAGCACACGAAATGAATGAGAAAAGCAAAATCAATAGTAAGAAGCAAAAGGAGATGCATGATAAATTGATAATAATCATTCCTACTGTTCCTTTTCATAGATATTTCCATTATCTTCATTGAATATTATAGTTATGACTATGCTACTAGGATAACTAGTAGTGGCTGTGGTGGCATCAACTGGATACTTCAGTGTTGAGTTCAAATCTTGTATCCATGATGCTTCTCAATTCTAAAATACTACTAGCAGTATTGGAGATTCGACTTTGCTGGAAACGTTTAATACTTAAAATTTATAGTTAATTAGGGGAAGTCTAATTTAGTCTAATCTATAGAATTTTCACAAGATATTGTCATCTTAAAGAAGTTGAGAACATTGAATTATTCATTAAGAACTTGTTAAGGTTTATAATCTCAATAGCTCTTGGCATATATTGCTTAGCACAACTTGACTCAATTCAACAAAGCCTTAATGATATAGGGTCAACCACTTGAATTTGCTTCCTTTACTCAATCAAGTGCTATTTATATGTATTACAACTAGTTTTTTCTTTTTTCTTTTTTTTTTTATAAGCTCTATGTTATTTTAGATCTTCTCTTTTACTTTATCGTACTATTAATTGTGCATATGTCACTCTTCTGAGGTCTAATGGTCTTTGTTTTATATGTTTACACCATCTTATTTGATTTTCCACCATTCTTTACACATACAAACCTTGTACATATAGTTACATACATATTCCACAATTTTAAAGTTAAATCTTAGGTAAAAATAAAAAAAAGATTATTATATTTTACACCCTTCTTTTAATTGTCCACATTATTAAAAATTAAGAAAAGGTTGTAAATAGTGAAAATTCAACAATTTAAAGAGCTTTGCATGAGTTAATACTTATAAGAAAAGGAAAATATTGCAAGATTATAAAAAAATACAATTAGAAAATAGGAAAAAGAAAAAGATAGCTTGCATAATGGAAGTATAACACTAGAATTGAAAGTTATGCCAATGTTTAAGCTATACAATCACATGTATAACAATATTAAAAAAAACTTTTGCTTTATACAGTTACACTGACCCTGTTAAACTTTTTGGAATTTCCAAAAATCCCTACTGTCAACCTTAAGCATGTTCTAGGAAATTTAGTTTTAAATGCCTTAGGCGATGGACTAATTGTTTCTTAGGTGTGGCCTTTACAACATTGATACTTAATGAAAAGGACATGAATTATATTTGATATGCGGATGTCTTATCTTATGTTGTTTTCGGCGGTTTGCAGATCCCGTATGTTGGCCTCAACTTTGCTGTCTATGAGTCTCTGAAGGACTGGTTAATCAAGACCAAAGCTTTTGGACGAGTTCAAGATTCTGAGTTGAGTGTGCCAACCAGGCTTGCATGTGGGGCTGCTGCAGGAACTGTTGGCCAAACTGTTGCTTACCCTCTTGATGTCATTCGCCGAAGAATGCAGATGGCTGGCTGGAATAATGCTTCTTCGATTGTCACTGGGGATGGAAGAAGCAAGTCGGCTCTCGAGTATAAGGGCATGGTTGATGCATTCAGGAAAACAGTTCGGAATGAGGGTTTCAGAGCATTGTACAAAGGTTTAGTTCCAAATTCAGTGAAGGTCAGTATCATTTTATTTGGAA
Organism: Paratinospora sagittata; assembly: GCA_035771175.1. Classification (NCBI taxonomy): domain Eukaryota; kingdom Viridiplantae; phylum Streptophyta; class Magnoliopsida; order Ranunculales; family Menispermaceae; genus Paratinospora; species Paratinospora sagittata. Next base: position 25,955,653 of record CM069596.1, on the reverse strand, counting down.
ATTAAATTTCAAAAACTTGCATTGATAATTAGAGTAAGTTTTGACCCTAAATAAGGTTCGACCCAATACTTTTGGGTGGTATAGTTTACCACCTGAAACCAACCTGATCAATTAATAATTAACAAATACCTGACCGACCCAATCGATGATCGGGTCCGTCGGGTTACTTAAATTAAACCCAGAAAACTACTAAATCAAAAACTATAAACTATAAAATTTCATGCAATACTTTTCTGAAAATAGACTTGAAACATTTAATTAAATTATTTAAAACAACCCAGAATAAACTCTTCTTGTAGGGGACCTCTTGGTGAAGAGGCCTCAGCAGCTCAAGAGTTTGAACTGAGCGCTTGAGGAGATAGAAAAGTAGAGCAGGGTTATTTATAGTGGAGTTCCCCCCTTTCTCATTTTCCGGATGTTGGACTAAGAGGATGTGTGTGTGTGTGTGTGTGTGTGTGTGTGTGTGGGTTGTTTTAGTTTTAAGTGTCGGGCGAGGCAGGTGATTTTCAGGTTTTATATTTCAAATCTGAAAATTCACCCGACTTTTCGGGTTAGGTTGATATATCACCAGCTGGACCCAAAAATAGGATACCCTATCAATTCAAAGGGTCTTCAGGTGTGTTGCTCAGCCCTAGTAGTGGCCTATCTCATGACTCATGGCACAGATTTAGGTCTCATATGCACGTCATAGTGCTTGCAAACTGAGGTCTCGGATATATGTGACCCTTCGAATGTCAATGGTAAAAATAATAATGATAATTAAACAAAGGGAATATGGCTTAAATGATAAACAACCTTCCCTCTGGTATCTTCTGATGACTCTGTTGAATTTTTTCTTTATTCTTTTACTTCCTCTATAACTTTTTTCTCTTATCCTACCATGATTTATCCAGTATTGGGGTTTGATATGTGCAGGTGGTTCCATCAATAGCAATTGCATTTGTGACATATGAAGGGGTGAAGGACATTCTTGGGGTGGAGATGAGAATATCAGACTGAAAGTGCGCATAAGTATAGGGAGCTGCAGGATAATTGTTGGTTGGATTGTCATGCCCTTTCTTTCTTTTTTTTGGTAGGTTGGAGAGAATGATTGAGTGAGAAGGTAAATTAGGGTTAAATAATTTTTATCCCAAAAGAACGAGTGTTGTTGTAGTTAATAAGGGTGCAAATAGTTATATAACTATATTGGCTATTATTGTTAGTATTGGTATATTATTATATTCTCTTTTCTTGGCCCCATCAGTCAAAAACACATTCTTTTCTGTAACTGTCATTTGGTTTTCTTTCTTCCTTGCCCTCTTAACATACAGGGTGTTTCCACCACACAGATTTTCCTTTCTTCTTTATCACTTTTTTTATATTCATCTTTTTAATGTTTTGGGTTTATTTACATCTCTGGTTCTTCAGGTGGAAAGATATATAAAGTGAGGTGGAAAGATATATAAAGTGAGGGCAGCTAAATAAATTACAAAAGGGTTATTTTCATCACATTCTATTTTTACCACAGAAATTTAAAAAAATGTTATTCTTACCACATTGAACTTTTTTAAATATCCTTCTCATAATTTTAAACAAATTTATCTTCTTCAACCTAACCTTATCTTACAAATTTTAAATATATTTTTAAAAATTATAAATTACTACGTTCAAAACTCTCAAAATCACTTACTTTCTTGTTTTTATCTCATTTTTAGCGAAAAAATCGATGGTTTTGACAGATTTTGTATTATTTTTTTCGACACAAAAAGCGGTCACGATTTGAAGTTTTGTAAATAAAAATTACTAAATTGATAAGAGATTTGTTGTTAAAATTGTATGTTTTAGTGTTTTTGTTTGTTAAAAACGTCGTCAGGTGTTCGAAAAAATTATCATAAAAAGAGCTGGATCGCGATCAGTTCGGACCTGTGATACCGAATCGATTGTGTTAATTCGGTCAGAAATGACAAAATTTTACATTTTGGGTTCTGTCATCGTCGATCAAACCGTACAAATTTTTTTTAATGTATTTAAAACACAAAAAAAAAAATAGATTGTTCGGTTATACAAATCGAACCAATAGTTATAGGTTTGACCGAACGGATACATTTTAGTTTGGTCACGCAAGATTATATATATATATATATATATATATATATATATAGGGGCATTTTGATATAATCACATGAATGTATTATTAAAAATTGAAATTGGTGGTTTCTTGTAATGTAAAGAGTATTTTTTTTTTTGTAATTTAATTAGCTGCCCTTTATAAAGTTTTCAAATATTTGTTGTTTTCTAATATTTATTGTTTAAAATAAAATAAATATTATAAAAAAGAATGTGTATTTGTCTTTTAATTCGAGTGAAAGGATAGATTTGTATGGTTACAGATAGAAATGAATGTAAAGATTGAAAAGTCGAAAGTTGCAAAAGGGGGAATACGATAAATTTGAATTTTACTAGAAAAAAGACGAAAACGTATTAGTTAAAATGTAAAATTATCATTTTACCATTCTTGACATTAGAAATATTTATAAAAAGAATAAAAGAAACTTTTGAAGGATAATTTTAGAACTTTTACAAAAAGGCCTAGTTGGTTGAAATGGTTCTTGAGAGTAAATCTTTTGTCTCATTCACTTTCATATTTTCCTTTTTAGTGCACTAGTGACTACTTTTTAATGTTACAACTCAAAGTGAAATACTTCAAAACTTTTAAAAGTACTTTGAATCGTGTGTTAATGTATGCAGACTTGACCCGTTGACATCTGCCACAAGGGTAAACCACCACCTCTTAGGCCTCATCAACTGATTCTACTATCGAGGCCTCCCTCCCCCTCCCCCTCCCCCGGCGTTCATTGTAATGTGCTCAACTCTTATGAAGATCTCAAAAGGTGTTGAGTTAGAATCTCATTCTAAGGATTCTTGCAATTTTGGAGAATATCAGGAACGGAGAGCATTCTCCCCTTTTCCACCTGACTCTTTGGTCTTAAGAATGTTGGTTTGAAGAATGAGTAATTGCCCGCCTCTGACCCTTATTGCCCAACCTAAGAGCGAACAACTAATGCGTTTCACTAATGAATAGGGTTTTGTGGTCGGTCCACGACTTTTGTATGTCGAAGGCATCCTTGGAGTGATCTACGGGGTGAAGATGATGATGGGATTAGTCAATGGATTTTCCTTCCTTTTCTCTCCTCGCTCAAAGGGTTGAAGGGAGATAGTGCATCAAGTCGTTCCCAAGGGCCAACTTGATCCTCTTCCCCAAAGATCCCAGATAAGGGAGCCCGAGGAGAACACCCGACTCCAACTATTGTCTATGTACAATCCATACTAGACTTAACCAACTACCCATCCTACCTCCTCTATGTTCTTGACAACCCATCTTTGTCTTAGTAGAGTCTTTCAGTGGCATGTTTTGGTCCTCTTTCCGATTACTTAGAAAAAGTGAGCCATCGGTTCAAGTACAAGATACTGTCATTGCCACCTGAAAATTAGACATCCAACCCGTAATCGCAAAAACCCAATTGCAAAAGCGGAGCTGTACCAACTGAGTTATATTCCCCCGAACCAAGTGGAACATGCATGAAGGAGTCAAATGCTTCTTCTATTCTTTTCTCTGACATAGCTAGGCCATCCTAGACTTGAACCAGAGACCTCATCCGTGAAGTAAATCATTGCACCCATGATCCAACAAATTGGGAGAGAATCAGTAGATTCTTTTTCAAAAGCAATTCATCATTCCCAAACGGGGCATATAATTCTCCATTGTATTGCGCTCTCCAATATGCTTGTTCTCTCTTTCTTCCTTACCATAGCAAGTCTTTGTAAAATAAATATGAGGAAAAAATATGTGTTAAGAGACCCTTCTGCCCAACTCTATACACTCTAGGGCTTAAAGTGTAGTTATTTGATCATTTTCCTTGTCAACCAAAGAAGTGAAAGAAGGACCACACTTTTGAATTGTTGATTTTGTTATATATATTATCCTAAATAATGTTGAAAAGTGTTAATATTAAGGCTCAAACTAGTATTTTTCCAATTTTGCCTTCTTTATTTGTCACATATTACCTTATTTCCCCTTTTGTTATAGAACAATTTTACTCGTCTAATTTCACTAAAAGATATCTTTTCAACAAAAAATTATAAAATAAGACTTATAAATAGTAGACATCACATCATGTTACATGGATTCCCCAGAATAGGGAATTTCTTATCCTAATCTTTTCACTTTTTTCCTTTTGTCCTTAACAAGATAAACTGAAACCCTTGTGATAATCTCCCTCAAAATAGGGAGATGACGGTTTCGTAACAATCTGTAATTTAACAAATTAGAATAAAAAACAAAGCCTACCCAAAACAACAACAACTAAAAAACAAAAAATGAAATGAGGAGCATGCATCAAATTACTTGACCATAAAGGTTAAAAATCAAACACCCAACATTACCTAAACCTTGAATCAAGAAGTGAAAAAAAAGAAAAAGAAAGAAAAAAACCTTGCAAAAGAGTAAAGATTAGTTAAATATTAAATTAATATTTATAGAAATAGGCAATAAATTATATTATTTCCAAAATTAAAAAATCAAGTCTAAACAACTGCACCCTTTCAAGAAGCACCATTATATAATGTTTAAAAATCAAGTTTAAACTTTATGTAGAAAAAATAAAAATAGATGAAATCTATTCAAGAGGCATTAATGTTTAAACTTTTTTCTTTTTTTTTTAAATAAAAAATTTAAGTCAAAAAATAAAGTCAAATGAGCATAATTAAACAAAGTCCCTCTTTCGAGGGTGCCATTATATAAACCCATTTTTTAAAATAATTGCCCTGAACCCCATAAAAAATAAAATAAAATAAAATCAACCCTTCAAGGGGCACCATCATTAGATAGAAAAAAAAGTCAAATAAATAAATAAATATCAAGGATTTAGGCTTAAAGTTTCGCAATAAATTTTTGGTTTTAAAATGGTTGTTGGGTTAAATAAAAAAAAAACAAAACAAAACAAAAGAAAAAGAAAACTTCCCCCGTAATTGCTTCTCTGGTATCCCACATCTCTGGCATCTCGCATCCCATCACACCATGGGTCTACTCCTTCACCGCATCTCCTCCTTAATTACGCCCATCCGCCTTTAGAATATTTAAACAATGGTGCCCATTGAAGAGTTGTCATCCGTCTTTATTTTTTAACTTAAATTTCCTCCGTCCACAAAAAAAAAAAAAAAAAATTGTTTAAAGAATGGAACCTATTGAGGAAGCATCATTGTTTAAATTGGTTTTTTTCTTTTTCTTTTTTTTTTCTTTTTTTTTTTGAAGACCATGTCATATCACTATTATTATTATTTTTTTTAAAAAAAATACTTCCTAATGAAAGAAAATAAAAAAGTGAGATGTACAAATTATTTAAAATAAAAAAATAAATATTTTCTTTTAACACTAACATGTATCCACATTCATTTGTATTTCAAGTCTTTCTCTTGTACCTACCTTTCATTTAACTAAAGGCCAGACATTGTAAATAAAATTAGTAGTGTTACTAAACTGTGAGTTACTACATAAGTCCACTTATTTCATTTTCCATATGAGTAATGATATTTAAATTATAACTTTATACATTTTATAATTATCTTTTTCATGTTATTTTAAGTCTTATTCTACCTTTATTAGCATTATGAGATATTAAAAGTCATTTTTTCTTAATTAGTCTAGATAGATGACTTTATTGCATATACTTGAATCACCTTAAACTATCTTAGATACAAGGACGTAGCTATTTATGGCTAGCCTAGACTTAAGTAAATAATTTTACAAAACTATTACATACCATCCTTAATGTATACCCTTAATTCCTAATTCAACACCCTTAATTCCTAATTCAACGTCTAAATCACCCAAATTGTAGCTCTAAATCAATGGGCAAATCGCTAAAGAGCTTCTGTAACTTTTCTTCTTCTTCTTTCCTAAAATTCAAAATGCCCAAATTACAGCTCCAAATTAACGTCAAATCAACGTCCACTCCAAATCAACGGTCAAATCGTCCAAAACCTCCTGTCCAAAACCTCCTGAAACTCTTATCGTATCATCGAGATTTTTCTAAAAAAAAATTTTAGCCTACTTACTTAACACAGTCCACTCTCGCTGAAGATGTGATGGTGAATAAGTGACCACACCTATGATTTGAATGTCTGGAAGATCTCTAAATACAGTGGTCAGACGGTCATGAATTTATGAAAGAGACCTCAAGATGTTATATGAACTGTGCTGGCTTACCTTCCATGTGATACCAACCATACCAAGCTAGGGGATCCTCTACTACAATGAGTAACATTTTCTAACATAATAATGCACTGTAACTGCAATTCTAATGGAAGGCATTACCCTCTTCATTTTTTCCCTATGTTCTCTGTAATAAGGTTTCACTCACTTGTAGAGACCACACATCCCTACATTTGTTCTAATCTGCTCGACAGAAACATTGCTAAGGTGACTAGGACGTACCCAAACAGATTTTCTAATCTACCCGATTAGTGTTCCCTGCTCTCTTCCATAGGAACCATACCTATTGTAAAAGCAAAAGAAACCTAGACATGAGGAATGATGCTTGAACTATGATGCTGGATGCTAATGCATTGAAGAAAGGTTAACCGAGAAGAAAGGAAATTAGTTCTGGTTTTCGATAGCTGCTAGTTTTTGGGAATGTGTGGATCAAAATAGCCCCACATAGGTTGTAAGAGAATTCTTTATATAGGATATAAGTGTAGATACCTCCCTTAGTAGTACCCTGTACCTAAGCCTAAAGGAGGACAAGTGGAGACAACATCAATACCCTTAAGAACCATGCCTAACAATATATGATTATCTCACCCACCCATCTCATAAGATGCACCATTCACACACCAATTGTTCAGAAAATTATCAAACTCAAAATGGAATTGTAATACATTCAAATGGTTTTGAGGTCTAAGTGTTGGTTCTGGCACCAAAACAAGCAAACAAAAATTATGAATAAACTTCTATGCTGCTCTACAACATATAATAAGAAATGGTAAACTTATTTGTTCCTGAATCCTAACTATTTCCAAATCAACAAAGAGACTGACCTTATTGTAATTAAATCAGAATAAATTTGAAAAATGCAATAACTCTAAGTAAAATAGATGAACATGGAAAAGGAATAAATATCATACTGCCCTCTGGTTTCTCTTTAACACCTTTGAAAGCAATTCCTTAAGATGATCAAAGTTTTCACGGTGGTAGTCTATCCACAAGCATAGCTGCCTTATAGCCTCCCTCTTCTCTTCTTCCCTGTCAACAACTGCCAATTCCATCTCTTTCATTCTCTTTTCCAATTCATTTGCACTTTTCTCAAGTCCCGCTACAATTCTCAAAAGCCTATCTTTCTCCACTTGTGATTCGCTCACCTTAACTTCTAGCTTCCCGATTTTCTCTGTTAGTGCTAATCCCTGTTCTTTCTTCTTACTCAATTCTTCAGCTAGATCACTCACTGTCTTCTTCAGTTCTTGTTTCTCCATCTTTATCCTGGAGACCCAATTTTTTGCAATATGAAGCTCTTCAGAGAATGTTGAAATTCGGTGATAGAACAACCCCTGCTCTTGGTCATATTTCTGGAACATGACTTCTAGCTTGGAGAATGCATTGCCCGTCTTCACTGTAGTTTCCTTTGTAGAAATAACCTGCTTGGACAACTCAATGATTTGATCTTCAAGTGATTTATGTTTGAGGTAGAAACTCTCTTCTTTCTCACTGAGTGACTGTTCTGTTATTTGAACTTTCCTGTTGGCCAAACGAAGTTTGACTTCAATTGAATTTAGATCCGCATGTAACTTTTCAGTTTCTTCCTGCTTTTCTCCTAGTGTTTGTTTTAGCAATTCAATTGTTCTGTCCTTATATTGCAGCACGTTATCCTTCTCTTCAGTTGTTAACACCATCTCTCTCTCAGTATGTTGAAGCTTTCCTTCAAGTTCTCTGTGATTTTCCTCATGTTTGTTCAAATTTATCCTCAACTTATCAAGTTCTTCTTGTACAGTTTTTATCTCGTTTTTCAGCATTGCAGATTCTCCCTGCAATGTAAGAATCATCTCATCTTTTGATTTGAGTTCCTCTTGAAGTTCTTCCTCCCTTTCCTTCATCTTCTCTTCAGCTGCGTGGAGATTCTCTTTTGATTTCTGAAACCTGTCCTCCAGGTTTTTATAATCCTCATTTAAACTATTCAAAGTGTCTTCCTGCTCTTTCAGCATTGTTTCTTGATCTTTTATCTTGCTAGTGAGCTCGAGGTTTACATTCTCCAACAGAATCAGGTTTTCTGAGGTTTTCTCAATTTGCAATTCCAATTCACATTTCTGACTTTGTAATGCCTGATGCTCCAGTTGCAGATTATTGAGCTTTCCAGTCAATTCCTTGATTTGAGTCAATGCATTGTTCTCAGCATCTTCTAGTTTCTTCAGAATAGCAGAGTGTTGATCCTCTCTCTCTTTTGATACTGTTTCTAAATTCAAAATCTGATCTTGCAGCTTGGTTCTTATTTGTTCCAGCTCTGATTTTTCCTCTTGCAACTTTTCAGCTTTATGAAACTCAATTTTGATCTGCTCTTCTAATCTGGTTTTTTGGGCTTTCAAGGAATCCAACTCCAACCGTAGATCATTTACCTGTACAGCTAAACCCTCGTGGTCGTTTAGCATTCTCTGCTGATCAGCATTCTTGCTTGCTAACTCACTGTTTAGGTTCTCCATCTGCATCAGGTAGTCAGAAACCTCTAGGGTTCTTCTCTCAATCTCCAATTCTAACTGTTGTTTCCGGGTGTATGTGGAGTCCAGCTCTAGTTCCAGATTCTTCACCTGTTCTATCAAGCCCTCAATTCTAGACGATGCTTGATTTTCACTTTCCTGAAGTTTATTTGAAAGAGAAGAGAATTCATCTTCTTTCAGTTTCAATATTCTTTCCATCTCAAGTATCTTATCTTGCAAGTCAGTCACAACAAGCTTCAGTCCCAAAGTTTCCTCTCTTAACAGCTCGATTTCATTATCTTTATTTACCAACTGCTCTACCAGTTCACTTTTCTGAGCATGTAATAAGTTCAGTTCCTGTTGCAGATCATTGACCTTTGATGTCAAATCCTTTATTTGAGTCAATGCATGAGTCTCACTATCATCAAGTTTACTTTGCAGAGAAGACAGTTCATCTTCTCTCACCTCCAGTAGTTTATCTAAATCCAAGACTTGATCTTGCAACTTTGCTTGGTCTAGAAGCAGCTGCGTCTTTTCCCCTCTTGACTGCTCAGCTTCATGATTAACACTCTTGATGCTATCTTCCAATTTACTTTTTTCGGCACACAAGGCACCCACCTCCAGTTGCAGAGAATTTACTTGTGCTGTTAAACCCTCTTGCTCTTCCAGAAGTTTCTGCTGATAAATTGTCTTGCTCTCAAGTTCATTGTTGAGGTTTTCCATCTGCATCTTATATTTGGCAGCCTCTCGTTTTAGTCGCTCAAACTCCAATTCTGAGTCATTTTTCTGGATGTTTAAGGAATCCAATTCCAGTTTTTGACTGTTGACTTGTATCATCAAACTCTCAATTTGAGTTGACGCTTGATTCTTGTTCTCCTCCAGTTTCCTTTGAAGAGTAGAGAGTTCATCTTCTCTATCACTCGCCTGTCTTTCTAATTTAGACATCACAGCTTGTAAATCAGCTAAAAATTGCTGAAGCCTCAAATTTTCCTCGCCAATCTGTTTAACTTCATTCGTTTTACCATCCATCTGCTCTTCCAGCTCACTTTTTCGAGCACGAAGTGAGTCCAGCTCCATCTGCAGATCATTGAGCTTATTTGTCAAGTCCTTTATTTGAGAAAATGCACTATTCTTGCTCACCTCAAGCTTCCTCGACAGTACAGAATGTTCATCTTCTCTATCATTTAATATCCTTTCCAATTCTGAAACCTGGCGTTGCAGTTCGCTTTGTAGAAGCTGTAGCTTCAAGTTTTCCTCTCCCATCAGTTTAACTTCATTCGTTTTACCATCCATCTGCTTTTCCATTTCACTTTTCTGAGCACGAAGTGAGTCCAGCTCCATCTGTAGATCATTGAGCTTATCTGTCAAGTCTTTTATTTGAGACAATATACTATTCTTGCTCTCCTCAAGATCCCTCGACAGCACAGAATGTTCATCTTCTCTATCTTTTAATATCCTTTCCAATTCTGAAACCTGGCGTTGCAGTTCGCTTTGTAGAAGCTGTAGCTTCAAGTTTTCCTCTCCCATCAGTTTAACTTCATTCGTTTTACCATCCATCTGCTTTTCCAGTTCACTTTTCTGAGCACGAAGTGAGTCCAGCTCCATCTGTAGATCATTGAGCTTATCTGTCAAGTCTTTTATTTGAGACAATGCACCATTCTTGCTCTCCTCAAGATCCCTCGACAGCACAGATTGTTCATCTTCTCTATCATTTAATATCCTTTCCAATTCTGAAACCTGGCGTTGCAGTTCGCTTTGTAGAAGCTGTAGCTTCAAGTTTTCCTCTCCCATCAGTTTAACTTCATTCGTTTTACCATCTATCTGCTTTTCCAGTCCACTTTTCTGAGCACGAAGTGAGTCCAGCTCCATCTGTAGATCATTGAGCTTATCTGTCAAGTCTTTTATTTGAGACAATGCACCATTCTTGCTCTCCTCAAGATCCCTCGACAGCACAGAATGTTCATCTTCTCTATCTTTTGATATCCTTTCCAATTCTGAAACCCGGTTTTGCAGTTCAGTTTGGAGAAGCTGTAGCCTCAAATTTTCTTCTCCCTGCAGTTTTGCTTCATTGAATCTACTTTCTATCTGCTCTTCATACCCCCTTCTTAGGTTCTCAAAGGAGTCCCGTTCCAGTTGAAGCTCAGCCACCTGCACCTCTAAAACCTTGATACGTCCTGATGCTTCATTTTCAGCATCCTGCTGCGAACTCAGAAGAGATGAAAGTTCAGCTTCTCTTGCTTCAAGCTTTTCCTTTAACTGTTTTGTTTCATTTGTGATTTCTAGTATCATTTTTTGTGCCTGATCTATCTCATTTGACAATATTGCATTCTTTGAAGATGCTGTTTTATTATCTTCCCGCTGAGTTCCCAATGCTTGGTTTAGATCTGCCACTTCCTGAACTGCGGACTCCAGTTTTTGTTTTAGATCAGAGACATCCTGTTTCAAGGATTTCATTTCTAGCTTTATACCACCATTCTCAACCCACAATTGCAATTTCTCCTCTTTTAATTGATCAGCTTCAGCTCTAAGGTCCTCTATGGTTTTTGCTCCCTCTTCAATCCTGGTCAAATTCATCAAGTTCTCTCTCTTCAAAGCTTCATTCTCTATATCTGCATCCTTCAGTCTCTGGTTCAGTTGTTCTTCTAACTTATTGGCTGCTTCCAGTTTTAGATTTAGATCTCCATTCTCAACCCATAGGTTCAACTTCTCTTCTTCCAGTCGCTCAGCTTTAGTCCGGAGTTCTTCAATTGCTTTCTCTGCTTGTTCAATCCTGCTCAAAACTGCTAGGCGCTCCAAGTTTAATGTTTCATTTTCCTTTGCAGTAGCTCTAAATTTCTGATTCAGTGCTTCAAGTTCAACGCTGAGACTTGCCACCAGCTTCTGATGCTCATCACTCGAGTTCAAGTTTTTATTAGCCTTGTCTCTAGAATGTTCAGATTCAGAGTCCGAGCTTGAGGCAGATGAAGAATGACCATCCGTTTTTTCTTTGGAATGAGCTTTGTTTCTCAAGTCACCTATGAGTTGACTGTGAAGTGCGTAGAGGGATTGATATCGATCATGGAAATCCTCAACAAGGTCAACAAGTTCTGATCGTTTCTTCAAGCTCCCTGGTTGTTCAGTCTCTTCATCTTCTTCTTTTATTAGCTTCAACATCTTTGCCACATTACTTTCAATGTCTGCAATTAAAAAAAAAAGCCACTTCTGAATATAAGATAGCTTAATTAATATATGATTCTATAACTTCAAAACAAGTATTGAGCATTGCCAACTTGATACAAAATCTGAAAATTAGAAGGAAAAAAGAACTACGCTAACTGGGACAGAACTACAAGGTGATGATTGGGGATGGCACCCCTGAAAAGAGCAATAAATTGAAGAACCTATAATTAAAAGAATCATTAGAAAGCCCCATTATTTTACAAATGTGGTGAGACGGTTTAAAAAATTGCATAAACTATGAAAATTCATATTTCATATGAATAAAAGATAAATCAAAATGAATGATCTGCAGATAAATCAATACTTTACTTTCATTATATAAAATTATAAATGTTTATAACAGTTGAAATATTAACAAAAAAAATGGAAAAGAAGAGCTATACTTCAATAAAAAGAAAACTATCCACAAAACTTGCATAAAAAATCACCTTTTTTAGTATTTTCCATTTCTTCAGATTTCTCATGAGCAATATGATGCCCAAAAAAAGACTTTATTGATTCCCTCCACCGATGTTTTGTCATAGTTTGATTCATCTCAAACTCCTGACTCAGTTGAGATTTTAACTTGTTGATCTCTTCCATGCTCTTAGCAGCAATTAGCATGTCATCAACATACAAGAGTAAATAAACATAAGAGCCATCTAGAAGCTTCAGAAAGTATACACAACTTTCATACTTGCTCAGTCGTTAAACCCTCCTTCACAAGCCTTCCTTCAAGACAAGGCACTCTCCATCTCAAGTTCTAAGTGCATGAGGTTCCCCTAAAATTCCAAAAGAAGAAAATTAAATTCTACAAAGACTACATAAAAGATTGATTTTATGGATAATTCTGACTTATCAGACTTAATTTCTTAAATTTGTGAATGACCACATCAGAAATTAAAATTAAGGTTAGGAGAGAGAAGGATAAAGAGATTGCATTTGAAAAACATACCAATACAACAAGGATTCTTTGAGAACTTTCCAAAAAAAAAATACTGCCATACATGTGAGTGGATTACCAACCAATTATTATATAACCCAAAAAGGGCACTAAGCCACTCAAACCGCAGATGAGAAAAAGCAAAAAGTTTAAGGCTAAAAGCCCCTCGTAGATTAACGATTACAATCAACTCAACAAAGCATTTTCCCAACTACATGGGATTGACTTCATGAACCCGCTGCTTCTTCAACTCCACTCTATCTCATATAGTCTGATTAAATAGATCCACATGTTTCTTCTCGAAAATTTCCTAATAGTTTTAGAGCAACTAGAAAGGGAATCTTTAACGAGAAAGAGTTCATTCATATTGGAACCAAATATGGATAAAATTATGCAAATAAGATCAACATAGGCGGATTATGATTATCAATTTTACTAGAGATGAATTGAACTTGAGCTGAAATTTGAGAAGAATACTTTTTCTAAACACAAACCACAGAAGGATGTAGAATCAATAGAGACAAAATAGGTAAAAAACTAAGTCATAAAATTGAGATCTTCAAAATTACCAAAATCCTCCTCAAACTAAGTTAGTGATGTTTATCTTGTTAAAGCAATAAACTTTTAACTTTCATTGTGTAATCAAGGAAATTACTTGAAAGATGATGCTAATGCTATGGTCCAAAACTGAGCGTATTAAATCTTAATTGAACTCATAAAGCAATTTGTTGTATTTTCCAAAAAGACAAAATTCTATGCCTTCATTATCTTCATCAAGATAAAATGTCTAGAAGCCAATTTCACTTTGTCATAAATCATGCTCCAATGTTTCACTTTGCCAAATTCCTTATTTTTATAAATAGAAAATAAAATTTAAAAAAAAAAACAAAAAAACAAAACAAAGAGGGATGGTATAAAAAGGTCGTGGAGTACAACAACCAAATTTTGTGTATCTTCTAGAAAATCTTAACAAAACCCCTGAGAAAAAGACACCAAAAATATCGATGAGATCCTTCCTAACTTAAACAATTACATTACTGTAAATTCAGATCCCAAATGCACTTCATTTGTGTAATGCAAAGATTGATACCCTCATGGAGATTCTTCCATTTGGTCCATATAGAAGTTGTAGATGGCTACTGCTTTAGGATTAGGAGATTAACTGTTTGCATTACATACTCACCAAACATCAACTCCTTCCTATTCCAAAAATCAAACAATTCTTTCTTCATTGACTGCCAATATAATGTAGTTAAAAAATTAAAATATTTAGATTTCTGCAATGATGATCTGATCTTCAAGTTGAAGACATCATATTTGGGATCTTGACAAAAGTCCAGGGAAATTAAAAGAACAAAACTATGTCAAACACTTGATGAACCTCCTGAACTTGAATTTACAATATATATATATATATATATATTAAATTGAATGAAATTAAAGCTTTCACAGCCATAATTTCTTCACTGGCACCTTGCCTTTGTCACCCATTCTATATAATACGCACTGCAAGCAAATGCTTGAAAAGGTCACCGTGTTGTCATTTTTGTCAAAGTTCCAAAATTAACCCTTTGAACTTTATGGTTATCTTTTATTTTAAAAATAATTACATGGTTAAAATACTAATTTGGCTAATCTTCACTTCCCTCCACTTCTACTTTTGGATTTTCTTTAAATGCTATTTCTCAATGTTAATCTTTTCGATCTTAGCATTTTACTTTTTTTACCATCTTTCCATTTTTAACCAGAAAAAGCCATTCGGAATCTTTTACTCATAAAAAGTAAACAACATTAATATCTTTTCAATTAATAAATGTAAAAATCACGTGCAAGCACATGCACACACAGAGACACAAACACACATATTAGGTGCTAAATTGACAATGTTTGTCATTAATTTAAACAACCAATGTTTGTCTCTAACATACTTTTTAACCTAGGATCCGTCCTTCTTCCAAGATTTTATGATGATAATTTTCAAATTTTGGAGTTTTCTTTTTTAGTAAGGTTTGTATCATATTAACAACTCAGCACATATGCCTCACCTCTTACCTCAAGTATGCCTCGTGCAGTTCAAGCCTTACATATATGCTTGAGTGTTAAGAGTCCATACACGTGTGCCATCGTGTCATTTTTAAAATTTATCCAAACTTCTTTTTATTAATTAAAGTAGTTGCTATATCTAGTGGGTCCAAATGTCTCAACTAATTGGTGTGTAAGGCAAGAACTCTTGCAAATATGTTATCCATTTCGTATCCATGAGTATGTATTATCTGGCTATGTGCATCCTCTCTCTACATAGAGAGAGAGATGGATGAACGCACAGGTGAAATGGCATAAAAAACTTTATAAAAGATAAATTAACATTGGATATAGAAAAAGGGAGTTCAATAACAAGGAGAACAAATTCAGCTAAAAGATGTTTCCAACCAACAGTCAAACCTGAAATTTGGTCATATTGTCAGCACAAGTGCCCAACATAGGGTTTCCTTGAAACACCTTTGATGCATACATTGGACAAGTACACTACATGCATAGTCTGACTTACTAGCATCATTGAGGCTGCTAAAGTCAGGTTCATTATACATTGTCTATCTTTGAAACTGCAAATAAAGGATGCCAGGAATGCGGATTCATAGCTGACTTCACTTACTAGTCATCATTAACTTAATACACCAACTGAAGAAAAGAACACAAGAAAGATGGTTCAAATATCAGATGCTTCAAGTTCGCTCACAAAAGATGATTTTTTCTCATCATTTAGTTGATAGGAACTGAATTATATTATACATAAAAGCAAGAAAAAGTGATAGAACTAAAATCCTAAACAACCAGGAACCATGCCTCTTTGTAACTTTAAAATATATATGGAAATGTGAAGGTGATGCAGAGCCTCACCCACACCAGGGTGCTCTCAGCATTGCACGGCTCTGGGAGTCATGTGTAGGTGATGCACAGCATCACTGTAACTCTCATCATATAAACATAATGGTAATAGACAACAAAAGATTTCTCTGATAAACTAGCTTAAAGATCAAATGAAAAACCACCTGATACTGTTCATTGTCTCTTTGATTTGGCAGCTGTGAATTCGAGCTTCTACTTGTCTCATCAAATCGTAATTAGCTCCATTCAAGCTCCACAAACTTCTAAAAAACGTATAGATTCAGTAAGGAAAGTCGTGAATGTGAAACTGAAGTTGAAAAACACGATCACGAGAAGTAAACTCTCTCTTAAATAACCGAAAATTAAAGAAAAGAAAATTTACTAAGCCTTCCAAGAAAAACTAAGCATATGAACGCTTAACCAAAAATTTCCTTCTGAAAAATACAAGTTTCGTCTAAACCACTCAGAATTTGATAAAACTGCCAGTGATCAATCCAATTAATTCAAAAATAAATAAATAAACAAAAGCAAACAAAAAGGAAAAAGAAAATAAAAGAGCTTCAACTATCCCAGATAAACTTCCGAAATCAAAGAAAAACTAATTCGAAATACGAACTTCTGTCGCGACAGCTTCATCGGAAAGATCGAAACTCCAAAACGATCGAGAAAATAAAAAACTAAAGAAAAATTTTAAAAATCAATAAACAGAACCAAAACAAAAGTTCCACTTAAAACCTCAACTATATCTGATCAAATTCAAAAACAAAAAACAAAAAAAAAAAAAAACAACTTGATCCAATCAACACGAACTTCCAAACATCCAAACAACACACCAGATTAATTAAACACAACGCGCATGCCACAACCAATCCAAGAACTTCACCTATCCCACCTAAACTTCAAAAATCGTGAAAACAAGCAAAAAAATCACTAAAAACTTGAAAACAAACCTTCGAATTCGAGCTCAGACCGCCGATCCTTACTCTAAGAAATTCAACAAACCGATCTGATGATCAGCTTCTCCACGATCGATCAAGACCGGAGATTCTTACTTATACAGAGATTCAGACAAAGAGACGGAGAGAGGGTTTTGAACGGTAATTTGCAAAGAAAAATGAAAGAAACATTAAAGAAGAGAAAAAGAAAAATGTTTATGCTTGAATGAATGGCAAACAAGCAGAGCATCAAAGTATACTGGTAAATGACGGCTTCATGAGTTGAAAATTTTGGAATTTACGTTTGTACTTTTGCCACTTTAATTCCCTCATTATTACGTTAACGCCACTTCTTTCCGCTGATTCATCACTAATTTAAATTAAATAATTTATAAAATGAATTAATTTAGATTATTGTTGTAACGGACTTATGACCAATAGGGTCCGTTCCCATTACTCTGTGTTTTCCTTTTTGTTTTGTTTTGTCCAAACTATTAAAAAGGAGGGATAGAAAAGTAAATTTTTGAGATGAACCGTACGTACGTACGACATTCTAATTCCCGCTTTGTTCGCGTTTGTCCTGGCATGCTGGCAATGGCTGGCGGACACAAATGTTAATTTTATAAAATGATATAAAAGACAAACTAAATATCAAGATATTTTTTGCAATTAAGAAATTCATTTTATTTTATTTTTTAGAAAATTCTACTAGTAATGTTTAGTATCATTACTGTGGATGCAAGTGATAGAAATGTAATTTTATATTTATGCTCTTGTTATTGTCCCCAATGTATTTTTATTTTAATTAATAATTTTATAATAATGTTAAAGTCACATTTTAAAGGTACGTTTAAAGCATAAATGTACATCACTATCGAACATTATTAAATTACTTTAAATCATATACTCACACATAATGTAAAATAATTTAATAATATATAAGAGTAATATATATTTTAGGTGTTAATTAAATATTATTCTTAAATAAAATAAAATATTAATATATTCTTCTCCTGGTAACAGTTAAAAATAGATTGGAAATAATGCTTTGTGGATGCTAAAGTAACGTTTAAGTAATATTGATAATAATAATGATCAAAAGAAAATAATGATCAGCTTATTTTTAACAAAAAGTAGGTATATGTTAAAATCAGAAAAATAACCTTTGTTTTATAAGAATATTGATACCTTACATGAAAATAAATCCCTTACAACACAAGAAGTTTGTGCTATCATTTATTAATGGTGCCAACATTTACAAGTAAAAGTTCATTATAGTCAAGAAGTTCATTTGAAACACTTTAATTAATTGTACAAATTAATTAGTTTTTACTTATACTAACCCACATAGATTAATTATTTAGTAACGTTAAATAAACATTTAAGTGTTATAAACAACTTCATAAATTCTAACTCTTTATAAGTATATTATTTCATAGAAAAATTAAAAACTAATTTATTATCCCTTGTAAAATCAAATAAGAGTTTGCTAAATAATATTAATTAGAGATATAATATAAGCAAATAATATCAAGTTATAATGTTTTATTATATTGTAAAAAATTACTTATTATTTCTTATGGGTACAATTACTTATAATTTCATTTATGTGAATGATATACTTTAACTAATTTAATGTTTAATTGAAAGATTTTATATAATTAATACATTATGATTGAGAGTTTCAATGCTTATACATTTACAGTTGATTTATAGAAAGTTTTAATAGGAGTTTTTTTTGCAATTAATACATTATAACAGGTAGAATAATGCTTTAACGAGAAACAGTCATTTAATAGAATGTTTTAATTGAGAGTTTTTATGCTATTAATATTTTCTAACTAATGGAATGTTTTAACAAAAAATATTAATGCTTTTAGGGCTAATTAATTGAACGTTCAAATGTCATAAAACATTTTACTTATTTTAGATAGTTTAGAAAAAAATTAAAGAGGCGTTGGCCAAATAATTGAGTAGAAGAACAAGTAACCGAGAGGTTACGAATATGTGCTTCATCCACTTGTGCCCCCTAGGGGTGGCAAAATAGGTCTGAACCCGTTTGTCCGCATTCGTCTGTTTCAAAACGGAAACAAACAAAAACTTTTAAGAATAAGGCCGTGTATAGACATAATTTTGTATCTATTTTTAAAATTAGGTCGGGTCTGGATAAAAGCTTAAAAATTCGGATACGGTTACTACTAAATACAATTATACAATGGGTAATAAATTATCAAATAAATATTTGGATAATAAATAAATATATAAATATTTTATAGCTTTTAATTTTGAAGATACCCATTCCATAAGCTATATTTTGAAACTTACACCCCTTTTAATTTATTTGCTTTCTCACTCACATTGGAAAGTTATTTAATAGCTGGTAAATAAATAAAAAAAATAAACAAAGACATTTAATAGCCATTAAATGAAAAAGTCACTTAAAAATTCTATCTATAATTGTAATGGTTGTAAAATATTATTTATTTTTGTTGTCCTTTATTAAAAACTTTATATGATTTATTTGATGCTATGTCATCAGCTATACATAATTTCAAATTATTTAGTATAATGTTTTAGAATATATTAGGTATATGCTCTAAAAGCGGACAAAACGAACAAAATCGGGCTACCCCATTTTTAAAACATGCGGGTACGGATGAATACTTGTTATCTATTTTTTAAATTGGGTCGAATATGAACATGCTATATGTTCGTTAGTTTTTAGTATTTTTCGTACCTATACTCATATTCGAGTTTTTTTCACCTCCCGTGCCTCTTTTAAGGTATGAACCCGAACAATTTTTTTTTTTAAAGTTTTACAATGCCCCTTTATGGGCTAAGGACTTGCGCTCTTTAAGATTAACGAGGTTTACATAAATTAATAAGATACCCATGTTTTTTAAAAAGACAGAGAAAAAAAAAAGATAGATAAGATAAAATTAGATGTCTCATAATTGATGGGACATGTTCATATGAGTTGGAAGTTTCGGAACTTATATATGAAAAAATTTAAATTTTGACGACACTGCTTTATGTCTGTTTCACTATAAAAGTTGAAAAAGTAGATGCAATTTGTCCTCATCTCAAAACAAATTAAACTCTTGAAAAGAAAAACAAATACTATTTCCCCCTAAAATTTATTCAAATTATATAATAAAGAATGAAATTATTAATGGCTTTATTTCCCGCCCTCTTATGCTTTATCATTTCTATATTCTCAAAAAGATGTTAGACAAAGTAATCGAGATAGGCTGTGCTTGTGATGGTGGGCATCTACTCAAAAATTTCTAAATAAAAAGACAAATTTAAAAAAAATAATAATATGAGATTACTGACTTTAGGTATCAGTATTTTTTAAAAAAAAAAACTTTATGTAAACAAATAATTAAAATGAAATAAAGTCAAAAATTTCCCCTTTTGAAAATTATAAATTTATAATTATAGTTAAAAAAGAGTATAATTTAGAATTCCAATTATTGTAGAATTTATAATAATTATGAATTTAGAATTATAATAATTAGAAGTCAACAATAAATTTATAATTTCCAAACAAAGGGTCCTACAAAAAAAAAAAAAAACTAAGGCTAGGCATTTTGGTAGTTCCACATAAGATCTACCAGGGCTAAATCCCACCAATTTTTAATTAGACATTATTTTTATTTTTATCAAAGTTTCTATTCCATTAAAGATAAATTTTCAAATAAAAAATATTCTGTGTATAGATACATCACACTCTAGGCATTTGCAGGTACGACAACGAGTCTAAGGCTCTAAGCAGAAGGAAACCTTAACGACAATAAGATAAAACCCCAACATCAAAAGATAAACCCTACAACAACGTACAAAGTCCGACACCAAAATGTCATAGCCCTTGCAACATCAAAACAACAAAAAACTTAAAAATATACATTAAACAATAAAAGAAACACAAACAACAAAAATACTAAAACATTATAACAATTGCTTCAAGCTAATTCAAATCACTGCCTACGAAAAAGGCGAGAGAGAGTAGATAGTGGAATAGTAAAGCGCAGTCATCAGTGATCAGTGAGAGCGGGGAGCGCGAGCTGAAGCAAAAACAAACACCAACGTCAAGGGCATAATTTTATTATACAATACTATAGATTTGTGGTCTTTTTTTATGTATTGCTTCCGTAGATTATGATGTATTGTAGATTCAAAGTCCCTTTAATATAATAGTATATGACTCATTAAAGAATTTTTAATATAAAAAAATGGTCTATTAAGCTGTCATATGCTGTCTTCTTCGATACAAAATATTCATTAATTTATTCCCTCTTCTGGGTTTTTAGTAGTTGAGAAGCATGACAACATCTTCAAATTCTGAAAGCCCTTTTCATATGATGTTCATCCATATTTTTAATATGGATAATGCTAAATTGAATCTGGTGTTATATTACAAAACAAACTGACACTTTTGTATTGTTTTGATTGGATTATTTTAAATACAGAGCACTATTAGGATAACACAAAAGGCACATTAAATTTTTACCTTGGTGCGTCCATTTCGTTCAATTGTCTTAAATCATGTATTATTTTATGGTTCAAGATCATCTAATTAACAATGGAGAATTGTTATAAATGTTAGTCTCCCTTTGTATATATGTTTACTCTTAACTACCTTTATCTATATTTTTATACAATTTTTTTCAATTTTAATCATATCAAAAAAGAGTAAGTGTACATATTTCTTCTTTTTTAATAAAATTTTGTTTTATGCATTTAATAAAAGACTTGATTGAGTCAATTTAATTAATTTATAATAAAAATCAAGTAGAACACAAGTACTCAAACCAACCCAATTAAGTTGGTCAGAAAAAATATCAACCCAATAGACCTCCTAATTGCAATACCTTCAATCACTTTTGTTGAAATATATATATATTCATTTTTGATAGATCAACTAGTTGACTGATTGGTAAACATTTTTACTTATCAGTAATTTAATATCCAATTAACTTATGACTTTAATTTGACTAACTAATTTTTTTTTTAATTTAAACTTTAATTTGAGTAATTCAAAAGACATTAAAAAATAAAATAAAAATATAAAGTCATATGACTTTGTGGTCTGATCGTCCCTTGCCTGTCTAGTAGCGGTTAAATGCTAAATATATGCAAAAGGATAAACTTATCTTTGTTTTGTAAAAAAAAAGTATAGTGGATCTATTCTTTAATTTTGAAAACTACAAAACTCTTGACCTTGTTTTCGGATAATTTGAGTACTTAAACTCTAAAAATCCCTTTAAAAAAACAAATTTACAAATAAGGCATCTACAATAACAAAAAGTCGTCAATTACTTTAAAATAAGAAAAGAAATCATGAAAATTTAGTAAGTAGGCTTTTATTATGGTTGTTTATGAGTTGGATTGATTCAGGTTTTGGCCCAATACCAACCCAACTCAATCAAGTAGGATTAAAAGATTTGTAACTCAAACCAACCCAATAATTCTCTTAAACCTAACTCAATCCAAGCTAATGACTTCGGGTTATTTTAGGTCATGTTAATCGGGTTGGTCTACCGAATTATAAAATTGCAAATATATTTAATTTATAAATTCTAAATATCATTTTATAAAAACATTTCTAAGTCATGTGAATATTATAATAGTTAATAAGATGATTCTTTGGTATTATGCTTATTTTAAAGCCAAAACTTCTAAACGACGGTGTGCTGTTTTTTCTAGGAATACCAAAACTACCCATTATCTATTAATGCTCAACTAAAATTACATTTAACTTAAAAAAATAAAAAATAAGGGCATTTTAATAAAATGTCACAGTTTCCTAAAAAGTTTGTGTTACCCAACCCACTTCTTTAAAAAATTGTCTTGAACCGATCTCATGCTCCATCTCTCTTTAACTTCTTAGCTGCATTCACACGTGAAAAAAGTTGATGTTTTCTTTTTCTTTTTCTTTTTTTTTCTTTTTTATAATGCTATTAAATATAAGAACCTCCTTTTATTTTTTTTGATAACTTTCAACTCCTTTTATTCACGTGCCCATGGACTAGTTTAATTATAATAAGTGTTTATAGTGAAAATGATGAGAGGGTTAAAACTTTTTTTAATTAGTTTCGATTGGTTCGATTTTGTTCGGCTATGTTTATAAAAACTTGACCCAATCAAAATCTATCCCGTTACGAGTTTTTACACTCAAACCAACTCAATTTGATATATAAACTTCATTAAAAAAAAATAAAAATAAAAATAAAATTGATATATAAATCTAATGCAATCCAACCCATAAGATTCGGGTTGGTGAGGTTAATCGAATTGATTGATACAATGACAAGGTTACATGTGAGGGCAAATTGATACCCATGAGGGTGTAGTAAAGGCTCAAAACATACTTGTCATGTTATTAGAGTGATATTTTACAAATGACGTTAAAGCTACTCCAAGGCCACCGAAGGTTTGTTAGTAGTCCTCTAAGAATGCTACTTTAAAGGGAAAATAGATTGTGACAATCTCACGTTACGAGAAAGACTCTGGGTTATATTGTAAAGATTTTCTCAAACATATAAATACTTAGGGCGGTGTGAAAGGATGAGTTGTGTGGGCTAAGTACGCTTCTTTGTGATAGGCTTTGAGTTGATGTTCGAGTGAGTTATTCGGCCTAAGGAGGTCAATTCTTCTTTTTGTTCATGAAGTAGGAGAGACCTAAAATTATATTATAATATTTATATTTAACTTAAAATAAGATAACATTTTAAGATCTGTAACTTGAGTAGACCATGAGATTTTTGAATTGAGTAAACCAACCCAACTACCAAAAAGAAGTGATCTTTAACACAAGTCATCTGAAAAAAAAAATTAATGAAAAAAGCACTTAAATTGAACTGATTACAAGTTATATATACAACGCTTCTTCATTCAAGAATCTTGAAAGAAAAAAACCAGAAATTGAATACATGGTTGCATGATCAAATGGAATTTGAACTTATCAATCTTCAATTGGATCAATTTTTTGCTTTTTCCATTTGTATGCAGCTTCCAAAATTTTAAGATTTGGTGTTGCAGTTTCCTCTGGGAAGATGTAATCGTAATACTCCTCGAGCCTGCACACAAAAGTTCAGGTAACATGAATCATTAATCGAATAAAAAATAAATTGAACCAAGAACAAAAGCCCACATAAATAAAAAGATGGTTTTGCAAAACGGATTATTAGGCGCTTAAATAATGATCCTGTTTTTTAATAGTTCATATACCAATCAATCTCCAATGCTAATTCTTTTCTTTAAATTTCTACATGACGCCGCAGACATTGAAGTAAATATAAGAATAGAAGAAAGCAAAAGATGGATAACATACCCAGCTGGACCATCTTCCAAAGCAATCTCTCTTCTCTTTTTGAGTTTCTTAGGCAGCTTGTTCTGCACCAAGCTAACATCTCCAATGCTGCCAAAGCTGCTCTCCATATTAAGCCACTCTTCCAAAAGCATGGCTCTTTCTTCCTTTAGTTCAGGTGCAGATGTTCTGAAGTAGTTGATGGCACTTTCAAAAACTCCTGGATCGAGGAAAATAGAAAAAACATACTATTAGCAATAAGTTCTCAAAAAATAATAAATAAATAAATACTATAACAAAAAAATCAAGTTTTTTGGCTTACTTCTAGCATGGTGGAGACACTGCCTCCTTTGCTCAAGGACCAACTCTTGATCATTCTCTTCGCTCGTGCCCTCTTCTTCAATTGCAGCAGATGCCTCAAACTTTGCATAACTTATCCAGACTTTCAAGTGCTTTGTCCGGTCAAGAAGCCTCTCATAAAGCTGTCTGGTTCTTTCGTATTCACCTTCTGAAATCTCAAAGTCTATGTATGCCTGTAATCCAATAAAAAAAGAATTGTGAATACAATGTTCTCTCTTCGTTGTAATGTCCAAGAACAGCATGGAAGGAAGGAAAAATTAAAGCCAGTCAGTGGTGATGACTATGATTCCTTGCTAGAAACAGAATCCCAAAAAGCTGATACGATGTTGATACATAAAACATGTTGATAAGAAAATACGATTTCAAGGATGATACCCCTTTTCCTTTTCTGTTATTAGCACTTTATGAAGCGATAAAACATGGAAGTTCTAATCATGTGTTAATTTTTTTTCTCCTAACCTTTTAATTTCAGCACCAAATAAATCAAACTTAGTTTCATCATGGACACAGCACTCTTTAGATGTTAGATAATACTCAAATCCAAAAGTAGAGAAGAGTATAAAAGGTTCGCATTTATACTAAAAAATGACTCATTTTTTCATTTCACACAATATACAAGGGAGAAAAATAAGGAGATACAAAATATTTAGAACCTATCAACATCCTCACAAGCTCTAAAATAATTCATGAAGTGAGAAAAATAAAGAAAGAGCACAATTAAGAGAAAATTCAAGAAAAATGTATATGCTATTTACTTTTGTGCTTTAAACTAAGCGTAATGCTAAATAAACCCAAAATACACTCAAAACACAAACTAGATGATGTGGCCCTCACCCACACCATTGATGGGACCTATCATTGAGATTGTACATGGTCCCATCAATGGTGTGGATGATGACCACCCCATCTTGTTTATGTTTTGAGTTTTTTTTTGGGTTTATTTAGCACTGCCCTTAAACTAATATAGCCAAGAAAAATAATTATGCCGTTTACTTTGTTTTAAACTAATATGGCTTCAGCAACACAAACTAGCTAAAACAATTTTGAGAATAATAGGGGTATAATGTGGGTGTGTGTAAGAGAGAGTGCAAAATCAAGTGATCAGAATCTTTAGAATGAACAGATTTTTAAGACAAGCTTCAACAGGAAAAATCAATGTATCCCAACATATGATCTCATCCAAGATGAAATGTGGATACTATGATGTATCTATTTTCATTATTAATTTTAAAAACAACATCATACTATGTAAGTTACTAAGTTACACTGAAAAAATTCTTTGAAGGCAGTTAGTGGCAGTGATAGAAAATATATTTTATAAAAAGGAAAACAAAACAATGGTTATGCCATGCATTCAAGGGTAATTTAGACCTGCTAATTTATGAGTAATGCTACCATGAACAACAGAACACATTTGAGCAACCAAAATGGAGGACTTCATCTACATACCTTCCACAGCACCTCTGGCATATCCAGTGCAGGTTGGGCTATTGCAAGCTCAAAAATAGCTCTAGCTCGGTCTGTCTCACTCAAGGATCTCTCCAGTTCTGCGTACTTGCTCCATGCATAGCAGTTCTCAGGAGCCCACTCCAAATATTTCTCGTAAAGTGTCCGGCAACGATTCATGTTGCCAAGTTGCAATTCTATTTCAATATATTTCTTAAATATCTGTAGTGAAACATGTAAAGAGCTATATAAATATCCTTCCAAGTATTACTCATCAAAAGATTAAAAAAATACAATAATAAGTATAGTAATACCTTATCTTTTGGAGCTCTCCCAATTGCATTACCCAAGATCTTTCGTGCACCAGCAAGATTCTTTTGTCGTATCTCGAATTGGGCAGCTAACAACCAAATCTTTGCAAAGGAAAACTTCTTATGTGGAATAAGATTAAGGCACTCCCTGAAAAAAGAAGAAAACTTGGCTAAGACAAACAACAATTAACATTTTTAATACACTGGACCAAATTTCCAACAATTTCTAATTTTCTGGACAAACCTGAAATAGATAATGATACATAGAATTAAACCATCCGTCCAAAACTAAAATTCCTACCAATGCATGCATAACGGTGAAATTGGAAGATAAGAATGCCACTGAAAGTCCACATCAAATCCTAACACACAATAGCAGAGAATGAATCATCTACAGGTTTCTAGAAGAGCACAAAATAATAAATGCAAAGTGATACTCTTTCGCTTCTAATATTCATTGTGGTGTTGGAAGCTTAAGGAAGCATGATAAATATATATTTTTTGACAAGAAACAAATTAAATTATATTAATATCATATAAATGTACAGCCTAAGTTATATCAAGGACAAGGAGTCCTTGCTACTATGATCACAAACAGTGTAAAATTGGTTCCCAGCCCCTTAACCAGTCACTTAACCCAAAACCCCTTGAAATCTCACTCACGCCAACCCACAACGATGCAAGGAAAAAGGAGCTCTCCCAGACCCCAAGTTCATCCCGTTCTTTGTCCTAAAAAATCCTAGAATTTCTTTCATTCCAAACCAACCAAATGACAGCAAATATTACTTCCCTCCAGTAGCCCCTTAGCTTCCCAAAACATAGCTTCCCCCCTCTCGCTGCCTAGAAAACCACCTAGGCGGTTCTCCCCCAAAATGGCTTACGCGTGGCCTAGTCGACGCCTTGACAACACTGATACGAGCAAATGAGGGGTTTTACATGGTTTTGAATTAGCATTTTCAAAATATCAACTATATATCATCACCTAGGCATTTCACCTTAAAACCTAAACCCTAAAAGTCAATAGAGCTTCTCTATAATTTTTAAAAAAATTTAGCACTTTGATATAATTTGCAAAAACATTTTCAAAAAGCATAAAAAGGTTATCTCAATATATCTATTTACCTGTACACTTCTCTAGTAAGCTCCAACACTGCCATACAATATTGTTCTTTTCATTCAAAAATTCTGCAGTTTTTTCCTCCCAAATTGACCATATAGCTGCCATCATTGCCACCCTCAAATATGTTGGATTATAATGGGGTGATTGTTAAACGTGGTGAAGGAGCACAATTCCTTTCTATTTGCTGGATTCCTACTTGAGATGCCAAGTTCAGTATTAATCTCACTCAGAATTCTCTCCACGAAGAAGCAACAAATGAAGATGTGAGCTACTGATTCACTGGCTTTTTTTAAAGTATTAAACTTTCCCATGAAGTACAAGACAACCCATGATCTTAATTATAGATAGAAACTAAGCTTCCCAAATGAAAGAAGTGGGCTAAAACATCAGAATGGTGTAATTATCAATGACGAAGGAGAAAACAGATTTACAAGTGAATATATTACAGTGATCAAGGACCCAAATTCTTTTGTCAAGCATCTTGCCCCTGAAATAAACCTGATTCGCAAGGGGTAACAAAGAGTCAACCTCCACTACTGCTTATAGGTCTTAAACATCTGTAGAAGTCAAAGTTCCAGGTGGGGCTAGGATCAAGATGGGCGAGGCCGGTTATTAAAGTGGGAGAGTGGTTCGCCTTGTCGTATAAAAAAGGGAAAAGAGGGACGGCAAGTCTCAGCTAAGGGTTTGTTTTCACATCATGTCATGTTACTATTGTTACCATTTCCTAGCTTGAATTGGCTGTGATTTAAGGAAATCTTGTTGAGTAGATGAGATGAACTTCCAGGACTATGGGAAGTTGTTCAATGAGGCAAGGTGCAGCCTGTGCGCCTTGATAGGGACCAAGGTGGAGTGCCCCTGTCAGCCTAATCTCTCCTTTAATTACCTTGATATCATTATCCGTTAAAGTTTTCAATTCTTAAAAACCCTTTATAAGAATTTTTAAAACTTTTCCTGGGACAAGTACTTGTTCAAGTTTTAAAACCTTAAAGGTGCTTGATAATGTATGCAAAACCACCATATGTCTATACTATGCAATATATCTATTTACCTGTACACTTCTCTAGTGTGCTCCGTGTCTCTTGCGTCAAGCTCTTCGTACAAAGCATAATTAATCCTGAAAAACAAAAAGAAAGAAACAAATTGAAGGAAAAATATTTTAAAGGTAAAGTTCTGTCATAAACATTACATTTGACAACTAGAGATCATATGATTGCAAAAACAGACCACTCCAACCAATCAAGTCATTAGTACAGCTCTATTTAAACTTACCACAAGTAAATGTATCTTTGCCAATATCGCTTCTCCTCAGCCGGAGGAACATTAGCAATGGCTCGCTCGTACACTTCCCTTATCCTTTCCTTGTTTCCAACACTTTCCTCCAAACGAATGTAATCGAACCACGAATCATAATTAAGCGGATTTTTCCTCACCTCATCCTCATACTGAAACCTCCTCTTCCCCACAATTGCATCCTCTATTCCTTCCCTATCCCCATACTGCTTCTCGAATGCAACATACTTCTTATACAAATCCTCTGCCCGTCCCTTCGGAATATGCTCGAGCGAGAACTTATAAATACACCTCGCCCGCTCCGTCTCCTTGCACCGTTCTTCAAACTCCGCAAAAGCAACAAACAACTGTTCCGCATCTTCCGAATCCGCCAATTGCTCCACCGCTCTCTCATAACAGTTCCTAGCCCTGGCAACTTCTCCATTCTTCATCTCAAACTTCGCATACCGAATCCACACACTAACCTTCGGATGACACTGCACGAACCTCTCGAAAATCGCTCTCGCTCGATCAATCTCTTGCCGGGTGGCCTCGTACTTGATGTACGAAAGCCAACCTTGCTCGTCCGGCGTCCAATTCATCCAGCGCTCGTAGATTTGCCGAGCGCCGGCGAAGTTCCCTAGCATCGTCTCCATATGAATGTACTTGTACCAAAGCTGATCGACGCGAGGCAGAAGCGTGACCGCTCGATCCCAAACGTTCCTGGCATGGTTTACAAACTTGTTCTTCATCTCCACTTCCGCGTACTTGAGCCACAAGGTGTGGTTGGTGTAATCGACTTCGAGAACGCGTTCCCAAACGGATCGAGCTCTAGCGAAGTCCTTTTGAGACTCTTCCCACTGCGCGTACTTGATCCAAACGCCGATGTTCCATCGCGCTCTTCGGATCACGTCTTCGAATTCCTTGCGCTTACGGAGACGGTAATCGGCGAGCTCAGTGTGATCGGTGATTTTCTGCTTGGGAGGTCTGATTTCGGCTTCCTGACGGTCTCGTGATTCTCGGAGGATTTGCTCGGCGGTGATCTGAGTCGCTGCGGGAGTCTTGTTCTTGACTCTCGTAGGACGAGGAAGCTTGACTTCTGTGTCTTTGCGAGTTAGGTAACCTAGGGTTGGATCTGAGTCTTTCGAAGCCATTGCTACTGCTGCAACTACAACGAAGAAGAAGAAGAAGAAGAATTAGGGCAGAGCGACTCGTAGACGAGAAAAAGAATTTTTTTTTGTCGAAGCTCAAATGGCCGTGCCGTGCGTGCGTGTTTTATGAAAAAATAAAACAAATTTGTAGCTGAGCAGCCTTCCCAAACGGGAAATTCTAGATATACAAACTACTATCTTTACCACTTGCTAAATTTACAGCACCCTACAATCCTTGGCCATCAAAAAAACATCTCAAAAACTATAGTCTCCCTCCCTCCCAATGTCTTATTCTCCCCAAAACCCTATCCTACTACACTCCAAAATTACCTTTCCTTCCAACCCTCTTTTTGTACTCTTTGAATTATTCAAAATTCAAACATTCAACGTCTTAACTTCTTCCAAAGATTTGGGGCATCTATTGATTATATAAGAAATACATATTTTAACACTTTTTTTTAAAAGTTTCACAACCTTTATTTATGTTTTAATGGTGTTTTTGGTATATTTAAAAAAAAAAAAATCAAAAGCTCGCATACGGCCAAGCTTTTGGCAATAGATTCGGCCAAACAGGGCCGAACCAAGTAAATCGAGTCAGCCACACAAGGCCAAACCACTTTTTTTGGGGGGGTTTTCTATTCTATTTTTAATTTCAACACATCTTTACACATATTTTATGTTTTTTTTTAGAATTTTCAACCTAATTTGAATGATGGGCTACTATTCTCCGCTTCTTTTCATCATTTCATCATTGAGTGTACTTCCAAGTTAGCCAAATGATAAGAATAACATAAAAACAGTACCCACGAACCAAATTGGGTCGGAAAATCTATAGACATCACCAAAATAACTAAATTTTTTTTAAGTTAATTATAGAATAGAAAAATCTTGAAAAAAAGTAACGATTTAGATATCTATTGAGATTTTGAGAGCTTGGCTATGAAGGAAGGTCTTCATTTAGTGGTGGATACATTGTGCTTCTCTATTTTGGTTGAGTCAAACTCCCTAACAATGATCAGTCTACTCAATTCAAAATTTGCTTCTATAATCAGTCTTTTGGGTTGGAGATTGATTCTATAATCCAAGACACCAAATGCATATCCTTGGAGTACCCTGTCTCGGTTTCTCCCATGTTCCAAGATCATGTAATTAATACCAGGTGTGTTCATCAACCCAACCAACCCGATTAACCTGATCGAATCGAACCTTTTAGGTTGGTTTGGGTTGGGTTGGGTTCTAAAATATCTAATCCGATCAGTTTGGGTTGGGTAACAGATTTAACCCATAAAAATTTAAATAATCTGACCCAAACCGAACTCTAATATTAGTCTCAAAGTCATAAATTTTATAATTACATATTTATGATTTAGAGCTTTAGTAATTTAAAAAAAAATTATTTACTAATGCGGAGCTTAACAATCATAATAACTTAAAATTGATTTTTTTAAATCTTTTTTGTCTTTTTTGGCTTGATCGTGTACTTGTGTTTTTTTCTTATTCTACCTTATCCGTTCTTATGTGTGTTTTTCCAACTGTTCGATAAGAATCTTCAATATTTAACTATTAACACTTTTTAACAATGTAAAAGTAAGCCCCTGTAATAAGTTGTGTTCATATCAAAGTTTAAAGATGTAAACTAACAAGAGAATTAAATTATCATCATGAGTATGAGTTTTATAATCACCAATCTAAGTCATTTTAATAACATATTGTAAATATTGAGTAAAAGAAAAGAGTTACCATAATTTTGCTTTGTAGCAATTATTTTATAAATTATTGTTCAAAGTTATCAAAATTAGGTCCAAGTCAAACGCGATCTACCGACCCAATCCAAATCGAACCCGAACTATTTGTGTTAGAGGATAGATTGGATTGAGTTTTAAATTTAGCAACTCAAACTGTTTGAGTTGGGTTAAATTTTAACCTTAAACTGACCCAATCCAACTCATGTACACCCCTAATTAATACTGCCTGCACACACTTGTCAAGTTTGGCTTATCTGTTGATGACCAAGTTGTTTGGTATAAGAGGTCCCCTACTCGCTCACTCATGTAATCTATATGAATTTTGTACCTCCCTAATCTTTCTAGGAATAAATCCGTATTTTTTCCTTCAAAATAAAATAAAATAAAATAATTGATCAGACTATTTTACATTTTTTTTCTTTAATCAATTGTTTGAAAAAAACTACACATTATTTAATTTGACATGAATAGATTAACTTTTTTTTTTTATATATACCTGAAAAATTAACATTGTGCCTACATAAAAAAAAGAACAAATTTCTTACTACATTTATTTGACACAAATGACTTTGTGGGTATATAAAATACAATTATTTTATTTCAAAGAAAGGCTAAATATCAGTATACAAATTTATATTTAATATAGATAATAATTAATTTAATATATTAATATATATACAGGTGAGTTATGTCTATAGATAAATTAAGTTTTAAAAAATAAAAAAATTAATATATTCTCCGCCGAAAATAAGTTATATTATCTATAGGTAAGTTGTATCTACAAATAAGTCATATTATTTATAACTTATGTTTTATGAGTTTAAAAAATTCATATACAATAAGTAAAAACAATGGTCAATTATATGGTTATAAATAAAGCTATCTTTGTAATAATATTAATATTATACATTTTTTACTTATAGCTTGGACATAAGCAAATTATATATATATATATAGATAGATAGACATATGCATAGTATAGACCTATGCATAAGCATATATACATATGCATATATGTTATGCTACCATATAATTGCATATATATGCACATAACATATATGCTTTCAAAGTAAAAAAGTAAAACTTTTGAAGTATTATTATTATGATTCTTGAATTGCTTTCAAGACATAATAATAGTAATATATACATTTTATAACTAATTGTAAAGATTAGTATTATATCCCTTGAAATCTATTGGTAGGAAGTAAAATATCAAATGATGGGAATTGGAGACAAAAAAAAGAAGTGAATTTTGAGGATAAGCTAGGAGCGATCAATATTATTTGGATTCACAGAGACTAAGTCAACGGAGGAGACATTAGGAAAATTTAGACTTGTATTAGTTTTTGTAATATGTCTATATGAACAATTACTATTTATTTAAACTTTCCTTGTTTGCATGAGACCATGTTTGATGGGGTGGTGGCGAATCATAAGTTTTAATTATGAGCATACTTGGGGTGGCATGAGACATCTCAGGTATGACTTGTAATTAAGATGAGTGAAGAGAAATCATCCTATGGCCATGTTTGGCAATTATGGAAAAACCTAGTTGATAATTTTTATCCTTAAATTCGAACGGTATGGGACGTACGAATTTGATGGATAACTGTTATCCGCTTGATATTTTCATCAATTACGATGTTTGTTTGAAAAACTATAATTTACACCGCAATAACTTAGAAACAACTTGACCATAACATCGGTACCAATTTATTGAATATAGTGTGTTTTTACATACAACTTTATGTAGTTTTGCAAATAAACTTTGAACTCATATATATACATAGTCTTGCAAAACAAATCAACTAAGATTTACCTATTTTGAAACCTATATTCAGCAAATGGATTCCGATAAACCACATGCCTTAAACCTAGAAGCTAGGTGAGAAACCTAATAGTCTAACCAAGAAACCAAAATAACTCTTATTTGTACCGCAGTACGCCGGTACAAATGCGACGCCAAACTACCAATGGCTCATTCCAGGCTTCGATGAGTGAGCTACCTGGGGATACGAGCCCATCCAGAATAAAGACAACATTTACTTCTGAACGATTCACAGAAGACGCGAATACACTAGGTGGAGCACTCACAACCAATCCGCTACCATCAGAGATGGGCAATGGGTCATTGGTACAACCACTGATCGAGATGGAAAATTTTTTCCAACGGTTCGTGGACTTCAGAATAGAAGAAGCCCAAAGTCAACGTGCTAGACTCAACCATTTCACGTAAATGCAGGGAGAGTAGAAGAAGATTATCAGACCAAACAAATAATAAAGTTTAAAAGATTGCAGCTGTTGACTTTTGAAGGAAAACCAGATACGAAAATCACTCAACAGTGGTAGATGAAACTCAAAAGCCTTTAAAGCTATGGGGGTTCCGGATGAGAGAAAGATTCCACTTGCTGCATATCAATTGGTGGGAATTGTGCACAGTTGGTGAAAAATGATTAAGGAAGATCCGACCTTGGATGTGGCTAAAATGATATGGTCAGAATTTGAAGTCGTGTTCACTGAGGAATACTTTTTCCAAAGCCACGAAAAGGCAAAAGCGGTTAGAATTTTCCAAAATGTACTAAAGACAACTGACGGTGCAGGAATATTCAGCAAAATTTACGGAATTGTCAGTATTTTATCTTTCAACAGTGGCAAATGAGAGAGATAAAACTGAAAAATTCTATAATGGACTTAGGCCTAAATTAAGGCAAGCCTTGTCCATTTTAGAAGTAGAAAATTATAGGGAAGTTGTAAACCAAGCCATGCAGTTCGAGCAGGAAAGGCAACAATAGGAACAAAGAAGAATGAAAGGGAAACGACATGTTACCTTCCAAGGATTTGAAAACTCAAGGAAATTCTAAAGGAAGGAACTAACGGAAAGTCAGAACGTGGTTGAATCCAAGTTTAAGCCACAAGAATTAGGTCAAGGAAATTAGAAGCAAAATCAAGTGAACCCGAGAAACAACAAGGAATGATAGAGATTTAATCCAGGAAATGGAATCCCTAAAGGAAACCAGGGAGCAAAACCAAACCCTGGATAGCAGCAGGAGATGAGAACATGTTACCAATGTGGACGAGCGGGTTACATTGCAAAAAATTGTCGTCAACCTCGAACAACAGTTCAGACAAATCAGTATAATGTGCCAAGGCAGCAAAATCAAGGCAAAACATTTGCTGCCACGTCACATGAGCAAATTGACACTATTGTGGTTGAAGGTAAATTTCCTTTATTTAACTCCAAAGTTTGAGTATTGTTTCACAGGGATCCAACCATTCATTCATTACTCCTTCCATAGTACAACGATTAAGATTATAGGTCGAACCTTTGAATCCTAAAATGATGGTAGCCACACCAGTGGAAGCAAGGGTAGAAACCACACAGTTATGCTTCAAATGTGAACTTAGAATGAGTGATGAACCTTTCTTAGTGAACCCTTTAGTTCTGAACATTGAAGACTTTGATATAATCTTATGAATGGAGATGATCGATAAAATAGAATAGGACCGAGGTTTGAAATAATTAAGGAAACAAGTGAAAAGATTTAGTTAATCAAGGAAAAAAACTATGTATAACTCAAAATCGACGTAAAAGCTATGCGGACTGACATCGACACCTCTGGAGTTTCAAGCTGGAGATATGGTATTCATAAAAATTCAACCCATCAAAGGAGTTCGTCGATTTGGAACAAAAAGGGAAATTATCTCCAAGATTTATAGGTCCGTTGAAATTAAACAGAGGATTGAAGCGGTCACGTATCAATTAAATTTGTCAATGGAAAGACTACATGATGTGTTTCACGTCTCCATACCTAACCCTTCTCAAGTTGTCTCCTAGACAAATGTCTACATGGAGGAAAAGAGTAAGTACCAAGAAAGACCAATACAATTTCTGGATACAGAGGCTCAACAGAGAAGCTATTTCGCTTGTCAAAGTATTGTGGAAGCATCATGGTATAGAAAAGGCCACATGACAACTGGAAAATGAAATAAAACATAGATATCCAGAATTGTTTATTAGTAACACTGAAAAATAAAACTCTGTAATTATCATGCTTATAAATTATGTTTCATTTTGATGTGTGAAAATGTACATATTTCTATTGTAATTCAAATATTTGGATAGTCATATGTTTTCTTTTGCATTTTTCAGATGGACCCGAATGAGAACATGCTTTACCAATACGATTAGAATGGAATGTACCAATTCCCTTCTTTTCTAAATCCAGAAGGGAAACACAACAATGAAGCCCCAGAACTTCCACCAAAACCTTATTACCTATACTATTACAAAACTGAAACGTCGGAATTATACTCTACTTTCCCTTTTCTTAGGCCACAGTCTCCTGGATTGCCTTTGCTTGAAATGTTTGCAACGCCACCTCAAAACCCAACACCAAATGAAGGGGCCATTGACATGCAACCAACATTGCAACAACTAAGAAGAAAGCCGAGAGGTAGGATAATCTTACCAACCGAACGCTTCAAATTTAGCCAGTTTCTCAATGCCTATTCCGACACCACTCCCCCACTTTCACCAACACCATCCTTACCCTATTCATTACGTGGTGATTTTACTCAGCCATTGTTGTAAGATTCGAGTCCATCAGTCAATCAACCCTACACTTACCAAAATTGGAATGCTTATCCGTAGAAAGTGGAATATATGAGACACTGCGACCATGGCAGCCACCACGAGTCCAAACAGAAGAAGTTGTGGAAGATAATACCTTGTTGCTTCTGCAACAAGATTTTGATGGTGAACCATCTATGGGTAAGATATTTCTGCGAATATTATATTCAAAATTTTGCAGACAACTATAATTGCTATAAAACAAATTTCGAGGACGAAATTCTTTAAGGAGGGAAGGTTGTAACATTTTCAATCCAGAAAAAGACAAAAAAGGGTCACGATTGACATTATGAGAAAAGTTTACGGAGAAAAAAATGAAAAATGACGTAGTGGGCATTATTTAAAAAGAATTTTCTCAAGAAAGGATATAATTGATATTTCTTGAAAAGAATCTTCTCGAGAACGCTCTCGAGCAAAGAACGAGACGATAAATAAATAAAAAGTTCAAGGGCATTTTGAAAAAGTGCCAAAAATCTCATCCTATAAATAGGGGGATAATTTTCAAATTTAATTCAAACTTTTCAAAACTTTTCTCTTTTAAGATTTTCGATATTTTTGGGAAAGGCTCAAGGAGTTGTTGTTTTACTACGCATTTTAAGGTGGGGAGGAACCTATGGTTTGTGCATTCTAGTCTTTTCATTAAAAGTTTATATTCATACTATGGTTATGCAAGCACTTTTACTTTCACTAGTGAAATGTTATTTGGGTTGAAAGTTGGCCCTTGCGGAATGCTAGACGCAACTTTTTTGGGGTTGGAAGCTGGCCCTTGCTGGATTGCTAAATGCGGCTTATTTGGGTTGGAAGTTGGCCATTGCGGAATGCTAGACGCAACTTATTTGGGTTGGAAGTTGACCCTTGCAAGATTGCTAAATGCAACTTATTATTTTGAATTTCATAAACATATGCATATGTGTGCAATTGTTGTTGTTATATTATGTATATTCCTGTTTTGAATATTTATTTTGATGATTTTCCTACAGTGTGAAAACCCGCTAGGGACCCACTGGGCATAAAGCTTACCTTTAAATTTTATCTCCAGGAAATTAGTGTTAAGAGAGAAGAAAAAGATGATGAGGAATGAATGAAAGAAAGGTGGGACGCAAACAACAAAGAATGTATATTTGTGGATATACTCACATAAGCCGACCGTATATGTACAAAGTTTGAAATGTGTTCAACACTAGTATGTATTAGTTTTAGTTAAAACATGTAAAACTTATAGCATATGTGAAGATGACATTTGTGTACTATAGAAAATAAGTCATATAATAAAATAAAGTTTGTTTTGTAAGTACAACAATTATAACCTATAAATTTCTCTTATTGCTATTTACCATCAAATCCCCAAGGGATTTTAAAATGAGAGAATTTTCAGCGTGTGACAACTTATGATATCAGAGCCATAGATATTGGGCTCGCAATGCAATTGAGTCAATAGAAAAAGTCTAAAAAAGGGTAAGGAAGAGAGTTGAGAAAAGTATAAGAAAGTGATAAAACAAATTTTGATGGATTTTGGTGTTTATGTCTATAATTTTGATGGACTTTGGTGAAAAATGAAAAGAAGAATGTATCAATTTGAAAAGAAAATTGGAGAAGGAAATTAGGAAAAAAGGTGGAGAGTAGTGTTAACGAAAAATAGGCAAAGGGTGGAAAATTAAGTGAAGATGATAAATGACAATTTGGTTAAGAAAAAATGAAATGTGAAAAGCGGAGGGAGAAGAAATTGAAGAAGAGAAAAATAAAATAAAATTGGATGTATTGGTGATGCAGAAGGAAGATGAAGCCGCGGGAGGAGAGAAACGAAGAAGAAAGGTCAAAAATAAAAATAAAAAAATAGAAGTTGCAACCCGGCCACCCAGCCACCGGATGAGGACCAGCCACGTGTATGGTATTATTTGGAAGGGAGTTAATAATATAAATATATATATATATATATATGGGCTGGTTTTAACCAGCCACATGGGTTGGGAATTGATGACCCCAGCCACGTGGTTGTATATATATGTTTCCACACTATGTATAAGTCAAAATAAAATAAGTAAAAACAGTGGTCAATTATATGGTTATAAATAAAGCTATCGTTGACGGATAAATGCAAAAGATTTCTCGTAACGTCCCATATTTTTTGTCAAAAAAATGCTATGTTGACTTATATGTATATCGAAGAATATAATACGTGTATAAATACATAAAAGTTATATGGATGCATGTGTATGTGTTTGTGTATTTATAAAGTATAATTAAATTATTAAAATCCAATTACTAAGTGTTAAGTTGGATATGTATATATATATATATTAAAATTTTAAAGTGGGGAGTTGCTTTATTAAGTTGCATGAGGAGCATGGGATTATTATTTTTATATGCTTATCCCATCCTCTCATTTCTAATCTATCTCTCTCCAACGAGAGAGATGGGAACTTGAGGCTATGTATCGATTACCGATAGTTGAACAGGGTAACAGTGAAAAATAAGTATCCTTTACCCCGTATTGATGATTTATTTGATCAGTTGAATGATGCTAAATTCTTTTCTAAGATTGATTTACGATCCGAATACCATTAGCTGAGAATACGGGAAGAGGATGTGCCAAAAACTGCGTTCAGAACAAGGTATGGTCGTTATGAGTTTTTTGTGATGCCCTTTGGATTGAGTAATGCACCAGCCATATTTATGGACTTGATGTAGAGGGTATTTAGACCATATTTGGACCAATTTATTATTGTGTTCATTGATGATATCCTCATTTATTCTAAGACTCAGGAGAAACATGACTAACACCTCCGCATCACTTTGCAGACACTGAGTGTCACGACGCCCCTGACGTAGGCTGACGTCATGACCGGCACAGTGAACCATACACTGTACATACCTATATACAGTATATAATACACTGTCAGCCTTCACGTACTCTCACAGAACTCCCAAAATTGTACAGAATTTTTTTTTTATATATATACCACACATCAAATCAAATCAAATATATATAGATGATCATTCCACTCACATTTATTCCATTCATTCCACAAATTAAATTCTCACTTGATAAATATCTATAATCATCTCATTCCATCACCCCAAGCATTATATAATCTTACTACATAACCCATCTAGGTGATACATATATATATATATATATATATATATATATAATGTGTGATAAGTAAAATAACAAAAATAGAAGTTATTTCCTCCAAGCATACGTACACATATCAGACGAAGGCTCACGTGATTTTCACTCACGAATTTTCCTTTTACTTTCGACTCAATACCTGAAATATTGGAGGAAATGGGGTGAGCAAACAACAGCTCAGTGAATATAGTTCTTGAGATGATAATTATATACATTTAGAGAAATATGACATTTAAAATCCTTTCAAATACTTATTCAACACATGCATCATTCAACGAATATATTGTACATGTCAACAATATAATTTCATGATTTTCAATAACACAATGCACAAATCTCCCTCCTCCGCAAGGCAAGAGAGCGGGTCTAACCCTTGTATGGCCGTTACAAGGTAGCCACAACCTCTCATTACCCAATTAACAGTCATTTCAAGGATCCCAACCGTTGTTAGGACAGACCTACTGACAATGAGGACTCGCAAAACCTCATCCGGGTCTAGTGCCTAACGAAATGACAATGAGGACTCGCAAAACCTCATCATTACAAACTCCAATTGCTAAAATCAGTTTGCATGATCCATAAAACTCAATGCATTATATATAAATATAACATGCATACAATCAAACATTTTATATGCGTACAATGTCATACAAGAACCAAATTAAGAAAACTATACTCACAGTGGTTACACAGGTTTTCTAAGCCAACCTCTAAAATCAAGCAACAATATTGCTTCCTCAAGAGCGTTTATCCATGCCCTTAAGCTCTCAATTTAAACACTGAAATGACCATAGATTATCATGAGAATCATCATTTACCATATC
The DNA here is from genome assembly GCA_035771175.1 of Paratinospora sagittata. Lineage (NCBI taxonomy): Eukaryota > Viridiplantae > Streptophyta > Magnoliopsida > Ranunculales > Menispermaceae > Paratinospora > Paratinospora sagittata. The sequence continues at coordinate 25,915,672 of CM069596.1, read as the reverse complement.
GATAGCTACTAAAATATCAAATCACTGTTAATAGTACTATTCACTTTTTACTATTCACTCTTCACTATTTATTTTTACTATTCACTATTCATTTTACTATTCACTATTCACTATTTATCCGAAAGATGTAAATTGTATTAAAATTGTTAAATGGTCTCCAAAAATCATGAAATTGAATCTAATCACATATTCAAGGTCCCGACAGTCCAGGGAACGTTTTTCTATCTTTCTAGCGGATTTTTATTCACGTTGGGTCAAAACCCCAATTTTTGAAAACGCCGTAAAACGGCTCCCACAACAAAAATTACTCCGCTAGAAAGGTTACATCTAGCTTAGATAGGAATTTTACGACGAAAAATAGCAAAAATAGCTTACCACAGGTTCGGATTTCGTGTTCTCCCTCTTTTTTCCTTTCTTTCTTCTCCGTCGTTCTCTCGTGCGGCTCTCTCTGTTCTTCTCTTTCCCTTCTTTTAATTTTGTTCCAGCAACTTCCTTTCATTTCTTTCTAATTCTTTTATACATTTTTTTTTATTCTTTCTTTTGCAACTCCACTCCTTTCATCTCTCTTCTTTTCTTTTTATACATTTTTTTTTATTCTTTCTTTTGGCAACTCCACTCATCTCTCTCTTCTTTTCTTTTTTACACATTTTTTATTCTCTTTTTTTTTCTTTTTAACGTATGAGAGCTTGAGATGAGAAAGGAGAAAATAATTATTTTATATCAAAATGATCCCATACCCCTCATGCTCAATAATTAACCAACTCACCCCCTAAATTAATCCCTTTAATTCATTAAACCATGTACCATCAACTCAATTCACTTATTTCACATGTATTCATCATACTATGCATTCAACCATTAAATCATACTCCAATCCACATTTTTAATTAACCAATCCCATAAATTAATCAATTTAATTCAACTCCATTTTTTTTTTAATAGGATGATCCCATATGTATCATCTTGATCTCATAATTTTATTTATTTACTAATCATACACGCGTATATTTAGCGCATACGTATCAAATACGTGTATTATCACGTGTATATTTAGCTCATATGTATAAAATACGTGTATTATATATCTCGATATACGCGTACTTCAACGTATATATATTTAATTAAAATTGCGGGGTGTTACAATCTCCCCAACTTAAGGAATTTCGTCCTCGAAATTTAGAATTAAAGAATATTCCTCAAGTGATACTCAATCCCAGAAAACTGCTCCCGGATTTAATATTTCAGCTCCCATGTTTGCTCTTCTTGATATGTGATATCCTCCCCAACTTAGAGTTGAGTTATATCCATAACATATATGGAATTCCGAATGACATTTCCTCAACATTAATATCGGTAAGCCAATGGACCATCCGATCAAGGATCTTTACTTATCCAACAAATCGCGGTGCGAGCTTTCCTTTTATTTCAAATCTCATTTGACCTTTCTGTGGTAAGACCCTTAACAAAACTGAGTCAGCCACAATAAATTTTAAGGCCTATATAACAACCTTGTGTATTTAATAATATCCTGTGGCACCAAAAATAATAACTCCATACTTTCAAATCAACAAATTGGAGATCTATAAGACTTATTATCAAGTGTCAGCATTATGCTATTATCATAGTTGCTTATACACATAAGTTGACACACATAAAGTATTCCTTCCAACGTTCACCAAAATTTAAGTATACCAGACCCGAGCATGCTCGCAAGCATCAAAGTCACTCTCTCAGTCTGTCAACCAGTCTGAGAGTACATATCACACTGAGAAGGAGATGAGTACCAAATCGAGTCTGCATCATATATCAGATCTCGACACAATCTTTGGATCTTAATCCGACATGACAAATATCTAAGTACTCCCATACAATCTCCCTATCTCACACATCTGCTCAGTCTATCAAAAAGATTCTGGTGTTCATTGGAAGAATACATAGACTTATCAGTCCACTAATGGTTATCCAAATGGTATCATTTCTACCCATAACCCATAAAATACCATTTGAATCCCATCTTCATTTAACACAATCTATATTGCCAATTTCATAATCTTTCATACTGATATCATACTCGTCTCATCATAAATCTTACTTTCTGAATATGAGTATTAATCAGCTGAACATGCATCCGAGCACAAATATCAACACATGGAGTAACAGAGAGTACACTCATAATTGTACCTCTCACTTACACCAATCTCCATTTATGGCTAACTGATAGATACTACTCAAGTTTCAGCCTGTTTCCTGCTCAATGCCTCAGCAACATATTGGCATTTCCCAGGATAATAATTCAATGTAAAATCAAATCCTTCGGGAATTCTTGCCACATTTATTACCTCATATTCAGTTCTTTTTTTTCTGTTCAAATAATTACTTCAGACTCTTAAAATCTGAAAATAGTGTGACCTTTTTATTATAGAGGCAATACTCTCATTATTTCCAAATTACTACCAATAAATTTCTCTTCACTCTCAGGATAGTCCTTCTCGTGCACAACCAAATATCTGGAGACACAAGTAATTAACATATCCTTTTGTATCAATGCACAACCTAGATCTGGACGTGATGTTCATCAATCACAATTACTTCCAGGTTCTGGAAAGCGTAATACCATTTAATACTGTGAGAGCTTCCCCATGCACAACGGTCCATACATTATATAACATTCATCCGATTTAGTTTCTTGAGTGGAACAGATAGCTTCAAGAATCTTTCCACGCACTTTCTATAACATACAAATAATACCAGAGAACGTCTGATTTCCATCATTTAAATCAGTTTTAATAGTTCTATGATCACTTTGACCTTCCCAGCATCCTTGAAGATACTATTTAAACTAGTCACGTGATCAAAAATTTCTCATCTTAATTATAGTCAAAACTCATATTCACCGAGCTTGACACTCAATCGGTGCTCTCTCAGTGACTACAAGACATGCCGAGGTGCTATTCATGCTCCTCTCATTTTTCTTGGGACAATTTCATATATCATCATCGAAGACTATGTATTCAGGATATGGTTCATATACCCACTGCATCAATCCTATAACGTGATTGACACATTAATTAAGGTTACCAACATTTCATACTATCCATATCTTGTCTTACAACAGTCTGCATTACATCCTTTTCTCGAATTCTTAACTGATGGTGCTTAGAGCTCAAAATGATCTTAAAGAAAATTTGGCTTCATTTAGTTAATCGAATTCGACCATCTATCCCTGGTAAAGGTATTCATTCTTTCTTGTTATCATGCCCAGTTAACAGTAATTCATACTTAAACATATTTCACTATACCTTCTTTCCATATTATCACAAATGCTCTCCAAGGTGGCATATCAAAGATAATCAATCTTTTTTTTTTTTTTTCCATTAACACATGTACTTACCTTCAATCCTCACAATTCCTCAGGTACTCTTTATATGAAGGAATGAAGATGCATATTAGACTGGCATCAGTGTTTTATGCTATCAATCTCCTGTCCAGGTGGCAATTTTAATAGTTCATCAGAGAATACTCCAATATATTAGCTCACCACAGAAATTTTAATCAACTGCATGCCTTCTTACTTTACTCTACATGGCTTTGTACTAGCCATATGCTTCATGTCCTCGTCAATAATTATCTTATCTTAGATAGAAGATTTTGAGGGTATAAATTTCTCGATATTCAAAATGAGAATTTTCCACTTATGCCGCATATTACTTCTTCTCGGAGAGACGCTCCACCTAGCATGAGAGGTGACCAGCCAATCATACCCACAAAACATCCACTTCCAAGAGCCCATAATTACTTGATGACTCTCATAGTTATTACACATAATCTTTGCTAACCATATCATGATAGATTCTTTCTCCTGTAGGCATACCCACAATCAATGATGCATTCTTTTAACAGAAGATAATACAATCTGTCTACCATATCACCAGAGATAAAGGACCAGGTAGATCCAACAACACATCAGAATATACACCATAACCAAATATTGATCATACGTGTTATCAACGTCTTACTCATCTTTGGATCTGGTCTTGTATTTACTTTAATTTATTCTCTAAAATCTGGTGGAGTCACATTGATAAAATTTACTGGAGCAGTCCATATCAACTAACTGGAGATTCACACATCCCGTGTCTCTTTTTTTTTTTATCGGTTGAGATACAATTTACTCAGTCTGTGACTCATGCTCAGGCAATGGAAACCACTTCTGATTTTTCATGTCGCTTCCCTTTTCCCATTATTATTGGGTCAGGTACTAACAAAATTAGAGTCACGAATACTGCCAAAATCTCAACCTTACTCAATGTTTAACTCATCGTGAATTTCATATTATTGCCCCAACATTTCATTACATTACTTATTTCTCTTTTTACCTAACACTGGTGGTGATGACTCGGCTTCAAATGGCGGTACAAGTTATTGCACTATTGCTGGTGTTAACAATTTCACCATAGCTGGCTAACCCAAAATTTATAGGCTGCCTCACAACTTGCGTATATAATTATAACCCAACAATTATCAAACTTGCCGTATAGGATCCTAAAATTTATTCTAGATCCTTATCATTCTCAGAGATACATAGTGATCATTCCAAAAATAAACTATACCAGTCTATTTAATTCATGTTTGTCTTTATGGTTAGGCATGTCACTACAGTTTAACAAGATAAACTTTTTCATGCCTTAGATCAATGTCAGCATGATGATAGAAGCCCTTATACAATAGCTTCTTTACTTAATCTCATGCCTAAATCAGCTCAGAGTTCTTAACCCAATTTTCCATCATCTCTTATCATCAGTTAGCTTAAACTTAGCTAACTTGTTTTTTTTTTTCATTTTCAGAGACTTAATCATTCTCGAAGATGGTCTCTACTCAGAGTCGCAACTTCGTTACTATGTCTACTATCAAACTGCTAGTTAAATCTCATCTCCTGAAAGTTTCCATAACTTTCACATATCTTTTTCCATCTGGCTTATCATTGAGACCGTCTATTTATTTTATTTTTACTTCAGTCTCAACTATATATGTTTTTACAGAATACTCACACCATTGGCACCCACATCTGGAGCTATCAATGATTCAAGCCTCTATCTTTCTCACATTACAACTTTGCCACAAGCTCATAAGCTGTGCATTTCGTTGTTATTGGGTAGTTACTAGCCATATATCAGTTATATAGTTTATTATCACTGGATTACATCTAGTTTTTTTTCTTTCAGCCCTCTGGTCCTTTCTTGATCAGCAAGTTCCATTGTTAATCTTGACTGGTCTTTTCCACATCTGGAATTCACTGACACAGGTGATTCTCAGTCAAGATAACATATTGGATTAGGCTCAACATAATAGTACTACCCATATGTATACCCATACAAACAATCATAATATCCTAAAGCTTTTAATCTTTTAGGCTTTTAATCCTAAAATAAGCTCTGATACCAATATTGTCACGACGCCCCTGACGTAGGCTGACGTCATGACCGGCACAGTGAACCATACACTGTACATACCTATATACAATATATAATACACTGTCAGCCTTCACGTACTCTCACAAAACTCCCAAAATTGTACAGAATTTTTTTTTTATATATATATATACCACACATCAAATCAAATCAAATATATATAGATGATCATTCCACTCACATTTATTCCATTCATTCCACAAATTAAATTCTCACTTGATAAATATCTATGATCATCTCATTCCATCACCCCAAGCATTATATAATCTTACCACATAACCCATCTAGGTGATACATATATATATATATATATATATAATGTGTGATAAGTAAAATAACAAAAATAGAAGTTATTTCCTCCAAGCATACGTACACATATCAGACGAAGGCTCACGTGATTTTCACTCACGAATTTTCTTTTTACCTTCGACTCAATACCTGAAATATTGGAGGAAATAGGGTGAGCAAACAACAGCTCAGTGACTATAGTTCTTGAGATGACAATTATATACATTTAGAGAAATATGACATTTAAAATCCTTTCAAACACTTATTCAACACATGCATCATTCAACGAATATATTGTACATGTCAACAACATAATTTCATGATTTTCAATAACACATTGCACAAATCTCCCTCCTCCGCAAGGCAAGAGAGCGGGTCTAACCCTTGTATGGCCGTTACAAGGTAGCCACAACCTCTCATTACCCAATTAACAGTCATTTCAAGGATCCCAACCGTTGTTAGGACAGACCTACTGACAATGAGGACTCGCAAAACTTCATCCGGGTCTAGTGCCTAGCGAAATGACAATGAGGACTCGCAAAACCTCATCATTACAAACTCCAATTGCTAAAATCAGTTTGCATGATCCATAAAACTCAATGCATTATATATAAATATAACATGCATACAATCAAACATTTTATATGCGTACAATGTCATACAAGAACCAAATCAAGAAAACTATACTCACAGTGGTTACACGGGTTTTCTAAGCCAACCTCTAAAATCAAGCAACAATATTGCTTCCTCAAGAGCGTTTATCCATGTCCTTAAGCTCTCAATTTAAACACTGAAATGACCATAGATTATCATGAGAATCATCATTTACCATATCGATAGCTACTAAAATATCAAATCACTGTTAATAGTACTATTCACTATTCACTATTTATTTTTACTATTCACTATTTATTTTACTATTCACTATTCACTATTTATCCGAAAGATGTAAATTGTATTAAAATTGTTAAATGGTCTCCAAAAATCATGAAATTGAATCTAATCACATATTCAGGGTCCCGACAGTCCAGGGAACGTTTTTCTATCTTTCTAGCGGATTTTTATTCACGTTGGGTCAAAACCCCAATTTTTGAAAACGCCGTAAAACGGCTCCCACAACAAAAATTACTCCGCTAGAAAGGTTACATCTAGCTTAGATAGGAATTTTACGACGAAAAATAGCAAAAATAGCTTACCACAGGTTCGGATTTCGTGTTCTCCCTCTTTTTTCCTTTATTTCTTCTCCGTCGTTCTCTCGTGCGGCTCTCTCTGTTCTTCTCTTTCCCTTCTTTTAATTTTGTTCCAGCAACTTCCTTTCATTTCTTTCTAATTCTTTTATACATTTTTTTTTATTCTTTCTTTTGCAACTCCACTCCTTTCATCTCTCTTCTTTTCTTTTTATACATTTTTTTTTATTCTTTCTTTTGCAACTCCACTCATCTCTCTCTTCTTTTCTTTTTCTTTTTAACGTATGAGAGCTTGAGATGAGAAAGGAGAAAATAATTATTTTATATCAAAATGATCCCATACCCCTCATGCTCAATAATTAACCAACTCACCCCCTAAATTAATCCCTTTAATTCATTAAACCATGTACCATCAACTCAATTCACTTATTTCACATGTATTCATCATACTATGCATTCAACCATTAAATCATACTCCAATCCACATTTTTAATTAACCAATCCCATAAATTAATCAATTTAATTCAACTCCATTTTTTTTTAATAGGATGATCCCATATGTATCATCTTCATCTCATAATTTTATTTATTTACTAATCATACACGCGTATATTTAGCGCATACGTATCAACTACGTGTATTATCACGTGTATATTTAGCTCATACGTATAAAATACGTGTATTATACATCTCGATATACGCATACTTCAACGTATATATATTTAATTAAAATTGCGGGGTGTTACACTGAGAGAGCATCAGTTGTATGCTAAATTCAGTAAATGCGAGTTATGGATAAATGACGTGAGATTTCTAGGTCATGTGGTTAGTGCAGAGGGTATTTCTATTGATTCTGCTAAGGTTGAGGCAATCTTAAAATGGCCAAGACCAACCACAGTGATTGAGATTCGCAGCTTTTTGGGTCTAGATAGTTATACAAGAGATTTGTGGAGGGCTTTTCTCGATTGGCTACCCCACTCACAAGGCTAACTTAGAAGAATGTGCAGTTTGTGCGGACTTCAGTATGTGAGGATGTTTTCACTGAACTGAAGAAGAGGTTGACTACTGCTCCAGTTTTAGTACTCCTAGAGCCTGGAAAGGAGTTAGTGATTTACACTGATGCATCACATTCAGGTTTGGGCTGTGTATTGATGTAGGAGGGTAGAATGCTTGCTTATGCGTCTAGACAGTTGAAGATACATGAGAAAAACTACCCTGTGCACGATTTGGAGCTAGCAGCTGCTGTCTTTGCATTGAAATTATGGAGGCATTACCTTTATGGAGGAAAGTTCACATTGTACTAAGACCATAAGAGTATGAAATATTTGTTTGATCATAAAGAACTGAATATGAGACAACGTAGATGGTTGAAATTCTTAAAGGATTATGACTTCACACTAGAATATCATCCTGGAAAAGCCAATGTTGTAGCTGATGTATTGAGTCGGAAACGGGTTGAGACCCATGTGGTAGCTTGTCAGATGGCCCAGGAGTGGCGACTTTTAGAGAGAACGACTATAATGAGTGTTCTTTCCATGGCTCCACACGTTGATATTTGTGCTAAGATGCATATATAGTTGACATATTCTCATATTCAGATGATTAAGGATATGCAGCAGCATGATCCTGATCTTAGCATGTATGATTCTTGGGCAGATAATACAGACAGAGCAGATTGGCTGAGAGGGCCAGATGGTGTCCTACGATATCAGGGGAGATTTTGGGTACCTATAGATAGAGAATTGAGGGCCGAGTTACTAGAGAAGGCACACAGATCTCAGTATACCATTCACCCAGGGTCTACTAAAATGTATCATGATATGAAAAGAACAGTATCGTGGCATGGGATGAAGAAAGATATAGTTGAGTATGTGCGAAAATGTGAGGTGTGTTAGCAAGTGAAAGCGGAACACCAGAGGTCAGGAGGCTAGATGCAACCCTTGTCCATTCCAGAATGGAAATGGGAACACATTACTATGGATTTTATCACATGGCTACCCAGTTCTCAAGGTAGATATGATGCCATTTGGGTGATAGTTGATAGACTGACTAAGTTTGCACACTTTTTTTCGATGAACACCAGAGACACGATTGATAGGCAGAGCAAATTGTATGTGCAGGAGATTATGAGATTACATGGGGTACCAGTTTCTATTGTGTCAGATATAAATCAACGATTTACATTGAGTTTTTGGCAGGCCACGCAGACTCAATTTGGTACTCATCTCTGCCTTAGTACAACATTTCATCCTCAAACTGATGGCCAAACTGAGAGGGTGATTCAGATGCTGGAAGATATACTCAGATCGTGTATTTTAGAGTTTGATGGGACTTGGAGTGAAAGTTTACCTTTGTGTGAATTTGCTTATAACAACAACTATCAGGCTAGTATTGGCATGGCACCTTATGAGGCCTTGTTTGGTAGACCGTGCAGATCTCTGACTTGCTGGTATGAGGTTGGGGAATCACAGTTATTGGGGTCAAAAGTTGTTGTTGATCACACTAAACAGATCAAGCAAATTCGACAAAGATTGAAAGTTGTCCAAGATCGACAAAAGAGTTATTTTGATAACCGACATAGACCTTTAGAATTTGCAGTAGGTGACCTGGTATTGCTTAAGGTCTCGCCACGAAAAGGTCAAATGCGGTTTGGGGTAAAAGGGAAATTAGCTTCTCGTTTCATTAGACCATTTAAGGTCTCGGAGAGAATTGGCCCGCTAGCATACAGGCCCGTTCTGCCTCCTCAGTTAGTCGGTGTTAATAATGTATTTCATGTTTTTGTGCTAAGAAAATATCATACAGACCCGACTAAGTATCCAAACCTGACAAACATTCTAGATGTAACACAATTACAAGTTGGGGAGGATGCTACTTATGTAGAGAAGCTCATTCAGATTCTTGACAGGAAGATTCAGAAGCTGAGAAATAAAGAAATTCTTTTGGTTAGAGTCAAATGATAATTTCACGACAATGAGGAGTAGATCTGAGAACGCAAGGACCAGATGAAGGAGACATTTCCTGATCTCTTTGCCCCTTGAGGTATGTTTCTCCTTATCTGTTAAATTTCGAGGACGAAATTTCCTAAGTTGGGAAAATTGTAACATCCCATATTTTTGGTAAAAAAAAATACTATGCTGACTTATACGTATACCGAGGGGTATAATACGTGTATAAGTACGTGAAAGTTATATGGATGCATGTGTATGTGTTTGTGTGTTTATAAAGTATAATTAAATTATTAAAATCCAAATACTAAGTGTTAAGTTGGATATATATATTAAATATTTTTAAGTGGGGAGTTGCTTTATCAAGTTGCATGAGGAGCATAGGATTATTACTTTTTCATCCTCTCATTTCTAATCTATCTCTCTCTCTCCAACGTTTAAAACAAAAAAAAAAAGAGAAAGAAGAAAGGAAGAACGATAGAGAGGAAAAAGAAGAGGAAACGCGGGATTTGCGCCAAATCGAGACCTGCGGTAAGTGATTTTTACTTTATTTCTTCGTAAAATTGATATTTAAGCTAGATGTAACGATTCTCTCGGAGTAATTTTTGCTATGGGAGCCATTTTGCGGTGTTTTTGAAATTTGGAATTTTTACCCAACGTGAATGAAAATTTGCTGGGAAGGTTGAAAAACATTTCCTAAACTGTAGAAGCTCCAAATATGTGGTTAGATTTCATTTATTTGTTCATTTGAGATTTTTATAGCTGTTAGAAGTTAGATTTGATATTGGAGACCTTTTGAACCTTATTAAAATCCAATGAAACTATGGTTTGAGACTACAGAAAGATAGATCTATCAATTTCGGACATTTCGATGTTAAGATCATGATTTTTGGATATGATTTGATATTTTTAGTAACTAAATATAAGGTTTTGGTGAGTAAAATTGACATTGGATACATCCGCAAACATGTAAAACCTCAGTGAAATACCTGTTGAAGGTGGAAGAATGATAATATGACTGATTTTACACGTGTCGATGTGGACAAAATAATTTTAGGAATGTTCTATATTTTTAATAAAATTGATATATATTTTCAGTAGAAAAATAAAATTGAGAAATAGTGAAAATATAATTTGGAAATCTATGTTCATTATTCTTTCTTGTGAAAATATCTAGATTGATCGTAGAAACGGTAAAGTAGCGTTTTCAACTGCTTATGAGTCTTAAATTCAGTTGGAATTTAAATTCATGAAATATGTACAATATTTTTCAGGTTGCTAAAGTAAGAATTAGTAGTGAATGAGCAAGACTTGGATCAAATAGAATGTATTTAAATGAATAATACAAGTAAGTATAGTTAAGTGAAATAGATTAGAATTATACATGCATTGCAAATGTTTATTGGTGATTTGAAGTGAGTTGGAAAATAAAATATATAAATGGAAATTGAGTATTTATGCATGAAATAGATATGAATAAATGAAATTGAATTATAGAATGATTATGACATGTTGAGTTAGTTGGATTTCAATTGGAACTGGACTCGAAAGCAACAGTAATTGTATTTAAGTTGGAAAGTCTTGTACTGTGAGTATATTTCTTGATTTTGGTTCTTGTATGACATTGTATTGATATGAAATGTTTAATTGTAGGCATGTTATGTATATAAATGCATTGTGTTTTATTGATCATTCATAATAGATTTTGGCATTGAAGTATGCGAGACGAGCGAAGACAGATCGCATAGGATATTATTTCGTTAGGAATTAGTCCCGGATGAGTGTTATGCATAACCTCATTGTCAGTGGGACTGTCCTAACAAAGATTTTAGATCCTTGAAATAATTGTGAATTGGATAATGGGAGGCTGTGGCTACCTTGTAATGGTCATACAAGGGTTAGACCCGCTCTATTACCTTGAAAGAGGGAGATTGTAGATTTCGATGAAAACTCTGCATTGTTTTATTACACAATTATAAACTTTATATTGTTGACATGTATATTATCTTTATTGAATAATGCAGGTGTGTTTCATAAATGTTTTGGAATGACTTTAAATGTCATGTTTTCCTAAATGCATATGATTGTCATATTAAGATATATATTCACTGAGCTTGTTGTGTGCTCACTTCATTTCCTCCAATATTTCAGGTACAAAATCGAAAGAAAAAGGAAAAGCTAGAGAGTGATTGACACTTGATCCAGATCCCTATCTTGTTTATTTATGTATGCTTGGAAGAATGACTTATACACATTTTATTTTGCTTTGTATAATTATCACCTGACTATGTATATAATATCACATAGATGGGATGGGTTGTATGGTAATGAATTATAGTTGAATATGTTGGTTTGTGAAATACTTGGTGATGATGTATATAATTGTGTGATTAAATGGTGGATAGGATGGTTGGAATGGTTAGATGCATGCATGAGATAAATGAATGAATGAGATGAATATTGTGGATGATTATATATATATGTATTGGATTTGATTTGTGGTATATCAAGAAAAATGTGAGATGTTCAAATTTATGAGGACATGCTGTCAATTTTTTTTAAAAATTTTGTGAAATTATGTTGAGACTGACAGTGTATTATATACTGTATACAGGATATATACAATATATAGTATACTGTGCCGGTCATGACGTCAGCCTACGTCAGGGGCGTCGTGACATTCCTCCAACATAATAATATTAATATTATACATTTTTTACTTATAGCTTTGATATAAGTAATATATATAGACATATGCATAAGCATATATACATATGCATATATGTTACGTTACCTTATAATTGCATATATATGCATATAACATATATGCTTTCAAAGTAAAAAAAGTAAAACTTTTGAAGTATTATTATTATGATTCTTGAATTGCTTTCAAGACATAATAATAGTAATATATACATTTTATAACTAATTGTAAAGATTAGTATTATATCCCTTGAAATCTATTGGTAGGAAGTAAGATATCAAATGATGGGAATTGGAGACAAAAAAAAAAAAAAAGTGAATTTTGAGGATAAGCTAGGAGCCATCAAATTTTCCTAGGAAATTGGTTGAGGTGGCACTATCCAAATACCTTCAAAAATAAAGAAGAACTACGTTCAATACGTTTATTATTATTTGAAGGGCATGGAAGAAGAAAATAATGTGATGACATTATGTTTGGATCTACAAAGACCGAGTCACCGGAGGAGACATTAGGAAAATTTAGACTTGTATTAGTTTTTGTAATATGTCTATATGAACAACTACTATTTACTTAAACTTTCCTTGTATGCATGAGACCATGTTTGATGGGGTGGTGGCGAATCATAAGTTTTAATTATGGGCATACGTGGGGTGGAATAGGACATCTCAGGTATGACTTGTAATTAAGATGAGTGAGGAGAAATCATCCTATGGCCATGTTTGGCAATTATGGAAAAAGTTAGTTGATAATTTTTATCCTTAAATTCGAACAGTATGGGACGTACGAATTTGATGGATAACTGTTATCCGCTTGATATTTTCATCAATTGCGATGTTTGTTTGAAAAACTATAATTCACACCGCGATAACTTAGAAACAACTTGACCATAACATCGGTACTAATTCACTGAATATAGTGTGTTTTTACAAACAACTTTATGTAGTTTTGCAAATAAACTTTGAACTCATATATATATACATAGTCTTGCAAAACAAATCAACTGAGATTTACCTATTTTGAAACCTATATTCAGCAAATGGATTCAGATAAACCACATGCCTTAAACCTAGAAGCTAGGTGAGAAACCTAATAATTTAATCAGGAAACTAAAATAACTCTTATTTATACCGCAGTATGCCGATACAAATGCGAGGCCAAACTACTAATGACTCATTCCAGGCTTCGATGAGTGAGCTACCTGGGGATGCGAGGCGATCAAGAATAGAGACAACATTTACTTCGGAACAATTCACAGAAGACGCGAATACATTAGGTGGAGCACCCACAACCAATCCACCACCATCAAAGATGGGCATTGGGTCATCGATACAACCACTGACCGAGATGGAAAAATATTTCCAACGGTTCGTGGACTTCAGAATAAAAGAAGCTCAAGTCTACGTGTTGAGACTCAACCATTTCACGCAAATGCAGGGAGAGTAGAAGAGGATTATCAGACCAAACAAATAACAAAGTTTAAAAGATTGTAGTCGTTGACTTTTGAAGGAAAACAGATACGGAAACCGCTCAAAAGTGGCTAGATGAAACTTAAAAAATCTTTGAAGCTATGGGGGTTCCGGATGAGAGAAAGATTTCGTTTGCTGCATATTAATTGGTGGGAATTGCGCACAGTTGGTGGAAAATGATTAAGAAAGGTATGCTTTTTAATTTGGTTTGTTCTGATGTTAATTTAACTTCGATACCTAGACACACGTGGTGGATAGATTCTGGTGCAACAACTCACATCAGTTTGTCCATGCGGGGTTGCCCGAGTTGCCGAAAACCAAGTGACACTGAAAGATACATCTATGTGGGTAATGGCAAGACGGTTCAAGTTGAGGCAATAAGAAAATTTAGATTATTGTTAAAAATGGGTTCTTTGGATCTTGTTGAGACATTTATTGTACCGTCTTTTAGACGAAATTTGATTTCTATTTCTACTTTGGACAAATCTAGTTGTTCTTGTTCATGTGAGAATGAAAAATTTAGTTTGCTTTATGATTCAAAATTGGTTGGTTATGGTTCTTTATCAGGATATGATAATTTTTATTTAATTGATACAATTGCTTCTGTGGCGACCCCGCGCCCTGGACCACCAACCCCGCAGGGAGTGGCATGCGGAATGCCGGGGAGGGACGCTCGGCGTAGGCATCTCCGACCACTCCTCAACTCCCGTGAGGTGGTTGAGACCCTACGAGCCTTATCTCAAATAACGACATAATATCAAAAGGTACTAAACAAAACTACCCACCGTATTAATCATCAAAGACAAGAGATAATCCATAAAAATGAACCATAAATAAAATCATAATCCCTACAGTCCATTAAAATTGACATACACATAAAGTCCAAAATTGTGGGTACAAATAAAAACCGTCATATGCCCACATGGTCTATCTAACAAGTCTCAACTCACCCATACTACAATGTGGTAAGTATTATAATTACATAATCCAAAATATAATACTTCATAATTTAAAACACAGTTCAATCAAAATGCCTCTCAACTCACATCGAAGCTTTGGATTCTCTCGCAGTCAAGGCCCTCAAGATATAATTACTCCTTTGCCCTTATTCGGGACAAAAGGACCTGAAAGAGGAAAATGAGGATGAGTCAACGGTGCCCAGTGAATAGAATTCAAATATGCTATCAATACTCATCAATAAATATCATGTATGCATGTCAATGTGTAGCGTGATTAAAAGCTCATAACATATAGATATCAAGCATTTATAATAAGTTCGATGCAAGTAAAAGCTTATCAATTTGGATCCACATTCCACATGCATTGGGTTACTAGTGCACGTCTATTTCACCGTACCGTTGACCCCAATCATTTCATTTCCTAAAACCCTCCTATGACAATGTTAAGTCCCTCTATTAGCCAGATAGATGGGCCCAACCAAAGTCATAAGGTTTTCTCAAATCAATGCATCATTCAAAACATTAGAACACATTCATGCTTTCAACATACAATATATATAAGTGATATGATGACATAAAAGATATAATCATAAATGAAGTCTACTCACAACCAAGCCTCGCGAGAGTATTTAACCGCACACGATCACCAAACCGAATCAACCCAATCAAGATCCTGAAACATTCATCAATATCCTACCATACATCAATTTTTATGCTCAATCACATAGACATTACACATCAACCCTAAATCAGCCCACATATAAACAATAGGCCTAAATCCCATCTAATCCCATCATTCAACTCAAATCACATGACTTAGGCCTCTAATGCATAGTTCTCATTCATAAACCATTCTATTAATCAAAAATACTGATTTTCAATTCCTTAGGCATAAACATGCCCAAATTGGGTCACTTGATCACAAGTAAGCCTAACCCATGATATGGTCACAACCACCAAATCAGTAGCATAATCAACCCTAATCATGCTTAATTAAACATAAGTTGCATGAATTCAATGATTCTAGGCCAACAACATCAAAAGCCCTAAAATATGAAAATTTTCATACTTAGGCCATATTGCCGATTTACATTAGGTCACCATGTTCAGCCATGTATATCATTGATTTTGCATCATGGGTTCATCAACAATGGCAACTAGGTCAACATAGTTGACAAGCAAGCTATTTGGAAAGGTCTAAGTTCATATTCTAAATTTAGGTCTAATACAAGCAACCCTACCAATTCTTCATTTAATATTTTGTTCAGATGTATCAATCGACCAACAGAAATATGTAATCACAAAATCAACCGTACAGATTGAATTATGTGAAGAAACAAACCTTCTGTCCAAATATCAGCCCAATCCAACGGTGGACCGAAAAGATAAGTATATTTGATGAACAAGTCTCTAATTAGACAATTTCTCCTTTCCTGCTGCAAATACTCAAACTCATATGACTATATCACAAAAAATACTAAACGCATAAACATCTTCACCGTTCAGAATACGGAAATATCAGTCATAAACTACATACCCAAATTTGATATCCATCCAACGGTAGATTGAGGAGATCTATAAGTTTTAACGAAACGGCACGAGAAATCCAGACTTTCCGACCAGCTTTGTTTGAGAGGTTAGATCTCTCAAAAAAACCTCTAATCAAGATCTCCACCGTTAAGAATGCAGAAATATCAGTTGTACACTACATACCAAAATGTTATATCCATCCAACGGTAGATTAAGGAGATCTAGAAGTTTGACCGAAACGGCGCGAGAAATCCAGACTTTCCGACCAGCTTTGTTTGAGAGGTTAGATCTCTTAGAAGAAACCTCAGATCAAGATCTCCACCGACCATAATGAATAACCATAAGCTACGAACCAGTTCTTTGATGAAAACGTCGCAGAGATCTTCCTCCTGCAACTCCCTCCTTTCTCTTCTTCTTTCCTTTTTCTTTTTTTTTTTTCTCTTCTTTTTTTTCCTTTCTCTCCACTCACCTCTTTCTGGCACTTCCTTGATTCCCTCCTTGATTCTCTCCTTGATTCCCTCCACTCATTCTAGCACTTCCTTGAAGAAGAGAAGTGGGCATGGGACACTTGTCCACTTTCATGCACCAACCTTCACATGTGTTGGTCTCATACTACCCATACCAACCACATGTACTTTAACCAATCTCATGCTTCCATGTATTTTAAATGTCCAATCCATTTAATACACCAAATTTTCATTCTCATTTATCCTTTTATTCAATCAATCCTAACTCATATCAATTCATGGTTTAATGGGCCCATGCATAAATAATAACATATGCATTATAATTTAATTTAACATGACCCATATACAATTTATGATACACATATTTATATTCATTATCAAGCATCAACTATACAAACATTAAACAACCATCAAACAAACACCAAACATAACAAGGCAACGCATAGAGTTTGGGCAAAGTGCAATTGGGTTATGGGCTAGATGAAATAATTTTCGGGGCGTCACAGCTTTATTTAATGAATCCCTGCGATTAAGTACACGAGGTATCAAAAGAAAATCAACCAATGAGAATTCAACTGCGTTATGGCACAAGAAATTAGGTCATATCTCTAGACAGAGAATAGAGAGACTTGTGTCAAACGAAATTCTAAATCCCTTAGATTTCACAGATTTTGATGTTTGTGTTAACTGTATAAAGGGAAAACAAACCAACAAAATGAGATTTGAAGCCAACAGGACTTTGGACGTCTTAGAACTTATACATACGGATATTTGTGGTCCATTTATTACAGTTGCTTGGAATGGTCAACACTACTTTATAACATTCATAGACGATTTTTTCATATATGACTATATATATCTCATTCATGAAAAGTCACAATTACTGGATGTGTCCAAAAATTATAAGGCTGAAGTTGAGAACTAAATCAGTAAAAGGATAAAAAAAAATGTTAGATATGACCGTGGTGGTGATTACTATGGCAGATATGACGATTTAGGTGAACAACGTCCATGACCGTTTGCTAAGTTCCTAGAAGAATGTGGTATCGTCCCGCTGTACACTATGCTGGGTTCGCCCACTATGAATGGTGTTGCTGAAAGACGAAATAGGACGCTCAAGGACATGGTGAGGAGTATGATCAGTCATTCTACCTTACCAAAATCACTCTGGGGAGAAGCACTTAAGACTGCAGCTTATATCCTTAACAGAGTTCCAACTAAGGCGACTACCAAAACCCCTTATGAACTTTGGACGGGCAAAAGGCCTAGGTTAAAACACTTGCATGTTTGGGGATGTCCAGCTGAGGCAAGGCCTTATAGGCCTAATGAAAAGAAACAGGACTCAAAGACTGTGAGTTGCTATTTTATTGGATACTCTGAAAGATCCAGGGGGTACAAGTTTTATGATCCCACAACTAAGTCGATTTTTGAGTCAGGAAATGTCCGGTTCTCTAAGGATATCGAGTTTGCGGGGAGAGTTACAGTTAAAGACTTTGTCTTTGAAAAGGAATATGTTGATATTCCTACAAGTGTTATTGACATTGATCAGGATCTTATTCCTGACCTTGTTCAAGACACAACAAATCGAGACAATGTCATAGAACCTCCCATTCAAGAAATTGTTTCAGAAGAACAAACTCTAGCACCTCAAGAACCTATGCCATTAAGGAGATCCACTAGAGATAAGAGAAGAGCAGTGCCAGGCGACTACATTATATATCTCCAAGAACATGAGGTAGATACTAAAGTGATGGAAGATGATCCGATCAACTTCCGTCAAGCCATGCAAAGTTCTAACTTTCATAAGTGGATTGATGTCACGAATGAAGAGATTAAGTCCATGAAGGACAATGACATGTGGAATCTTGTCCCAGTACCAAAAGGTGTGAAACCCATTGGTTGCAAATAGATATTTAAAACCAAGAGGGATTCAAAAGGTGATGTGGAGAGGTACAAAGCTCGTCTTGTTGCAAAAGGCTTTACACAGAAAGAAGACATCGACTATAAAGAGACTTTCTCTCCGGTTTCTTCGAAAGACTCATTCAGAATTATAATGTCATTGGTGGCACATTTCAATCTTGAGTTACATCAGATGGATGTGAAGATAGCGTTTCTCAATGGTAACATTGATGAGACGATTTATATGGTGCAGCCAGAAAACTTTGTGTCGGGAGACCCAAAGAATGTGGTTTGCAAACTTAAAAAATCCATCTATGGACTCAAACAAGCATCTCGACAATGGTATTTCAAGTTTCATCAAGTGAGCATCTCGTTCGATTTTGAGATGAATTTGGTTGATGATTGTATATACCATAAGTTCTGTGAGAGCAAACGCATTTTTTTGGTTTTATATGTCAATGGCATCTTACTCGCCATCAACGATATAGGCTTATTGCACGAAACCAAAAGATTTCTAGCTAAAAATTTTGAGATGAAAGATCTTGGTGACGCCTCTTTTGTATTAGGCATTCAGATACACTGGGATCGCTCTCGGGGTATTCTTGGATTATCATAAAAGAGTTATATCGAAAAGGTTTTCAAGCGATATGGTATGCAATATTGCAAACTAGGTGATGCCCCTGTGGCTAAGGGAGACAAATTTAGTTTCAATCAGTGCCTTAAGAATGATTTTGAGGAAAAGGAAATGCAGAAGATTCCTTATGCCTTAGTAGTAGGGAGTCTAATGTATGCTCAGGTTTGTACTCGTCTGGATATTGCGTACATTATTGGGAACTTGGGCAGATATTTAAGCAATCCAAGAATAGACCATTGGAAAGTAGTCAAACGGGTCTTACAATACTTACAAAGAACAAAAGACTACATGCTCAAGTATCGGAGGTTAGATCAGCTTGAGATTGTTGGGTATACTGACTCTGATTTTGCGGGATGCCAAGATAGTATGAAATCTACGCCTGGCTATATCTATATGCTAGTAGGAGGTGTTGTCTCCTGGAAGAGTGCTAAACAGTCACTTATAGCCTCTTTTACAATGGCAACAGAGTTCATAGCATTTTATGAGGCATCCAATCACGGAACATGGTTGCTGAATTTTGTCACGAGGCTGCGCATAGTGGACAGTGTTGAAAAACCACTCAAGTTATTATGTGACAATAAGTCAGCAGTTCTATATTCCAACAATAATAGGAGCTCGACGAAGTCAAAACATATAGACATCAAGTTCCTGGTTGTTAAAGAAAAAATTCAGAGTGAACAGTTGTCTATAGAACACATCGGAACAAACTCCATGGTTGTGGATCCGCTTACTAAGGGATTGCCACCCAAAGTATTTCATGAGAACATTGCTCGTATGGGTGTCATGTCTATTGATGATATTCAGTTTTAGTGGGAGTTTATACTTTATATGTGTTTATGATATAGACATTTTTCAGTTATTTCTGTTTATGGATATTTTGAGGTTATTTTCTGCAGAAATAAAGTTTTGGTTTATTTACACTTTGATTTTTGTATGGTTTGATCTCACTAAGGTTTAAGGGTGGACTAGTTGGAAATAGACATGTTAAGATCACATTACATAAAATTTTCATGCTACACATCCACATCATGATCCATGTCATTCAGTTGTATCGACATACGTGACCATTGTTAGGTTGAGTTACGACAGTTGTAATAAAGACAGCTTTGATCCTATGTTGGTATGATTGATGGACCAGATTGGTTATAGATACATTTTGGTAATGACAACAAAGTTGAGCTCCTTCAGTTATTTTTGCAAAGCATAATTATAAAGCTACACGTATAGCCCAAGTAAGAGATTGTTGGATCATTAATCTAACGTTGGACTTATACATGAATAATTATGTACTACGGACTATCAAATAAAGTTAAGCCTAATTAAAAGTGATTTACTAAGTTTTAGATAATTTGGGCTTTAATGTATCTGATAGGATGTAGACCTTTAATGTGTAGAGACTTAAAGGATATTTTATATTTTTATGATGGGCTAAAATAGAGATGTTAATAAATAACATGAAAGTTATCTATAAAATGTGGTTATGGTCCTCAGATCACACGTATCATTATTATTATTCTATTTCTGACGTTCCATCATCAGACATAGAGCACAGAAAAAACCTAAAGGATTCTCTTGGGGAAATGTGTTGATCTGAAAGACAAATTGTACAGTTCTAAAGGGAATCGGTCATTATGGGCAGTGCAGTCTGAGGTACAAGGGTCCTGGTACTATCTAGTTGTGAAGAACCTTGGACGTGATTACAATGAGTAGAAATCTCAATCACTCGCCTAAAGTTTCAAGTACACTTCTGCTTTTAAT
Organism: Paratinospora sagittata; assembly: GCA_035771175.1. NCBI lineage: Eukaryota > Viridiplantae > Streptophyta > Magnoliopsida > Ranunculales > Menispermaceae > Paratinospora > Paratinospora sagittata. The sequence goes on along the minus strand of CM069596.1, from coordinate 25,894,367 downwards.
TTATTAATTCTTGTTTTTTGGTTGATAGTTTTCACCAAAAGAAATTCTCTAACATCCATTACTTCCAATCAATTGCATTTGCACCAAGTACTATATATATATATATATATTAATTATATTTCTCTCTTGATCTAATTCATGCATGAAAATATGTATAGCTGGCTAATTAATTATAATTTAACAATATATATTTGCATTAATATTAGGTTGTGTATGATTTTACTTAAAAAAAAAAAAGTTAAGTGTATAATTTTTTATTTTATTTTATCAACACCATGAAAATCTTTTTAGTGAAGGTATTATTATAATATTCAATTACATTGAATATAATAATTTAAATATTTTCAATGTAATTGATGTTAATAAATGTGGTATTTTTTACATAAATAATTTAAATTATACATTTAAAGAAATTATACAATATTAGTTTTGGTGTTGAGTTTCTTATTGTAACTTAACACACTTCTCCGATGATTTTCTTTTGCGACATCAAATATACTGTCAGTAATATATATTTTTAGCAATGGTGTCATGACGTCACTGTAAAATATGTCGCTAAAAATAGGATTTGGCGTATGTATTGAAGTTTTTATCAATAGGCGACGCGAATAATTTTTTAGACGCCAAATGACAATGTTTAGTAACAAAATTGGTAGTGTCGCTAAAAGTGTAGCTAAAAAGCAAATTGTTGGAGTGACAATATATATTTGCATTAATATTAATTCATTCTATATTTTTCAGTGGAAAGTGGTGGTGATGGGCTTCCTAACAAAGCTTCAACAATTACTTCGGTTCTAATCACTTAATTTTTATTAATTTCTTGTTCTAGATGTTATTTTCTTCCACAACTAATTAATAAATCAATGAATCAATTAATCTGACATTTGGATCTATTAGGTTACTATGATATTTGAAAATGTTGTTCACAATCTTCTGAGCACACATCCATTAGAAAATGTTCGTTAATTCGCTGAAGCACTCACCATGTAAGTATTATTATATATACACAAAATCTTAATTATACATATTAATTAACAATCTACTTGATGGTTGTTTTTTTTTTTTTACGACCTAAAATTTATACCCATGATGATGGTGAGTTGATGGTGTTTATTTTTTCTTTTTTCTCCCTAATAATGTGGTGATGTGATGTATTGCCACATCAGTTAAGGTATAGATTTAGGTACATATCTTGAGTCGTTTTTGCACTCCTCAAATGAGAATTATTTGAACATTACTTGGCTTGATTTACTTAATTGGCTTGCCATTCAAAAATCTAAAACATATTGAAAAACCATTTTTGCTTATTAATTTGTAGGTTGAAAAGGGTGCTATCCTTTACAAGTAGTAAAAGCTACCACATCACCTATTAAGAGAGACCAAATGGCAACGCAAGATCTTTCATCCAAGTTCTCACAACAGGTAATTAGTGGCAATTGTGCACTTTTTTAATTTGTAAAAACTCCAATGTACATTAACCTTGTTATTTTAACACTAATATACATTATTAATGCTACATTCTCCGGGTGAAGTGGAGGTGTTGGACTTCCTATTAAAGCTTCAACAATTACTTCTCACCTAGCATACTCTCAAGGTTCTTGTTAATTTTAATTAACTTCTACTTCCTAGATCTTTTTCTCTTCAACCATAGATTAATTAATCTACCATTTTAATGAATGCATCAGGTCACCATGATTGGAAAGACTGTTGATGATCTAAGGAGGATGCATCCACTTGCTCAAACAATCACCATGTAAGTAAATGTATTTCATAATATTGTAAAGTTTTTAATTAATTAGATTGTGACTGTTATTAATTTTCTGTATAGAACATTGATCAATTTAGGGAACGGAGGAAAATGTTGTATGAACAAGTTAAAGAAGCTACTACTGTTACAGCTCAAGGTACAAACTTATTTAATAATTGTTTACCACTTACTAATGCAACTTTAATTTGCATCTCTTCCCAACAATACCACCAAAGTTACCGAAACGAAGTCATTGAATTTGAAAAAACCTACTGCTACTGTTACCACTACTATTGGAAGAGGTAAAGATTCAAAGTTATTATTTGATTTTTTAAGTTCAATTATTAATTTGAACATTTAATTCCTCCTCATTCAAAACTTTGGATTACCATTCAAAAATCTATATTTATTCAACTACAAATCCTTCTTATTTGTAGATGAAAAATGGTCTATTTCTGTACCAGCTCTAAAACCTCCTGCATCATTCATTAATGAAGATGCATTGGATAACCAAATTCTTTCAACTAGGCTCTCACAACTGGTAAATAATAATTGTTCTTCTTTTATTTTTATTTAAATTTGTAACAAGTAATATTTATTATTGCATGGTTTTCGACTAACACCATTTAAATTCTTCCTTTGTGTTCAATGAAATGAAGTTGCAGAAAGATTATTTCTTCAGTGCTATCCCTAAGAGCTCTGCTTCCTATAAGCAAGTAAGTATATAATCGAAAGATAAGAATATCTTTTAGTTATAATTCAAACTCCACTTTACATAATGTAACCATCTCAGCTCCTCCAACCCAAAGAGTCCTCCATCTTTCATTGTTTTGCTGTCTACAAGAATTGAAGGAAGATACGAGGAAGAAAGAAGAATTCATCTAAAGCACCTCATGAATATTGAATTTATTTAGATGTAGAAAGAATTGTATAGAGTTTGAGATTTGATTGTGTTGTAAAACAATAATTTTTTTAATGGAATTAATGCCATTTTTTTCCATACATGTGTTTTTTTTTTTTTATAAATAAATCTTTCTTTCTTTCTTTGTGACAAGAATAGCTTACTTTGGCTGCCCTTGAAGGTGATAAAGTAATTTGCTTTAATTTGATATCTTCTTCTATTGTTCTACCATTCAGATATGGTATAATATAGAGATGAGGAATTGATGGTTAGTTCGTTAAGAATAGGGGTGTAATGGGTTGGGTTGAGTTGAATTAGATTGGAGCTAAAACTCAACCCAAACCCAAACAGTTTGGATTAAAAAAAATAAAACCCAACCCGAACCAAATTGACTTTTCAACTCAACCCAACTTTGGGTTGGTCATTCGGGGTGGAATTACTTATTTTTTTAATTTTTTTTTCAAGAAGATGGTTTGAACTTTAGAAGAAATAAAATAGAAAAAAAAAAAAAACCTATTGGTCTTCATTGAAGCAACAAAGAATACGAATAAGCATAATGAAAAATAAAAGTAGAAACAAAAAAGAAGCCCAAATGAAGAATAAAAATTGAAAAAGAAGAAGAAGAAGAAGAAGAAGAGAAACCTTAGGTACCTTAGGTTTGATTCAGGTTAGGTTGGGTCGAGTTCCAAGAGTGTCAACCTATGACCCAATCTGAATCGTTCGGGTTAAAATTTTTTAACCCAGCCTAAATCAAACACGTAGATCAACTCAACCCAACCTTTCGGGTTATGTTCAGCTAAATCGAGTTGGCTTACATCCCTACTTAAGAAGCACAACAATAATGCCAAAACAACAGAGAGAAGAAAAAGAAGAGCAACTATAAACAATTTACATTAAATCTTGACAAAACATATGATATTTCTTGGTGAAACAATTGGAATAGAAAGCTTAGGGTGCACCAACACAACACTAATATGGAAAAATAAAACGAAGAAACCGAAACAAACTGTAACAGCATACCGAAAATCTTGCCAAAACATTTAAGATTTCGTGGTAAAACAATTACAAAGGAAAGCTCTACTCATATGCATTGCAATAGCAAGCCCTATAATACAAACAATATTCGAGAGGGGCAAAAAAAAAAGAGAAAAGCATAAAATGCTACAACTTGCTCCAAAGATTAAGACGCAACTGTCCAAGTTAGCCCCTAGCTGCTAACACATCCAAGTGCCTCATTCTATTAGTTGGTGCAGAAGAAACATCTACCCAAGAATTATTCTTACTATTCCTCTTTACATAAAAAGAATTCTCTTGCATGTTTGGGACTTCTTCTATCATATAATTATTTTTGATGCCTACTTGCTGCAGATGCAACAGTGCAAGCATGCTTACGGCAACCAAAGCAGCATTTCCCAATATCCCACCCATTTGATCCACTTTAAGAAATTTCTTGGAAAAAGTAACACTTGATAGAAGAAAACGCAACAGAATGTTTGACCTCTCTCCCTCGTGACCCTTCAAGTTCTTGCCGGGTTTGCTTCCTGGAGATTGAAATAGATTTTCTGGTGAGACAAAACGGCCTGCATCATGTACATCTCCCACAAATGCCAGGGCTTCTTCAATTACTCTGTACTTCGTACCATGGTGATCGGCCAATCTCATTGCAAGAACAATGCGGCTCTGCTCTAATCTTGCAATCGCAGCATCTATTTCAGCTCGCTGTTGTAATTGTACAGTCTGCAAAAGAAAAATAAGTGAGTGAGGGAAGTAGTCCAAAAGAGAATAAAAAATATGCAGTGGAGCCAATGTTCTGCAATTGTCACATATATAAAAGTGGAAACTACATTAATAAAACCCAGATAAAAAATTATTCAAGGAAATTAAGCTATTGACATTTATTCTAAGGGCACATTTTCGCTATGTATATTTAGGCCTTTGACCTTGTTTTATAGTCATAATGATAGCAATCTACTTTGCGTACCCATTGCCTCAAACACACTAGCTCTTGGCCAGCCACTCACTCAGACTCGTGCACAGAATCTAAACATTCAACTATTTAGCTATGAGTATTGACATATTAGGATTCCAAAATAATGCTAAGGTTTATGGTTAGAACGAAACATGGCATTTTTTATGGAATGGAGAAAATGTTTAAACGATAATTATACAAGTAAACAGTTCTCAAGTTCAAATTGTTTGAGGAGTCTAGTTGTTGTTGTTTGTATTAGGCTAATATACAAGGTGTGATACAAGATGCAAAAGAGCTTGGGTTGCATGACATGTGATGACAAGCTCCAGAGTAAAAAACCCAAGTGGATTGAGATATACCTGATAGTTCAGATGATGACAAACCTAAAGACATGAAGGTGGACATGGCATGTGGCTGAATGACAAAGTACCTCTGAATTTGTCCAGCTAATGTTGTGTTGAGATTGACCTCCAAGCTTTACTAGCAAAATCAATCGAAGTGCGCAATCAAATACAACTCCCAACCATCCTTCCTTTTTGTTTTTTTTTTAACACATGCTACCCATCATTCAATAGTTCTCAAAGGAACAAATCACCAAATCTCTTCAAGTTCCAAAGTAAACCCAAATCATAAATTCAAAGTACAAGTGATTAAGAATAATCACACACCAATTTATTCCTCGTGTCGTCAAATGTCTTTACCACATGTACTTGGCATACGCAACTACCAGCGGCTCACAAAAAAAAACGTCTTGATAATCTAGAATGTTTTTGCACACCAAAAAAACAAAAAAAAACAATTGGTTTTTGTCTTTCTTTATGTGAAGGTTTAACTCCACATTATTCAATGCTCCAAGATGTTGCTTTCTTAAATGGCTCCACCAAAATTCACATACAACTCACGACTTCAATTGATGTGAGATTTTGGTGCTCCTCCTCGCCGCCTCAAGCAATGACACTTTTATGATCATGTAATCCAAGAGTCACGAACTAAACCAACTCATAAATCTCCTTGTTCAACGTCTCAAATACAAGGAAGCACAACTGTTGTTGACACGAACAACAAGCGTGCAACCCACAACGTCAATGCACAAAAACCAACCAACGACCCCCATGGCGCTACACGACACCACCACGGTGACAAACCTCATAACTGCAACTCCAATACCCACAGCAACAACTTCTTGAATCAGGCTTTGATACCATGATATAATACAAAGAAGAAAAAGAAGAATGCTAGGGTTTTATGATATTCAAAGCATAAAAAATTATAGCAAGAAATAATAGAAGTATATATAATGCAATACAAGAGAAGTGAAATTACTATACTACCCTTCTATAAGCTATAATATATATATTAGTCTAATAGCTTGATAATGGATGTCAGCAATATACTTGGATTGGGAAAGAAGATAACCTTTTGGAGAGTAAGCTACCTTAATTCCGAAGGAATAGCGTAAAGAACCCAAGTCTTTCATGTCAAACTGAGGTGCTAATGCGACCTTCAATGCTGCAATTCCATCATTATCATCACCAGTAATAATCATTTCATCAACATATAAAAGAAGAAGAATACGTCTTGCAGAAGTAGATCGAACAAATACGGCGGATTCATGATCACTAGGGCAAAAGTCAAGAGAAGGTGGACTATATGTCTTGGAAAAGCTGATTATTCCAAATGTAGCAGCTTCAAGTATTGATTTGTCTTCCTTTCATTTATGTCCTACTTCCTCTAACTTTTATTTGTGGCATTCTTGTCTTAGTCATGTCTCTGCTCCTCCTTTAAGATTTCTAGCTTCTAAAGGTACTTTAGGAAATTTGCAATCCCATGATATTTCTGATTATAGTGGTTGTAAACTGGCTAAATTTTCAGCCTTACCTTTTCCTCATAGCACTTCCACTTCTCCAGCACCTTTTGATTTGATTTATTCTGATGCTTGGGGACCATTTCCTACTGCCACAAAAGGGGGGGTCCAAATATTATGTTTCCTTTATAGATGATCATACTCGATATTGTTGGGTTTACCACTTTACCTTATGAAACGTCGTTCTGATTTCTCATAATCCATCAAATAGTATCCCTTTGTCGGACCCCACCTTGTACTGCACTATTGTTGGTAGCTTGGTTTATCTTACTATTACCCGCCCAGATATTGCATATGTTGTGCATGTTGTTAATCAGTTTGTTGTTGCTCCTACTACAGTGCATTGGGCTTGTTTTACTTCGCATTCTTTGACATCTTTGAGGCATTCTTTATCAGAGTCTTTTGCTTTCATCTACATCTTCTTTGGAGCTTCGTGCATACTCTGATGTTGATTGGACTAGTGATCATACAGATCGTAAGTCCACAATAGGCTTCTGCATCTTCTTGGGTGATTCTCTTATTTCTTGGAAGAGTAAGAAACAAACTGTTGTTTCCAGATCTTCTATAGAAGCTGAGTATTGTGTCATGGCATCTACTACCACTGAGATTATATGGTTGCGTTGGTTACTTGCAAATATGGGTGTTTTACTTACTACTCCTACTCCTATGTATTGTGACAATAAGAGTGCCATTTAGATTGCTCACAACTTAGTCTTTCATGAGCAAACTAAGCACATAGAGATAGATTGTCATCTCACTCGTCATCATCTCCAACATGGGACCATTTCATTACCTTTTGTCACTTCATCCTTGCAACTTGCTGATTTCTTCACAAAGTCTCACACTATTCAACGTTTCAGATTTCTTATTAGCAAACTCTCGATGCTTGTTGTAGCCACATCGTGAGTTTGAGGGGGGATATTAGGCTAATATATATATTACAGCTTATAGAAGGGTATAATAGTAATTTCACATCTCTTGTATTACATTATACATACTTCTATTATTTCTTGTTGTAATTTTTTATGCTTTGAATATCATCGAACCCTAGCATTCTTCTTTTTCTTTGTATTATTATCAGTATAATCAATTTCCAGTTGTGTTGCGAGTCATTTGTAGGAGCTCCCTATTTCTTGGAAGAAAGTTTGTTTTACTTGTACATTGTATTTTCAACTATCTTGGCCTATCTTTTGTATCTTTCTTTCCCCTTTTCAATGAAAAGAGAAAAAAATCTGAGAGATTGGGGTCAAAATAATGAGTACCCGGGTTTCATGAATTTTCCATCAAAATCTAGACGACCTTCTTGTTAAAGACACACAGGTAGTCCATTCAATGGAGCTTCGTTGCTTCACAACGTTGTTATTGGGGAATTAATATAATATCTAGATGACAAAAGGTGAAAACATTACATTATATAAATGCATATAGATTTAAACTACCAACACATGCTCCTAGAACGTTCTTATAAATTCAAAAGTACTTTTCAACTTACAGTTCAAAATAATTACAACTCCAACTTCAAATGCTTCATAATTCCACTAGGCTGAGAATTGATTTCTTTTTCTTTCTTTTCTTTCTTTTTAAAACATGTGTTGATTTTCAAGATGAATATGTGTTACACTATTCCCAACAATTGTTGAGTAAGGGGGGGAGGATTCTCATTATCTGGCTTCATTATGGCTTAGTGTAAGGAAACTAGTGAAGTGGTAAAGGTTTAGTGAGTGGCTGAGAGGGTGGGCTCCATTACTGGATGGTGTGTAATGCAATTCATGTCACACCCCGCCCGGACGGGCCTAAACCGGCTGGACGAATGCATTATAACAATAATCGAGTGAGCGAAAACACGATTAAGTACAAGTCTGATTTCATTAATTTCAGAATATATTTGTACATGAAATAGTTAAGGGAACTCCTCCCAAAATCCCCAATGAATAATACAAATGGTACAAAATGTGGGCCAAAAAACCTGCACCCAGTCCACCCTAATCTCCTGTGAAAAATTGGATAACAACGGGATGAGCTACACGCTCAGTGGGTAAAATAGTTCGTGAATATAACAATTAATAAAGTAAACTTCATAATCAAATATCATAAATACACATCAGAGCATCATAATCAATCCAACATGTATGTATGCATGAGTCTCGTATTGGTTTCATGATTGTACGTCGCCTGAGTTCACGTAAAGATGTCCCTCCCTAGGAGTAGTCGGGTTCTCATTGTACGTCCCTCCTCAGGAACGACGCTCTGGATTCACGTACAGATGTCCCTCCCCAAGAGTAGCCGAGTTCTCATTGTACGTCCCTCCTCAGGAACAACGCTCTGGATTCACGTATAGATGTCCCTCCCTAGGAGTAGTTGGGTTCTCATTGTACGTCCCTCTCCAGAGAAATATAATAAATAGTGAGCATTGCTTCTAACTATTCTATGAATCATAAACCACATACGTCCCTAGGTGGTGCTTATGTATGATGCCAATGCATGAACTGGTCCGGTCTTTACTTAACATTAGACAAGATTTGACAACGTCTGGTGATCCTTATCAGGGTCGGTATCACCACGTGCAAGGTTAGGACATTCAGTATTACTTGTATAAGCTGAAAGCTTTCAAATAAGACCAACCAGATCAGTCTCCAGTTGAGAGGTAAGACACAAGGTTTACTTAAATACCAATCGTCTAGAGCAGCACGCTGCCTCCCGTTCACTATTTAAAGTTATTGAGGAAAAGACTGAGTCTGGTTGAGCCAGATTGACCACTAATCTGGCATAGCAACATTGTAATACATGAACTCCAAATATACAGACATAAGTATGACAAGTATAAACATTATACGCAATAATGCAGTGTAAATGAATAGTAGACATAATGATAAATGAACGTAAACTTTAATAAAAGTTATAAGACACACAAACCTATGTTTCGTTCCCCACCTTCAGATAAAAACTCCTTCGAGAACCGGCGCCTTCAGCCGAGCAGAACCACGTTGCACCGCGAAAAGAGTCTTGAAAAGAGAGTCTCAAAAGAAAAGACAAAAACTCAAGATGAGTGAGAGAGAGAGAAGAAAAATCACAAGGAGAAGTGATTTTGGTGTGAGAAATGAGGAGGGGGGTTCCTTTAATAGGAAAAAAAGAGTGCCCGAAAATTCGAGCCCGGGCCTAAAGGTTCGGACACATTGCCCGTACGTTCAGGCACCTTGCCCGAAGTTCAAATTTTTTTTTTTTTTTGTGCAAACTTAGGGTATTACACTCTACCCCCCTTAAAAAGATTTCACCCTCGAAATCAATCAAAGTAGTCATGATTGCTATCAACGTGAGATTCACCGCCGTCGTCATTGTTTGGTAGCTCAGGGTAGTGCCTGTAACGTCCCTGAATAGCACTGTGGCCGGTGGAATCCTCAACATCATAAAACCACGGAGAGCAAATGGAGTCGGATTCGTCCTCAGATGGTTCCGACCTTTGCTTAACAGATGGTGATGTAGGGCTCTGCTGGTTGCATTGTTTAAGGGGAGGTAGGTTGAGCGGTGGGATGCTTTTTCGTGTTGTCGCTTGAATCCGGCCGCCTGGCAATTTTAGTAGAAGATCCTGCCAAGATGAGGGCACGAGATTGTTTCGGGCAAAATTGTTATGAAAAAGCCATGTACGCTCTAACGATAAGGATCGTTGTCTATGGGGCGATGAAGTTGGTGATGCAAAATAGTTGTGACTTGACTCAGATCCTGAAGGAGTCGCCACCGGTTGCCAAAGAGGCCATTGCGTGTGTGCATCACTACATCCATCGGTATTATATTTAGACATCTGCATAGTTATTTAAGTGAAACGATGTATTAAGATATTTGTAAACAAAGTTCCATCATTTTATTGATAAGTGAAATAGTACAATGTATCACATCATCAATTATTCCTAGAAAACAATTCAGGGTATTTCTGTTTAATTGTTGCTTTTAGTTCCCATGTTGCTTTCTCTTCTCCGTGGTGATCCCAGAGCACCTTTACAAATAGTATGGTACGTCGCCTTAGTTCTTGAGTTTTTCTATCCAGAATCTATATCGCGCATGCTCGAACTTCAATTTTTTTTTTTTTTTTTTTTTTGTGCAAACCTAGAGTATTACAATTCAGGTGGATAACTTGTCCTCACTTAGCTATTTTGTGCAGTTGTAACTTGCAATTGAGCTTATCTTATTAATGAAAATATTTACTGTTTCTTGTCAAAAAGAAAAAAAAAATGTTGAGTAAGACCAAAAAACAAAAAGATGAACGAAAAGGGAGACGATAGATTCAATACCAAGGATCTTTGAGTTTGATTTACCTAAGCAATGGCGTGAAAGAACTGCTCTTCAAAAACAAAGTTTCCTTCAAGAAACTTGTTTTAAATTAATGGATTCTTTACACATAATTAGTAACAATAAATAAGAATTACAAAATAGAAACATCATATAGTTTATGCTACCAACACCGACATTACTGTGTGTTTTCACTTCCAAAACTAGATCAAGGTTCAAGGATTATGAGACAAACATCCTCGTTTGCACGAAAGTAGGCAAGGTACACTTAGGCTTGAGACAAGTGCATATACCGTGCCTTAATATTGCTAAGGAAAAGTGCACTACTTGGGAGTGCACCTCTTTGTGCCTTGGTGCACATAATTTGAGGTAGTCAATGTTCAGTAATAATTTTCAATTTCAGGCACTATGCACTAATCACATATTAGACAAATGTCAATGCAATTACTGAAAACAGCTTGTTCTATGTTAAGAATTTTTCATTATAATATTCATCTACTTATTACATGCTTTCTTTCCACCACGATCACATTTCACATAATTTTTTTTAACATCTGTTATTCAAGTGGAGGTGTCTAGATGAGTCAACCAATCACTTTTCCCATTTTCTGAGATTAGTTTATACTGGGCATCAAGGGCCTTTGGTGCTTTTAAGGTCTAAACTAATTTGTAATAATTCCATATGTGGAGGTTGTTATCCTTTGAAATGTTATAGAAGATGAATACATTAATCTCTCAAGGATTGGAAGATGAACATCAAGCAACTAAAAATTCCAAAGAAATTCTATTCCGTATTTTTTAAAGCAATGGTCTTGCTAATTTTTATCAGAGCCAATAGAGTTACTACCCTTGCAATTTTATGAAACTTATAGTTGAAGAGGAACAAAATGGTGTTCAAAGGATTGAAAGAAGATAAACATCACAGAATTAATAATTCTATGGGAATGGTATTTTGCTGTCCCAAACCATTTCAAACTCTTGGGACCTATTTTTAATTTCTTTCATGGCCAATCCACAAATGATCAAACTCCATGATCTGCAGATTCTGTCTATTTTAGCATTTAGAGCCCATTTAGTTGGGTGATAGAAAGTCCAACTATTTTTTTTCCAAGTAATCATCGTTTTTTTGCATGTTGGTTAAAATAAGCTATAAGCGTTTGGGAAAAGCTGTCACCCCCTATCTTTTATCTCCGGTTATAGGATTAAAGTTCTTTACAACCATCTATGGTTTAAAAGAAACTCATTAAGTATCTCGCCAAACAGGTTTTCAACAACTTATCTATCAGGTTTTTTTAAAAAAAGTGTTTGTGCATAAGCTATAAGCTATATGCTGAAGTTGTACCAAACAGGCTCTAAGTAGGTTCTAATTCCTTGCTATTTTCTTTACCCCCATCATATGCAATTAAACAACTACTTCTGTGCCTAACCGTAATTGCATACTACTTCTCAATCAACATTGAGAAGCATGAAATGCATACCAAATTTTTAGTATGAGCCCGCCAAATTAAAGTTTTTGCTAATTATACACCAATGAGTATCAAATAAGTAAAAAGAAGCCTTCCTCATCCCCTCTCTGCCCACACTAGCATCAATCCAATCACTTCATCACATAAACCAGTTAAAGCAAACCTTCCCCATCACCCCATCCAAGCTTGGTTCTCTTGTTGTATACTTGTATTAATCACTTGACAAGAAATTCTGCCCATCTAAGTATACTTAACTTCCCCAGTGACTAGTTGGTCTTGCTTCCTGCCCATAGTAAACAGCCCCTTATAACAATTATGTCCAAACTCTAGCATCCGACGTGTAGCACATCATAACCCAAGCCATGTTACTAAAATCATAATTTTTATATTAGTTTGTGGTTAGTAAAACATGGTTTGCAATTGGGATTTTTACTAAATTGTGTAAAATTATTGAAATTCAGTATAACCTAGTAGCTATCCTAATACATAACGCTTTTACTGATCAAATAAATAAAAATAAACAAAGAAAAAAGATACATATAATGGTATCCAAATTCCTATGGAAAAGGAAATGATTCACCATTAAGATAAATGAACATTGAGCTTAGCTTTTAATCTATAAATCACTTTTTCAGTTTTTTCACAAGGTTACAAATTACAGAATGAACTGATTTTTTGTGACGATAACCTCTCATCAAGAAAATGACTCCTCACAGAATCAGCTATTGATACCCCAATGCCCTTGCGAATGTGTATAAATATGAAGTCTGGATAAATCCATAGGAAATTTCATATTAAACAAGCATCTGCATCTTCCTGATATATTTCTTCAAGTTTGTGAGGCTAAATGCAAAATGAATTATCAAATTACCATTGAAGAAACTGAAAATAAACAGAATAACAACCAAATCCAAACTCAAATGATCAAAAACTCCCAATCGAATGTAAAGCACAATCCATCCTCAAACCAGTCAGCTACCAAACAACTAATATCAAAAGGAGAAAACTCAAATCCTCAAAAAGTTCTAAGAACCAAATAAACCCTAAAAAACCAAAAAGAAACACTTACATGGAAAAATTCAAGCTGATCCTCGAAATTCTCAAGAGCAGTTCTAATAGCATTCAAACTCTTGGCCTCGGCAACCGCTTCCTCATCACCAATCCGAAGATCCTTCACGAAGACGAACCCGCACCGACCGTCCTCTCCATCACTACAATGCGGCTTCTTCTTCTCATCGTTGTGATCACCTACCGAGAAGTAAAGCTTTTCCGATTTCTTCAAGGTTTTGATCGAATTCAGGAAATGCGATCTCGAAATCGCGTGAATTGCGTCGCTTAGCTTGTCGTGAATGTCCCAAATTCTCTCCAAAAGCACCTCGATCTCTTCCATCTCCATCTCCCATTTCATGATATCAAACGATTCGACAACGAGAGTCGAAAATTAGGGTTTTTAAGCAAGAGAAGAAATGCGCGCGCGAGAGAGAGACGCAGACAGAGACAGAGACAGATACAGAAAATGAGGTAGAAGAAAGAGAGGCTGTGTTGTGTTGTGTTTCGGAGGTAACAAGAGTGTGGGGCCTACTTAGAAGCTGAGGTGCGCACGTTAAGGATCATTACTGGGTGAGGGGGAGAATTGGTCATTGTAATAATTCAACCTAAAGAAATTTTAAGTAGCGGTGCAACCGGTTGAGTTGGAAGCCGTTAGAGCTAAAATTCATTTTAATTCAAACATTTCAAGTTAAAAAAAATAAAATTTAATTTGAACTAAATTAGCTCTTTGAGCATAAGCTTAACTTAATTCAAACAGTTTAAGTTAAAAATAATAAAACTTAACTCAAACTAAATTAGCTCTTTCAATTCAATTTAACCTAACTCTAAAACCAAAACTTTAATCTAGTTTGGGTTGGATTAGGTTAATCTTTCAAATTGAGATTGCTTGATTTTTAAAAAAAAATTTCAATAAGATGGCTTGACTTTAGAATAAAAAAAAATACCTTATTTTTAATTGTAGAAGTAGAAGAAGAAGAAGAAGAAACTTTAGGCATTTTGTGATTTAGTGGCTTTTGAGAATAAGTGATTTAGGGTTAATGTTAGGTTCAATTAGTGGCTAAAGGGAATAAAAAAATTTAGGATTAGTGTTAGATTAGTTCGGGTTGGGTTCCAAAGATGACAACCCATGATCTAACTTGAATAATTCGAGTTAAAATTTTTGAACTCAATCAAACTCAAATCAATTCATTAGGTTACGTTAGTTTCGGTTAAGTTGATCGAGGTAGCTTAGATACCTAATTTTATTTAAAAAATTAAGCACATGTGAAGTGACTTTATTAAGAACAAAATTTAAGTTTTATAAATTTTTTATTTCCATTAAAAATACTTATTGTAATAAAATTAAAAGTTATACTTCTTATTTTCATGATAATGGTAGAGGCACATAAGAACTAAAATAACATAAATAAAAATAATTAAAAATATATATATAACTAGATATCAACTAGCCTTTAATAAACTAAAGTGAAGAAAATAAAATCATATAAACGACCTATTAATTGAAAAAGAACTTGGTTAAGTTAAAGAATAAAATAGGTAATATATTATATTTAAAAGGATAAAATTGTAGTGGGCAGTAATTAATCTTAAACTACAATCGTACCCATTAGATTACTATATTGTATTTTAAGGTTAAAAAAATAATAATAAAGCCATCATGAAGCTTTTATTTTATTTTATTTTTTTTTTGAAAAAATGTGTTAATATTATTGTAATTAATTCTTTAAGCTGAGAAGATTCTTTCTTCTTCTGTGTTTTTCTGTGGGGCCTACGTGAAGCAGAGGTGCGCACGTTTAGTATCATTCCTTGGCAGGCGTTATTTAGTGAAAAAAAGAAGAAGAGGGAAACGAGATTTTCAAGCGGTCTGTTATAACGGAAACGGTACTGCTGTGTAAGTAACCACTGTCTCGTTAAGACTATTTTTTATTTTCCATTTTATCTTTTTTATTCTTAACTTTTTTTATATTATCTTCACATTTTTAAATAAAGTATGTAATTATACTTTTTGATAAGTTTAAAAAGGAATATTATTTTCCGTGAAAATAATTATTCATTAAATTTGTTATGGTTTATTTAATTAGAAGATAATTCACGTACATAAAAAACTTTTTATTCTTCAAAATTAAGAATATAACCAGGACACTCCTCCTGAGTAAGGTCCACTACAACACGTGAGGTTTTCTCAGTCTATACATTATCATATTTTACTGTAAGTACAAATTTATGATTCTATGGGCTACCTGATTTCCTGCTCAAGGGATAGCTTAGATAATCATGTTTAGCTACCATTGCATTAGTTGTAATTTGTCCCCATCCAATTCGCCTTCTTCGTTGAAGCAATGTTCTTGTGATACTTTGGTTGTTTATGATATCATTAGAATCTCCTTTTAATCATTCAGTGGTTTTGCTAGGCAAAGCTTCAACTTATAGCTTTTAGTTTATGAAAAAATAATTATTGTAAAAGTATTTTTAAAAAAGTTATTCGTACCCTATTTGATGAATTAAACAAAAAGTGATTTTGAAAATTATGAAAATGTTTGTTATAGCTTTTAAATAAGTGTTTTTCTTGTGAATTTATAAATTTGCACTTATGACCTTGTTTGGTAGAGATTCTGCTTATAGCTTTCAATTTATAAAAGACTGTTATTTGGTTTTGTAACACCTTCGTTTTTACTGATTTTAAAAAAAAATTAATTCTAAAATTTACTTCCTATTACCAATCTCTATGTTTCAGAAATCTTTTTCCAATTTTTTCATTTCTCTTTTTCAAAATAATGTCTTATTTTTAGTTCTAAATTGCATAAATTTGTTATGATATATATATATATATATATATATCATAACAAATTCTATCTCGCACTCTTCTCATGTCATTATCGTCATTAATTTGTCTTAGACCATGATGAGCAGTATTCGTCACTTCTGGATTTTCATGATGAACGTAATCAGGGTTAATGTCATATGCGTGAAATTGAAAATCTACAATAGTCTATTTTCGAATGAAATTGTGAATAGTCATTGAAGCAAATACAATTTCAATTTGATATCTAATATCATAAGAAGGCATGTTGTGAAGGATGTGCCATTTTTCTTTCCATACTCCAAATATTCGTTCAATAATACACCTTAATGAAGAGTGAGTTTGGTTGAATTACTCCTGCGCATTTTGAGGTAATTGACCATGTCTAAACTCCTCAAGGTAATATTTTTCTCCTTTAAAAGGAGCAAGATATCCCTTCATATTTGGATATCCAGCATCGACCAAATAAAATTCACCTTTACAAAAATAAAAATTAATATAATAACAAAAAATTAATATGAGTGATTAAATTAAAGATATTAGAAATATACCATCATGAGGAAGTGAAAAATGTAGTGATCCGTCTCGAATAGCATCTAAGAAAATTCGAGTGTCATAAGCACTTCTTTCCCAACCAGCCCATATAAACGTGAAACACATATCAAAATTACAAACAACCATTATGTTTTGTGTCAGATAGCCTTTTCTACCAATATATGGAACATTTTCAGATTCAAGTAAAGCTACACGGACATGTGTTCCATCAATTGCCCCAATGAAGTTCTATCCACAAATTAATAAAATTAGTCAAACAATAATAATAACTAACAATAAATAAGTCCCAACAGTTATGTATATACCTTAAAGAAAGGACAATATCTTGAATTTGTAGAAATGTAACGATGCACACCATCACTTTGGCTCCTAAATGGTTTAATCCAATCAATAGCCATCTTTGTTATAGCTCTCGGTACATGATGAAAATACTTATGCATAGTTTCACCAGAATGTTGAAATCTTTCTTGAATCGTCCTATTGCCAAGTCTATCCCCAATAATCATAAGAAACATTGCTACTTGTTCTTCCACCCTAATTCTTTTACCATGTGCCAAGTTATATTTTTCTTCTAATAAAATGCATAGTTTGATGAATACATCTTTACTCATTTGAAATTGTTCTTGGCACCGTATTGGATTACCGTTTAATAATTCGCACAAAAAATTCCATCATGTTAATGGAGAAGTCCTACAAGGCTCCTTTGAAATATAATTCAATTCATAAATTAATTCAATCGTAGAAGCCAATTGTTGCATGATCTTTAATTTATCGACTTGTGTAACCGCAACTTGATGATCACCTAAATCACATTTTTCTTCCATTTGAGCTTCTAACTCATCATCACTTTCCAACTGCATTTTAATCTAGTAAAATTATACATGTCATCATTGTATAATAAAATGAATATAATGAACAATAATGATCAAATTCAAAAAAATAAATAATTTATTACACAAATAGAATTAAACAAAATATCCATTAAATATTAGTCTTTCCAAGTCTCATAACATAAATGAGAACAAATAAACATAATTTTATTCCATAAAAGAAATTTCACTAAATGGGATAAGTTTAAACATTCATTATTCAAAAATCTAAAATGAAATAAAAAACAATAAACAAATTATTATCTAAATCAAAGAAATAAAATCCTAAACTTCGAGAAATCCTCCCTTAGTGATGAGCACCAATATTAAGCAAAAATAATAAACGTTGTTCTTTCATACGTTGAAGTCATTCCAAACGAATATTATCATCAGGCATCTTGCCAAACAGTTCTCTATATTGACGTCGAGCGAAAAGCTCAAGTGCAACCATATATAATTCATCACCTCATGTTATCCCAGGAAGCTCCTCAACCTTTTGCAGCACTTCTTCAATGGTACAGCCAGGAGAATCAAGTATGATTGGTTGGTTGATAGAACTTTGCATAGTATCAATAATGCTCTCCAAAGCATTTGATAATTTCTTGGCTACTGATGTTTTTTTCACCCTTTTATTCGTATTAGTGCAATCAGATCTTGCCCTCTGAGGTCTATCAAAATTATCTTCATTATTCATTGTACAAGAGTTGTCTCCATTTCAATCATCATTATCAACTCCTTTCATGTGCCCAGGTAAAACACCAAAAGATGGATCCCAAGCATGTCTTCTAATTTGTCCTTATGCTCCAAACCCCTTTCACGAAATTTTGTAGCATTTGGAAATTTCTACAATGATTGGGTTTTGAAATCAATCAAAATCAACAACATAGCCTATAAATGAAAGGGAAACATTAATCTACTTGGTCTAGAAAAAAGAAATAGATCATAATTCTAGCAACATGAAACATAAACTGATACAACGACCTTGCCTTTGCTTTTCTATAACTTGTAAAACAAAAATCTTTTCCTTTGAGATTCAACTTGAAGCATATGTACATATTAGCATAAAAAAATATTTCGACTTGAATAACAATGAGATTTTTGTAGGTTTTGATCATAGAAATAGTTCCTACTTATGAGCCACTCAAATCTTGACTTCCAATAAAAACATAAATTGACTGATTTGAAATCATCAATTAAAACATAAATTGACAAGCATTTTTTGTTTTTGTTTTTTGGCAAAAGAACTTGTGATTTCATTTTAACCAAATATATCGATAAAAAATTATCAACAATTACAGACACAAAAAGCAACCAAATTAATAGCTAAAACAAGAATCAACTTACTCGAGAGTACTGGGTCTCTCTTTCGAGCCGCATAAACAACACAACACATCAGTTAAAAAAAGTAGAAGTAAATCTTAACACTAATTCAAAAAAAAAAAAAAAAAACAAGATTCCACTAAAAAAAGATGATTTGGAACAAAGATCAGATGAACTCAATGAAAAAAAAAATATAGAAATCGAACCAGATTTGATGTAAAATTGAAAGAAAAAAAAAGATTGGATTTCTTACCTCAAAAACCAAAACGGAGAGAAATTGGTGGAGAAAAAGTCTTTTTCTTTGATCTAGGTTGTTTGAATAAAAGAATAGAGAGAGAAACAAAAAGGCTTACTCTTGTTTGGTGGAGAAAGAGAGTCTTTACGATCGAATGAGGTGAGTTTACTCTCGTTTTGCTTGCACTAACAGAGGTGAGTTTCATTCTGGTTGCACTTTCTTCACCAACAAGGAGTTGGAACCGTTATTTGGCAAGGGTATAATAGTCACCTCATTTTAAAATCGCAGAAGCTGAGTGGATAAGCTAGCCCTAGGTAGCTTCTCCAAATCGCAAAAAATTTGCGATTCTGAGCAGTTAGCGATTCTCCGGGCTCCAAATCTCATATTTTGGAACAAAAACAGTTGAGAAGTTGTTGTATCGCGGTGCCAAACATGGCCTATATATAAAAAAATAAAATACTCTTATTTGGCTTATCTCCTTTATTTTTAAAATTTAAAATTATAAATTAATTTTTGTTACACCCAAAAAGAGATAAAGGAAAGAATGAACAGAAGGCTTAAAGGTAGGTCGGGAGCTACCCAGACCAGATCAAGAAAGTCCTCCTGAGGCCGAGGACAAGTGCCCTTGGCTACGACTAAGGACACCCGCTCAGCAGTGGCCGAGAGCATCCCTTCGGCCACGGCCGAGGGCATCCCTTCGGCCCCGATCGAAGATTCCTCCATTGCGACTAAGACCATACCACAACCAAAGGGAGTTTTCCTGAACCCAATCCACTGAAATCGTGCGCTCGATCAAACCACATGTAGATCCCAATGCACAAAATCGCTAACCAAATCTTGATAAGGAAAGGGCGCGAATCATTCCTATGACGGAAAACAACATTAAAAGCGGGGGATTTCCCTCCTCGACTATAAAAAGGGGCCACACTCTCTAGGAAAAGGTATGCTCTAAACTTCCAACTCTCTACACTTGTATTTTTTCTCCTATAGAATTTGTTGGACCAGTTTCTCACCCTGCCAAGCTGGACAACGCACCCTTCGCTGTAACGCTCGGATCAACGTGGAAAAACTCCAGGTTAGCATGTTGTAGTACTGACCTGGATGAGAAGTTAGCAACCTTAAACGACACCAAAGTCCACAAGTTGCTAATCAACGGGGGAAGTTTGGTAAACATCTTGTTTAGTTCAACCTTTTAGCATATGAACATTCACAATTCTTGCTTACAACCTTCTATAACTCTTTTGATTGGGTTTATCGGTGTTCCGTCAACCCTAATAGAATGATAACCCTACCTCTGACAATAGGAGACTTCCTGTTCCAGTCAACGGTCATGACCAATTTCCTAGTTGTGGACTGCCCGTCCATCTTCAATGGGATCATTGGGCGTCCGACCCTTAACGCCTTAAAAGCAGTCGCCTCAACATATCACTTGACCATGAAGTTCCCTGTAGGAGAGGAAACCAGGATCGTGCAAGGTGACCAAAAGGAGTCGAGGGAGTGCTACGCTCTAGCTCTGCGGAAAGGAAGAACATAACCAACCGCCGACAGACGTGCAATGGGACAAAATGACCAAGGGATCGGGATATGACAAACCCTTACAGATTGGAAGTCACACTTTTCTAGCAATGTGATGTATTAGGGACTAATAAATAAAAACCTTAATAAGGTCCAACGATGTACTTGATGAAATAAATAAATGATTTATTCACAAGATCCAAACATCCCAACCAAGTGCTTTGTGTTAGTGTGAAATGTACAACCCAAATAGCAAAGGCCACATGCCAAGTGTGCAGTACACCCCAAATAGCAGAGGCCATAGGCCAAAGGTGAGTTGTATACCCCAAATAGCAGAGGCCACATGCCAAGTGCGAGCTGTACACCCCAAATAACAGAGGTCACAAACCAAATGTAAGTTGTACACCCCAAATAGTAAAGGCCACAGACTAAGTGTGAGTTGTATACTCCAAATAACAAAGGCCACAGGCCAAGTGTGAGCTGTACACCCTAAATAACAAAGGTCAGAGGCCAAGTGTGAGCTGTACACCCCAAATAGCAGAGGCCAAAGGCCAAGTGTGAGTTGTACACCCAAAATAGCAAAGGCCCAAAATAGCAAAGGCCATAGGCCAAATGTGAGTTGTACACCCCAAATAGCAGAGACCACATCCCAAGTGTGAGCTGTACACCCTAAATAGCAAAGGCCACAGGTCAAGTGTGAGTTGTACACCTCAAATAGCAAAGGCCACATGCTAAATGTGACCTATACTCCCTAAATAGAAAAGGCTATAGGCCAAGTGTGAGCTGTACACCCCAAATAACGAAAGCCATAGGCCAAATGTGAGCTTATACCCTAAATAGCAGAGGCCATAGGCCAAGTGTGAGCTGTACACCCCAAATCAAGTGTGAGTTGTACACCCTAAATAGCAAAGGCCATAGGCCAAGTGTGAGCTATACACCCCCGATAACAAAGGCCACAGGCCAAATGTGAGTTGTACACCCCAAGTAGTAAAGGCCATAGGCTAAGCATGAGTTGTACGCCCCAAGTAGCAAAAACTACGGATATCTATGAGCCCAGCACCTCAAGACAATGAAGGTCGCGACCCTTTATACGCAATGCAAGAGTAAGGATAGGCATCAAGGAATGAAACGACCAAAGAGCCTCGACCGGTGTCCTCGCGAAATCATCCGACTAATAGTAATGGGATGACAACGACTCTTCGAAAAAAGGCCAAAGCTGATCGCGAAGGAACTAGCTCAGCCCCAACATAATTAAGGGATAAGTGGTAGAAATACTAAAACACATGATTAAACATGCTCACACACTCAATAGAGATCACTTTAGTAAGCACACAACAAAATTAAATTAATAGTACAAATCCACAGGCGCCAATAATTATTACGCCACCAATTCATCAATAGAGTTGGGCTAAAAACACCTGACCTATTAAACAAAACCAGCACACAACCAGAATAAAACATATTTTTAACCAATGAAAAATAA
The DNA here is from genome assembly GCA_035771175.1 of Paratinospora sagittata. Classification (NCBI taxonomy): domain Eukaryota; kingdom Viridiplantae; phylum Streptophyta; class Magnoliopsida; order Ranunculales; family Menispermaceae; genus Paratinospora; species Paratinospora sagittata. Next base: position 25,872,312 of record CM069596.1, on the reverse strand, counting down.
AAGCTTTCATGACCAAGGCCTTTAATTGTCGCCCCTCGTCCTTGCATAATCATCATTTAGGAAGCTAAGATCCCATTTCAGACGAAGATGCACGATCTCCGACCTCAAATCCTTCATGCCTTCATCCGCTTTGTCACGTTTCACTTCCAGACGGGCTGTAGCAACATCCTTCTCACTCTCGGCAACCTTGGCAGCATGCTCCTTGGCCAACCTTCGTTTCTTGGACAAGCATTAGTTGCAATCGTCCTGCACCTCCCTCAATCTCACGTTCGACTTGTCCTAGGTAATGCTCATTGCATAAGTCACTTGCAAACGAATGACACAGGTTATAATCCCAAAAACCAAAGTCATATGAAAACCAACAAGTAAATGAAATCACTTGAGTGAGTTGAACAACTGCATCATCCCACAAAGGGTCTAAGTCTGATCCCTAGATCTCCTGAGCCCTCCCGCTCTTGATGCTTACCTTGGTATTTCGGTTCACGTACTCAACACAGTCTTCAACCTCCTCCATAGAAATAAGATCCTTAGGCCCAGGACAATGAGCCTTCTTCTTCTTTTGAGGAGAAGAACTCGACAAGGCTTTCTTTTTCCTTTCCCTGATGACGGAGTTGGGCTGCACATAGGTTCAGAGAGCAGCGGATCAGAACCAACCCTGCTCGATTGAGCGAAAATGGGGCTATGAGACTTCCAAACTAACCGTTGTCGAGCAAGCAACAATTTATCCTCATTTGACACGGGTGGAGATGGAGCCTTCCTCAACTTGGATGGAGGACGATCAGGAATGGCTGAAGGGTTTGAAGGGCCAGACACAAATGTAACACCCCAATTTTCACCAAATTACAAAACTGAAGTGTTACATTATTTGGACATCAACTCCGATCTTTAAGCAATATTTAAAATTTATTAGAATAATTATAAAAATATATATGGTATAGTTTACACATTTTTATGCAGCGGAATTTATATACAATCTCCTAGATCAAAGTTGATGTCTGCTCCACATGCTTCACGTGCACGAGATCCACATAGCATTTTCATATCCTGAAAAATATAAAGTGGTGAGCTAAAATCCCAATGGTCATACCCAATAGTTCTCACGCATTAAACCTATCGATAGTATATAATTCAACCATAACAAATACGCATCACAAATGCAACAATTATAACATTAAAATTCACATATATGAAAAGCACGTGCACACGAATATGTATAGAACGCATGTACACGAATAATTTCTTTTGCACTAAGCAGGATAAATCAAAACTTAATGATCGCATTTAACACATAACATGAGCCAATCACACCCAAATTCATATGCAAAAATGAGTAAATAATGTAGGATAAATACAACACTATGAAAACGAGTAATACGAGCAAATCTCGGGAATCATCCCACCTCTTACATTTATCCTTCTATACATGAAAATCAAAATGCTACGGAGCCTAGATCAAGCTCGCGGACACAACGAGCATTTCCTTCTTTCTCCCCTTCTTGCTTTCTCTTCTTTCCTCTCTTTCCTTTCTTGGAGCCCACGGCTCCCTTTCACGGGAGATGAAGCTCAAGATGAAAATGAGCTTCAAAGCTCATTTGTGAGTTTTAAATAAGCGTAGGCATGCTTGGGAAGCAAGAAACGGTTCTTGCTTCCCAAGTAATAAAAAATCTTATTATTTTATAATATAATATATGCTCATTTATTAGTTCAAATAATATATGCCCCTGAACTCTTTAATATTTACTTCTTACATTTAGATATGTACCCATATACATGTTATAATATCCATTTATGTCCATACATGAATATATATATCATTCTTACTCAAAGTTATGCTTTTAAATTAGCCCAAATGATTAAGCCTCATCATTCCAGATAACCCTTTTCATTATAGTTTATTTAATCTACATGGCCATTTTAATACTCATGCTTGACCCACATATATTATGTGGTTTATAAATACGATATACCTTGTTGATATATATATTAATCAACATATGTCCATAAGTGAATATAACCAACCAATCACATCTGCCTATATAATTTGAGTATGATTTTAACGATTAATACATATATGTGTATATTATGGAGTTTAATATTTTATAATTCATAAATTCACCTTATTAATCATATAATATAAGGTAATTTTCATAATTAATGTACCTTAATTAACCTTATTTGTCTAATAAGGTTAACCTTCTTTTCTAATAAGGTTATTGTTCTAATTATTCATATGATAAGATTATTATTTCCTTTACTAATATAATAAAGTAATTTCCTCAATTTAATCAACCTCATTTATCTCATAAAGTCATTAATGCACATTATTTACCCTATTCACCCAAAAAAGGTTATTTTCTCAAATTAACCTTAATTATTTACTAAGGATATTATTCTAATTTCATTACTTAACCTTGTTTATATCATAAGGTTATTATTTCCGTTCAATTCACATTATTTATTTAGTAAGGTTATGTAATACCTGTATTTCACAAAAAAAAAAAAAAATTCGTTTGGACAAAAATGCCCGGACGTTCGGGCAGCTGCCCGGATGTTCGTTCAAGCGCCAATTTTCCTATATAAGGAGCCCTCTCCTCCTCATTTTCTCACACCAAATCACCTTCTGTAGTTATTTTTTCCTCATCTTTTCACTCATTCTGAGTTCTTTTCTGTTTGAGACTCTCGATGCGATACGACGAAGTTCCGTTGACCCACAATCAGCATGGCCAACAGAACAATCAGCATGGCCAGCAGAACCATCCGCAGTATCAGCCGACGTGTTTCAACTGCAACCAGAAGGGCCATGTAAAATATGCCTGTCCGCACCTGCAACAACCTATCCCCGTTGTTCCAGTCCAACAAACACCACCTGCTGCTAATGCCCAACCCAGGAAGAACCAACAGAACTTGGGTCAACGGAATCAGGGCAGAGCATTTGCCATCGCTCAACAACCCATCCCAGACAACAATGTAGTTGAAGGTACCTTTCCTTTGTTCATACAATGGTGCATGTTTTGTTTGATTCAGGTGTTACGCATTCTTTTATATCGTCGGCATTGGTAAGACATTTAGGCCTGCATCCTGAACCCACAGACATCACACTCCATGTCACATCACCGTTCGGATCTGGTACTGACGTAAATTTGCAATGTTCTCGATGTGAACTTCGAATGTCAGAACATATAATATATGCAGATCTTTTTGTGATGGATATTGAAGACTTCAACATCATCCTCGGCATAGACTGGCTAGTACCACTGAATGCAAAGATCGAATGTATGAAGAAGCAAGTTCAGTTAACCTTGCCTACATGAGAGTTTGTCAAGATTCAGGGAACAAGGAAATGGATACACAAAACAACAGTTGCACTTCTCAAGGCACAACTTCGAGCTCTATCCCTTAGTAAAGAAAATGAAACACCAGCACTGTATCCTCTCAAAGTACACGATGTCCCGGTAATATCAGAATTCCTAACAGTTTTTCTAAATGACCTTCCTGGTCTACCGCCTGTTCGAGAATTCAATTTTGAAATCAACCTCATGCCTGGGACAGAGCCTATCTCAATTCCACCATACATAATGTCAAATGTCGAGCTGGTCGAATTAGACAAACAACTGAAGGAATTAGAGAGTAATGGCTTCATCAGAAAGTGTTCATCACCCTGGGGCGCTCCAGTTCTGTTTGTTCGTAAAAAGGATGGTTCGTTACGACTTTGCATCGATTATCGCAAGTTGAATAACGTCACCATCAAGAACAAATATTCGTTGCCCAGGATCGATGACTTGTTCGACCAATTTAGAGATGCCAAATACTTCTCTAAGATTGATTTACGGTCCGATTATCACCAACTCCGGATCCGAGAGTCGGACATTACCAAGACGACATTCAGAACTGGGTACGGTCACTACGAGTTCTTGGTCATGCCGTTTGGTCTAACAAATGCGCCTGCTGCATTCATGGATTTGATGAATTGCATCTTCAGGTTATACTTAGACATTTTGTGGTGGTTTTTGTGGACGACATCTTGATATACTCCTCAACCGAGGAAAACCATAAGATACATCTAAAGATAGTCCTCCAGACCGTAAGAAGCCACCAACTGTATGCAAAGTTGAGTAAATGTGAATTCTGGGCGAAGCGAGTTCAATTCCTAGGCCATGTGGTTTTAGGCAATGACATTGAAGTAGATCCTTCAAGATTGAAGCAGTTTTAAACTGGAAGCAGCCTACCACTGTTACTCAGATCAGGAATTTCTTGGTTTGGCTGGCTATTACAGACGCTTCATCAAGGACTTCTCAAAGATTGCTGAACCTATGACAAAGCTCATTCGGAAGGACGTGCGATTCATCTGGAATCCTGCCTGTGAAGCATCATTTCAGGAATTGAAGAAACGCCTCACGACGACACCTGTACTTATCACTCCAAGAAATGCAATTGGATTTTCATTATACACCGATGCCTCTCTCCAAGGCTTAGGTATCGTACTAATGCAAGAAGGCCAAGTTGTTGCATATGCCTCGAGGCAACTAAAGATTCATGAGGGTAATTACCCAACACATGACTTGGAACTTGCAGCTGTCGTATTTGCACTGAAATTATGGCGTCATTACCTATACAGTGAAAGGTTCGAGGTCTTCTCAGATCACAAGAGTCTTAAGTACATATACACTCAGAGAGACCTAAACCTCCGCCAAAGACGATGGTTGGAATTCTTGAAAGATTATGACTTTCAACTCCAGTACCATCCCTGAAAGGCCAATGTTGTGGCTGATGCCTTGAGTAGAAAATCGTACGTTGCTTGCACTCTTAACTTTGAAATGGGGAAGTTGGCTACAAAGATGGAGAACTTTAACCTACAACTGATCGAAGAAGGAACAAGATCACGACTCTCTCAATTATCAGCCAACTCTGAGCTAGTTCGAAAGGTTTCAGCTGCTCAAGCCAATGACCCTATGTTAATGGAGAAACGAGAACTTCTACTCAGCGGACAAGACCTTCCTCACTGGTCGGTCTTAGAAGACAGGGCCGTTTTCTATAAAAAACTTCTCTGTCTACCGAACGATCCTGAGGTTCGAAAAGAAGTGCTCACTGAGATGCACTGTTCGAGGCTCGCTATGCATCCTGGGGGTGACAAGATGTACAAGGATGTCAAGCGACAGTTCTGGTTTTCTGGAATGAAGAAGGCAATTGCAGACTTCGTTGCTCGATGTCTTGTTTGCCAGAAAGTTAAGGTAGAACGAAGACTTCCCTCTGGACTTCTCCAGTCGTTACCTATTGGAGAATGGAAGTTGGAGAACGTCGCAATGGATTTTGTTACAGCCTTGCCTCGAAATAATAAAGGGCAAGATGCTATTTGGGTTATCATTGACAGACTTACAAAGTCTGCACACTTTCTGCCAATAAAGTTCACGGATAACCCCGCCAAACTTGCAAAACTATATGAAAGAGAGATCGTACTCCTTCATGGCATACCACTCACGATCGTCTCTGATCGAGACCCTCGATTCACATCAAACTTTTGGAAAAGCTTACAGAGTAGAATGAGTTCCAAGATCACTCTGAGCACAACCTTTCACCCTCAGACTGATGGGCAGTCAGAGCGTCTTATCCAAATCTTAGAAGACATGTTACGATGTTGCATTTTGGACTATAATAACGGATGGGCAAAATATTTACATTTAGCTGAGTTTGCATACAACAACAACTACCAAACTAGTATCGGCATGGCACCACACGAGGCTCTTTATGGTCGGTCCTGCAGATCTCCGGTATGCTGGTTAGATATGGCAGATAGACTGCAGTTAGCCCCTGAACTAGTTTAAGAGACTTCTGAGAAGATCACACTAGTAAAGGAACGACTTCGTGTTGCACAAAGTCGACAGAAGAGCTATGCTGACAAGCGGAGACAACCTCTAGAATTTGATAAGGGGGACTTTGTTTTTCTAAAAGTTCAGCCCACAAGAGGTGTCAAACGCTTTGGGATCAAATGAAAGCTCTTCCCACGGTATATCGGTCCATTTCAGATCATTGAACGTATTGGCAAACTTGCTTATCGTCTGTCCCTTCCATCATCCATGCCTAAGGTTCATGACGTTTTTCACGTATCTATGCTTCGCAAGTATCGTCCTGATCCTTTGCATATCATTCCTTTAGTCGAGGTTCAGGTTGAGGAAGGAAATAAGTATCAAGAGAGAGCGATACAAATTTTGGATAGAAAAACTCAAGAACTAAGGCGACGTAGCATACCACTTGTGAAGGTGCTCTGGGATCACCACGGCGTCGAGGAAGCAACATGGGAACTAGAAGCAACAATTAAACAGAAATACCCTAAATTGTTTTCTAGTACCAATTGATGATGTGATACACTGTACTATTTTCACTTATCAATAAAATGATGGAACTTTGTTTACACATATCTTAATACATCGTTTCACTTGAATAACTATGCAAATGTCTGAAAACAATATCAATGGATATAGTGATGCACACACGCAGTGGCCTCCATGGCAATCTGTGACGACTCCTTCAGAATCTGAGTCAAGTCACAACTACTTTGCATCACCAACTTCATCGCCACACAGACAGTGATCCTTATCGCCAGAGCGTGCATGGCTTTTTCGTAACAATCCCGTGCCCTCATCTTGGTAGGACCTTCTACCAAAATTGCCAGGCGGCCGGATTCGAGCAACAACACGGAAAAGTATTCCACCGCTCAACCTACCTCACCTCAAACGATGTAACCAGCGCCCTCCACCACCATCTGTTATGCAAAGGTTAGAATCTTCAGGGGACGAATCCAATTCTATTTGCTTTCCATGGTTGTATGATGATGAGGATTCCACCGGCCACAATGCTATTCAGGGACCATACAAGCACTACCCTGAACTCGCAAGAGATGACGCCGGCAGTGAATCTCAAGTAGATAACCATCATAACTACTTGAATTGATTTCGAGGGCGAAATCCCTTTAAGGGGGGTAGAGTGTAATACCCAATATTTCACAAAAAAAAAAAAAAATTCGTTTGGGTAGAAATGCCCGGACGTTCGTTCAGGCGTCAATTTTCCTATATAAGGAGCCCTCTCCTCCTCATTTTCTCACACCAAATCACCTTCTCTAGTGATTTTTCCATATCTTTTCACTCATTCTGAGTTCTTTTTTGTTTGAGACTCTTGGTGCGATACGACGAAGTTCTGTCCGAAGGAAAGCGCCAGATCTGAAAGAATAAGTTCTTATCTAAAGGTGGGGAACGAAACATAGGTTTGTACTGTTCATTTACACTGCATTATGTCATATAATGTTTATACTGTCGCACTTATGCCTGTATATTTGGAATTCATGTATTACACTGTTATAATGCCAGATTTGTGGTCAATCTGGCTCAACTAGACTCGGTCTTGTCATCAGTAACTTTAAATAGTGAACGGGAGGTAGCGGGCTGCTCTAGGCGATTGGTATTTAAGCAAACCTTGTGTCTCACCTCTCAACTGGGGACTGATCTAGTTGGTCTTATTGAAAGCTATCAGCTTATACAAGTAATACTGAATGTCCTAACCTTGCACGTTGTGATACCAACTCTGATAAGGATCACAAGACGTTGCCCACGTCAGTCTAAATGTCAAGAAAATACTAGACCAGTAGACTATACCAGTTCATGCATTGACATCATGCATATCACCACCTAGGGACGTATGTGGTTTATGATTCATAGAATAGTTAGGAGCATTGCTCGCTATTCATTATATTTTTCTGGAGAGGGACGTACAATGAGAACCCCGGCTACGCCTGGGGAGGGACATCAGTACTTGAATCCAGAGCATCGTTCCTGAGGAGGGACGTACAGTGAAAACCTGGCTACGCCTGGGGAAGGACATCTGTACGTGAACTCGGGCGATGTACGTTTATCAAACCATTACGAGACGGTGTCATGCTACATACATATTGATTGATTATGATGCTCTCATGTGTATTTAAGATATTTGATATTGAAGTATGCTTTATTAATTGTTATACTCACAACTATTTTACCCACTGAGCGAGTTAAGCTCACTCCATTATTATCCAATTTTTCACAGGAAATTAGGGTGGACTGGGTGCAGGTTTATGGGGTCCACATTTTGTACCCTTTGTATTATTCATTGGGGATTTTGGGGAGTATGTTCACTTGAACATTTTACGTACAAAAATATTCTGAGTTAAATGAAATCAGATTTGTATTGTATTATATTTTTCGTTGCGCACTCTGTTGTTACCATTGTTATTATTTCAAATGCGCGCCCGTCTGCGAATGTACCGCCGGTTTAGGCGCGTCCGGGCGGGGTGTGACAGGTTATTTTTGATAAATATACCTATTAATATTATTAATCGATTATTATCATTACCTTGATTATTTTAATAACACATAATTTCCATTATAATACAACATATATAATCCAACACACAATCAAGTAATGTTATATTGTAATTTTTGATTTAACCATAGTTCATTAACTAGGGTTAATCTCTAACCAAACTTGGGGTATTACATCGAAGCCTTTGCAGCAGAAACAAACAATATGCAAAGTACGAAAGGAAAAAGGTAGTAAGTACAACAAAATCCAGTAACAACTGACAAACTCATATCGAAAGGAACAAGGAGCAACGATCACAGCTAGAGCCGTGAGATGACTCGAAGAAATCAACTCGACAAAGGAACACTTATACGACCCCAAACTACGTAGGTAATTGATCCTTTCCTCCAATTTTACCAGTAGACTGGGGTGATGCATGCTACCTGCATGCAACAAAGTTTTTTCAATAAAAACAAAATAACTAAGTATGAGGAGACAAATCCAGACACCCCCCATCCCGCTTTACCCAGCAATCGATATTTCCGACAAATCCAGGACTTCAAATTCTGATCCACCCAAGATCCACTAATGAAGAGCCATTCGTTTCTCCAAGAAAGACCATACTGAAAGCTCCCCTCAATCAACTTCTCATGCTGATGTGGCGTAGCCACATGCCAACCACAAGAACTGCTATGCTGAACCAACTTGTAGCAATGAAGGAACTCCCTAAGACTAAAATTGTCAAAGCATACTTCATCCAGAGAGACAAACAACTCACTAACAACCCCCAAACCTAAGAATATAACTAAGTAAGTGCAATTTCTAACTTAGCCAAGAACTCTCTTAAGACAGGATGAAGTGGAAGCTTGAACCCATAGACAAACATATCTTTATTGACAATAATCTCCCCATGTTGGTGCAGAGAACACGCCTTATCGTTTTTCCTCAGGGTCCCTAAATTGAATGGTTGACGGGACCCTAAACTCGTGAAACACCTCATGAATCCCCTCGGGGGTCATGACAGACGCATAATCCTGCGGGGCGAAAGCCGGTCTAGAGACGAGCTCACCTTGTACCTTGCCACCCAACCTTCATCCCCTGAATTCCCTCTGCGATGGAAGGAGTCCGATACACACGATACATCCTTGTTAAGAGGAGTATCGCTAGAGTGATAACTAAAGGTTGAAGACTCCGTCCCATTACTAAGATATTGGCTATCCAAGGTGTAAGGCCATGAAAAACCTAGGTCATCGTATGGTTTTTACCCCCCTAAAATAACAAATAGGACGCAACACAACGCGTTCACCCAATGATCTTAACCACTAGACACTTGGCGCGAAAGGAAAATGCCAAACAATGCAAACGACCCAAACTTACCCAAACACGTGACCAATGAATGAAAAACTAAGCCTACACATCCAAAACAAGGAAACAAAGCTACTTGATCTCACAACTAAAACGGAAGAAACCAAAGAGAAAAACTAACCTCTATGTCACACCCAAGACAAACAAAACAGAAAGCACGAGCTCAAACAATGAGCGGAGCATAAACTTGCATGCATATATATATAAGCAACACATAGCTAAACAAATCCCACCACGCCGAATCACGAATCGCACATCTCAAGTGACGAGCGAACCGACATGTAAACTCTTGGCACCCTAGCCAGGGGCTTACTGTTACACCCAAAAAGAGATGAGGAAAAGAACGAACAGAAGGCCTAAAGGCAGGCCGGGAGCCACCAAGACCGGATCGGGAAAGTCCCCTCGAAAAAGGAAAAGTACCTGGAAAAATCCCTCGGCCGTGGCCAAGGACACCCCCTCGGCCGTGGCCAAGGACACCCCCTCAGCAGCGGCAGAGGGCATCCCTTAGGCCTTGACCGAGGATTCCTCCATTGAGACCGAGACCATACCAGAGCCAAAAGGAGTTTTCCTGAACCCAATCCACGAAAATTGTGAGCTCGATCAAACCACATGCAGATCCCAATGCACAAAATCACTAACCAAATCTTGATAGGGAAATGGCGTAAATCACTCCCATGACGGAGAACGACATTAAAAGCGGAGGATTTCCCCCCTTGACTATAAAAAGGGGACCTCGCTCTCCAGGAAAAGGTATGATCTAAACCTCCAACTCTCTACACTTGTATTTTTTCTCCTACAAAATCTAACTTAGGCATTGGAGTATCTTTGGTGACACCACCCCAGTGAGATCGCCCTTTGCAGGTGAGGAGCGAGGAGATCGTTAGGGAGACTCTCAGAGGAGGAGCGGAACATTTCTCAGATCAGTCAACCAAACTCGTCGTCCGCGTGTTCGTGGGAAGATTTTTGGCTAAAACAATTTTAAATTTTACTTCTTATTCCCTTTTTGTTATGATTTGGATCTCTTCTTCTAAAATTTTCATTTCCCTTTTAAAAATATTATTTTATTTTTATTCAAAGTTATAAATTACATATTATTTTATGAATTAGTTTTATTTAATTTTTTAAAAATTTAATTAACGCAATTTACATAGTTTAGTGGGTTTGTTATTCTTAGCTAATTAGTTGTTTAAATGCACATTTCATTTGTCTAATTATTAGATTAATGCGCATAATATATTATTAGGTAGATTAAAGTATTATATTGTTGTTTTTTGTTTAATTGACAATTTCTCAAATGAGTATTTTATAAATATGTCTTTCTAGATCTCTTTACTTGGTGTATAAAAGATATATAATTAATTATTATTCTAATGTTACAAAGTATTTTTAATCATAGGATATTAATTATTGCACATTTGTAACCGTAAAAATTTAGAACCTATAATTTATTTCATTTAAAAATTTAAACTTTTCTATTTTGCTATGAGTATGTTATTTTTTTTCCTTATAATTATTGTTATGGTTAATATAAATTTAGTAAATAATAATACTAATTTATAAAATAACAGCGCATGCTCTCAATGTACGACTGCTTTTTATTTTAACTTTTATCTAATATTTTTTTATTAATGTATTAAACATAATAGAAGAGATAAGGAAAAAAATGAACAACATTGTAAATTAATTATTAAGTTCATTTATCATTTCTAATCAACAAACACTAACCAATATATTATACTGAATAAACTAATATTGATGGATTAAAAATAACTTAAAAAAAATCATTTTGAAAATGAGTCCAAATCGAGAAATAAATTTTTTAATGAAATACTATCTAAATGGAGGAGTACTCCATTTTTATTAATACTACATGATTAATATAAAACTTAAATCATTTCATAGTCACATTTCACTAAGGAAATGTATAAATCTTATTATTAATGTCATGCCATATATCATGATAAATTCTATCTCACATTCTCCTCATATCATCATCATCATTGATTTGCTTTGGACCATGCCGAACAATCTTTTCTTATTTCTTAGTCTTCATAGGGATGTAATATGAGTTGATGTCATATGTGTGAAATTGCGCATTAGCCTCACTTTGAACGAAATTGTGCATAGCTATTAATGAAGCACTTATAATATTAATATGAGGTCTAATATCAAAAGAAGGCATATTCTGAAAAATGTGGCATCTTTCTTTTTCACATTCCAAATGTTTGTTCAATAATACACTTTAATGAAGAGTGAATTTAGTTAAACTTCTCTTGTGCATTTTGAGGTAATTGTCCACATTTAAATTCTTCGAGATGATATCTTTCTCCTTTAAAAGGAATAAGATATTCCTTCATATTTGGGTATCTAACGTAAATCAAATAGAATTGACCTGTAAATTTTAAAAAAAAAATTAAATTTTGAATATTAGAGTAATATAACTAATTAAATCATAGCTATTGGAAACATACCATCATGTGGTATTGAAAAATTTAGCAATCTATCTCGAATAGCATATAAGAAAATTAGAGTGTCATTAGCACTTCCTTCCCAACCAAGCCATACAAATGTGAAACGTATATTAAAATCACAAACAACCATTATGTTTTGTGTTGAATAACCTTTCCTACCAATATATGAAATTTTTTCAGATTCAGGTAAAGCTACTCGTACATGTGTTTCATCACTAGCTCCTATGCAGTCCTATCCACAAATTAATCCAAGTAGTAAAATAATAATACTAAATAAAAAATAAATAAATTCCAAAGGTTATGTATATACCTTAAAGAAAGAATAATATCTTGAATTTGTAGAAATATAACGATACACACCATTGCTTTGGCTCATAAATGTTTTAATCCAATCAATAGTCATTTTTGTTGTAGCTCTTAGTACACCATGAAAATACTTATGCACAGTTTCACCAAAATGTTGAAATCTCTCTTGGATCATCCTATTGCCAAGTCCATGCCCAACAATCATAAGAAACTACTTGTTCTTTCACCTTAATTCTTTAATTGTACGCCAAATTATATTTTTCTTTTAATAAACTACATAGTTTAATGAATACATTTTTACTCATTCTGAGTTGTTCTTGATACCATATTGGATTATCGTTTAATAATTCGCATACAAATTTTCATCCTGTTAGTGGAGATGTCCTACAAGGTCGCTTCGAAATATAATTCAATTCATATATGGACCCAATAATAGCAGCCTGATGAAGTCACAATTTTGCATATTTTTACCCATACTTTTAGTGCTTTTAGGCTACGAAATAAAATAAAAGAATAAAAAAATATAAAAAATAATAAAAATCTCTTTACATTACATTTTAGATTTTTAGGCATTTTAGGTTATTTTAGAAGTGTATTTTTAGCAAAATATATTTTGTCACATTTTCATTAAAAATTAGTTTGTTGATTTTTATTTTTGTATTTTTTTTAGAGTTGAAAATCATTTTAAAGATCCTAAATATTTTTTTTCCCAAAAAACAAAAAAAGAAAAGAAAAAAGAAACATTGCAATTGTTTTAAGTGGTTTATTTTTATATAATATATGGTGATGTTTCACTTGATCTTTTATAAAAAAATATTTTTCAGGTTGATGATTAAATTTAATATATCAAACAAAAAATCTTGAAGCCACATGAAATTATTCTCACCTCAGCTGTAGTGAAAAAGAAAGTTTCAAATTTTAAGATGATCAAGAATTTAAATTTGGAAAGAATGAAAAGATTGTCACCCAAGATTGTGCATGATTATGGTTTTATTTTTCTGAAAATATTTTGTGCTTAATCAGGGTTTATCTTGTGGAATATTTGGGGAGAATGAAATCTTGAATTATATGTAAAAATATAGTTAATTTGGAAACAGATCAACTATATAAAGGGAGCACCTAAGGGACCATCGATCCCATCTCTACTCTCATTTTTATTTTTATTTTTTTAGGCTAGATTAATTTTTAGTTGCTCATCCAAGCCCTGGGTAAGGGGACATTGCTCAAAGATTTGAAGTTCTGTAAGTTTTCTTTTTCTTTTCTTTTACATAAATAAAGTTTTATTTTTAGTAATTTCTATTTTTTTTTCAGTCTTACTTTCATTTACTTCTTGTTATTTATTGTATTATTTATGTTCATTTAACGTTTATTTAAATTTTGTTTTAAATTCTTTTTATTTATTACATTCAAAGTCTTAGGACGTTAGAAACAACTATGATTTTTCTTTGACTATATATAGTATATAATGTTTTAATTTATTTTTTAAAAATTCTGAAGTGATTAGCCAAATCCTTGTAGATCGACCTTGTCTAGTGTTACAACTCACATTGTGCGCTTGCAAGTATTGTTTTTATTGATCTATTCAAAAGATTACATCAAAGCCAATTGATGGATAATCTTCAATTTATTTATCTGAGCAACTTTAGCTTGATGATCAACTGAATTACATTTTTCTTCCATTTGAGCGCTAACTCATCATCACTTTCTAACTCTATTTTAATCTAGTAAAATTATACCTGTCATCGTCATCATATAATAAAATGATTATAATAAACAATAATGAGTAGAGATTAATAAAAAATATTAATAACACATATAACATTAAGCAAAATACCCATTAAACATTAACCATTCCAAGTCTCATAACATAAACAAGAACTAATAAACATAATTTTACTCCATAAAAGAAATAAGTTTAAACATTTATTATTCAACAATCTAAAATGAAATATAAAGGAAACAAAAAATAAATTATTATCTAAATGAAAGAAAGAAAATCCTAAACTCTCAGAAATTGTCCCTAGTGTCGACCACCAATATTAAGTAGGAATGATAAACGTTGTTCCTTCATACGTTGAAGCCATTCCAAGCGAATAATATCATCGAGAAGCTTGCCAAACATTTCTCTATACTGACGTTGCACGAAATCTCAATTGCAATCATGCATAATTCATTGCTACGTGTTATCCCTGGAAGCTCCTCAACCTTTAAATGCTACAGCCTGGAGAATCAAGTTTAATAGGTTGGTTGATAGAATTTTGCATAGTATCAATATTGTTCTCTAAAGCATAGGATAACTTCTTTGCTACTGATGGTTTCTTTCCCTGTTTTATGAGTACTAGTGGTATTAGTTCTTGTCTTATGAAGTCTCTCAAAATCATCTTTGTTGTTGACACCAGAAAAGTCATCTCCATTTCCATCACCATTCTCATTTTCATTATGAGATCCTTGCATATGCCTAGGTTAACACACAAGAAGAGCCTAAGCATGTCATGCAGTAGCCGCGACATCTAAAAATAAAATATCTAATTTATCTTTATGCTCGAGATCCCTTTCGCAAAACTTTGCAACATTGGGGAAATTCTTAACAAAAATGTAATGCATCAATAAATTGTTAAAAACATGAAATTAAAAAGTAATTAATTTTTAACTGAAAAATAATATACCTCAATCTTTGTACTCCACCATTCATCACTTGCATCTACTATTTTCTTTATAGGATCCCATCCTAAGCCACTTTCCCCTTGTCCCAATGATTGCTATAATTGCCAATCTCTTTTCAATGTATCCCAGCGATTTTTGTGTTGTAATCGTGCACAGTTATTTCCAGTGGCATTAGTGAACTTGACAACTAAATTTTCCATCCTTGTTTGTTAAAATGAGATGTTGGTCGGTTCCCTGCCAATACTTCTTCAATAAAAATATTTATCCATATTGATATTGTTTCTGGAGTCTAAGAAGCAATATTTCCTTTCTTTTTTTTTCTTCTCTTGCTCAGATGTATTGTTGCTTTGATTTTAGGTGAAAAGATAAGGTTGGATTTGGGTTCTACTTGCATTTACCAATGAATCCATAGTAGTAGTTGAAGAAATGAATACACTGAACAAATATTGAAACATATGTAACAACATTAAATATGTAATCACCAGCGCTGCTAGTAGAATAAGCCAAGTTAGAATTAAAGCAAGGACCAAAGAATCTGCTTCGTCACGTAACTAGATTTAGGGAGCTTCGGCCACTCTAATCTGAACTGAGCGGGAAAAAGATTTTTACCTTGGATTGAATAAAAAAAAAAAATGAAGAAAAAGATTTTTACCTTGGATGAATGAGCGTAGAACTGAAATCGAAAAGAGAAGAGGAACGAGCACAAACACAGAACGAGTGCATTTAAATATATAAGGGTATATTGGTAATCTTTTCCCCAATGGCAGAAGCTTAAAACGAGAAGCTGGAGGCGAGCAATATTATAAGAATATAATAAATATACAACATAACATATACAATCATATGTTACCAAGTTTTAGCAATTGCATTATTACATGATAGCCCCTTTTTTTTTTGGCCTATGAACCCATAGATCCACTCTTGATACATACAATAAAAAACTGGTGTTAGTGTCGAAACTATGAAAATTATTGGATTAATAATATACTTAATTTGTACAATAAAATGAGGTGAGCTTCTTTATTTTAGAATATTAACCATTCTTGACTATAAACTAGCTTCTTTGAGCTTAATTTTGGTAATTAATTTCATTACCACTTTTCATAGCTTCTCTTAGTAATAGTGATATATATTTGATTTTCAAGTAATTATCTAATCCCCATGAACACGTATTTTCTATCACGCTCGAGGATTATGTACTTTTGATACTACAACATAACAAAAATAATATAAGATAATGATAAAAATTTGAAAAAAAAATATTAATTTGTCATTTGGACATAAAATAAGGGTTTTTCTTTATTCTCTTGTAAATTAAGACCGTCTCTACCTTGTAATTGGAACTATCTCTCGGACTTAAGATTTCAAAAAAATACGAATTTCATCAAATTAGGTCCAATTGGCTGATTTTTTTTTTTTTTCATTAAATTGAACTTCAATTGGATTTTTTGAAAGGTTAAGCTTTATTAAGAAAGAAAAACAAGGAAACGCACAGCCACCCAGCCAACACTAGGGGAACAAGAAAAAGAATAAAAAACAAAGCCAAAGACCACACCAAAGCACCAACACCCAGAAACCAAAGCACACAACTACAACACTCTCACATAAGAAGTCCTCAACGCATCCGATCTAAGGGTATTACTCAGCCCTGGCCTGTAGGGATATTATCATTCGAAAACTTCAATTGGATTTTGGTTTGCAATTATACATATCTTTGTTGATCCTCTCGTATTTTTCTTTGTTTTTGATCCTTGTTTTTGTGTTGAAGAACTTTTAGGCTAGGAAGCATTTGGAGTACGTGGTCTTTTAGTAGTATTCCGTGGTGAAATGCAATAGCCATCGTAGACAATCTTTATTTTTCTAACTTTTTTCAAGCACTTGTTTTGAGTTCTAATCACAATAAATTGTATTGAAAATAAAACAACATGCAAAAGAAAATAACAAGGCATTATATATGAGTAACACAAACGTAATTGCATCACTCAAGATGTAATTACTCATCCAATGAGAGCAGGATTTCGGGTGCGATTTCCAAGTCCACCTCGTCACATGATTTTCTCCAATCTACCCCCAAAGCTTGTGTCAAGTACTCTAAACTGCTTACCCCTAATAGATGTAGCAATAATTTGGACTCTTTGGAAGATAAGAATAGAGAAGTAATAAAAGGAGTGGTCACCACAGATAGTGAGACTCGGAATAAAATTATATATTTTTCTACATGTAGATCTAGTGTATGCTTTCAAACCAGGTTCAAGAAGAGTAATACCTAGACCTTGTTAGATCAACCACCTTTGGCGAATTGGGTCAAGATTAACATTAATGGGGCCTCCAAAGGCAACCTAGGCTTAGTGAGTTTTGGGTGGCCCAATTAGGAATTATGTATGAGAATGAGTGTAGGTGTAACACCCCGATTTTCAAAACTAAATTTTTTTTTGTAAAACAATGAATATTTTAATTTTTTTTATAAAATATCACTGAAAATCGAAACGTTACTCGTATCCGTCTATCTTAACCCATAACCATTTTATAAATAATAAAGTTTGCAAAACTATGAGTTTATATTCTTCCGACCAACTTACTGGTTCAGATAAACGAATACCTTTAATTCTTCATACAATCGTTATCTTCATACGATGGTACTTGCCCTTGTCCATCCATTATGAATACAACATTAAAATACAATCATCAAATAGAATTAATGAATTCTATTCCAAGGCATTCACACGTGAAGTAAATCACAGGGTCTTTACTGACCGTAATAATATTCTTAAATTTTCATTATCAATACAATCCGTTTAAATAATAAACCTTTTTTTTTCTTAAAAGAAAATCAAATAAAAACATTCAGCTTCGTCACCACAATACTAACAAATTAATTAAACCCACCCCTACTACACTGAACTACGTCACGAACTCGCGATTTTATTTTCTAAGTACCTGCATGTAAAAAAATATGGGTGAGCTTGAAAGCCCAGTGGGTCATCTAAACAATTCACAATATTTTATTGTAATACATACACAAGAACATTACAAACAAGTTTCACACATTAATCGTTGCAACATTAAATTGTTTGAGTCAAGAATTTCATCACATTCTAAATTACGTACCTTAGGAAAATCAAACTTAGGGTGGCACAACCCAAAAATTAGAACATTGGCGATATTCCTTAGAATAACTGCCCCATATGTGTGATTCTTATCTTAATCGTGTTCTTTAGTGATGTCACACCATACGTACGGTATAAGCACGATATTAAGTGCATTCATAAAACATATTCAACTCCACTACACATGATATCATGTCACAAAGTCAATTATAATAGTGTTCACGCATTCACTATGCCAATATTCCAAATCATACATTTCATTATCAGGTATTATAATTTATAAATGAATTCAACTACCACATGAATTTCATGCATCCAATTATCATTTGATCAGAATAAAATCATGTTGACACCCATATCATCATGGCCAAACAATCACAACATTATATATATAAAATCATGTACAATAGGCATGCATAAACAATCTAATAATACTATAGACCTAATTAATTTAACGTTCCTATCTATATATCAAAATAAAATATTATGAAAGCCTAGAATCATTTCCACCTGAATCGCTAAATTCCAAAAGTGTTGAGATTCCTCGACGTTGGGCGTTATCAACCTATCCACGCATAAATCACACGTTAATCACTTGTTTTGTATTATATTATATTAATATAATGTGCATACATGTCTATGTTGTATGGTGGTGGTCACATTATACATATAATATAACTTAGCTAATAAACTTCCACCTGATATAATATGATGATCTAGATAGTAAAAACGTAAAATATGATATACCATACTCTAATATATTATATGTGGTATTGTATGTATGATATATATATATATATATTTATATATATTATACAACATTTTGGTTGCTTAAAAAAATAATAATAATTGAGTTGCAATGTTTAAAAATAATAATAACGTATTGTATGTATGATATATATATATATATATATATATATATATATATATATATATATATATATATATATATATATATATATATATATAAATATATATTATATAACATTTTGGTTGCTTAAAAAAATTAATAATACTTGAATTGCAATGTTTAAAAAAAATAATAATGTATTGTATGTATGATATATATATAAATATATTATACAACATTTTGGTTGCTTAAAAAATAATTAAAATAATAAAATACACTTGTATGTGTGATATTGTATGTATGATATATATATATATATAAATATATTATATAATATTTTGGTTGCTAAAAAAAAATAATAACACTTAAGTTGCAATGTTTTAAAAAAACTAATAATAACACTTGGTTAAAAAAAATGTATGATACATATAAATATATTATATAATATCCTGATTGCTTAAAAAAAAAAATAACACTTGAGTTGCAATGTTTAAAAAATAATAATAACACTTGGTTAAAAAAAATATGTATGATACATATAATTATATTATATAACCCGATGGTTGTTTAAAAGAAAAAAAAATTGTTTAAAAGAAAAGAAAAGAAAGAAAAAAAATAAATAAATAAAATAAAATAAAATACATATTAGTTGCATCGTTTTTTAAAAAAATAACACTTGGTTTGAAAAAAAAAAAAACAAAACAGGGGAGGGAGAGAGAAAAGGGGCGTTGATGGTGTGAATGTGAGTTGCAGAGAGGGGATAGTGGAGAGAAGAAAAGAGAGAGAGATTTAGACCGAGAGCGAAAGATCGGGAGCTCGAGAGATCGGGAGCGAGAGATCGAGAGATCGGAGGCGAGGCGAGAGCAGGGGAAAATGGCGGATGGCGGAGAAGAGAGAGAGAAAGGGCGGCGAGATCCGTGGCGGAGTTGCAGCGGCAAGATGAGAAGGGCGAGAGAGGGTTTCGAGGGGAAGAGACTTGCACGTTTGGTTTCGAAAGAGCGCTTGTGCGATTGGGTTTAGAGAGCGAGACGCGAAGGATTTTCGGCGAGATCTCGGAGAGATTCCAGGCGACATGTCGGCGAGATCTCGGCGAGATTTCCGGATCATGTTTGAAGTCTTTTTTTTTTTTTGGGTATTACAATCTTCATATTTTTTTTTATGGGTATTACAAACATGGTCTTCACCTAATGTTGTTTTGAGTATTTCTGGCGATGATGCACAGATTAATGTCTGTGCATCTAAGAAGGCAGGGCTATTGGCTACTGTTTTTTATGTGCTAGAGAAGCATAAGCTTGAAGTGGTAACTGCTCACATTTCCTCTGATTATTACAGGAGCATGTACATGATCCATGCCCATGTAAGTTATTTGATTTTCATGCCTTACTTTGCTTGTTTACATATTGATAAATTGTAATTGAGAAGGAAAATCATTTAAGTTTTAGTGAAAGCATAATAGTGATTCTCTGTTTGGTTTGTGAAGAATAATGCTAGCAACTCATTTGAATTTATATATATATATATATTTTATGGATATTACATTATTCCTGTCTTAAAAGAAATTTCGTCCCGAAATTAAAGTATAAGCTTACTTACTTGCTGACGTTCAACTTTTCCACTATTGACCAGTTGTATCTCGGAACATAGAGTGTTCTTTGGAATAAGTCGGCGTATTTGGCCTTCATTTCACTTTCAGGTTCCCAAGTGGCTTCTTCAACTCCATGATGCTTCCACAATACTTTAACTAATGGAATGTCTTTGTTCCTCAAGCTATGAACTTTCCAATCTAGGATCTGTAAGGGTCCTTCTTCATAGGTGGAATCAGCTTGTACTTTTATGTCTTTCTAATCGATGGTGTGGGAAAGGTTTGGTTCATATTTTCGCAACATCGATACATGGAATACGTTGTGAATGGCGGATAAACTAGTTGGTAATTCTAGTTTGTAAGCATTCTCACCAATTCGATCACTGATCTTGAACGGACCGATGAATCGCGGCGATAACTTCCCTTTCTTACCAAACCTCATGATGCCTTTTTGAGGGCTTATTCTTAGAAATACCTTATCACCTTTTTGGAACTCTAGAGGTCGGTGCCTCTTATCTGCGTAGCTCTTTTGCCTACTCTGTGCAGTAACTAGCCTTTTCTTGATCAACTTCACTTTTTCGTTCATTTCCATTATCATATCAGGTCCTGTAAGTACCTTATCTTCCCAATCGGCCCAACACAGTGGTGACCTACAAGGTCGTCCATATAGAGCTTCATATGGAGCCATTTGTATACTTGTCTGGTAACTATTGTTATAAGCAAACACTGCTAGGTGTAAGTACTTACTCCAATTTCCCTTGAAATCTAGTGCACAAGCTCTGAACATGTCTTCTAAGATCTGAATAACCCTTTCGGATTGACCATCTGTCTGAGGATGATAGGCGGTGCTCATGGTTAATTTGGTTCCCAATTCCCGCTGTAAGCTCTGCCAGAACTGAGATGTGAATAAGAAATCTCTATCTGACACTATCGATTTGGGTACTCCGTGTAGCTTCACAATCTCTTTAACATACAGTTCACCCAGTTTACTAATCGTATATGTGGATTTAATAGGTAAGAAGTGCGCCACTTTAGTAAGTCGATCCACAATTACCCAAACCTTATCCTCACCTTTCTGATTTCTAGGAAGTGCTCCGACGAAATCCATTGCTATGTTATCCCATTTCCATTCAGGGATTTCTAAAGGTTGTAACAATCCAGACGGTCTTTTATGCTCGGCCTTAACTTGCTGACACGTAAGGCATTTAGACACATATTTGGCCACATCTCTTTTCATACCTTTCCACCAATAATTTTTCTTCAAATTTTGGTACATCTTATCTCCACCAGGATGTAAAGTGTATTTAGTCTGATGTGCCTCATCAAATAAGATCTTTTTAATTTCTTCAATTTTGGGTACACAAATTCGATCTCTGAACCTTAATAACACTTTTGAATCGATCTTGAAATTTGCCTTTCCATTATTGGCTCTTGCATCTGCCACCCATTTTATCAGTTTTCTATCTTGAGCTTGGCCTTCCTTAATTTGATGTAGTAGGTCTGACTTGCAGCTCATATTATATAAGAAAATCTGATTTTCACCTTTTTGTATGCCCAAATTATAATCTTCAATCAATTGGTACATCTGGGCTTTTTCTGCATCGTTCTTATACGATTTTCGACTTAAAGCATTTGCGACTACGTTGGCTTTCCCTGGGTGATAATGCAGCTGAAAATCATAATCATTCAGCAATTCCATCCATCTCCTTTACCTCAAATTTAACTCCTTTTGTGTATAGATGTACTTTAAACTCTTATGATCAGAGTATAAATCAAATTTCTCTCCATAAAGATAGTGTCTTCATATCTTCAAGGAAAATACAATAGCAGCCAATTCTAAATCATGAGTCGGGTAATTCTGTTCATGAGTCTTCAGTTGCCTAGAAGCATAAGAAACCACTTTACCTTCTTGCATCAGAACAGCGCCAAGACCATTCTTAGAAGCATCAGTGTAAATAACATAACCGACTCCGCTTGCAGGAGTGATCAATATTGGGGCTGTGGTTAATCGTTTCTTCAACTCCTGAAAGGAATTCTCACATTTCTCATCCCAATTAAATTTGGCATCCTTCCTTGTTAGCTTTGTCGTAAGCTCAGCTAGTCTCGAAAAATTTAGAATAAATCTTCTATAGTAACCAGCTAGTCCCAGAAAGCTTCTAATTTCTGTCACTGACTTTGGCTTTTCCCAGTTCATTACTGCTTCAACTTTTGTTGGATCTACGGATATCCCTTCTGATGACACTACATGGCCCAAAAATTTGACTGACTTCATCCAAAATTCACATTTTTCAAATTTGGCATACAATTGATTTCGTCTCAATGTTTCCAAAACTACTGTAAGGTGTTCCTGATGTTTCTCATTGGTCTTTGAATAAACCAAAATATCATCAACAAATACCACTACAAATTTGTCTAGATGAGGCCTAAACGTCCTATTCATTAGATCCATAAATGTTGCTGGTGCATTAGTGAGTCCAAATGGCATGACTCTGAATTCAAAGTGTCCATACCTAGTCCTGAATGTTGTCTTCGGTATGTCTGACTCTTTGATTCTAAGTTGGTGATAACCGAACCTTAGGTCGATCTTGGAAAAACAAGTTGCTCCCTTTAGTTGATCGAAGAAATCATCTATTCTGGGAAGGGGGTACTTGTTCTTGACTGTGACTTGATTTAATTTTCTATAGTCAATACACAGTCTCATCGACCCATCTTTTTTTTTGGCAAACAATACTGGTGCTCCCCAGGGTGATTCGCTCGGCTGGATAAATTCCTTCGCACTAAGATCATCAAGTTGGGTCCTTAGTTCGATTAGTTCGCCAGGGGCCATTCTGTAGGGTGACATGGCTATGGGGTCTGTTCCAGGGTACAGTTCTATCTTGAACTCTACTTCCCGCTTAGGAGGTAATCCTGGTAATTCTTCGGGAAACACTTTAGGGAAGTCTCTAACCACCAAGTACTCTTCTAAATTCCTCAAGGTCTTTAGAGGCTCGGCTTCTATTAAGGTTTTGAATTCCTCTTTTTGATTCACAGATTCGAGAAGTGCGGATATGATATTCCTTGGGATTTTGTTTCTATCCCCATAGATTTTCAACAACTCTCCCGAAGGTAATCGTAAGGTAATCTTCTTTCCAAGGCAATCGATCTGGGCTTGGTATTCAGATAACCAATCCATACCCAAGATTACATCATAATCATTAATGGGTAAGAGTATCAATTCAGCTGAAATCAGCTTATCATTAATTCTAAGGTCACAACTACATTTTTCAGTTGTTGAGACGTTTACTCCTACTGGTGTTGAAATCTTCATAATGACATATAAAGGTACAGTGGAAAGTTGTAGTTTCCTGACTAAATTTTCAGAAATAAAAGACCTTGATGCTCCAGAATCAAACAAGATTTTAACTGTAACATGAAATAAAATGAAAGTACCTTCCACCACTTCATTTGTACCAACTTCTTGTTCAGGATTTCCTTCAGTCATTGCAAAGACTCTGCCTTGATTTTGATTTTGAATTTGATTTTGATTATAGTTTGGACGATTGGCTTGATTTTGTCCTTGCACATTGTTGTTGTTCTGCCAGTTGCCCGGACGAAAATTTTGTCGAACTCCTTGTGTAGTACAGTTTCATGCCAAATGACCCGGTCGGTTGCATTTGAAGCAAAGTCTCGTATCTACTACTTGATTTCTATTTTGTTGGGGTGCACGAATATTATTTTGCTGCATCTGTTGTCCACCATTATGCCTAGACCCTCCTGACCCGTCGTTGTGATTCTGTCCCCTGTTCCACTGGTTCCCATTGTTGAACTTATTTTTGTTCCAATTATTACTATTGCCACCGAAGTTATTCAGATTCTGCCTCTTGTTGTGATTACCCTGGTAATCAAAATTCTGTCCTTGAGGCCTTTTGTTCCTGTTCCGTATTGTTTCTTGTAGGTTCAGTTCTCTTTCTACTAACAGGGCTCGTTCAACTACCTCTTTGTAAGTCTCCAGATTCATCGGAACAACCACCTTTCTAATCTCTATTTTGAGACCTTCTTCAAATCTACTAGCTTTCATCTATTCATTGGCTACGAGTTCACGAGCAAATCTGGAAAGTTCGATAAACTTTGCCTCATATTCTGCCACTGTCATGTTCCTCTGTATCAGTCTCACAAATTCAGATTGTAGTTCTTTTTTGTTCGCTTTGGGAAAGAATTTATCATAAAATATTTCTTCAAAAGTTGCCCAGGTCATAGTGTTCACATCCACTGTAGGACTTTCTTTAACCATTCTCCACCAATGTTTGGCCTCACCTATGAATTGGTGAGCCGCAATTGCCACCATTCTTGGACCAGTTACTCCCAGAACTTCCAAGTGTTCCTGAACCTCCTGGAACCACTTGTCGGCTTCCCTTGGATCCGGTTTTCCTTCAAATTTCGAAGGATGCATACGTTGGAAGTCTTTCAATTGATCGACCCATTCCTTTTCTTCAGGTCTCCTGATGTTTCGAGTTCCTGTTTCATTCTGCACCACAATAGTTGGATTCAGTTGAGGTTGAGGCCTCTGTCTGGTCACCTGTTCCACGACTTGCCTCACAAATTCAGCCATCATCTATGGTCCCAAAATAATTCCAGGGGTTGGAACTACTATAGGTTGGACGTTCTCTGTTCCAGCAGAGTCAACATTCACTGTTTGATTTGCATGTTCTTGCTCCGTCGGCTGAAATTCGGATGTCGATTGTGTCTGTTCAGCAGGTTCAGTGTCCCTTATGAGATCACTCATAGACCTTGTGTTCCTTTTTCGAGGTGCAGCCATCTATAAAATTTCAACTCATCTTTAGTACTACATGAGATAATTATTTCCGGTTAAGGTGACTCTAAATTCAGAATTCTAAGTTCTCGAAAATAAAATGATCCTATTGATTCAGTTTCTAGGTTTTATAAAATTTTGACAATCCATGATTGTCACAGGGTACAGGATTTGGTTTTGATACATGTAAACAAGACAAGCAAACAAACAAACAAACAACATACCACACAACAATGGTATAAAGAGAATTCCCAAACTTTCACTTATACCCTCCGTATTCAAATGTCCCATACCACTCTAGCCCGGTGATATAAGCTTCCATAAAGAAACTTCAATACACCCAAACAATGCGCAAATGTCCTACCAACTAAGGCTTCCCAGGTATCCACTATGTTCAAGCTGTCCCATACCAGTTGAACGTAGCGATACAAGCTCGTCCAGAGTTGTTAGTCATTCACCAAACATGGCCTGCTAGTCTCCAAGTTCAAGACTCCTCAAATACCCTTAAATTCCTCCACGTCCCATACCGCTTTGGAACCAAGAATAAAAGATTCATTTTGATCTCAGATTCTAACCAAATAGTTTTCATACAAGTTCTTGTCTCTAACCGATGTCCTAAAAGTTTTGAGTTTGTTAGACCCACTGTGCTTTCATTCTCGATATTATGTTATAAAGTTTATGATTGACATATTCTCAAAATTTGTTGTAACACTTCCCATGATCTGAAGCCTAAAGCTCTGATACCAAACTGTAACACCCCGATTTTCAAAACTAATTTTTTTTTTGTAAAACAATGAATATTTTAATTTTTTTATAAAATATCACTGAAAATCGAGACGTTACTCGTATCCGTCTATCTTAACCCATAACCATTTTATAAATAATAAAGTTTGCAAAACTATGAGTTTATATTCTTCCAACCAACTTACTGGTTCAGATAAACGAATACCTTTAATTCTTCATACAATCGTTATCTTCATACGAAGGTACTTGCCCTTGCCCATCCATTATGAACACAACATTAAAATACAATCATCAAATAGAATTAATGAATTCTATTCCAAGGCATTCACACGTGACATAAATCACAGGTTCTTTACTGACCGTAATAATATTCCTAAATTTCCATTATCAATACAATCCGTTTAGATAATAAACTTTTTTTTTCTTAAAAGAAAATCAAATAAAAACATTCAGCTTCGTCACCACAATACTAACAAATTAATTAAACCCACTCCTACTACACTGAACTACGTCACGAACTCGCGATTTTATTTTCTAAGTACCTGCATGTAAAAAAATAGGGGTGAGCTTGAAAGCCCAGTGAGTCATCTAAACAATTCACAATATTTTATTGTAATACATACACAAGAACATTACAAACAAGTTTCACACATTAATCGTTGCAACATTAAATTGTTTGAGTCGAGAATTTCATCACGTTCTAAATCACGTACCTTTAGGAAAATCAAACTCAGGGTGGCACAGCCCAAAAATTAGAACATTGGCGATATTCCTTAGAATAACTGCCCCATATGTGTGATTCTTATCTTAATCGTGTTCTTTAGTGATGTCACACCATACGTACGGTATAAGCACGATATTAAGTGCATTCATAAAACATATTCAACTCCACTACACATGATATCATGTCACAAAGTCAATTATAATAGTGTTCACGCATTCACTATGTCAATATTCCAAATCATACATTTCATTATCAGGCACTATAATTTATAAATGAATTCAACTACCATATGAATTTTATGCATCCAATTATCATTTGATCAGAATAAAATCATGTTGACACCCATATCATCATGGCTAAACAATCACAACATTATATATATAAAATCATGTACAATAGGCATGCATAAGCAATCTAATAATACTATAGACCTAATTAATTTAACGTTCCTATCTATATATCAAAATAAAATATTATGAAAGCCTAGAATCATTTCCACCTGAATTGCTAAATTTCAAAAGTGTTTAGATTCCTCGACGTTGGGCGTTATCAACCTATCCACGCATAAATCACACGTTAATCACTTGATTTGTATTATATTATATTAATATAATGTGCATACATGTTTATGTTGTATGGTGGTGGTCACATTATACATATAATATAACTTAGCTAATAAACTTCCACCTGATATAATATGATGATCTAGATAGTTAAAACATAAAATATGATATACCATAATCTAATATATTATATGTGGTATTGTATGTATGATATATATATAAATATATTATACAACATTTTGGTTGCTTAAAAAAAATAATAACAATTGAGTTGCAATGTTTAAAAATAATAATAACGTATTGTATGTATGATATATCTATAAATATATTATATAACATTTTGGTTGCTTAAAAAAATTAATAATACTTGAATTGCAATGTTTAAAAATAATAATGTATTGTATGTATGATATATATATATATATAAATATATATTATACAACATTTTGGTTGCTTAAAAAATAATAAAATACACTTGTATGTGTGATATTGTATGTATGATATATATATAAATATATTATATAACATTTTGGTTTCTAAAAAAAAATAATAACACTTGAGTTGCAATGTTTTAAAAAAACTAATAATAACACATGGTTAAAAAAAATGTATGATACAAATAAATATATTATATAATATCTTGATTGCTTAAAAAATAATAATAACACTTGAGTTGCAATGTTTAAAAAAAAATAATAACACTTGGTTAAAAAAAAAATGTATGATACATATAATTATATTATATAACCTGTTGGTTGTTTAAAAGAAAAAGAAAAAAAATTGTTTAAAAGAAAAGAAAAGAAAGAAAAAAAATAAAATACATATTAGTTGCATCATTTTTTAAAAAAATAACATTTGGTTTGAAAAAAAAAAACAAAACAGGGGAGGGAGAGAGAAAAGGGGCGTTGATGGTGTGAATTTGAGTTGCAGAGAGGGGATAGTGGAGAGAAGAAAAGAGAGAGAGATTTAGACCGAGAGCGAAAGATCGGGAGCTCGAGAGATCGGGAGCGAGAGATCGAGAGATTGGAGTAGAGAGATCGGAGGCGAGGCGAGAGCAGGGGAAAATGGCGGATGGCGGAGAAGAGAGAGAGAGAAAGGGCAGCGAGATCTGTGGCGGAGAAGAGAGAGAGAGGCGAGATCTGTGGCGGAGAAGAGGAGAGGAAGGCGGCGGCGGCGAGATCCGTGGCGGAGTTGCAGCGGCAGGATGAGAAGGGCTAGAGAGGGTTTCGAGGGGAAGAGACTTGCACGTTTGGTTTCGAAAGAGCGCTTGTGCGATTGGGTTTAGAGAGCGAGACGCGAAGGATTTTCGGCGAGATCTCGGCGAGATTCCATGCGACATGTCGGCGAGATTTCCGGATCATGTTTGAAGTCTTTTTTTTTTTTTTTGGGTATTACAATCTTCATATTTTTTTTTATGGGTATTACAAACATGGTCTTCACCTAATGTTGTTTTGAGTATTTCTGGCGATGATGCACAGATTAATGTATGTGCATCTAAGAAGGCAGGGCTATTGGCTACTGTTTTTTATGTGCTAGAGAAGCATAAGCTTGAAGTGGTAACTGCTCACATTTCCTCTGATTATTACAGGAGCATGTACATGATCCATGCCCATGTAAGTTATTTGATTCTCATGCCTTACTTTGCTTGTTTACATATTGATAAATTGTAATTGAGAAGAAAAATAATTTAAGTTTTAGTGAAAGCATAATAGTGATTCTCTGTTTGGTTTGTGAAGAATAATGCTAGCAACTCATTTGAATTTATATATATATATATATATATATATATATATATATATATATATTTTTTGGGTATTACAGTAGGGCTACGTGGGATTCATTTTCCATGCAAGTAACTTAGTAGAGTACTAAACTTTGGAGCATCAGAGAAGGTCTCAAAATTGCATTGGAGCTTAAGGATAGTCAATAATTATTGAAATATTAGAGTCGACTTCTATTATTGATCACCTTGAAGCTGGATTTTCAGAAGACCATCCTCTCTAAGAAGTCTTAGAAGATTGTCGCTTGCTTTATGATGAAGTGTCAATAATTTAATAGGAATTTGGTTGTACATCAATCAGATTAAAGATTTAACTTTTTTTTTTTTTTTGAAAGCAACTCTTACGTACGAGTAGGATCCAAGGGTTTGATTCATATTCTGTCTAGGAGAAGAAGCACTAACTCAACTTAAGCAGGATCCCGCATTTAATAGCTTATCTTCGTCCAAGAATATATATTACTTCTTATTGTTTTCTTTACACAAAATCCTTAGTTACTATTAGGAAAGTTTAAATAACAATTTTCTTTTGAAGGGACTTTAAATAACATTATTCTTGAGCTTTAAGATATGATTGATCAAGAATAAAAATATGGAGACTCGGACTTGATGTGATCACTAACAACATCATAATTAAAATTCATGAAAAATAGAATGTACTAATAATTTTTTAGTATCTTTTAAGTAAATTTCATATATATAATATACATTATCATCAAGAAGAAATGAAAGTTCATTGAAACCTAAATGAAAAAAAAATCAAGATTTTGCATTAGAAAATGCTTTGAAAACACAATATTGATTGGCGGCACTCAATTTTAACACTATGTCCCTATGTGTTGTTAGGTCACTTTGAATCACACAAACAACTTCTTAAGGCATAATGTTAATTTCTATAGCACTACTCTTTTACTAGAAATTTGGTCGCTCAATACCACATACCTCTCTTGTAGTGAATTAACTAGCCATAAAAGCTAATTATTTTGTAGCTTATATGTACTTTTTTTTCTTTATTACTAATTTTTCGGTACTCTGGAGGTGACCTTATTCTCTTTGGACGAGACTAATCCTCATGAACTCGGACAAACTTATACGGACATTAATTTATCTATAGATATATGTGATCTTCTTTAGTGTTAGTCGCTCTTTAGGACGGTTGATATGCCCAAGCCACAAGCTAGGCCTTAACCAAAAAAAGAAGTCACCGCACTTAAATTTGTCGCAGAGTCTAGATATATAGTAGAGAGACTGAAGCCACACCAATTAACCAGATCTATAAATATAAACAGAAGCGTGTGAACCGCACTCCACTACCCGACTGTGTGGAAAAAAACATTAATTGTCTTTTCTTGTATGAGAAAGGATGGATGGATAAAGATCTTAATCTATTGAGAATATAATAATTAATACACCATAGATTAATATTAAATTACCGAGCTAGAAGTTGGAAGGAAATGGAGATGAGAAGCAAAACAAATCCATATGACAGCATAGGTATGATCAGCAATCATTTCTTGATCCTTTGACAACCTATTCCACAACAAAAATTGAAAGAGAACTAAATATTAAAGAAAACAACCAAAACCAGTTTGAAAATTCCTCAGCACTAACACAATTAAAACTTTTCACAAACCTAAACTAAAGAATATCCTTCAAATTCCCTCATTTTCTTGTTGTTTCCTCCCCCCCACCCCCCCTTGTAAACATTGATCCAAACGCCCCTTGTTTAAATTACTTTTGTTCTTACTACCCTCCAAAACCAACTATAAAACTTAGCCACCAAGACCCTAATTTCTCAATATCATCCCAAGCAAAGAAACTAAAGCAAAACAATGGCGTCAGGTAGCAGCCTTGCCGTTCTCAATGCACTTGATACAGCTCGTACGCAGTGGTACCATGTAACGGCGATCATAATTGCCGGCATGGGCTTCTTCACCGACGCATACGATCTCTTTTGCATCTCCACCGTATCCAAGCTCTTGGGTCGCCTTTATTACTACACCGAAGGCTCAACGAAGCCCGGAAAAATCCCCGATAAAATCAACAACTTAGTCATCGGAGTCGCCCTAGTCGGAACTCTCACCGGCCAACTCGTCTTCGGCTGGCTTGGAGATAAACTCGGCCGAAAAAGGGTCTATGGAATAACCCTAGTTCTCATGGCCATTTGTGCTATATGCTCAGGTTTATCCTTCGGCAAAACCGCGAAATCAGTCATCGGAACACTTTGCTTCTTCCGGTTCTGGCTAGGCTTCGGAATCGGCGGCGATTACCCTCTTTCCGCTACGATCATGTCAGAATACGCTAACAAGAAAACAAGAGGAGCCTTCATAGCAGCTGTTTTCGCAATGCAAGGCGTCGGAATTGTAGCCGCCGGGCTAGTTACCATGACTCTTTCTTTCATCTTCCTTAAATGCTACCCAGCGCCTCGTTTCGACGATGATCATGTTAAGTCGACGCAGCAAGAAGCAGATTTTCTATGGCGAATTGTGCTCATGCTCGGCGCTCTTCCGGCAATTTTAACGTACTACTGGCGAATGAAGATGCCGGAGACCGGACGCTACACGGCTCTTATCGAAGGCAATGCGAAACAAGCCGCTCTTGATATGGGAAGAGTTCTTGATATAGATATCCAAGCTGAACAAGATAAAGTAGCACAGTTCAAATCTACTAATGACTACCCATTACTCTCGAAAGAGTTTTTTCGTCGACATGGGCTTCATTTGATTGGAACCACGACCACCTGGTTCTTATTAGATATAGCATTTTACAGCCAGAATTTGACCCAGAAGGATATTTTTCCGGCGATTGGGCTTACAAAGCCGCCGAACGAAGTTAACGCTCTTAAAGAAGTCTTTCAAACGTCTCGTGCAATGTTCGTTATTGCTTTGCTTGGAACTTTTCCAGGGTACTGGTTCACCGTGTTCTTCATCGAACGAATAGGGCGGTTCATAATACAGCTAATAGGCTTCTTTATGATGTCCATCTTCATGTTGATTATAGGGATTAAGTATGATGATTTGAAGCATAAAAACCATATTTGGTTTGCAGTTTTGTATGGTTTAACCTTCTTTTTTGCGAATTTTGGGCCTAATAGCACGACGTTTGTGCTACCGGCGGAGCTGTTTCCGACGAGGGTGAGATCGACTTGTCATGCATTGAGCGCTGCGTCGGGGAAGGCTGGAGCGATGATTGGGGCTTTTGTGGTGCAAAATTATACGTTGAGTGGGAAGGAGGGGCCGATCAAGAAGGCGATGATGATTCTTGCTTTCACCAACATGTTAGGGTTTTTCTGTACGTTCTTGGTCAGTGAAACGAAGGGAAGATCGTTGGAGGAGATATCAGGGGAGGATGGTGGAGGTTATGATGATGGGAAGGAGAATACTGTGGAGATGACCAACGAACAAACAAAGGAAGCATATAGGAGGGGATTGGAAGTATAAAGAGATCATATACATATACATACATATATATATATATATATATATATATATATATATATATATATATAGTTTAGCATTTTCCTTGAATAATGGCAGGTCATACAAATCTTGGAGAATTTGCTATAGTGAATAAGAAGAAGAATGAGATGCAGAAGAAGGAGAAGTATAAATGGTATATACAGGTTTTTTGATGTATGTATGTGTGTGGTGTGTTTGTCTCGTTGGATGATGGTTAGGTTTTGCTTGTTGATATGTTGTTATGTAGTGTTCATAGATGGGTCTTTTACTTTAATTATTTTCAGGGTGCTTTCTGGCTTTCTTATTGTGACTGTTTGTACCTTCCAAAAAAAAAAAAAAAAAAAAAAAAAAAAAAAAAAAAGAAGGGAAAAAGAAAAAAAAGATTACTGTTTTGTTTGTACGTATAATATTTATTATATCCAGGCTTTTGGGATTTTTGTTGTAATAACTTGTGGTTTAAAGCAGTACTTCATGAATTAAGTACTTTTGGTTCATAAATTAGTGAATATTTTGGGTTGTTTTAAGTTTTACGTATTTAGTTCATAAAAAAAAATGCCAAGGAATAGAGTAAAGGGCGCCTTCTTTTAAAGCAACTAACTTTCATGACACGTGTCTCTTAAAAGGAATGTCCTTACAAACCTTAGGCAATGTAATGTGATCCTTTGAATACATCAAAAATATACTTATAAATGTATAAGGTAACTTGTGGCACTATGCAAAATTGATTCACAAGGATTTAGCAAGTTACTTTAGGTTGCGTTTGACATGAAATTCTAAAATAATTTTCCAAAAATTTTAAAAATGGGTTTGGTATTATATTTTTAATATGTTTTTAAAATTTTAAAAACATTGAAAAATTGTTTGGTTCAAAAGTTGAGTTGTTTGAATCCTATCATGATTTGCAATGACGCGAAAAGCGTCAAATGACATGACATTTTAATGGTAAAATAAAAATAATAGAATAAAATATTAATTTAATGTAATCTTGTCCTTTCTTTCAATGTGCTAGGTTATAGAATAACACATGTTTGCCCAGTTGAGTGGAGGAGGCGCATTATTTTTCTTGAAAAATATGACTTCCATACATTTTCTAAAATATGACTTCCATACATTTTCTAAAAATGGACTGTTTTTTTTTAATTTTATCCTCAATTTTTTTTTTAAATTCTATTGAACCAGATGCGTTTTTTGCAACTTTAATATTTTCCACTTTTATTTTTAAATATTGAAAACTGTATTTTAATTCAATTCCAAACGCAGCATTAGAGTTTAAGAAAATAAATTAAAAATACTATATACTAAATAAGTGAAAGAGAAAAAATGATTTATTTTTCTAAAATCTAAAGTGAAAGCAAAAAAAAAACAACAAAAATAACAGTCTCAAATTAAATTTAAATCACCTTGCAATGAAAATATAATAATTAAATGAAAAAGCAAAAGATGACAAGAAATTGAACGAAAAGAAAGATATAAAAAAAACTAGTAGTAATAAAAAGAACTTATCAATTTTTTTTAAAAAAAAAAACTTGCAAACTCCAATCTTAGCAATGTTCCCTTACTCACGACTTGAATCAAATTATTGGAAAAACTTATAAATTGTTGCTTTCTTTCCAAAGCAACTATTTTTACACTTAACTACAAGATTCCATTCTCTCTAAAAGTTCCATATAATCAAGACATTTAGACACCTCCGTAATATACAAATTTTTTGAAAAAACTCAAAATATTTAAAATGGTGGTGTCGTCTCGTAGGGAAAATCTTTCCATTTTTTCATCTTTGAGTTTTTGACTTCTTTACCATATGACATTTCAAACTTCCTTTTCGGCTTTCAAAGGGCTGAGAGCATCTATGGGCTGAACTGGGCCACAAAATATTTTATCTGGTATTCAAATTTAATTATGAACCGAAAAAATACCTTAAAGAAAGACTAAGTAATTAAGGAATCAAAATATATTTTATAGTAAATAAAAATTATTTTGAATAAATGTTCTTTGGAAAAATGATATTTAGGACTTTTGAAATTACTTTCAACTCTCAAAAAAAATAAAATAAAAAATGAACAACCTAATTCCTAAAGAATCATAAGAAAAATGTGACAATAATACTTTTCTTAAAAATGTTCCTTTAAAAATAGCCTAAAATGACCTAAAAACTCTAAAATGTGATCTAAAGAATTTTTTTTTTCTTTTCTATTTTTCTTTTATTTGCTAACCAAAAAACACTAAAAATGAGAGTAAAAATATACAAAATTATGATTTCATAACAATGATAATAATTTTTGAGAAAATAAGAGGAAATATTTTATTGTAATTTTTGATAGAATAAATTAATATTTTTTACTCATCTTTTTATAAATCATTGTGAAGTGTAAATAGTTCTAAACTTAAAAGAGTTCAGCCATGTCACACAACCATAAAAAATAGAGTATGTTAAGTTAGTTACTGAAAGTGTATCGGTCACATGTGTAAAAAACTTATAAAAGATGTCCTGCATTACAACCTGGGTATTCTCTGTATTCAAGAAATAATTCAGCGTTGTAGAGAGGTTTTGTGAGAACTACTAAGTGGTTGTGAGAGAGAGTCTTAGAGAGATAAATGTTATCTCTGTTGTACTGAACATCTCAGTAAATTTTCTTTTACATAGTGGATTGATTGATGCAGCCTTGCCCGAGGATGTAGACTTCTCCTATCAAATCTTTTTGAGTTTAGACAAGGTAAACTCAACAATTGGTATCAAAGCTAGGTTCAAGAATCAAGAAAAATGGTGATAACAAAGTATGAGATAGAGAAATTCAATGGGAAGAACGATTTTGGATTATGGAAGATGAAGATGGAAGCAATATTGATACAACAAGGCTCTAAAAAAGCATTAATCCCTGAAGCTGAACTACCTGAATCAGTCACTGCCCAAGAAAAGGAAAAGTTCTCTAAAAAGGCATATAGTGCCATAAGTCTAAGTCTCACGGACCAAATCTTGAGGAAGGTATCCCATGAGAAAACAATAGCTGGTTTGTGGAGAAAACTTGAAGAGTTGTACATGGAGAAAGCACTTCCAAATAGAATATACTTGAAGGAACAATTCTTTGGTTTCAAAATGGATGAAGGAAAATCCATTGATGACAACTTGGATGAGTATAAGGATCTTGAAAACTTGAACATCAAGGTTGATGATGAAGACAAAGCCATAATTTTGCTGAATTCTTTGCCAAAACAATTGAAACATTTCAAAGAGACTCTCAAGTTTGGAAGGAAGACAATCTCTTTGGATGATGTACAGAAAGCTCTGATTTCCAAGATGCTTGATATGAAGAATTAAGAAAAGAGCAATAATGGAGAAAATCTGAATGTGAGAGGAAGATCACAAAAGAAGGATTCCAATGACAAAGGAAAATCACATTCAAGATCAAGATCAAAGTCCTCAAAGAAAGATTACAAGAATACAAAATGCTACCACTGTAACAAGTTGGGACATATTGAAAGATTATGCTCAGAAAGACAAGACCAAAGCAATGAGAAAGAAACCTCTAAGGGAAGTGCAACAATTGTTGATCGAGTCTTTGACGATGCAAAGTTCCTTACCATTTCAATGAGTAATGTTTCAGATGAATGGGTGTTAGATTCTGGGTGTACATACCACATGTGTCCAAGAAGAGACTGTTTTGGTTCCTATCAAGCTGTAAATGGTGGCAAAGTGCTAATGGGACACAACATAGCATGAAAGGTTGTTGGGATTGGTACTGTGCCCATAAAAATGTTTGATGGAATAGTGAAAGTTCTAAGAGAAGTTAGGCATGTCCCTAATTTGAAGAGAAACTTGATCTCCCTTGGAACATTGGATGATGATGGCTACACCTTTAAGTCTCAAGATGGTAAATTGAGAGTGACAAAAGGTGCCTTGATTGTGATGAAAGGGGAAAAGAGAAATAATCTCTATATTCTTCTTGGAAGCACTGAACCCAATGGTTCATATTCAGTTTCAAGATCTAATTCTGATAGAACACAACTATGGCATCAAAGATTGGGACATCTAAGTGATAAGGGGCTGCAAGAACTGCACAAACAAGGTCTCTTGGGTGGTCAAAGTATGAATAAAATTGATTTTTGTGAATCCTGCATTCTTGGCAAACAACATATGCTTGCATTTAAGAGTGCAATACATAGGACTAAAGAGATCTTGGACTATGTTCATTATGATCTATGGGGGCCAACCAAGGTACCAACTCATGGTCGAAACAAGTATTTCATATCCTTAATAGACAACTATTCTAGAAAAGTTTGGTTGTATCTAATGAAAACTAAGGACGAAACTCTTGAAAAATTCAAGACTTGGAAGGCCTTAGTTGAAAACCAAACTAATAAGAAATTGAAAACATTGAGAACAAATAATGGCCTAGAATTCATTAATAAAACATTTGATGAATTGTGTAAGAATAGTGGTATCCAAAGGCATAGAACTGTAAGGAAAACCCCTTAGCAAAATGGTTTAGCTGAGAGAATGAACAGGACACTGTTAGATAGAGTAAGGTGTATGTTATATGGATCAGGTCTGCAAATTTTTTTTTGGGGAGAAGCTATTATAACAGCTTGTTATTTGATTAATAGAATACCTTTTGGTGCTATAGGTTTCAAAACCCCAGAAGAAATGTGGTCTGGAAGACCACCTAGTTATAAACATCTTAGGGTGTTTGGTTTATAGTATTTGCTCATCATAGTGAGGGAAAACTAGAACCTAGAGCTGTAAAAGGAGTTTTTGTAGGTTACGCAAATGGTGTTAAAGGATACAAATTGTGAATTAAAGACTCTCCAGGGGTTAAGATAATTATAAGTCGTGATGTTACTTTTAATGAACATGAAATGTTTTCTTCTATAGCTAATAATGCGGGACATGCTAGTGAGGCTAGTAAGAATGAAGAAGGAAAACTTGTTACAAATAACAAGTATTTTGAGTTTGAGGTGGAACAACTCATGATCATCAACATGATGATGGTACATCATTAGAAATGCTAGAGAATGAACCAATTCAACAAGATCAAACACATCCTCATGAAAGTGTAGAATCTGGAAATCAGTATCAGTTGACAAGAGGTAGAGTGTCACGACCCACTATACGTGACGTCATGACCGGCACGGAAACCTCCGGGTATACCCTCCGCTGTTACACCCGGCGTCCCGTCAGCCTAAAACACATATACGAATCCCCAAAATCAAATACAGTACAATCCTAAAAACATCCATCTAACATGATCATAAATGAAATAAAATATTACATCTCCAAGTTACCAAATATAAAATTTCAAAGTTTACAAAATACTACAAACTCAACACATCCCAACTATGTGTTAATTATACATATACTAGGTGTTATCATGTACATAATTATCAAATTACAAAATTAAATGTACAACACCTACATGAAACAAAAACAAGGGACGCTACACAGTCAAGCCTTCCCTTTCCCTTTTCTATCAGATCCTGAAAGAAGAAGGTGAGGTGTGAGCTACAGCCCGCTCAGTGAATGTCATTTACAAGTGGCATATACGTGCATTTAATAAAAACATGATAAGATCATAAATCATTGAAATATCATGATGACGAAATAGATTACATACATGCTAACATAATGGATCAAGTCATACATAAGACGATGCATAACATTTGTAATCATACTCATGCAATCCTAACACCTCCTGGGTACGGGGGTTCAAGGCTGGTGCACTACACACAGTACCTGAACACACACACAATACTCGAATCCTAATAGGATTTTTGGGATTGTGCAGCACGCAAGATTAGCCTAACCTAACCTACCCATACACAAGCCATAAAACCCTCTGCCAGGTACACAACTGGGATCACCGCTAGACTTACGAGAATTCCCAAAGAGAGGAAATTCCAACTATGAGCCTCAACCCAAATTGTCATCCAAATGAATTATGCTCAAATGTATTTCATGGAATATTAAAACATGCATACCATTATACATAAGAATTTAAAACATTTCTATACTACAATGACACATATAAGTAATCCAAAAGTAAAAGAACACTCACTCTTGATTGGCTAAGTCTAGCTAATCCAATCACCAAAACTCTTCAATTGATTAAACGAGTTCAAGATCAATCACAAGACCTGGAAGTGACATGGTTCACACAACTGAAAATCAGTCATAAAGTGTGTCAAAACCCCATGTTCAAACCCAATCTAAAGTCAATTAGATTCTAAATTGATTATCCCCTTGAGCCAATTTCCATATTGCCCAAGTTGATCATTTAGACTCAATTAAACTAAGATTGACCCAAATTGAATGTAATAGGGTGATCCCATGACCCAACCACTAATATACATGGTATTCATTTATAATTAGGGTCAATTAGACTATACATCAAGTTAATTTCATTAATTGACTAAGTCTTGGTCAAAATCCCCAATTAGGCCAATATAAAACATATGATCAAAATGAACTAAATCATATCAATTTAACATAGGTTCTAATATTTTACACCTATGATTCTACTCGATTTGGGTCCAATTAAACAATCCCCAAGTCAATTTCATAAATTGACTTGCTTTGGGTGAAAAGTCCCAATTTGGGCAAAATCCTCAAATTACATGCAAAATTGCCAAAGTACATGAAAAATGCCAAATACTTAGCCTAGATCAAAATTAGTCAACCTTAGGGTGTCCATTATGAGAACCCACTGAATTCAATCATCAAACAACCCTAATCATGTCCAATTAGACCTACATTGCATAATTTTCCATATTTTATATCAAGAGCATCAAAAGCCCCAAATCTGGAAATTTTCATATATAGGCCATATTGTCAATTTTACACTAGGCCACCATGTTCAGCCATGAATTTTACTGATCTTGCAACATGGAATCATCCACATGGCCACTAGGTCAACATAGTTGACATGCAAAGATTTTAAAAAAGTCTAAGGTCATAAACTAAGTATAGGTCATTTGAACTAAACCCTTCCAATTTCTTGCTAGAAATTGGGGGTTTCACCATTAGTGTACTCCTAACACTCTCTAATCACACATATGTGACATGCAAGACTCAACTCCAACTTTGGTTTTCCACCCATCCAAGGTTCATCACAATGCATGCATCAAAATGAAACCCTCATGCTCAAAATAAAGCTATCATGCAACTAATAGAGAGATTCAAGGAAGAAATGGAGGAAAAATGCAAACCTTACGTGTTCTTGAGCAAGAAACCACCAAACCCTAATTTTTTCTCTCATTTCTCTCCTCCAGCACTTCTGTCCTCTTTCTCAAGTGCAAAATGTGCAAATGAGCTGAAAAAACCGAGTCAATAGCCTATATAGAAGTGTTTGGGCCAACAACTAAAAGTTGCCAAAAACTGTTAAAAAATCAATTTTCCTGTTGTAATACTTTCACTTAGATAGTCACTTTCATGCACACTACTCCCAACCTTAACAGCGTAACCGTTCAAACATTGCATGAGTCAGTTACCAACATTCTGGTAAACTTTCAACTCAATCCAACGGTGGTATTACGAGATTCAACTGTTTGATCAAAACTGCGTAAGAAAATCCGAAAATCCGTGAAACAGTATTTGAAGTTTTATAACTCACAGTAGGTAACTCCAATCAAGATCTTCACCGTTAATAATTAAAATCTATCAGATACGAATGAGCTGAAAAAATTTCAGCTCAATCGGACCACGGATCTAGGAGATTAAACCATTAATGTAATTTGTGACAGAAATTTCTTCCTCCATGGAGCGAGCTCCGCTGGATCCAAAACACTGTTTTCGACATGTTTTGACATCGAACGGGTCTCCGATGGTTCCGAAACTTCATGCGCACTCTCTATGACCTAAAATCATGCAAAGACACTCGAACTTACATGCTTCGAGCATCAAAATACATATACACATACGTATACCAATACGCATACAGGTACTCTACGGGTACACTATGGATCAAAATGCCGTCACCTAAAGGCACGGGTGCTACATAGAGTGAGAAAAAATACCAGGCTACCTGATAGATTTGGCTATGTATACCTGATTAATTTTGCTCTAGTGACAACTCTAGAATATGAAGAGAGTGAGCCAATGACATATACAGGGGCTATACATAGCAAAGATTATGAAAAATGGCTTGTTTCCATGACAGAGGAGTTTGAGCCACTTCAAAGAAACCAAACTTGGGAGTTGGTTGAGAGGAAGGGAAACCAGAAAATTGTTACTTGCAAATGGATCTTCAAGAGAAAGGAAGGTGTCTCCAAGGAAGAACCAGTTAGATACAAGGAAAGGTTGGTAGCTAGAGGATATACTCAAAGGGAAGGCATATAATATAATGAAGTCTTTTCTCCTGTAGTCAAACACACCTCCATAAGAATCCTAATGGCCTTAGTATCCAAGCTTGATTGGGAATTCTAGTAGCTTGATGTTAAAACAACTTTTCTATATGGAGAATTAGAAGAAAAAATCTTCATGGCACAACCAGAAGGTTTTAAGATTCCTAATAAGGAGAATATGGTTTGCCTATTGGAAAAGTCCCTATATGAACTTAAAAAATCCCCAAGACAATGGTATAAGAGATTTGACACTTTTATACTGGAAGCTGATTTCAAAAGGAGTAGCTATGATGGATGTTTTTACTTCAAGAACTTAGGAACAGGTTCAAAGATTTTCTTGTTGATTTATATTGATTACATGTTGCTAGCATGCAAAGACATGAAGGAAATTCATAAATTAAAGGATCTTTTAAAGTCAGAATTTGATATGAAAGATCTAGGCTCAGCAAGGAAGATTCTTGGCATGGAAATTGTGAGAGATAGAACCAAGGGTACTATATTACTGTCACAAAATGGCTACCTTGGAAAAGTTCTGAAAAGGTTCTCTATGGAGAATGCAAATCCAATAAGTGTTCCCTTAGCTGGACATTTCAGGTTTTCAATTGTGCAATGCCCGAGCACAAGTGAACAAAAAAAAGACACGGAAGTGGTTCCATATGCAAATGCCATAGGGTCCCTATTGTATGCTATGGTGTGTACAAGACCAAATTTGGCTCAAGCTGTAAGTGTTCTTAGTAGGTTTATGGAAAACCCAGGGAGAGAACATTGGAATGGAGTCAAGTGGCTACTGAGATATGTGAAGGGATCACTTGAGGTGGGATTGAATTTTGGAGAAAATTCAAATAATGCTAAACTATCTGGTTTTGTGGATTCTGATTTTGCAAGGGATTTAGACAAGAGAAAATCTTTTACAGGATATATGTTTGTCTTGTTTGGAGGACCTATTAGTTGGAAGTCCCATCTACAACCTATTATAGCACTCTCAACAACAGAAGCAGAATATATTGCTGCTACAGAAGCTATGAAGGAAGCGTTATGGTTAAAAGGTGTACTCAAGGAGTTGGAGATGTTGCAAGGAGATGTTGTACTATTCTACGATAACCAAGGAGCAATCCAATTATGCAAGAATCCTATATTTCATGAAAGGACCAAGCTGTTATTTCAATGAACCCCATGATATGAATGTTTTGATGATGCCAAATATCTTCAGTCTGTGTATCTAATGATCGTGTCAAGTGTTTCAAATTTTTCAAGAATCAAGATCAAGGAACTGTGCTCACAAGCCTATTGAGCATCACAAAGTAAAGTTCCAAGTATGTCAGTACTTAGAATGTAAAGTCTATCGATCAACTTACTTTCAGCAAGATTTTATCATTTGCATATTTTGATCGTAACATTTTAATCGTACCGTATGATTTCTAAAGCATTTGATCTGATTAAGATAAATAATGATTTTTATCGAGTTTTAATCGAGAAATCAAAAACCGCTTTTATAAAAGTCTTTTAGGACACTAATGTTTTAGCAGTGCCCTCCTGGACTTGATGAGTTAGGACGTTGATAAAATATTAGGAAGCTCAAGGTTGAATTGAACTGATTAATAAGGACGCTTACTTGTTAATAGTGACCTTTCTTTTGTCAACCTTTGAGAATGTCAGGATGCTGACTTAGTTTCAGCTCGCTGGAATAAGTTCTTTTTGCTTTTTAAGTGATTTCTAACTTTAAGGACGCTGATAAGTTATAAGTTGAATAAATTATCAGAATGCTACTTGTGTAGGAGCGCCCTCATCTTTAGAATCAACTTAAATAACTTTTAGGACGCTTACTGTCCTTCAACACACTTAACATTGTTTTAAAACTATTTTTAAATATCAGGACGCTTACTCTTGAGTAGCGCCCTCGTGTGCTTATTGTTTTAAAACAAAGTAGGACTCTAACTGCGAAGTAGCGCACTCATGATTTAAGTCGTTTAATTGTCAAAGTAAGTCAGGACGCTTACTATTCAGTAACGCCCTCACTTCATTGTTCAGTAGGACGCTGATCTTTTATGAGCGCCCTCAAAGGAATTAAACAACGAAAATGATATTTTTGTTGTTCTGACATATACGTCCTTTTCGCCATCTTTTCAGAGAAATTTTTTGTACAAAATTGATTTTATGTATTTGGAAGAGATATTCTCTGATTCACGAACCACGTCTTCTAAAACTTTCCTTATTCCTGTATCTGGAGAAAATCAGAATATTCATGAAATGTGTAGTT
Organism: Paratinospora sagittata; assembly: GCA_035771175.1. NCBI lineage: Eukaryota > Viridiplantae > Streptophyta > Magnoliopsida > Ranunculales > Menispermaceae > Paratinospora > Paratinospora sagittata. The sequence goes on along the minus strand of CM069596.1, from coordinate 25,828,996 downwards.
GTCATTTTCGTGATATATTCTAGCTGTTGTGAGTAAACGTTTATATTTGAAATTCAAATTCAAATGAACAACAACTTCATCTCTACAAGTCTATAAATACAGACACTTAACAATCTGTTAAGACCACCAAAAATTCTCTGAGCTAAAACACTTTTTGAAAGTTAGTCGAATTTTCATATGATTCAAAAAGCTTAAGTTATTCTAGTTTCAAAGTGTTTTATTTGAATCATTACCTATTCAAATGATTTTCACACTGAGCTAAGATTCTATATTTATCTGAAAATAGATTTGAAAGTTTGAACTGTTTTTACTCAAATTATTCAACACTATTTTTACTTATATCATTCTTGCTGAAAGAGAAAATTGAGAGATAGTTCATAAGATACAGTTGTACTCAATTTCATATCTTGTATACTGTATCAAGGTTGTAACAGTAGTTAGATAAACTACTGAGTTGATATTCTATATTCAACAAGGTTAGGTCTTCTCACACCCGTAAGTTGAGAGACGATAGTTCTCACACCCGTAAGTTGAGAAAGCTTAGGTCTGTCTCACACCCGTAAGTTGGGATAGGTTGGTCTCACGCTTGAAAGCTGAGCAGTGTAACGGTTGTTCTCACACCCACAAGTTGAGAAAAGGTGTAACGATTTGATTCTCACTCCTAAGAGAATCCCTTAGTGATAAGGTATAAAATCCTAACTGAGGAGGTTAGGTAGTGGACGTAGGTAAGTAGCCGAACCACTATAAATCGACTGTGCATAGTTGTTTAATTTCTGCACTTTATTTCTGCCATTGAAATTGTCCAATTCACTCACCCTCTTAAGCATATTTGGGCCAACACAAGCATGTGGATGTGAGGTTTCATTTCATCAGGGAAGCGGTAAACTTTGGACTGATTAAGCTTGAGAAAGTGCACATTGATGACAATCCTGCAGACATGGCTACCAAAGTGGTACCATTGAGCAAGTTTAGACATTGTTTGAACCTATTGCATTTGGTCCAGACCTGATGTCACACCCCGCCCGGACGCGCCTCAACTGGCAGAACACTCACAACATTATAACAGTTACCGAGTACGCAGGTACACAATTCAAGTACAAGTCTGTTTTCATTGATTACATAATGTATTTTGTACAAAATGTGGTTGAGGGAACATCCTCCCAAAATCTCCCTAATAAATAAGCAAGGGGTACAAAATGAGGGCCCAAAATACCTCCACCCAATCTACCCTAGACTCATGAAAAAATGGTTAACAACGGGAGTGAGCTATTGCCCAATGATACTTATCAGGGTCGACATCACCACGTGGGTTGTTAGGATGTCTAGTATCACTTATACAAGAAGATATCTTTTAAATGGACCAACCAGACCAGTCTCCAGGTCGAGAGGTGGGAACACAAGGTCCAACTTAAATACCAAGTCTTCTAGAGCAACAAGCTACCTCCAGTTCACTATTCAAAGTTACTGAGAACAAGACTAAGTCTGCTTGAGTCAATTTGACCACTAATCCGACGTAATAACAACGTAATACAGAGACTCCAAATATTAAGACATAACTATGACATGTGTGAACATTATACGCAATAATGCAGTGTAATGAATAATAGACATAATGATATATGAATAAAAACTTTATGAAAATTCATAAGACACGCAAACCTATGTTTCGTTCCTCACCTTCAGATTGGACACTCTTGTTGCTCTGCGTTCTTCACCTGGCAGCAACTCCACGTCGTACAAGTGGAGAGTCTCAAAAGGGAGAGGGAGAGATGAAAAGTTTTGGTGTGAAAATGAGGGGGGGGGGCACGGGGGGAGGGGGGCTTTTATAGAAAATGACATGCCCGAAGGTTCGGGAAAACGTTCAGGCAATGGCCCATTTTTTTATTTTTTTTGTGTAAACCAGAGGTATTACACCTTATCTTAAGAATTGGCAAGGAGCACTTCATTGAAATCTGCATGTGAAGTGTAGAACCAAGGTGGAGAATTGTGAAGTGTAAATAGTTCTAAACTTAAAAGAGTTCAACCATGTCACACAACCATAAAAAATAGAGTATGTTAAGTTAGTTACTGAAAGTGTATCAGTCACATGTGTAAAAAGCTTATAAAAGATGTACTGCATTACAACCTGGGTATTCTCTGTATTCAAGAAATAATTCAACGTTGTAGAGAGAGGTTTTGTGAGAACTACTAAGTGGTTGTGAGAGGGAGACTTAGAGAGATAGATGTTATCTCTGTTGTACTGAACATCTCTGTAAATTTTCTTTTACATAGTGGATTGATTGATGCAACCTTGCCCGAGGATGTAGACTTCTCCTATGAGAAGTTGAACCTCGTAAATCCTGGTATTCTTGTGTTTTCTTTGTTCTGTGATCTTTGCTATTTTATTTCTTGTTTTGAATCAAATCTTTCTGAGTTTAGACAAGGTAAACTCAACAATCATGCATTATGTCATTGTTAAATTTCATAATGACCATTTCTCTTATGTTTAGCTAAGTCTTTTCAAAAGTATTTAACTCGGTTAACAATTGATAAAACTTTGAAAAATAAATCTTGAACTAAATTAGAAGACTTATCAAATTTTCATGAAACACTCTATGAAGAGTTTGCAACTTAACTGTGATAATTTTACTTGAGTTTTGATACTCTTTTTGGAGCAAAACTTATGCTTCATCCAAAGTGATGGAATCTATGACCCATGAAAATGTGGCTTCGTGAATAAGCATTGTTAAATAAATAAATAAATAAATAAAAGGCTTTGATATCTTTTTTTTCTTCTCTCATTTAGCTCATTCTGCTGAGCTATTGACTACATGGCAGTATGTATACTTAAGCCTAGTTGGATTCTCAAGTCTATTTTTTTATCAAATCCCACAAATCATATGATATGAAGAATGTTTGCATTTTCACTGGTGAGAACTGATAATTGATTCTAACAAAAATATAAGAACATTATGGCTTTCATCACATAAGTATCTTAAAAAAAATGTCATTATGAGTTTAAAACAATATTGATAATGACAATTGAGAAAATAAGAAGAAATATAATTTTATTTTTTTTTGTCATTTTGACATGATAAATTTTTACCCGTGTTTTTATAAATCATGCATTTTTTTAATACATAAATCATGCATTTGTCATTGTAAAAAATGGTATAATAACCAATTTTCATAGTTCTCAAGAGTTTTAATAAATTGGAGAAATGCTAAAGGCATTGAAAAACTAACACCATTTGCTACAAAGTCTAATGTGGCAACCTTTACATCAAATTTGTATTTGTAATAAACGGGTGAAGTTCTGATATATTAAAGTTATTAATCTGACGTGGCAATGATATTTTGTAGCATCCTTAGCAGTACTCAATAAATTTTGAGCCAAGCTAGTAACATAAATGGCATCATGTTGATGGAAGTTTTCTTCCTGATGTAAATTTAATTTGACAATCATATATATTACCAATTCCATGCACTTGAACTTGATTGCTGCCACCCATTCTCACTTGTATCTTCACTTACTCATCTATCTCCACTAAATATAAATATATATATATATATATATATATATATATATATATATATATATATATATATATATATATATATATATATATATATATGTATATTGTCTAATCATATAGTTTTGTGACCACTGTCAAGATACTATGTTTCATCACACATATATCAACATGAGTAGCTAAGCAAGAGGGATAAAGATTCGCGTACTAGTTGCATCATTTTTTCATAATAATTAGCTTGCTAGCTCCTTTGTCTTTTGATGAAAATTCTCTCAATATCGTGGTCACAGTACTTCTCATAGTGATAATATTGTGGAGAGTTTTTGCTTCAATTGGGTTTAGCTTTGTACCATTAATCATATCCCTGTCTTCATGATTAATTTTTGACAATAAGAACATGGAGAAAAATCACAAGAATTATCATAACCACGTTTGTACTTATTGTTTCTCCTTCCTACTTCATTTGAATTTTGTTATTGCCAACTTTGAATTGAAATTCCTACTCCATAAAGTTTTCTACTACTTTATTTAGACGTTATTCATGTGCCTAAAAAGACCCCGCTACAAGTCATTTATTAATTCTTCTCGAAAAGATCTAATTTTGGTTCAAAATTGACAAAGCTTTGTAAAAAGAAATCTTGACCTAAATCAAAAGGCTTAATAAACAAACTCTGAAACTCTATACAAAGAGTCAACAACTTTACTATATATGATAGCTTTATTCGTACCAGTTGGGTATGTGTGGATTGAAATAATAGCCCCATATTGGATATAGGCATGTTTATTACATAGAATGTAAGTAAAAATTTCACCCTCATTAGTACCGAGATATTTTAGAGTAAAATCTCATACCTAGGCTCAAAGGTGGTTAAGTTGGTGACAATATCGATACTAGTAGAGATCCATGTCCGCCCAATAAGTGGTATCAGAGTCGATAATTCGACTGAGACGCACGTATGTCAAGGTGGAGTACGCACGTATGCTCATGGTCGTGGATGGTTCCTCTAGTTGCTCATCCTCGAAATGATAGCGATAGTTAATTTGACAAGGATCGTACGGTGTGATTGTGATGAAAGTTGAATTTCAATCCAAGGTAGAGATTTGTTGGGTATGTGTGGATTGAAATAAGTCTCACATCGGATATGAGTATATTTATCACATGAAATATAAAGTTGAGATTTCACTCTCATTAGTACCGAGACTTTTTGGAGTAAAACTGATATTTGAGTTTAAATATGGTTAAGTTAGGACAATATCAGTACTAGTAAAAATTCATGCCCGCCCCAACAATTCAAACTTTGACACTCTTCTTGGATCAAATCCTTTGTTTCATTTAAAGTGTCATTCATGACCCTTGGGAATTATGGCTTCGTCTATAAGTCACGTGTTAAATAATGTAAGTGTTTGACATCCTTCTTTTGCTTCTCTTTTAGCTTATATTGCTGAGCTATTGATAACCTATAATAACATATAAACTCTGGATTAATTGAGTTTTAAAATCCCTATTTCATAAAATCTCACAAACCATACGACAAGAATATTAATGTTTTTTCGCTCGGTAGCTGGAGTTGATAACTAACTCCAGCAAAAACAAGATCATTATTGTTAGCCACACTGAATCAAACTTCAATTAGGAAAGTGTCGTTAAAACTTGGCTCTAATAGGAAAAATATGTAGTAGAGTATGATAAATTATGTCATAATTCCTAAAGAAGTGATTTCATTAGTTATATGAAGTCGCGGAGTGTAATACATATCACTTGTACAAAGATGAGTTTAAATAGAAATCTATTAAGAGTCATTCAATACGGTAGATATATACTACTACCTGTACCTGCCTACTACATGCATGTTGCCGCATATTTGATATACGCTACCATAACTAACTACATGTTGCCACATATTTCACACCATTACCATGGCAACCTATATGTTGCCACATATTTGGCACAATTGCCCATAACTATGCCTACATGTTGTCAACACTTGGGGTAATTAAATAAAAAAAAAACTACTTAATTATTAAGAAAATACCCTCACACACAATAATAACTACTCATGATGTGAATTAATCGTTCAACAAATCTAGATTCTTACAACTCCTTTTTAAATCAAAGAAAAAAAATTAAACATATATATATATATATGGATGGTTTATTAATTATACTTTTTAGTTAAATTTCTGAGTAGTTTATGCATATCAAATAAAAAAAATGAAGAAATTAAAGGAATATGATTACACTGGGCGGAGATTCATGTGATTTCACCGATTCGATTAATGTTAGTTGAAGCTCTTGTTTTTAGTTAGAAAATATTCGCCGATCAAAATCATTCCCACAACCCTTGTGGATCAAACATTAGCAAAAATAAACAAAAAAAAAAAAAAATGCATGAAAATGATAAAAAAATAATAATGAAAATGAGTATGGAACATTTGAATGTGTTGACTTTTGTTTGAAAATTTATAAACGATATTTTACCATTATGCTCCCTCCTCGAACGGGTACCAGTCCTATACCTGAAAGGTGTGGGAATATCTCGCGAGAAACCAAAAAAAGAAAGAATAGGTTGCTCGAATGGATGTAGTTTTAGGACTTATTAACTCTACTTGTAGCCTTTAAAATTAAATAGAGGATAAATAATAAAAATGAATAAATATTTTTATTTTTCTATCACTTTTTAAAATAGAAAATAAATAATAAAAATGGATAAATATTTTTATTTTTTATTTATCTATAGTCTATACTATTTATAATGTCAAAACCTCTTAACTCGCGGTGTGCCACTTTTTGGAAATATCCCTAAATTACTCATAATTTTTTAAAGTTTTACTATTTATTAAATTTAAATTTGAGATAATATGGTAATATACCACTAATGGTTTTACTATTTATTAAATTACCTAAAATACCCTTCTTTTTCTTAATATAAAAATTTGACACATTTGGAAGATATTAATTGAAAAAGGGTATTTTTGAAACTCTAGCTGTATCTCCCTCTTAAATTATAGGATTTGCAGGTTATCTTTCACTTTCACTCTACAATCTTCCTTAAATCAAATTATAGGATATAAATTAAATTAGTAAATTTATAAACTTTCATTACAAGAAAATTACCATACAAGAATTGCTCAAAACGTCCTTGAATTCGACGTCCTAATTGAAAAAAACATCATAAAAGGGGTTCGAGGACGTTTTTGGTCGTTTTTTAAAACATCCTCGTATAGTGATTTTCTTGTAGTGTTTATCAATTTAAGATTTTTTTTTTAAATGTCGGTCCCTAACTCAAAAAGGAAAAAGAATAAGGATTATAATTTAATTAATGCACTCTTTAATTTAAGTGCAATGCGCGTGTTCATAGACTAGTTAAAATAAAGGGAAAATTTGATTAATTAATTGTGTTGCTTAGGAGACTTGAACCTCCCTAACTCGTTAACAAAGTAAAAGTTAAGGTTAAATAGAGTTAACAAACACATCTTTAAAAACTTTTAAGTACAAAGAGAAGCTCTTGTAACAAAAATTAGATTGGACAAGCTCAAAAGATAGGTAGCCTTTTTAGTCATTTTCCCAAAGAAAGTTGAACCCCTGTCCTCTTCTATGGGAAGCAGTAAGCTACCACCAAAGCTAAAGCTTTGGCTTTATTAATTTATTTATTTTATATGCAATGTAAACAAAAAATTGATTTCAGCATTTTTAATGAGTTATTTTTAATGTAAACAAAAAAAACTATTTTTAAGGGGTTTTATTTCCAACACAAGCTATAGCTTTCTATATTTTTAAAATAAAAACAAACTAAAAAAGCTTTCAATATTTTTAAATCTAAAAATATTTATTATGATCTTTTAAAATGATCTTTTTAACATGAAAACCATTTAAATTTAAAACTTAAATTTGACCTTTAATAACTTCTGCTGAACTCCTCAAAAGTTAGCTTATCCATACTACTTAAAATACAAGGTTATGTCATTTTTGCTAACGTTTCAAAATAAGCTTTTCAAAATTTACAAAGTATCATATATTTCAAAAATTAGTTATGAGGTTAACATGGTAATTGAAACAATTCAACCAATTCCCATCTTTCTCTGCGCTCAACTCAATTCAATTAAGTCATATCAGTTGACCGATCGTAAATAAACTTTAAATAGTCATAAATTTTTTATTGTAATTCCAATTTAAGTGATTCAAAATTAGTTGGAAAGAGAAAGAGAAAATCTTTCCAACGTCTTTTGAATCACTAAAAGCGAATTCAGGATAAAAAAAGTTATGGTCATTTGAAGTTTACTTACTGTCAGTCAACTTACATACTGTCGGTAACTAAGTTGACTGACAGTAAGTAAACTTCAACTAGCCGTACCTTTTTCAAACACCTAGCCTCCTACCTGACATTCTTCAGGCTCTGGCTTTCTTAGAGTTGAAGAACTTCAGGGAGCTTGTGAATATGGCCATGAATTATGAGCAGGAAAAGATTGATCAAAAACAGAAAAAAAATAGGGAAAAATGTGTGGCGACTTTTTCCCAACAGGAAACTTAGCAGGGCAACAAGAAAAAGCCCTACCAAAATTCTAACCCAGACCTCCCAGCCCCCTCACAAAAATAAGAGGCTACTACACCAGTGGTCGAAGCTTTTAACCCTGGCCATCAGGGTTTTCAGAATCATAATAGAGGGGGAAGGAATGGCAGAGGCAGCCGCCAAAATGGTCATGGAAGAGGCGATGGCCAATAACAACAACACCAACAGCAACAACATAACCAACAACAAGCGCCTTACCACCAAAGACGGACTTGTTACAATTGTGGCCAACTCGGTCACGTGAAAAGGTTTTGTCCCCACCCACCGCAGGCCCAGCAACCAGTGCTCATTACCCCAGTCCAACAAGCACCTCCGGCTGCAACTGCCAGCCCAAATAGAACCAGGGGCAAAGGCAACAAGGCAGAGCGTATGTTGTTGCTCAACAATCCCTTACAGACAATAATGTAGTGGAAGGTACATTTCCTTTGGTCAATACGATGGTGCGTGTCTTGTTTGATTCGGGTGCTACGCACTACTTTATATCTTCTGCATTGGTAACACATTTGGGGTTGCAACCTTAACCCACTGACATCACAATATATGTCTCAACACCAATAGGACCTGGTATTGACGTTAAAACAAAGTGTTCTAGATGTGAACTTTGAATGTCAGGGCAAATAATTTATGCAGATCTCCTAGTGATGGACATAGAAGACTTCAACATCATCCTCGACATGGATTGGTTAACACCACTGAACACTATTGATTGCTTAAAGAAACAAGTTTAGCTAACCTTGCCCACTAAGGAGATTGTCAAAATTCAGGGAATCCGAAAATGGATACACAACTCAACTGTCGCACTCCTCAAGGCTCAGCTCCGAGCCTTATCCATTAGTGATGACAATGAACCATCATCACTATACCCTCTTGAACTACATGATATCCCGGTCATATATGAATTCCTAACAATTTTTCTAAACGACCTCCCCTGTTTATCTCCAGTTCGAGAATTCGATTTTGAGATCAAACTCATACCAGGAACTGAACCCATCTCCGTCCTACCATACAGAATGTCCAACGTCGAGCTAGTCGAGTTGGACAAACAGGTGAAGGAATTAGAGAAGGCGGGCTTCATCAGAAAAAGTTCATCACCTTGGGGCACTCCAGTTCTATTCGTCTGTAAAAAGGATGGTTTGTTACTACTTTGCATCGACTATCACAAGTTGAATAACGTAACCATCAAGAACAGATACCCATTGCCCAGGATTGATGACTTGTTCGATCAACTTAGAGATGTCAAATACATCTCTAAGATCGATCTATGATCTAGCTATCACCAACTCCGAATCAAAGAATAGTACATACATAAAATAACTTTCAAAACTTGGTACGACCATTACAAGTTCTTGGTCATGTTGTTCGGTCTAACAAGTGCACCTGCAACGTTCATAGATTTGATGAACAGCATCTTAAGACCATATTTAGACCGATTCGTGGTGGTCTTTCTAGATGATATCTTGATGTATTAAATAACAGAAGAAGACCATAAAACGCACGTGAGGATTGTCCTCCAGACCTTAAGAGACCGTAAGTTATATGCAAAGTTGAATAAGTGCAAATTTTGGGCGAAGAGAGCTCAATTTCTAGGTCATGTGGTTTCAAGCAATGACATTGAAGTGGACCCTTCAATGGTTGAAGCGGTATTAAACTGGAAGTAGCCAACAAATGTCACTCAGATTCAAAGTTTTCTCAGCTTGGCTAGCTACTACAAATGTTTCATCAAATATTTATCCAAGACTGTTGAACCAATAACCAAACTCACTCGGAAGGACACACAATTCATCTGGAACGTAACCTGTGAATCATCATTTCAAGAATTGAAAAAATGTCTCATGATAGCACCATTACTAATCACTCAAAGAAATGGAGTTAGATTTTCACTATATACCGACGCCTCTCTCCAAGGCTTAGGTGCAGTACTAATGCAAGATGGCCAAGTGGTTGCATATGCCTCTAGGCAACCGAAAATTCATGAGGGTAATTTTCAAATGCAAGACTTGAAACTTGCAGCTATCGTATTTTCACTAAAGATATGGCGACACTACTTATATGGTGAACGATTTGAGGTCTTCTTAGATTACAAGGGCTTCAAGTACATCTACACTCAGAGAGACCTAAACCTCCTCCAAAGAAGATGGTTGGAAAGTTTGAAAAACTATGACTTTGAGCTTCAATATAATCCGAGGAAAGACAACGTTGTGGCTAATGCCCTGAGTAAAAAGTCATATGTTGTAACTTGCACCCTCAACCTCGAAAAAAGGAAGTTGGCTACTGAGATGGAAGAATACAACTTACAGCTCATTGAAGAGGGAGGAACGTCACGACTCTCCCAATTAACTGCCAACTCTGAGCTTATTCAAAAAATCTCAGCTGCCCAAGCCAACGACACCAAGTTGGTGGAGAAAAAAGAACTCTTCCACAGCGGACAAAACCTTCCTCACTGGTCGGTCTCCGATGAAGTGGCAGTATTCTACAAGAAACGTCTGTGCCTACCGAACGACCCTGAAATTCGAAAAGAAGTGCTCACCGAAATGCATTGCTTTAGGTTCACTACGCATCTTGGGGGAGACAAAATGTACAAAGATGTCAAGCGAAGATTTTGGTTCTCTAGAATAAAGAAGGTTATTGCAGATTTTGTTGCCAGATGTCTCACTTGCCAGCAAGTAAAGGCAGAACACAAACTTTCTTCCGGACTTCTCCAGCCATTACCTATTGGAGAATGGAAGTGGGAGAACATAGCAATGAACTTTGTCACTACCTTACCCCGGAATAACAAAGGGCAAGATGAAATTTTGGTTATCATTGACAGACTTACAAAGGCTGCACATTCCATACCAATAAAGCTCAAGGATAATCCTGCCAAGTTAGCCGAATTGTATGAAAAAATGATCTTATGCCTTCATGGCATACCACTCACAATCGTCTGTGATTGAGACCCTCAATTCACATCAAACTTTTGACAAAGCTTCCAAAGTAGAATGGGCACCAAGATTACCATGAACACAACATTTCACTCACAGACTGGGGCAGTCAGAATGGTTGATCCAGATATTAGAAGATATGTTATGTTGTGTATTGGACCTTCATGATGGATGGAAGAAGTACTTACACTTGGTTGAGTTTGCGTACAACAACAACTACTAATCCAGTATTGGCATGGCACCATACGAGTACGAGGCCCTCTATGGTCGCCCTTGCAGATCTTCGGTATGCTGGTTAGACATGGAAGATCAACCACAATTGGGGCCAGAACTAGTTCAAGATACTTATGAGAAGATCAAACTAGTAAATGAGAGACTTCATGTACCGCAGAGTCAAAAAAAGAGTTACGCCGACAAGCGGAGACAACCCCTAGAGTTTCAGAAGGGGGATTATGTCTTTCTGAAAGTCCAACCTACAAGGGGTGTTAAACATTTCGAGATCAAAGGAAAACTCTCTCCACAATATATCGACCCATTTGAGATCACCAAACGCATTGGCAAATTGGCATATCGGCTATCCCTTCCCCCATCCATGTTCAAAGTTCATGACGTCTTCCATGTATCCATACTTCAGAAGGACCGTCCTGACCCTTCACATGTTGTCCCTCTAGTCGAAGTCCAGATGGAGGAAGGCAACAAATATCAGGAGAGAGCGATACAGATTCTAGATAGGAAAACTCAAGAACTAAGACGGCGTAGTATCCCACTTGTAAAAGTACTTTGGGATCACCACGAAATAGAGGAAGCAACTTGGAAACTAGAAGAAACAATCAAACATAAACACCCTTAATTGTTCCCTAATAGTAATTGATGATGTGATACATTGTATTATTTTCACTAATCAACGAAATTATAAAACTTCCTCTACAATATTTTAATATATTGCTTCATTTAAATAACCATGTAGATGTTTGATAACAACACAAATGGGAGTAGACCACCACCTACACCATGGCCTGCTTGGCGACCTTGGGGGAACCTTTCAAGTTTGGAAATAACACACAACTTCAATAAATCACCAAGTCCCTCTCCACGGTAATTGTGATCCCCTTCGGCAGAACGTCAATGGTTATATCATGAGGAAATTGCCCGTACGAAACTCGTCCCAAACAATCCTGGCAGGTTCTTCTACCAAGACTACCAGGTGAGCGAATTTGGGCAACGACACGTAGAAGCAATCCCTCACCAATTCTACCACCCCTAAAATGCAATAACCTTCGGAGACCCACACCACCATCTGTCGGGAAAATGTCAAAACCCTCTAAGGACAAATCTGATTCAATCTGTTCTGCGTTGTTCGATGATGTTGAGGATTCCACAGGTCAAAGCATAATTCAGGGACCATACCACCAATACCCTGAACCAATGGAAGATGACCAAAATAGTGGATCTCATGAAGGCAACAATCAAGATAACATGGACTGAATTTTGAGGGAAAAATTATTTTAAGGGGGGTAAAGAGTGTAATACCCTTTTTTATACAAAAAAAAAAAATTAATGGGCTAGTGTCCAGATGTTGGGGCAAATGCCCATGATGGGGAATGTGGGGACCCCTATAAAAGGGTCCCTCTCCCCCTCATTTCTCACAACTCTCTCATCTCCTCTCCTCTTCTCTCCCCCTTGGGCACTCTCTCTTCTTCTCTCTCTCTTTCTCTTTCTCTCTTTCTCTTGAGACTCTCTCCCTTAGATACTCTCTACTTTTGTGGTGCGTAGCTGCTGCCCAACGAAGAATGCGGAGTTAGAGCATTCAACATGAAGGTGGAAAGCAAAACTTAGGTTTGCGTGTCTTATGTCTTTTTATAAAGTTTTCATACATTATCATTATGTCTAATATTCACATTATTACATAAATGTCATTAAGTCTAGACTATACTTATTGTAACGCCCATACCTTAGGATGAAGTCATTTTGACCTGTAGAGTACCCGTATTCGTACAAGTATATGTATGCATATATGTATTTGATGCTCGACGCTAGTAGGTTCGAGTGTCTTTGCATGATTTTATGTCATTTAGAGTGTGCGTGAAGTTTCGGAACCATCGGAGACCCATTTGACGTCGAAACATGTCGAAAACGGTGTTTTGGATCAGTGGAGCTCGCTTCATGGAGAAAGAACTTTCTGTCACCGATTACATCATTGGCATGATCTCCTAGATCCGTGGTCCGATTGAGATAAAATTTTGTCAGCTTATTATTCTTTGATAGATCTTCATTATGTATGGTGAAGATCTTGATCGGAGTTTTTTACTGTGAGGTATAAGACTCCAAACATTGTTTCTCAAATTTGAAAATTTTCTTGCGCAGTTTTGATCAAACGGTTGTATCTTGCAATCCCACCGCTAGATTGAGCTAAAATTTTACCAGAATGTTGGTAACTAAACCATAAAAATGTTTGTTGGTTAAGATGTTAAATTAGAGTGTCGTTTGCAAGAAATTGATTATCTAAGTATAACTAATTGCAACAGGAAAATTGTTTTTTTTTATTGAAGTGTGTTTTTTTTAAGTGTCGGCCCAAAATGCCACTTAACCTCTATATAAGTCATTAAGACGTGATTTCTCTCTTTTTTTCAATTTCAAAAGAAGCTAAGGCACTTGGAGAAGAGGAAAGGAAGGGGAGAGGAGAAAAAGAAGGGAAAAGTTGGGGTTTTGGGTGCATTCTTGCTCAAGAATCCCCAAGGTAATTATTTCTTCCTCATTCTTTCTCATTTTTCTTCCTTCTATCACTTTTATTCATGCATGCAAGCTTGCTTTTGACCTAATGAGTGTTTTCCACTCATGAATCCTAGAACTTAAGGAGGGTGGTGGAAAATACATTTTTGGAATTAGGTCTTGCATTTGAGATATGTTAATCTAAAGGATGTTGGGAGTCCATAAATTGTGAAACCTCCAATTTCTAACAAGAATTTGGTAGGGTTATAGGTATTTGACCTAAACTAGGATTTAGGACTTAGGGTTTCCTATTCAATTTGCATGTGATTTATGTTGAATACATGGGTAAATGTGGATGTATAGTAGCCCAATTTACTGATTTTGATTAGTGGATAACCTTAGTGTAATGTAATTTTGGCCTAGGCCATGTAATTTGGAAAATTTCAATGAATTTGGGGATTTGCCCAAATTTGGGGATTTTGACTTAGACTTATTCAATTGATAAAATTGACTTGATAAATAGTCTAATTGACCCTAATTATGATTGAATGCCTTGTATTATAGTGGTTGGCCCATGGGGATCCATCTATTGCATTCAATTGGGTTATGTATGGTTTAATTTGATTTTAAATGGTTGAATTGAGCAATATGGGATTGGCTCATGTGTATAATCATTTTAGAATCTTAATTGGCTATGGAATTGTGTTTGATCATGGTTGTTTGGCACATTAGTAGACTGATTTTCAATAATGTATAAACCATGTTTCATGCAGGGATTTTGGTTGATTTAAGTAACCCAAATAGGCCAATTGGGGATTGAGGTGCTTGGGGTGATTGTGGTCATTCTAGTGCTCTCTTGTGGATTGGATTGGATTGGATTGGATTGGCTAAGTCTAGCCAATCAAGTTGTGAGTGTTTCTTTACTTGTTGGTTTCTATATGTGGCATTGTAGTATAGAAATGTGTTTTAAATGCTTATCTATTGTAGTATGCATGATTTAATGTCTCATGAAATGTATTTGAGTATAGTCTAATAGGGTTTAGCAATTGGGTAGAGTCTCCTAGTTGGGATTTTCTTCGGGGAATCTCGTAAGTCTAGTGGTGATCCCTAATTGTGGACCTGGCAGAGGATTTTTATGGGTTGTGTATGTTAGGATTCGCCTAGGCATGGTACTTGTCTTGGTGGGCGGATCCTATGGTTCATACAATCCTAGGAATTCTAATAGAATACGGGTAAGAGGTTGATCAGGCGATGGGTGTCGCGCACTCAGTCCCTTGTATTGATTCTTACTTAAGGGGTGTTAGGATTGCATGAGCATGTTTATAAATGATATGCATTGTCTTGTATATGACATGATGGATTATATTGAGCATGTATGTAATCTTATTTGTGTCCATGATATTTAAATGGTTTTAATGATCTTGCAATGTTTTACATAAATGCATATATATATTGCTACTTGTAGAAAACATTCATTGAGCTTGTTGTAGCTTACTCCTCACTCTTATCCTTTCAAGTTCGGATAGGAAGGGGAAGGGAAAAGCTTAGCTGCGGGCATTTTTCCTACACTTGTGTGACATAGATGTTTAGTACTTTCTGCATTTATTTTGATAAATTGTACTATGTAACACTTAATGCTTATACTTAACACATAGATGGGTTGTAATTTATGGTTAAGTAGGATTTTGTATATTTTGAACATTATGGACTTAGAAAAAAAAATAATGGTTGTCATTTGGGTATGTTTTTACATTGATGATCTATTATTGTTCATGTGTTTTGATGTTGATTATTGGGATTATGGTGTGTTATTAGAAGGCTGACGGGATGCCGGGGATATCGAGGGAGGATATACCCGGGGTTCCGTGCAGGTCATGACGTCACAGATAGTGGGTCGTGACACTTGTCTTACTCGCATCTTGGTAAATGTAATCAAAATGTCATGTCGTTACTCTGCTGGATTAGCAATTAATTTAATTGGCCAAACTAAGTCTTGTCCTCGGTAACTTTAAATAGTGAAAGGAAAATAACTTGCTGCTCTAGAAGACTTGGTGTGCTAAGAGTGTCCATTATGACCCACCTCTCAGCTTGGAGACTGGTCTGGTTGATTTTATTAAAAGTTGTCCACTTCGTTGAGGTACTACTGGATTTTAATGATGCATGTCCCATGGACTCAAGAGTTGTCGCACATATGCAGTAGGCGTTCATACAAGTGTAGAAAATCGAGACTAAACCTACATACACATGATCATACATTATATTTATGCATGGGATGTTAGTAGACAACATGACCACCTAGGGACGTAAGTCGCTCTTGGCCTAGTGATTGAATACTGGCACATAAATTGCCCACTTGATTAAGTCAACCCTAAGCGGTGCATCTCTGTTGTAAACCTTATCGTGTCAGCTAAGAGGAGACGTCTGGACTGGGTTGTACCATATTGGTTGTTATATATTCCCTGGTGATACAGTGTGATCCCAGGATAGTATTTGGTCACAGGCCCTTACGAGACAGTGTGTAGGGTGTCCACTAAATGGGTAGTATTGAAATTTATAATATGTTGTGTTTATCTGATGTTGATGATTATGTTGTTCTCATTGTAAATTGTTATAATTCACGAAATATTTGTTTCACCCACTGGGCAATGGCTCATCTCGTTGCTAACTATTTTTCAGGAGCCCGAAGAGGATCTGGGCGGAGGTATATGGGCCCTACTTTGATAATCCTGTGCGAGTAGGTAGGGTGATTTGTTGAGACTGCGTTCCTTGTATTGGCAGTCTTTGGACTGCCTATATTTTGTACCCAAATATTATAACCAATGAAAAGAAAACATTTTTCTTTATGTTGTGTTCCTACGCATCTGATTTCTGTTGTGACTACATCGCACCCCGCCTGTGAGTGTTCCGCCAGTCTAAGCGTGTCCGGACGGGGTGTGACAGATCACAAGTCCTTGAAGCACTTGAAAGGGCAAGACAAGTTGAATAGGCGACATGCCAAGTGGGTCGAGTTTCTTGAAACATTTCCTTATGTGATAAAATATAAACAAGGAAAGGAAAATGTGGTGGCTGATGCATTATCTCGGAGGTATACTCTTCTTTCTACTTTGAATGCCAAACTGTTGGGATTTAAGTTCATTAAAAACTTATATGCTACTGATAGTGATTTTTCTAATGTGTTTCATGCATGTGAGAAAGTTGCATTTGGTAAGTTTTATAGGCATGATGGGTTTTTGTTTAGAGAGAATAAATTATGTGTGCCTATTAGTTCATTGCATGAATTGCTAGTGAGTGAGGCTCATGGGGGTGGTTTGATGGGACATTTTGGTGTTACAAAGACTTTGGATGTATTGCATGACCATTTTTTTTGGCCCAATATGAGACATGATGTTGAACGGTTGTGTGTGAAGTGTATTACACGCAAACAAGCTAAGTCTCGTATTAAACCCCATGGCTTGTATACTCCTTGCCCATCCCTACTGAACCTTGAGTTGACATCTTTATGGATTTTGTGTTAGGTTTGCCTAGATCAAAACGGGGTTGTGACTCTATATATGTCATTGTGGATAGGTTTTCTAAACTTGCTCATTTTATACCTTGTCATAAAACTGATGATGCAACACATATTGTTGATTTGTTCTTCAAGGAGATTGTGCATTTATATGGCACGCCTAAAATTATTGTTAGTGATAGAGATGCTAAGTTCTTAAGCGAATTTTGGAAAACTTTGTGGGCTAAATTGGGTACTAAACTTTTGTTTTCTACTACTTGTCATCCCCAAACTGATGGACAAACTGAAGTGTCTAATAGAACTTTGTCTACTTTGTTGCGCATTATTATTCGAAAGAATTTGAAAACATGGGAAGAATGTTTACCGCATGTTGAATTTGCTTATAATAGAAGTGTGCATTCTGCTACTAAATTTTCCCCTTTTGAGATTATGTATGGTTTTAATCCTTTAACTCCTTTGGATTTGACTCCTTTACCTGTTGATAAGTGTGTTGATCTCGATGGGAAGGCAAAGGTTGATTTTGTTCAAAGTTTATATGAAAAGGTGTGCCTCAACATTGCGAAAAGAACATAGCAATATGGTACCCAAGCTAACAAAGGACGAAAGAAAGTGGTTTTTGGACCTGGTGATTGGGTTTGGGTACATATGCGGAAAGAACGATTTCCTACCCAACGGCGTTCCAAGTTGCTTCCACGGGGTGACCATTTCAAGTGCTTTCCAAGATCAATGACAATGCCTACCAGTTGGATCTTCTAGGTGAGTATAATGTTAGTGCTACTTTTAATGTTTCTAATTTTTCTCCTTTTGATGTTAATGCAGATTAGAGGACGAATCCTCTTAAGGAGCGAATGAATGTTGCGAAATCCAACGGCACATGGACTCAAACTTCAAATGATCCATTAATCATCAATAAATGTCCAATGACAAGAGCAACAACAAAGAAGATGCAAGTTGCCTTGAACTCATTCATTGTGAAGATTTTGAACTCCAGCGCAAAACAATGTTTTAGACATGAAGATTAGGTTGTAAATGAGCGTTTACATGAAGAACCAAGTTGGACCAGCTGCATTCAACTTGCTGAAGCCTAGGAGGACAAAAATCCTATTGAGATTTATTTGGATTTAGTTGTTATTTAGTTTCCTTATCATATTTTGTCTATTTTGTTTAACAAGGATTTGATTTAGTCAAAGTCTTTTACTAGATAATAGATTTTGGGAGATATTTTAGGGATATTTCCTATATTTTACGATTTGATCTTTTTAGATAAGTTTTAGTAGATTTAGAATGTTTCTTATTAGAATTATAATTTCTATTTTCATTGTAACTTAGTTTCCTTATGGAAGTAGGACTTTTATCTTATTTAAAGCCATGTAAACTCTCTGCATGAAGAAGATACGACTTTTGTGAGTTTTCTTTTATCTCTTATTGGTTCTTTTAAGAACTTTGTGAACTTATCAAGCTTGTCTTGTGGCATTTATCTTAGACGTATCATTCATTAATTCTTTGTGAGTTCTTGAGCGTGGCATCTACTTGTTATTCTATAACTTTGGTTCGTGTTTACATAAGCATTGGGTTAAGGTTATATTCTGTGGAAATCTGATTTAGCTTCTTGGAAAAACTGATTTCTTGTTTCGTGTGTTGGGATTTGCAACTCTTTTGTAGAGCTCGCATCAAGAAGTTTCAGAAAATTCTCGAAGAAGCGCATTCCTTAAAGGGAAGCGCTTTTCTTTAGCGAAAACCAGAGAACTTATTTTTTAGAAACTCTCAAGAAAACTCGTTTCTTTAGGAAAAAAACGTTTCTCACCAAAATTTCCAGAAGAAATCCGTTTCTAAGCCGCAAGGAAACACGTTACCTTTAGGAGAAGTGCATATCTCTGCGGGCCAGCTAGTTTTTAAAAATGGTCAGTGTGGCGGTTTGGCATTGTTTTTAACGTTATTTTTCAATCATTCCAGCATGTTTTGAGTTGTTGGAGCTAGAAGAAAACCAGAGAACAAAAGGGAAAAGAGGAGAAGTGCCCAAATCCAAGGTGAGAGTCCATGATTTTTGGTTGAAGACGTTAGATTCTTGTTCCTCTCGTTGACTTGTACAACATATGTGATTTTTGGAAGTTTTCTACAATTGAATTGAGAGATTGGAGAACCGTGGTTTGAGCTAGAAATTGGAGATTTTTGTGTGGATTTGATAGATAAGTCAATCCTTGATGTTATGCAAGTGATTTGCTTGTGAAATTGAGTTAAAATACAGTGTTTTAGTGGTGGGAAGTTCCACCCCAGCTATTGAAGCAACTGAGGGTTTTGGAGCTCCATTAATGGTGGTTTTGCTTGATTTCTGTGCGTTTTAGCTAGAATTATGATTGAACTATGTTCAATTGTTATGTGTACAAAAATTTGATTAAGAAAGTGGTTGGATCCTTGTGTGAACGGCGAAAATTGATGAACATAGCGAGTGTAGTGGTTGTAAGAGTGTTGCATTTTTGGTGATTGAAAAGGATAGAACTTGTACACATTGTGAGTATTCCTATCTTGGTTTTGTCACGACCCACGATCCGTGACGTCATGACCGGCACTGAACCCCGTGTATATCCTCCCTCGATATACACGACATCCCGATAAGCCTTCTAATACACATCATAATCCCAAATACACAACAATAAACACATATGGACATAATCAAATAATATTACATTCCCAAAATGTAAGCCATAAATTTTTTTTTCTAAGTCCACAGTGATCAAAAGTACAAAATAATACTTAACAATGATTACAACCCATCTAAGTGTTAAGTATACGTATTAGGTGTTACATAGTACAATTTATCAAAATAAATGCGGAAAAGTACTAACACCTACATCAATCAGAGTTTGGGAAATGCTCCGCAGCTAAGCATTTCCCTTCCCCTTCCTATCCAATCCTGAAAAGATAATAGCGAGGGGTGAGCTATAGCAAGCCCAGTGAATGTTTTCTACAAGTGGCTACATGCATGTGAATTTATGTAAAACATTGCAAGATTCATTAAAACTGTTTAAACAACTGGAATGTAAACGAGGTTACATACATGTTCAATATAAGACCTCATGTCATATCAAGACAATGCATATCACTTATGACATGTTCATGCACCTAAACACCTCCTAGGTAAAAATCGATTCAAGAACATGAGTGCGCGAGACCCATGCCCGAATGACCTCTTACCCGTATTCTAATAAAAATTCCAAGGGCACGTCACCAATTTACTATTCATTCAAAACCCTATTTCAGGTTTAGACGAACTACTGCTGCGCCTACCCTTGAAACCCTCTGCAAGGTCCACAATCGGGGATCCCACTAGACTTACGGAATTTCTCGAAGGAAACCCCAACTAGGAGACTCAACCCAAATTATTTTTCCAACTGACTATGATCACATAATTTTCATGAGGTATCAAATCATACATACCATAATTATTAAGCATTTAAAACATTTCTATAATAGAATGCCACACATAGAAGACACAAGTAAAGAAACACTCACAATTGATTGGTTAAGTCTAGCCAATCTAATTTCCAATCCAAGAAAGTACTAGAAGATCTATGAATCACCTCGAGTACTTCAATCACCAATTTGCCTACGTGGCTTACTCAAACCAACCAAGGTCCCTACATATAACACATGGTCCATACAATACTAAAGATCAGCCAAAGTATGCTAATAACCATGTTCAAACCTAATTCTATAGTCAATTTGAGATTTTAGCATGGTCATAGTCATGAGTCAACCCATATTGCTCAATTCAACCATATAATCATCAAATTAGACTACACCTAACCCAAATTGAATGTCATAGGTTGATTCCCATGATCCCAAACACTATAATACAAAGCATTCAATCATATTAAGGGTTAATTAGGCTATTCCTCAAATCAATTATGTCAATTGACTAAGTTCAAGTCAAAATCCCCAATTTGGCAATACATAGCCTAAGGCCAAATTGAACTAAGTCATACCAAATTAACATAGATTCAAACATTCTAAACCCATGAATCTACTCAAATGAGGTCCATTTAGATGATTCCCAAGTCAATTTGGTCAATTGACTTGGTTTAGGTCAAAAGCCCTAATTTGGGCCAAATCCCCAATTTACATGAAAATCCCCAAATTGCATGGGAATGTCAATTTGCATGGCCTAAGCCAAAATTACCCTACAATTAGGTTCCCCCTATTCAAGATCAGTAATTTAAAGTGTCATACATCCATAATTACTCATCAATTTCATACAAATCACAAGAAATTTGAATATAAAACCCTAGGTCAAAATACTAGTTTTAGGTCAAGTCTATGAAACCCCTCCAATTTCTTGCTAGAAATTGGGGGTTTCACCTCTAGAGTACTCCCCATACACTCTAGGTCAACATATATTAATTTCAAGACCTAAATCCAACTTTGTTTTTCCATCACCCTTTCAAAAACTGGATTCAACAGAACCCTAAGTCGAAAAAATCAGTCGCATGCTTGTAAGAGAATGATGGAAGGAAGAAAAATGGTTACCTTGATGATCCTTGAACAAGAATCCACCCAAAAACCTCATTTTTCCCTTCTTTCTCTCTTTTCCTCTTTTTTCCCCTTTCTCCAAGTTCTCTAGCACTCTTAAAGGTGGAAAAAATGAGCAAGTGTGAGAAAATCTCGTTTTGGTTTGTATTTATAGAAAAATTTGGGCCCACAACTCAAAATACACTTAAACAAAAGGAACTATTTTTTTCTACTGCAATTATTTTCACTTAGATACTCAATTTTATGCACATGACTTAGCTATTTAACATCTTAGCCGTTCAAGTTTTATGAGTTAGTTACCAACATTCTAGTAAATTTTAAGCTCAATCAAACGGTGGGATTGTGAGATCCAACCGTTTAATCAAAACCGCGCAAGAAAATCCGTAAATCCAAAAAATAGTGTTTAGAGCTTTATAACTCACAGTAGACAACTTCGATCAAGATCTTCACCGTTCATAATGAATATATATCAGAGAAGAATAATCTGACAAACTTTTAGCTCAATCTGACCATGGATCTAAGAGATCAAGCTATTGATGTAACCGGTGACAGAAATTTCTTCCTCCATAGAGCGAGCTCCACTGATCCAAAACACTATTTTCGACATGTTTCAACGCCGAACGAGTCTCCGATCATTCAGAAACTTCATGCAAAGGCACTCGAACCAACGCGGATCAAGCATCATATACGTATACGTATACATATACAGGTACTATACGGGTACTCTACTGGTCAAATGAAGTCATCCTAAGGTAAGGGCGTTACAGGTTTTATGTATGGCATTATATGTATAAAATTCATTTGTGAAATGCAAGCATGATAATGTTTCTGCATTTGTGTTTTAAATGCATGAAATAAGTTTTGAAAATGGAAATGTCTGTGGATCTATTTAGTAAATCAGTGACATGGAAAGCCTCCTATGAAAATAGGATGTGGTTGTGGTCCATGGAAAGATGAGGACGGTGCACTCTTCATGAATAATGAGGAGAAAAAGCGCTCATTTTTCTGTAGTCTATGAAATTGTGGACGGTGCACTCCTTATCGATGCATAATGAGGAGTAGTCACGCACAACTACCTAGTAAGAGGTAGAACAGAGCATGTCATCTAGAAGGCAAATTCAGTATCATAATCAAGGGATCTCCTGACATGACCACATAGCTTGCCACCAGTGTGGTTGGCTGATTCGAGAGGTTCAACGTAAAACATGTTGTGAAACATGTTGATAGTAGCATGATATTATGTATTGACTGTGCATTGATTTGGAACATATATTGATCATGTTTTTATGTTTGATTAACTTGTTTACATCGAGAAATTTATATTGTTTTAAATGTCATATTTTCTTATTAATGCATATATAATGCCATAGATAGAATATTCATTGAGTTAGTTGTTGCTCATCCTAATTCCTAGTCTTTTTAGGATAAGGCACAGAAGAGTGATTGTTGCGCTTGTTTGATGTAGGTATATGTGGAGTTTGGAAACGTACTTATATTTTGATTTATGTACATGTATAACACTATCTATTGTATTTATGATTTAGATGGGTGTGAACATGTATATGGAAATGAATAGATAGAATGAGAACTCATAGAGATTGTGAATGTGTCGTTGTGATAAGTCAGATATGTTTTGTGGATTATCAGATGTATGTGGAGCCTCATATTTATGGGGAGGTTCTACCAAAAAATTTTAGTAGATTTTCTGTTATTTCTTGAGGGAAGTAGCTAACAGGGTATTACATATGTCAAGGTATGACGTATGTTGTGGCGACCCTGCACCCCGGACCACCAACCCCAGAGGGAATAGCGTGCGGAATGCCAGGGTGGGATGCCTGGCGAAGGCATCTCCAACCACTCCTCAACCCCCGTAAGGTGATTGAGACCCTATGAGCTTTATCCCAAACAACGACATAATATAAAAAGGTACTAAACAAAACTACCAACCATATTAATCATCCAAGACAAGAGATAATCCATAAAAATGAACCATAAATAAAACCATAATCCCTATAGTTCATCAAGATGGACATACACATAAAGTCCAAAATTATGGGTACAAAAAAAAACCGTCATATGCCCACATGGTCTATCTAACAAGTCTCAACTCACCCATACTACAATGTAGTAAGTGTTATAATTACATAGTTCAAAATATAATACATCATAATTTAAACTACAGTTCAATCAAAATGTCTCTCAACTCATATCGAGGCCTTGAATTCTCTCGCCGGCTAGGCCCTCAAGATATGACTATTGTTTTGCCCTTATTTGGGACAGAAGGAGGTAAAAGAGAAAAATGAGGGTGAGCCAACAGTGCCCAGTGAATAGAATTCAAATATGCTATCAATACTCATTAATAAATATCATGTATGCATGTCAATGTGTAGCATGATTAAAAGCTCATAACATATAGATATCAAGCATTTATAATAAGTTCGATGCAAGTAAAAGCCTATCAATTTGGATCCACATTCCACATGCATTGGGGTTACTAGTGCACGTCTATTTCACCGTACCATTCTCATCCCCAAATATTTCTTTTCTAAAACTCTCATATGACAAGGTTAAGTCTCCCTATTAGCCAGATAGATGGGCCCAACCAAAGTCATAAGGTTTTCTCAAATCAATGCATCATTCAAAATATTAGAACACATTCATGCTTTCAACATACAATATATATATAAGTGATATGATGACATAAAAGATATAATCATAAATGAAGTCTACTCACAACCAAGCCTCGCGAGAGTATCTAACCACACATGGACACCAAACCGAATCAACCCAATCAAGGTCCTGAAACATTCGTCAATATCCAACCACACATCAATTCCTATGCTCAATCACACATCAACCCTAAATCAGCCCACATATAGACAATAGGCCTAAATCTCATCTAATCCCATCATTCTACTCAAATCACATGACTTAGGTCTCTAATGCATAGTTCTCATTCATAAACCATTCAATTAATCAAAATTACTGATTTTCAATTCCTTAGGCATAAACATGCCCAAATTGGGTCATTCGATCACAAGTAGGCCTAACCCATGATATGGTCACAACCACCTAATCAGTAGCATAATCAACCCTAATCATGCTTAATTAGACATAAATTGCATTAATTCAATGATTCTAGGCCAAAAGCATCAAAAGCCCTAAAATATGAAATTTTTCATACTTAGGCCATATTACCGATTTACACTAGGTCACCATGTTCAGCCATGTATATCACTGATTTTGCATCATGAGTTCATCAACAATGGCAACTAGGTCAACATGGTTGACATGCAAGCTATTTGGAAACGTCTAAGTTCATATTATAAATTTAGGTCTAATACAAACAACCCTACCAATTTTCCATTTAATATTCTTTTCAGATGTATAAAGCTCCCAACATAATTATCTAATCACAAAATCAACCGAACAGATTGAAGTATGTTAAGAAGCAAACCTTCTGTCCAAATATCAGCTCAATTCAACGGTGGATCGAAGAGATAAGCCTATTTAATGAACAAGTCTCTAATCAGACAATTTCTCCTTTCCTGCTGCAAATACTTGAATTCAGATGACTATATCACACAAACTACTTGACCCATTAACATCTTAACCGTTCATAATACAGAAATATTAGTTTTTAACCATCCTATAAAATATCATATCCATCAAATGGTAGGTTTAGGAGATCTATTAGTTTAATCTAAATTGCGCGAGAAATTCAAACTTTCCGACCAGCTTTGTTTGTGAGGTTATATCTCTAAGAAGAAAACTCCAATCAAGATCTCCACCGACAAGAATGAATAACCATAAGATATAAACTGGCTGACAAAGTTTGAGCTCAATCTGACCATATATCACCAAGATCCAGCTCTTTGATGAAAACGTTGTTGAGACTTCTCTCAAAGCAACTTCTTCTTTCTTTTTCTTCTTCTTTTTTTTCTCTTCTTTTTTCCTTTCCCTCCACTCATCTCACTCTCTAGGACTTCCTTGGAGAAAAGAAGTGGGCATGGGACACTTTTCCACTCTCATGCACCAACTTGACATGTGTTGGAGAAGAGAAATGGGGCATGAGACACTTGTGCACTCTCATGCACCAACTTGACATGTGTTGGTCTCATGCACCAACTTGACATGTGTTGGAGAAGAGAAATGGGGCATGGGACACTTGTCCATTCTCATGCACCAACTTGGCATGTGTTGGTCTCATGCACCAACTTGACATGTGTTGGAGAAGATAAATGGGGGCATGGGACACTTATCCATTCTCATGCACCAACTTGACATGTGTTGGTCTCATACTACCCATACCAACCACATGTACTTTAACCAATCTCATGCTTGTATGTATTTTAAATGTCCAATCCATCTAATAGACCAAATTTTCATTCTCATTTATCCTTTTATTCAATCAATTCTAACTCACATCAATTTATGGTTTAATGGGCCCATGCATAAATAATAACACGTGCATTATACTTTAATTTAACATGACCCATATATAATTTATAATGCACATATTTATATACATTATCAAGCATCAAACATACAAACATTAAACAACCATCAAACAAACACCAAACATATCAAGGCAAACACATAGAGTTTGAGCAAAATGCAATTGGGTTATGGGCTAGATGAAATAATTTTTGGGGTGTCCCATATGTAGTATTATGTGTCGGTCGTGACATTACCCTACAAAAGGGGTCGTGACACTAACAGTAAACCTCGTTCCTTTCGCTTCATCTCGTACTCACCAGACAAGAGAGGACGAAATTAACAGCAGGAGAAGAAGTCAATAAGCAATGCCTTTGCCCTTATCATGGGCACTAATGGATCCTGAAAAATAGAGAGATAGAGTGAGCTAATAGCCCAGTGAGATGATATTGCATATCTACCATCACATACTCACCAATAGATTCGAAATCATGTACACATCAACAATCATGATGTTATAATATACACTACCACATGTGCAAGTTTGGAAGATAAATAAATAATCAAACTACATGTCATTTTCAGTAAAATTCATTATTTAAAACCATTTCACGAACTAGTCATATAACATAGACTTATGTGCCTAGTCAAGTGAAGGTTTCCTCATCACCTCTACTAACACATTCGTTAAGTTTATTAATATGATTCTCCGGGTATTACGTTCCAGTGGTTGATTGCCATGAGAGTTAAATAGGCGTCTAAATTCGAACCGTTTCTCCTGAGAGGGTTATCATATCAGTGGGGTTTATCATAAATGCCTAAATCTCAGACCGTCTTCCCCTTAAAGGCCATCTCCACACCCATTTGGCCTTCCTCATACAAGACAATACACATATTGTATTTGCCGACCTTCCACCAACCAACCACATGAAGAATCCATGAATTATGCAATGATGTATGTTATGCAATGTTGTCATGGCATAATGAGCAATCCGACTATACATGTTCATGCTATATTACTAAAAGCATTCAACATACTATATAAGTATAGACATTGAAGACATAATGACCATTCCCTAAGCACGCTTTCTAGATCCAACAAACATAAACATAGGCATTCATACATAAGGGTATTCGTTTAAGTAGCATGGTAGCATGATGAATGACAAAATTCCCATTAGAGATATAAGAGCATGAGTAATAACTAAGATATCCCATAAACAAGTAAATTCATCCATATTCATCAATCTAAATTAATACCCAACATGGCATACTACTATCATTCTCATACATGAACAAATTTCCGAATCAACATCTCGTGCTAGAATATTACAACATGAATAAATAAAAATAATCATGAGATAAAACCATTTTTTTATAGTTATGATGATATGCATATGATGGGAGAATAGAATCTACTCACAGTGGTACCATTTCCTAACTAGTTCCCCCGCCTTGGGAACTTCACCTCACTTGGTTGTTTCCTCACATCCTAGCGTTCATAGAACCAATCTTAGTTCATCTTAACCATGAAATACAACCAAACATAATTTCACTTAAAAATTCATTTTTACCGGTCCTTAATCATTTAAGAACCTTCAATCTCATTTAAGGGTTTGGTTTCCAAAACCTTTTATTGGTAGCCTAACTTTGGCTATTCCGGGTGGTTCAAGTTCTATAACCATTAGACCTTGATTCTAGGTCTATAATCACATTTAATACCAACATTAGGGTTTTCATAAACAAGAACCACTTAAACCTTCATAAACTATTTCAATTCTTTACTACCATTCAAAGATCATTTAACTAGATTCCATTACCTAACATACTTGAATAATGATTCCCATCCTCATTTGTGGAGACAAAGGGTATTTGGGGTTCATCTGTGGATTCCCTAACATTTCACTTGGGGTTTATAAGTTTTTCACATACCCAAGTTCATCAACAACCCTTGGCCTCCATTTATTCAACATATTTCATGGGTTTTGTCTTCCAAAACCCCTTGTATCTAACCAAGGTTCCAATTTCGAAAACCTTAACTTCAACATCCATTAATCAAGTAATCTAGTTCTCTTAGCATGATTTCATGTAACAAGATGAAATCTCCAAAGTGAAGCTCGAAAGAGAACTAAAACTTTAAAAATTACCAACAACTCGTTAGTCCAGTGGTTCGAGCGCCAGGTTTATTTCACGGCAGCCAGAGTTCGAGTCGAGATGTTGGCGAGGCGATTACCAGATGCGCTTGATTTCTCTGATTTACGCAGGTTGTTGTGGTGTTTGACAGGCCGTTGAATGCGGTCGGGTTGTTGGGGTGGGTATAGTTAGTCCTATAAGGGGTTGGATTTCCCACAGGGAGGGGTGGGGCCCTATACTTGTTTCTTCTCAAAAAAAAAAACCTTTAAAAATTACTTCAAACCTACATTGGTTGCTTGAGGAACAAGTAATTTCTCAAAATCCCCAAAACCACTATTAATCCTTCCATTTTTGCTCAAAATCATGTTTGAATCATCAAGACAACTTTAAACACAACCTTAAAGTCCCAAGAAACCCATTTAAATTCAAAAGCCCCACATGAGCAAGGTAACTTGTTCTCCAAGAAAACCCCCAAAATCTAAGAATTAAACCAAGAAAGGGAGAGATTATACCTTTAATCTCTTTGTTTTGATGTTTGGATGGTCCAAAACACCTTTTAGAATTACCCTTGAACATACCCCACTCGCACCTCAAAGGCTCTCTCCTTTCGAGAATGTTGGAAAGGTTGAAAATGGGAGAAAAATCAGGTTTATATAGAATTTCTAGACATGGAAACACGTTTCCACAAGGGAAAATGCGTTTCTGGAGAAAATCCAAAAAGCTTGTTCTTTGGTGGTGGAGGAGAAACGTGTTTCCCACTTGTGGAACGCGTTTCCCTTCCCACTTTTTAGGTTTTTGCATATTTTCTTCTCCGTTTTTGTTGTTTTTGAGTCTCGATACTTCATGGATGGTGTTTGACACTAAAATTTAGTTTTTCTAAGGTTCTTAACACCTCATTTTAAGATTCATTTGAGTCTTCAAATCAATAATTTAGGGTTTCTATGGGTTCAAAGTCTTCAATTTCCTCAAGATAATTCTCGGTATTTTGCCTTAATACTTTAGCAGGGCGTCACAAGGCATGTGTGATATCCATGCTCCAACTTGAGAAGGAGTGCTAGAATTAAGAGATTGATATGGGCAAATATTTTTAAATAGGAAAATATTCTTCATTAGTAATTTTCCTTATTTCTCTCTTAATTATAAGATTTTTCCTATTCATCCTATTAATTATTCCATGTGATATTATAGAGTAATTATTAGTTTATTCTTTCCTTATAAGTGTTCCTCTATGTATTCTATAAATTGTAGAATTACAATGAATAAAATCATCAAAAAATATTTCACAATTGTGTTATTTGAGAATCTTTTTGTAATTTGATCAAAATGACCCCTATATTATGATGTTTTCTCATTTCTCTTCTACCCATCTACTAACCATACCCACCACCATTATATCTTCTTCCATTTTCAAACTTCTCTTTAATCTACACGTTTACTTCCATCTAAATACTATTTCAAACCTTTAAGATTTATCTTTAAAGGATTTAAGTTATTTTTAGAGAATTTTAAAGAGTTTTGAACCTTATTTAAGTGTTTTTTCGTGTGGTAAAAATCAATGTTAGGGTATTAAAAAACTAAGGATGTCAACGGTTTGGTTTGGATCAGTTTGATGCTCAAATCTAATCCAAATCATACATAATTGGGTTCGGTTTAATTTGATTGGTTTGGTTCAAATTACCGAGTCGAACATAATCGGTTTGGTTTGATTTGAGTTGATCGATTTGAAATTTTTAAAAATGTACATACATTAATTAAATAAAAAATAGTTAATTATGAAAGAATATATATGAAGTAATCTCAAATTTCTTAATCTATATTTAATAAATTTAAAACCAATCTTCACTATTTAAGATAATTATATAACTTAATTTTAGGACAATGTTTATATCAATAAAAGAATATTATTAGACATTGAAAAATAAATGGCAACACTTTTTCTTTGACAATCGGTTTGGTTTTGTTTAGATCGATTTTCAAAACTTCAAACCATAACCCGAACCAAACCTATCGAGTTATACTTTTTTCAAACCTAACCCAAACCGAACTTATTAAAAACCAAACCAAACCGAACCAAACACACCGGTTTGGTTCGTTTTCGCGGTTTGAGCTAATACATTGACATTCCTATCAAAAACTCCAATTATCAACACATTTTGGCAACATTATAGCAAAGGATTTAAGCTTCAGTGATGACACTCATCAATCTAAGGAGAGTTTTTGGTTTATTTTACTATTTTTTTTATTTCTTTTGTCAAAAAATCATGCTTTTGTTTTACATTACATGATTGAACCAAAGTGTTCAGTTCGCCCGGACAAGACTGAACCTAACACTGTAGGTTAGGTCCTGTCAGCCAAACATTTATTTATTTATTTATCTTTTGGGGGATTTTTCCTACATTTATAACCATTTTTAAAATGTCTATGAACTTTCCAACCTTATTTTTAGGGGTGTTCATCCTACCGATCAACTTGAACTTTATGGGTTGGGTTAGGTTGGGTTAGAAGTTAGCAACCCGATCAAGTTTGGGTAGGGTCAAGATTTTGCAAATCAACCTGATCAACCCGAACTCATAAAAACTATTAAGTATTTCTTTAGTTAGCATTTTTATTAGTCACCTATTGTTATTGGATCACATGAAATCTTATAAATAAAATAACATGAATGAAAACATTATTTGAAATTATATTTATATTCATATTTGACTAAAAAATTTTATAGACATATTCCTATTTGACTTAAAAATTAACTTAGAAAATAAGAATTTAGAATCAATACATTGAAGTAGACCAACCTCAGCAACCCAACCCAAACCAACCCGAAGTTATTGGGTTGGGTTGGGTTTAAGGGTCTTATTGGGTTGGGTTGGGTTGGTTTAAAAGTTTTACAACCCGACTTGATTGGGCTTGGTTGGTATTTGACCTCAACCCAGCCCAACCTAACCTGTGAACACCTCTACTTTTTTTAATGGTAGGATATTGTTCTTCACCCGTTCTTATGATTTGATTAACTTGAACTTGGAAGTTAACTAAATCATAGGATTGGGAGGAGAGCAATACCCCACTATCCAAATTAGGTCGTGAAGGCCATAGAAAACATCAAAATGGTTAGAAATATCTTAAAGTTCAAAATGATAAAGGAAAAATCCAAAAAAAACCAAAAAAAGGTTTAGTCGGACAGGACCGAACCTAACAAAGTGCTTACGTTCAACTAGACAGGATCGAGCTCAAAGTGTTAGGTTCGGTCCAATCCGACCGAATCAATTCATTTGGTTCGACCTTATTCAACTGAATTGATTACCAAAAGCTCGTCATGAAGATAATGACGAGCTTTCGACGAGTCTTTTTTTGCACAAAAACACACACATACACATAAAAAAAAATGAGTACAAAAGAAAAATGGTAGCAAAACATGTATTTTCTTACCAAATCAATAAGATCGAATCAATGCCCAAAACTTTATTCCAAGTTCGAAAATTCCCTAAGATGCATGCTCGCTACCTGATCGACTTGGTGTGAAAGTTGAAGAAGAAGAAGAAGAATGTGATTGGTAACAGTGCAAGGAGGCTTGGAAGACGGTAAGAGGTGGGTAGTTTAGGTATTTTGAGATTTTTGTTTGTAGGTAAAGATAGCAATAGAATTTGAGGTGCGGTAAAATTAGTAAGTTGGGTAAGGACACTAGCTTAGCATTAGGGGTGGCAATTTGGCCCGAGGTGTCACGACGCCCCTGACGTAGGCTGACATCATGACCGGCACAGTGTACTATACACCGTACATCTCATATACAGTATACAATACACTGTCAGCCTCAACGAACATTCACAATACTTTCCAAAATTTACATAAATTTTGACAACACCTCCCCATAAAATGGACATTTCACATTTTTTTTCCTAATATACCACAAATCAAATCAAATCAAATATATATATAGTCATTCCATTCCATTCTGATCCCGGGGGTACTAGACGCTGCGGTGGGCTGTGTACTGGGATGTGACAATATTATGTGGTATATAACGGCTGGGGTACGCTCGGTATGAGGTGCCCATCACATCCAGGGGGTACTAGATACTGCTGTGTGCTGTGTACTGGGGTGTGACAAAAATGTCTTATGTTCTCTGGGATTGAGTATCACTTAAGAAATAGTCCTTGATTTTAAATTTCGAGGACGAAATTCCTTAAGTTGGGAAGATTGTAACACCCCGTAGTTTTAATTAAATACATACGTTCAATTACGCGTATATCGAGATGTATAATACACGTACTTTATACGTATGAGCCAAATATACGCGTGTATGACTAGTAAATAAATAAAATTATTAAATGAAGATCATCCTATATGGGTGCTTACAAGTTAAAAATTGGAGTTGAATTAAATTGATTAATTTATGGTGTTGGTTAATTAAATATGTGGATTGGAGTATGATTTAAGGACTTAATGCATAGTATGATGTAATGCATGTGTGTATATGAATACAGGTGAAATAAGTGAATTGAGTTATAAATTAAATTAAGAAAATGGTGTAGATTGAAATTGAATTATTAAATAAATTATATAAATGAGATAAGTTGAATTCAATCAAATTTGATGGATGAGTTAGTTATTAAGGGGAGCCTAGGTTCATTGGATCATTTTTATTAAAATATCATCTCATTTCATTTTTAATCTATACCCCTCAGCAAAAGAGAAAGAAGTTGCAGAAGGAACGGACGGAGAGAAGAAGGAGAAGAAGAAAAAGGGGAAACGCGGAATTTGCGTCAAATTCGGACCCGCAATAAGTGATTTTCACTCTATTTCTTCGTAAAATTGATCTGTAAGCTAGATGTAACGATTCTAGCAGAGTAATTTTAGCTATAGGAGTCGTTTTACGGCGTTTTTAAAAATTGAGGTTTTGACCCAACGTGAATGAAAATCCACTAGGACAGTTGGAAAACACTTCTTAGGCTGTAGGAACCTTAAATATATGGTTAGATTGAATTTATGTGTTCATTTGGAATTTTTATAGCCGTTTGAAGTTTGTTGGAATTTAGAGTTTAGATTACAGACCATTTGAATCATTTAAAACCCGATGAAACTCCAGTTTAAGGCTATAGAATGGTGGAATGCATTGTTACGAGTCCATCGATGCTAAGTTCATGATTTTTGGAAACCGTTTGACAATTTTAGTAAAAATTTACATGTTTCCAATGAATTGTGATGACGTGAACAGTGATGTGAATAGTACTATGATCATATCCAGTGAATAAAATTCACATCCCGTGTCTTTAATTCCATTTTATTCATTGGATATGATCATAGACTATTCACGTCACTGTTTACGTTGTCACTATTTATTAAAAACATGTAAATTTTTACTAAAATTGTCAAACGGTCTCCAAAAATCATGAACTTAGCATGATGGACTCGTAACAGTGCATTCCACCATTCTATAGCCTTAAACTGGAGTTTCATCGGGTTTTAAATGATTCAAATGGTCTCCAATCTAAACTCTAAATTCCAACAAACTTCAAACGGCTATAAAAATTCCAAATGAACACATAAATTCAATCTAATCATATATTTAAGGTTCCTACAGCCTAGGAAGTGTTTTCCAACCGCCCTAGCGGATTTTCATTCACGTTGGGTCAAAATCCCAATTTTTGAAAACGCCGTAAAACGGCTCCTATAGCTAAAATTACTCTGCTAGAATCGTTACATCTAGCTTAGAGATCAATTTTACGAAGAAATATAGTGAAAATCACTTATCGCGGGTCCAAATTTGACGCAAATTCCGCGTTACCCCTTTTTCTTCTTCTCCTTCTTCTCTCCGTCCGTTCGTTCTGCAACTTCTTTCTCTTTTCATTTTTTTTTACACGTTCTTCTGTTTTTTTTTTTAACGTTGCTGAGGGGTATAGATTAAAAATGAAATGAGATGATATTTTAATAAAAATGATCCAATGAACCTAGGCTCCCCTTAATAACTAACTCCTCCATCAAATTTGATTGAATTCAACTTATCTCATTTATATAATTTATTTAATAATTCAATTTCAATCTACACCATTTTCTTAATTTAATTTATAACTCAATTCACTTATTTCACCTGTATTCATATACACACATGCATTACATCATACTATGCATTAAGTCCTTAAATCATACTCCAATCCACATATTTAATTAACCAACACCATAAATTAATCAATTTAATTCAACTCCAATTTTTAACTTGTAAGCACCCATATAGGATGATCTTCATTTAATAATTTTATTTATTTACTAGTCATACACGCGTATATTTGGCTCATACGTATAAAATACGTGTATTATATATCTCGATATACGCGTAATTCAACGTATGTATTTTATTAAAACTACGGGGTATTACACGAGGCCCATGGGTCTATCCCCGCCCGCTATAAATGGCCCGGTCCAAACCTTGGCTCGACTATTACATGGGTCGGCCCCGGCCTGGTTCCAAAATTTATTGGACGGATTTGGGATCACATAGCTAGACCCGCCCCGACCTGCTAACCTAATCCAAAGACCTGACCTAAAGGCCCAAAAATTGGGCCCGGTTATATTTACATACATGTATATATATATATATATTTGTATGTGTAAATTGTAATATATTCTTAATACAAAGTTACACATACACATACACATACACATATTTTATAATAAATATAAAATATATATGTGCACTTAATTAAGAGTATAAAATGAAAAAATAAAACATAATTAAAATTGTGTTATATAAATATATAATTAAAGTATATATAGTATATATAAATATGATACGCACCACATAATAATACATTGTGTCAAAAAATAATATATTGATAAAAAACATAATCAAGTGTATTATTACAATTAAGAGTGTATAAAATGTGTATAATCTATATTTAATTAAGTCAATAATGTTATTTGATTAAGGGTTTATATTTGTATTATATATACATTATTAAGAGTATGTTCAATTAAGTATATAATACGAATAATCCACATACCTAGTCTATTTCTTAATAAAACAAAAAATCTACATACCTATTCTATTTCTTAATAAGAGTATATATAGTATACAATTATATTATAAAATGGTAAAAATAAAATATAATTAAGATTCAAGAGTATCATATAATTAGATAATATATTATACATACATATACACATGCACAAACTTATATATATATATATATATACCAAATATATTTTATTAAGTATATTCTTTAAAAGTATGTAGTAGGACTAGATATAAATATATAATAAATTTAACTGAATTATAATAAGGGTTGAGTTAAAATTATGAAAGAAGAAAATATATTATCCAACTACATACTTAAACTAATTCATTTAGAATAAATTAACACATATTTAAGATGAATTAAATAAATAATATTTTTAATTTGTATGTTTTATTTAATTATTTAACTAAAATTTATATTTAATGTAACTAATCCAATCTTAAAATGTGTATTTGATTATATTAATAATTTAAAAGCTTGACCTAAAGACCTTAATATTGGCCCGACCCCGCCACTTTAAAATTTTATAAGGCATGACAGAATTGGGCTTAGTAAGACAGAATTGGGCCGGGCTAGACTAGATTTGTCACCCCTACTTAGCGCAATATATTTAGAATTTTTCTTAATTTTAATCATTTATTAATTTATTTGCCCAAAAAGAGAGGAAGAAAAGGTGGAGAAGAAAGAAAGATAAGGCAAAGGTTGAGGTGACAAGCTATAGCGTCCCCACATAACTTTGATTCTTCTCCTTAAATAGCGGAAATAATATGTGCTCTTAATTTTCCATATACAGAGATATACAGCTTCTCTTTCTTTCACGTTTCCTGCTCTGCCCTCCCTTCCATGCAAAACCGAAAGCCCTAGAAGTTCGAACAACAACAACACCACCACCACCACAACCCCCAACACACAAACTCTCTGCTCTCATTGCTTCTTCCCTTTTTCTTAAATTTCTTCTCATTTATTACCAAAACCTCCCGATTAATATCTGGGTCGATCTTATTTTCCATGAAATCTGCCGTTTGATCCATTTTTGAAGCTGTGATTGGAAGGACAAAAGAAGATTCTTAACATAATTAGAAGAATATGGTGGGCGGTTCAAGGCACAACTTGCCTTCTTGGATAAGTGCTGCGGCATCAAGAGCTGGGTTCGATAGAAACATGTCTTCTTCTTCATCTTCTGGGTCGGAAGCAATGCTTGAGGATGACAAAGATGGTTTAAATTCTTCTTTTTCTTCATCTTGTTGTTGTGGTGGTGGTAAACATGGGCATCCTTCGAGTTCTCTGTCGGATTTCGATTTGGGTGTTGGAGAACGCGCCATGTCTGCTGCTGGTGCTGCTTTTCTCTCTGCTATTCTTGTTAACCCTCTAGATGTTGTGAAGGTATTTTTTTTTTCCGGCAGTTTTTTTTTAATAATCATTTTTTATTTTTCATTTATTTGTGGTGTGGATGTTAGTGAGAAGCAGTTTTCTTTACTGGAGCATTGAAAGAGACAGTCTTCTACCGTTTTTGATTTGTAGAAGAGCTTTGTTTTTTATTTATTTATTTTATGGACATGTTTTTTAAGATTATTTTATTTTATTTTGGTTTTGTGATATGGGCTTGTTTTTCTTAATTGTTTGAGTTGGTAATGGAACAAAATCATTGATTTTTAATATCCTTTCTTGCTATTTGGGTGTTTTTTTTTTGTTAGTTTGATTTGATTTCTTGAAGAATTTTGGATGTGTTACTCCATAGAGATGCTCTTATGGGGCTCAAAAGCTAATTTCATTTATATTTCTTATGGGTTGGGAAGCTTTTAATATTGTCTGATTGGCGCTTTGTTTTTTCCCATTCCCTGTTTCTCTCCCAGACAAGGTTGCAAGCACAAGCTGCTGGAGTTCCTTATTCACATAATCATCAACATTTCCGGGACCAATTTACATCTTTCAGGCCAAACCCGGTATGTATATGTTGTTCTATGTCATGAATCTTTCATCAGGAAGAATTTTTACGCAGAAAAATTATTAAGCCTCTAGGTTTTTATTGTTTCACATAGGGTATTATTTATCAGGAACAAATCAATAAGGAGTCCGAATAGCTAATTATGCATGCACAAATTTATGATTTGATAATGATTTTTCTGTAAAAAGAATAAATAAATAAATAATATTGCTCAATGAAGTGGAGAACCATCTAAATTCATATCAAATATGTTGTTTGATGCTAGTGCTTCTATATTTGTAATTGTGAATTGGGTAGCTACTTAGTTTCATTTGGTTTCCTTTCCAATGAAATGACATGGCTAAACACTCAGCTAGTGGTCCAATAGGTTGAGCTTGCAGGTTCAATTAGTGTTGCAATTGCTATATTGTTTTTCAAGTCTCCAGAATCCATGTTTAGAATTGATCAAAAAACTCATATTTAGTGTTTTTAGTTCCTCAGAGGCATATACCAATAGTATTGTGAAAATTATGATTTTATTTATTTTTATTTATTTTTGAGAGGAAACAAGTATAAATCTTATAAAGAACAAAAATGTGATATTTACAAAGAGGCAATGAACATCAGAAATCCAACCCCACAACAAAATAAGAAGCTAAACATAAAAATCTGAACTCCCTACTCAACAAGACCAATTATAAATAAGCAGTCCAATTTCTAAACCAATCTAAGGTGGAAAAACCACCACCCAATTTGGTTGAAGAAACCCACATAGCAGCAGTCAGCAGCGTTTCGTCCCATAAGCTGTAAAAATCTTTGCGTGAACTTTGAAAAATCCTTTTATTTCTTTCCAACCATAGACACCACAATGTAGCCAGTGAAGCAACCCGACCTAACTCCACAAGTCTCCTATTGTGCAGTGGAGTCTGATTAAGTAAAATACAGTCCTCAATTGAAGATGGCATACCAAACCGACCCTCAAAAAAAGATCGCCATCTGATCCATAAAGAACGAGCAACCATACAATGAATGAACAAATGACTAGCTGATTCCCCCTCGTCCACACATAAGTGACAACAATGAGGAGAAAGGAACAAATGGGGGAAGCGTCTCTGTAACACATCTGAGGTATTCAATTTCCTACTAAGAAAGGACCATCCAAAGAATTTTACTTTGATTGGAACATGTGCATTCCATAAGGAAGAAGCCACAACAGGAAGAATAACTGATGGACCATCACAACCAAAAACTCAAAAAATGATTTACTAGAGAAGTGCCCAGATGAAGAAAGTTTCCAAATGAACTCATCATTTGAGGAAGATAAAGATATGTTAGGCAACAGAGAAAGAAGCTCAGAGAAAGAGAAGAGTTTCTACGAGACGGTATACGACGAAATTGCAAATTCCAAACAGTACAAGGCTGCGAAAAAGAGGCATATTGGGAAACAAATGAAGCAATGGGATGATTTTGAAGAGAAAATTATGATTTTATTAAAATAAAAAAAGGAAATATACAACCTTAAGCTCAGTTTCCCAATGCATCAAACTTTGGGAGCGCTTGGCTCTAGAAGGAAGAGAATGCGTTTCCCAAATCATTCAACTAAAAGGGTAAAGTATGGAAGCTTCACGCTTCGGAATAAATTGGATTAGGAAAGCTTTCGATTCTTGGAAGACGCTACAAAATGCAGAAGTTTTGAAATTATTTTTAAAAATACCTAAAAACTATAAATAGGATCAGGCCTCTCTTGTAATGGTAAAAGTTTTGTGGCCAAAGGCTATGTCAGAATTTGGGTGCTCTTTGCGTGTCGTTTCTTGTCTCTTTTCCAGTAATATAAAGCTCATTCGCATTGGAATTTTTAGATTATCGGTCCTCTCTTTATTTTTTATTTTATTTTTTTCACATAATCATATAGCTTTGGTTTATGTTGCTTCAGATGTTTTCAAACCTAAGATGTTCTGCATCATGCACATGCGCTGGGATTGTTGGTGCTGATGCAGTTTGCCCTCCTGATACTTTTCAGTATAAAGGAACTATGGATGTCTTCTTCAAAATCATTCGACAGGTTTGTGTGTTTAACTCATTTGCTTGTGAGCAGGCAATTAACAAAATTAATTGGTGTGAGTATATGTATATCGTATATAAATATTCTAATAACACAGTTTTGGAAAATTCTTTCTCATGACTCCTTCTAGTTAAAGTTATTGTGCTTTCTGAGAAACAATAGGACGAGCCACAAATTATACGATAACCATGTGGTTCACTGATGATATTTTCAATAGTAATGTTAATGTAATATCTCTATAACATGCTTTCACATAGAAATTCATGTAGTAACTTTCAAAATTGCCTTATGTTACTATTCCCATAACCATGTGGTTGTCATATGACAAGAAATATATATTGCCCTAGCATAGCATGAAGGTGCCCTAAATTATGAAAAAGTGAAAAAGAGAGAAAGTACAAAAGTGTTTTCCTAACATTATATTGCTGAATGCTGAAAATATTTTATTATTATTCTTATTATTTTCCAAAATTTGATGATTGATGCTATTTAAGTTCCACATTGAAAAAGCTTGTTCTGAAAATATTAATAGTAGACTTTATGCAGGAAGGATTTGCAAGGCTGTGGAGAGGAACAAATGCTGCTTTAGCACTGGCCATACCAACTGTAAGTTCTTAATTTGGGGCTACTTTGTTGTTAGGTTTTTATCATGCACATTTTACATTATACCTATGGTTCCATTTTCTGTTGGGTGGGACAGAATATTTTACCGAATTATTTGTTATGTGTTTCCTCTTTGTCAACTAATTAACCAGGTTGGAATATACCTACCATGCTATGACATTTTTCGAAATTGGTTGGAGGATCTAACTTCAAAGAATGCCCCTCAATTGGCACCATGTGCCCCTTTACTCGCGGGATCAATGGCTCGCTCATTAGCATGCATTTCTTGCTATCCTGTGGAACTTGCTAGAACCCGCATGCAGGTATTCAACTTCATAGTGCTTCTTCTTGTTTTTTAATTTTTTAATTTTTAATTTTTGTGGGAGAGGGGATGCTTTTGATCCAACTCTATAAACAGAGATATTCTTGGATGATATCTAATTGAAGGCTTTCAATTTCAGCAATTAATTCTTGTTATTCGTTTTATAAAATAAAACAATATCTAGAGTTTTTTAAATTATAGAGGTATGAGGTTGAAGAATTATGTGATGAAATTGTAGGACGGGTTAAATATCAATCAAGGGTTGAAACTATACCGTTAGAAAATCAATTTGTAGTTATGCCTTGGAATTAATGAAAAGGTTAATGGAGAAGTATAGAAAAAAAAAAACCACACGATTTTTGTTAATATTAATAAAGCCTATAATAGAGTACCCAAGATATAGTGTGATGGGTGTTAGAGAAAATAAAAGAGTTATATATTGATACAATAGCTTTATGGAGAATATGCATGATAAACACGAAGAATAATTAAAATAGGTGAACAAGCTTTTGAAATCTCAATTATGATACACTTATATCAGAATCAGTTTAAGCCCATATGTATTTGCACTTGTTATGAATTAATAGATTAAAACATTTACGATGGCGTTTCATGGTGTGTATTGTTTATTGATGATGTAATGGTAGTTTATGAAATTAAATTGGAAGTTAATGTTGGATTAAAAACTTGGAGAGTAGCTTTAGAATCTAGAGTTGTGAAAAAAAAAAAAAGCTTTAGAATCTAGAGGGTTCATGATCAATAGGACTAAATAGTGTATGGCATCTCTTCTTGCAACCTCTTAAAAAAAGAGTATTGGCTAATAATATCTTCATATTATGGTGAGTATGCAGACCCCGTGTACTATTATTTAGAAGTAGAAGTATAATATTTTCCAAAATAAGCTGGTTGGTGTAAGTGGTCTGCATACCACGTGTATGGTGAGTATGCAGATCACGTATACCTTAAGAGGGGAAGGTAAAGGATTCTAATCATATAATTAAGCTGGTTGGTGTAAGTGGTCTACACACCACGTGTATGGTGAGTATGCAGACCACGTGTACCTTAAGAGGGGAAGATAAAGGCTTCTAATCATATAATTAAGCTGGTTGGTGTAAGTGGAGGAGTTCCTCGAAAATGTTATATGATTGACAAATTTGATTCAAGTAAAAGAAAAAAAAAATTATAAGACCCCTACTAAAACAACCATGCTTTATAGAGTAGGATGTTTGACTATAAAGAAACAATTTCGTAATATATTGATTGTAATGAGAAATGTGAATATTAAAATGGATATATTGTAAAGCATTAATAGATGGAATTAGAAACAAGCTCATTTAATTAATGGTAATAGTGGTTCCAAATTGGAGATAAAATGAGAGTGAAAATTGATTAAAGTTGTTTGGACACTGAAAACAAAGATTATCAGATGTGTTATGCGTCAATTAGGATGAGCATAAGCGATGTATTAACTATTAATGTTGACTATAGTGGAAGAGGAAGACCTAATAACATGGCTATAGATAATTAAGAAAGATATAACTATTTTTTACGCATCAAAAGATTTTGTTCTTGATAGACAAAAAAAATAAAAGTGAATCCATGTACCCATCCCCATCTAGTAGGGAAAAAGATTTGTTGAGTTGAGTTTATTACCATTTGTTTCATTAATATTTGTAGCTTATAGCCCTATTCTTTGTTAGGCATTTAAAGATGTCGAAGCAGGTGTGAAGCCTCCAGGAGTTTGGAAGACTCTTCTTGGAGTTGTTTCACCAACAAGGAGATCAAATAACTTTCAAATAAGTAAGTTGCACTCATCTGTTTTTTTTTTTTTGTGTGTGTGTGTGTTCTAATGCTCACTGCTCACTGTTTACCACTCAATCTGTATTTTTTGTTTATTAAAAAAAAGGGAAGCAAAGTTGTTTTCCTGGATTGACTTGTAATATCAAGCTTGACCTAGGATTTCATTTCTACATGATATTAATCATAATTGTTATTGAATAGAATGGTATTATTGTATAACCGAATTGTTATATATGCAAAGCTCGGGAGGGATCTAGTACAAGTTCAAGATTTTTAGAACATCTGATCAGTACACCACCCATTATGTATGATGTTTGTGGAGGATAAGAACTGGAATTGACAATAAGAACTAGATTACAATTAAAAGGGCTTCATATGCCAAAGATGGTAATACTGAATATGAAATATAGCTGTGATTTTGTCTGTAATGTTTAAAAGGGACAACTTGTTTAGAGATGGGTTAACTGTAACTTACCAAGTAAGCAGGTCTGAGTGAACTAGAACTACATGACCAGGGTTCTTAGCGTACCAAAATATTTAGGAGTCGCCCCTAATGTTTAGGAATACAATTGAGAGTTATGCACCACGATTTCTCAAGGTCAGATGCCTTTTGTTACCTCTTCTCTTATTTTTTTTATGACGAGTTTAATACTTTAACTTATGTATTTGAGGCACACACCTTCAAGGCTATCGTTTCAAATTTACGCATTCAATGAGAAACGTACTGCATAAATTTTCTGCTTTACATTGGTAATTATTCTTTTTAGCAAAATCAACTTTAATTGTCTAGGTTTGAAGTTTTTTTTTTCTTTTTTTGAGAAGTCTAAGTTTTGAATGTGCTACTATTTCTTCGACATGGGAGAGTGAAAGAATTAAAGTAAAAAATGCAAACTCTGAATGGCATGGAATTCTTGTTTTGTAAATCCTTTTTTTGCATCATAAAAAATGTTGGCAACATAATTGAGGAAACATTAGGCTATATTTGGTTTGTAATTCAAAAATTAGGATATAATCCGAAACTGGTTGTTATCTTTTCTAGAAACTACTTTTTTTTTTTTTTATCTTTTCTAGA
Organism: Paratinospora sagittata; assembly: GCA_035771175.1. Lineage (NCBI taxonomy): Eukaryota > Viridiplantae > Streptophyta > Magnoliopsida > Ranunculales > Menispermaceae > Paratinospora > Paratinospora sagittata. Next base: position 25,785,891 of record CM069596.1, on the reverse strand, counting down.
AACTGGTTGTTTTCTGACTAAAAATCTTTTAAATTTGTTTATAGATATGACCAACTAAACACCTTTTTATGTCTTTCAGATTTTTGGATACTAAAAACTATATTCCAATGGCAAAAACAGGGCTTAGATATTCAGTTTTTATTAGTTGCTCATTACTCATTGAACACAGTAAATCTTATTGATGCAGGATATACACGAGTAGTGTCAGAGTCTAATTAGGATTTCCGTATTTTATTTTGATTGTTATTTAATTTAGATTTATATTTTGTTTAGGATTTTGGATAGAGTTTGAGTTTGTTTAATAGTCCTAACTAGTGTCAGTTTAGATGCCATATTAGTCTATAAATATTTTAGGATGTAAATGAGAAATCACTGAATTATTGAATAAAAAATTGATTTGCTTCCTTTATCCCTTTCTTGTTCTTCTTTCTTACGGTTTCTACACCACTTATTATCCTTGTTATTATAAGGAATCTGCACTGATTTGCTGAGTAGTTGCTTCATGTTTGTTATCTAGTATAAAAAATATGTACATACACACGCATATATATATACAATCAGCTGATTCAACTCAACTAAGTCTTTTCCCAACTATATGAGGTTGCTTACGTGAATCCACTTCCTTCACTCCACTCTACAAGAAGTTTAATCTTTCTTAATTATCTTTGTACATGTTATTTTAGTTATATCTCTACCTCTATTATTACCATGTAGGGTTAAGAGGTCACTGTTCCTAACTGGTGCATTTAAAGGTCTACATTGTATGTGTCCAAACCACTTTAGTTGGTTCTCTATCATTTTATCTCCAATTGGTGCTACTTCTACCATTTCCCAAATATACTCATTCTAATTTTATCTTTTAAAGTTTTACCACATATCCGTCTTAGCATCCGTATTACTGTTACACTTAGTTTGTTCATATGTTTTTTAATTGCCCGAAATTTTGTATCATATAGCATCGCTAGCGTAATAACTCTTTAAATTTTTTCTTTAACTTCAATGGGATGCGCCTATATATGTATATATATATATATATATGTATATATATATATATATATATATATATGTATATATATATATATATATGTATATATATATATATATATGTATATATATATATATATATATATATATACATACCTTGTTCTTATGTTGTTTGAGTTGGAAAAAAAGAAGAGTCAGATACATGCCTTTGAACATTATAGACCTTGATCCCATGTAGTTCAAGATATGTGCATTGATCAACTACATGTGTCTTATTATCCTCTACAAAGTTGATGTTTGCCGAAACTGAATTTCTTATGGTCATTATAGAGCCTTTGATTTGTTTGCATTTCTCAATTCTCTAGAAGGTAAAGAGCTAAAGATCAACAAGGCCTTAAAAGTACCCTATAGATTGATGAACCAAGCCAACATTAGTGATGTAGGACATGAAATAATCTTTAGGAAAGTCCCAAAAGTTTAATTTTTAGGTTCTTTCTATTTTTTAGTTAAGTTTTCTTGCTTAAGAAAATTTTCTATTTTGTTAGAATTATACTTTAATGGTAGTTCTAAGTGGTTTCTAAATTCGTTTTTGTTATTCAATGTGATTAGAAAGTGTTTAGAAGTCCAAATAGAGTTTTAATAGCATTAGAAAGTTGTGATAATGTTATAAATATCTTAGGAAACTTATTTTTGAATGTTTTAGAAAGTTTCTAAGTTGTTTCAATAGAGTTATCTATACAAGGAGCTGCAATTACGAGTTTAAACATTTAATTAATAATTCAGTTAACAATTCAACCATCAATTATTATTATCTTTGAATGCAAAATCTGTTTCTTAGCTTTTTATTTTTTATTTTATTTTTCTCTTGAATCCATTGATTCAAACATGCTTCCACCACGTTAATTAGGATCTTCCAACTAGTTGCAAACTCAAGCTAGTCTTTTTTTCTTTTTTCTTTTTTAAATTATGAATTTTGTTTTACTTATCAAAGGATGGGCGGGGCTTGGTTGGCGCAATGGTTGAGTTGCTCCATTGTAACCTCCTCCCAGTGAAGACACATTTGATTGTGCTTTACTCCCAATGTGGAGGTAAAGTTGTTTACATCGTCCCTTTCTTAAACCTTGCAATAGTAAGAGACTCATTTGTTGGGTGCAACTATATTTTACTTGTCAGAGGAAGGGGGAAAAACATGCTAAAGAAGACAACATTCTAATATCATTTGAAGACTAGAAGGAAACAAAGCACTTCATTTTTTTCAATTGAATCTCTTTTCCAAATTATTCTCAACTTTCATCTATTTGTTGTCTAAAGTTCAAGGCACAAGAGCTTTTCTTAAATATGGATGTTAAGGATTTTAGATGAGAGATGCGCTAGCATATTTAAATGCTTTACAATTCATAATTATTAGAATATTAAATTGGAATCAAATTGTTTAAAAGTTTGGCGAATCAAATTGAGATTTGAATTGATGAATCATAAGATTATGTGCATTATCTGAATTGTCTGTATAAAAAGACATATATAAGTCAATATTTGTAAATAGCATATTTAAATGTTTTCCAATGCATAGATATTAGAATCGTAAATTGGAATCAAATAGTTTAAATTTTTGGTGAATCAAATCAAGATTTGAATCGATGAATCATAAGATTCATATGCATTATCTGAATTATGTGTATAAAAACACATATATAAGTCAATATTTGTAAATGAATGAGATTTAATCTATAGTTTTGTGAATTTGTCATTTTAGTCCTAATTGAAGATCCAAAATTGGCTAATATTTTTTTGAAGGATGAACTCTTCACTAACGAGTCTTTTCGTACCAAAACATTTTTTAATATTTTTAACCTAATCAATCTGTTTTTCTTATTAAAACTAATACTTCATATCTTTCATTTCCTACACACCTTTCTCTATGATATGATTTTTAGGAGGACTAATTTCTATCTGTAATTTTTGTTGAAGAACCCATCCTTGTAATACTTAATTCATATTAAAATTTGAATCTAGGTTAAATGTTTAAAGCCCATATTCCTTAAATTGGCATAACACATATTAAGTACTTCTCTTGTTTTTCTTAAAAAAAAAAATATGAAGTACTTAAATTTAAAAGTTTAAACATGAGGCCTTTATTCTTCAATTTGCAATATATATATTTTCACTTTTTTGAAGATTTATTATAAGATTCATCGGCGTAGGTAATCAATGTTAAAGGATTGGAATCAATGTCCTTTAAATCGAATAGTGAATTGCAAAATTCATATAATATTTGAATTGGGATTCAAACAATCGCATTTAGAGAAAAGAATGGTCCGAATTAGAATTACCTTTCTCCCACTTTCTTATATACTGTACATCCTTTTCCTAGGTTCTAGTTTATTAGATTTTTTCAGAGGTTGAAAAGGATTAAAAAAAATAAAAATATTGAGTCCTAAACTAGAATCCCAATGCTTTTGAAACCATTATGAATCTGAAAAAGATAGTAGAGTATTATGATTCACAATTGAAATCATGTAAGTAATGTGATTCTTGTGGAAATATACATACATGCTTTTTTTAATTCACTTTTGAGGCTTAAGATCCATTACTTGTAATAACATTGTGCCGAACTAGGCATTCTGGAGGTTATCCTCACTTTGACAGGTTTTACCTCAACGTTTGTTGTATGTGTCGTGGATCAGTTGAATTTGCAACATTGTTTGTGATAGATAGACTCCATTTATAATTTGGCATCAAATTTGATCATTATTGATATTCTTAAAACTCACATAGCATTTTCCCTTTGAGGTATTCTGACAATGCCCCTCTTATTTTGTTTTAAGCAGTTCAAGGCTACCGCCTTTTGTGGACGGGTGTTGGAGCACAACTTGCTCGTGATGTTCCATTCTCTGCAATTTGTTGGTCAACCCTGGAGCCGGTGAAATTTCACTTTCCAAATCTTTTCGTAAGCACAAGTGTGGTTTTCAGTGTAGTTTTCTAATATCCTTCAAATTGGTGTTTCTATTTGTACAGATTAGGAGGAAAATCCTGAATTTGGCTGGTGAAGATGTGAGTGCCTCGAGTGTCCTTGGGGCAAATTTTTATGCAGGTTTTTTGGCAGGAGGCCTTGCCGCTGCTGTTACATGTCCTCTTGATGTTGCTAAAACTAGGAGGCAAATAGAGGTTGGTTCTAAAAATGGAAATTTATGAATGTTGGCATCTCCTTGAGTGATCCTTAGATTAATCATTTTTTCCCCACTTTAACGCAAGCAAAACAAAGATCACTATTTAAATTTGTGACCAAAAAATGACTGGCAAAGGTTTTTTTATAACCTTGAATCAAAACTATGGACTACTTATTTGAACAGTTCAAGTAAGTAGTTTAAATTGAACTTTTGGACCACTATTCATAGTTTTAGGAGTTTCTGAATAGGTTTCTTAAAATATATATATATATATATATATACGGGTAAGATCCCCAATTCCCATGGTAACTACTAACATCATATCTGCAAAAATTAGCATTAAACAGCCCAGATTGTAACATTGAGATGGATGAATGCTATGGTTTATTAAAACAAATAGAAAGAACTTGGGAGGAAACTTTGTTATAACTCTGATTAAGAATCTAAGATAGATAATTTAGGCATCTATGAAAAAGGACTAGAATAGTGTCATTTATCTTACCTTTGAGATAAAAATCATTGAGAATTTATAACTAGATGAAAAGAAAGGCATTGTTTTGCAAGTACACGAACATTACATTAGAATTTTATAGCCAGTGAGAAGTACTGGATTAATATATATATATTTTTTTAAATTCACAGAAAGATCCAGCAAGGGCATTGAGTATGACAACAAGGCTAACGCTAAAGGAGGTTTGGAGGTATTCTCATCGACTTTATTCGTATTTTTTGTTCTTTTGCAGTTACTTCCTTGGCCAAAATAAGATTTCATTGTTAGTGCATGTAGGAGTGGACTTGTGCTCATCTAAGAAATGACAATGTGAGTCTCTAATGCTTTAATACTTGATGCCATAGCCAATTACTTCTTGGGCTAGTGGCAAAGGCACCCTTTCTATATCCTAGATGTTGGGAGGATTGAGTCTCTCCGCCTACATAGATATGGAGATATGTTGTGCTAGTGGCCTACACCATGGCGAAGGTTTGGGTTTCACATGCCTCCTGACCCAATGCTCACCTACTGGGATCTCGGTTACCTCTAATCCTTTGATTGTTGGTAGGTTAGAGTAAAAAAAAAGAAAAAAAATGGAAGAAGAAGAAAGAAAGAAAGAAAGAGAAAAAAACACTGTCAACATAGATCCATAGACAATGTTTAATATCTCATTTAACTGAATCTTGTGATTGATTTGTGGTCATCGATTGTCACATCAAGTGACCTTTGGGACACACTTCATAGCTTTTCATCATCAGTCTAAAACGAATTATCACTTGTCTTAGAGTAATGATTTCACTACGGCAAAGCATATTGTGCACTAGTTGAAGACCGGGAAATCCTAATTAAGCGAGCAAGAATGATTCTCTTACTCTAGTTTTAGCTCTCCTAGGCAAAGCTTGTCAACTTGAATGTTGTAAATTGACTGGCACGGCATGCTAGTTGCAAAACCCTCCAATATGAAACTTGTGATTAGTATCTTAAATAATTCTAACTTAGCGTGTAGGAATACCCATTAAGCATGGTGCAACCCTCATGCATGTAACCCTTTAGGTAGGAAAACATGCATTGATGCCCTTCATTAAGTATGAGGGTATGTTTTAACTATTTCTTGTAGTAGATGATGTTTAACAGTTGGCTGTTGTGGTGTTGGTCATTGACTGGTCCGGATGCTCTTGTCCTTTGCCTAATCATCTTATGTGTTAATTGTAACAGGGATGGGGGCATGAAAGGGCTATTTACAGGCGTTGGCCCGCGAATTGCCCGTGTCGGTCCATCAACTGGAATTGTGGTTTCATTTTACGAAGTCGTGAAGTTTGTTCTACATCAAAGGCGAGCAACTCATGATTGTGCAATAGACTGATACAAGCTCTGAATTGCTGTAGCAAATCCCTTGTATTAGGGGCAGCCTGCAAAAATATGGAGCGAAAAAAGAATAATCTCCAACGACGAGCTTTTAGCTCTGTCAAACGGAAGTTAAAAAGGGTCTGCGAATTGCGGGCGGGATTGAAGAACAATCCAATAGATAAAAGAACACAAAATTCTAAATTCAATGAATTTAGAATGCAATTTTGGTTTTCACAAAATGTTTGGGGCATCTCCCACAAAAAAATAAGCTTTTCATATTAATTGTTTTTCCTGATGGAAAAATCTTTTGAATGTGATCATTGAATGCATTGTGTAGAAAATGAATTTTCATTTACTAGCTGATTTTGTTGTTACAGGGTGGTCTGAGAAAGTGGTACAAGAGTTCTAAGGTATTGGGGGTTTTGTTTCAGAATTTGGGAGGGAGAATTGCTTAAATCTGATAGGTTAATTACATAGATGCAATTGGGCAATTTAGGTCTGGGAAACCATGTTCAATTGGATGAACCAAACTAAATTGAATAATATTACCCAATCGAATTGAAAATAATTAATTTCATTCAGTTTGTGTTTGTCATTTGAACTTTAAAGCTTACATTAATTAAATGATTAAACTAATTAATTAACAATGTATGTGCTACGTATGTATATTTCTTTACTATATAAGGTGATAATGTAATAACAAGTTCTCTGTGATGTATGGGCTTATCTGTTAATAAATATAGGTTAAATAAACTGACTAATATTAGTTTTTTGTTTTACATATCTAGAAGAAGCAAGCAACACGTAGCTTAGCTTGCACCTTCTTTCCCGCTTGGGTTCAACGGATCAATATCCGAGAGGATTAGTCTCGCTCTTCGGGGAGGAGGACATCTTTCGGGTAAATAATTAGAAACTTTTCCTCTTTTAATAAAAATAGGAGCGAGACCATGATAGTTGGTTTGTATGGTCTCTATCCGGGTTTTTTATGTCTCTAGTCGTTGTGCTCGCCTTCTTGACCCTACTGAGGGGCTCTGACTTTCTCTGGCCCCATTGCCAACATCTTCTGACCTTCTGTTAGCACTAAAAAAAATATCATAAACCGGATGAATTGAAGTATACTTTTTTTTTTTTCACCAAACTCATTCAAAAACTAAACACTTTAATTTTGTTCTTTCATGTAATCAAATCACAAACACCTCTAATGCAATAACTCTCTATACTAAAGATAGACTCTTTATTATCGTTCCTAGTATTTGAGTATTTGGATGTGTGTAAATTTTCTCCAATATGGAATGACTCGTTTAGAATAGTTATGACTTTAGGAACTCACTTTGATTTAAAGTTACATAAAATAGATGCAAAAATTCTCTTTAATTGGGATCTTAAGGAAGATGTATATGTTAAAAGCATGAACATTTCGTTGATAATAAATATATTTACTTAATCTATTTATAAGCTACAACAGAGTTCCCATGAATGGTATTAAAGCTCTACAATATTATTGTTTCATACCATTTTGTGCCAAACATTGTCAATATAATTAACATACATACCTAAAAATCAAAAGCAAATTTATTTATATAGTCCTTGTACATAGATGATATTTTGCAACTTAAACCTTTCAAATGAAAGATAGGGTAATTGAAGGCTCATATGTTTCAGGCATAGAGTTTCACTATAGGGTGAACCTTTTGCCAACCTATGCTTGCTCAATTGTTTCGCATTCTTTCTTTTCCTCTTCACATGTGAGAAGGGCTCAAATCCTCTACTAATAAATTAATGGGGCAGCCATAGTCTTTAGTTCTTCATGGTCTCACTGTTGGCCTATAATTGTGTTTTACTTCTTGTCCCCAAACCTCGTACTTCCATCCACTTTCATATGTTATACGCTCTTTTTTTTCTATGCCCATTATGAGGGTTCCCAATTCTCTGTGTCTACATATTTTCTAGAATAATTCATGATGACATTAGCAGGATATATTCCCGAAATGAAGAATTTTTTTATGTTATACTATATTTTGAAAATACATACAACGAAACGATGGGATTCGTAAATACTATTAGTGGGGTAGTACCTATTGTTAGACCATAAGCTTGGAGTCATGAGCTCATAGTCAAGAGAAAGATTCTCACATTGAGAGGTATTAATAGCTTGGTGTATAATTATCTGCTGGCTATGTACCATCAACCTTCATGGAATATTTGTTAGAGAATAAATCCAAGAAATCGCAAACACACACGAAGAAAAAATACAAAGACGAGATTTAACGTGGTTCGGGGAGAAATTTCTATGTTCACGGAGTGCACCAACACTCAATCCACTATTAATGAAGGTTTATAATGAGAAGCCACTCTGTGAACACTCTCTCACAATTCTCATCACCTCTCCTCTATCTCATCTCCCATAAACCTAGTTTAATTGAGTTTATATACTAACTTCACACCAGGGTACAATTGTAATTTCATACATAAATAAATAAAATTACTATTTCGGCTTCACAAATTAACAATCTCTCACTTAAGGACTAAATAATTATTTTAGGCTTTACACTCCAACATTCTCCCACTTGAAGACAAACAATTGTAAACATCTATCTGTCTTTAATGGCTAGTGAAACTGGTGCGCTCAAAAGCCATGTCTTCAACCATGAAGACCAACTGAAGTTGCACACAACTCCAGTTTCTTTGTAATAATTGTTTTGGCCAACATGTCAGCTGCTTTGATTTGGTACACCCACTTGTTATAAAAAGCCTTCTTACCCTCTGGTAACTCTGTCAACTCCCAAATCTGGTTAGAGGTAAGAGTATTCATTTCATCCTTCATTGCAAGCTCCCACTTGCTAACATCCTCAACCTAGCAAGCTTCATCATAACATTCTGGTTATCCTCCGTCTGTAAGCAACAAATAACTCAAGTACTTTCTGTTTGGTACATGTGGCCTGCTAGATCTCCTCAAAACAACACTTGGAACCTGTGAAGAATCACCATCCTGTGTCTTAGGTTCTTTGCCTGGAACTCTATCTGGGACAACGTCAGGCTTAAATAAATTAGGTTCATATTCTGGTTATATCAAACTAGAAGACTGTGTTGTGTCTTTGTCCTTATACATAACCTTCTCATTAAAGACGACATCTCTATTCCTGATCATCTTTTGATTTTATTCATCTAAAAGCTTATAGCCAAAGTCATCACTACCATAACCAACAAGTGTGTAGTTAAGTGATTTAGCATCAAGCTTATTCCTATCATGGTCACCAATATGCACATACTTTCAAATGAGAAAGTTTTACCTCATGTCCACTTCATACTTCTTCTGGAAGTCTAAACTCCAATGGAAGTAATGGTCCTCGGTTGATCAAATAAGTTGTTGTATTGACTGCCTCTGCCCAAAATTGCTTTGGCAAACCAACATGTAAGCTCATATTCTTGGCCCTCTCAGTCAATGTTCTGTTAATTCGTTCTACTGTACCATTCTATTGTAGCGTACCAGGCACAATCCTCTTGAGTTTTATCCCACGTCTCATAACAAAATGTCTTAAATTTCATGTCTTCATACTCTCCACCATTATTAGACCGCAACATTTTTATCTTCAACCCTGTCTCATTTTCAACCATAACTTTCCACATCTTGAATGCCTCAAACACCTCAGACTTCTATTTCAAGAAGTAAACCCATACTTTTCTGAAGTGATCATCAATAAAAGTCACAAAATATCGCTTCCCACCTATTAATGAAACTGAAGCTGGACCCCAAATATCTGTGTGAACGAGCTCAAGTTTTGATGACTTTGGATTTCTGTCGATCTTCTAAAAACTAACCCTTTTCTGTTTCCCATATATGCAACTTTCACACAAATCAATATCCATTGATCTCAGTCTTGACAACTTCCCTTGTGAATGCATGACTTGTAGCCCCTTGACAATTTTCAATAGTCATATAAAGAGATTCAGTTTTCTTACCTCGGGCAATAGTTATCTCTTCCTTCAACACTTTTCAAGTGTCATCTGCAAAGATGGTTGAAAAACTATCACTCGCCAACTGCCCAATAGAAATCAGATTTTTCTTCAAACTAAGCACATGCCTCACATTATTCAGCTTCCACATGGACCCCTTTAGGTGAATTCTCACATCTCCTTTGCCAACAACATCACATGCATGGTCATCACCAAGATACACTTTTTCCAAATCACCTGAGACATAGTTTTCAAACAAGTCTTTGTTAGAGGTAGCATGGAATGATGCCCCCTAACACCTAAGATTTCATCTTGCTCTCCATAAAGGCATCTTTTGAATTATCTAAAATACAATTTGCACTACTTTGCTTCTCACCACCTTTCTTTGGAGCCTTGCATTCAGATTGAAAATGTCCCATCTTTCCACAATTTCAGGATTCAACATTCTTCTTGGTGCCATGGCGGTTTATGGACTTAAACCTCCCATTCTTTAATTTTGATATGCCATGTCAATTTCCTCTATTCTTATTTCTACCTCTGTTCTCCATATTCAATGCCGACCTTGAACTATATGAATCTTCACCATTCCTTCTGACCTCCTCAATCATAATCAAGTCAGTAACTTTTGAAAATCCCAATTTGTTTTTCCCAGAGGAACTGCTAATTCACTGAATTGTGTTTTTCCAACTCTTTGGTAACTATTCAAGAATGGCTAATGCAAGAACCTCATCATCAAAATTGATATCCATTGAATCCAATTGATCAGTGGTCTTATTAAATAAATTTAAATATTTCTTGAAATTCTCATTCTTTGTCATCTTTAAAGTAAACAATTTCTTCATCAGAAGTACCTTATGAGGTGCAGAGGATTGCTCGTACATGTTAGAAAAGGTGGCGATGAGAGATATTGTTGTCTTTTGATGCTTAACGTTGAAGGATATCTTTTTTTATATACGATTTCAAATTGCACCCAGTGTTTTCTGATCTAATATCTCCCATTCCTTTTCATTGTAATTGGTAGGTTTTTCCTTCAAAGGAAAATATAAATCCTTTAGGTACAAAAAATCCTCTATCTGCATCTTTAAGAAACTGAAATTTGTACCATTAAATTTTTTCACTTGAACTAATTCATCCTCTGAATCCATTGCTCCCATTCAAATCACAAGCGCGGAGCAAATCTGAGGTACTATAAAGAGAGATTCACAAGTGATTTAAACTTAATTAAATCAAATCCTTTTGCAACCCACGACCAAGAAAAAAAAAGAAATTTGTGATATATATATATTTTTTTGTCTTTTAGCCAAATCCTTTCTCTATGGTCAAGATGATTTGGTGAAAAGAATATAAGACAATAGATACTGCTGTGATTTCAATGAATAATTTTCCACACTTTATTGATAGAAGTTCTGTGTTATATACAGAGTGGTAGAGAGGCTACTTTAGGAAACATGTAAACGGTAAAGCTAAAATTGTGCTACTGTTACAATTTACAGCTATATAATTCAAATTTAGAATCAACTTCAAATATAGAATTAATGACAGAATATTTGACATGATTTTAGGCTAGACATGCTCTGTTTTGATTTGAGTAGAATCAACGCATGCTTCCCTTATACTCCCCCGCAAGATTGAGCTTCCATCGGCAAGACCAATCTTGTTACATAGCAATTCTGTGAGCTGTTTTGACAATGGCTTCGTTAATAGATCAGCGAGTTGGTCTTGAGTATGTACATGTCGTACTTGGAGGCTCCCTTTTTGCACTAAGTCACGCACAAAGTGAAGGTCGATTTGAATGTGTTTCATGCGCGAGTGGTTGACTGGGTTAAAACTGAGATGTGTGGCTTCGAGATTATCACATAACAGATGGGGAGACTCTTTGACTGGAAATGCGAGTTCTTTGAAAAGAGTGGACAACCACATTGTCTCGGAAGCCGCATTAGCTAGTGCCCGGTATTCAGCCTCGGTTGTGGATCTTGCAACTGCTCTTTGTTTCTTGGAGCTCCAAGAAATGGGATTAGATCCCAAAAAATTGATATATGCAGAGGTTGACGTGTACATTTCCAGCCCAATCGACATCGGAGTATGTCCTTAATACCGGAGTTCCAGCTTTGTGGATCTGAATACCATAAAAGATTGTTTGTTTTAAGTAGCGTAGGAGTCTTTTGGTTGTTGTCCAGTGATTTGTAGTTGGCTTGTGCATAAATTGAGAGAGTTTGTTGACTGCAAATGAGATATCTGGACGTGTCAAGGAAAGATATTGAAGGCTACCCATGATTCTACGAAACTCTGAGTTGTCCACAGCAGCCGTGCCATCAACCAATTGAAGGGACTGAGTTGTAGAGAGGGGTGTTGAGACATCCTTTGCACCACTCATGCTTGTGGTGTGTAGTAGTTCACGAACATATTTATGTTGAGAGAGAAATAATCCTGCCCGAGTAGGGATTACTTCAATCCCCAAGAAAAAATGAAGGGAACCCATATCCTTGAGAGAAAACATGTCACCCAGCTGCTTAATAATATTGGCCACAAGAGTTGAATTATTTCCGGTTATGACAAGATCATCAACATAAACCAGGAAATAACAGAGATTGGATCCGTGACTGTAAATGAATAGAGAAGAGTCTGCCTTGGAATTGTGAAAACCCAGCTGAAGAATAACATTTTTGAGAGTTGTGTACCAAGCTCGTGGTGCTTGTTTGAGCCCATAGATCACCTTGTTTAACCTGCAAACATGGTTAGGTTTGGACAAATCTTTGAACCCCGGGGGTTGCGCCATAAAAATAGTCTCAGTTAATTCACCATTTAGAAAGGCATTGTTGACATCCATTTGCCTTAAATCCCATCCATTCATGACTGCAACAGATAATACGGCTCTAATAGTTGCTGGTTTAACCACAGGACTAAATATTTCTTTATAGTCAACACCAGGACGTTGATTGAAACCCTTAGCAACTAGACGGGCTTTGAATCTGTCCACGAACCCATCAGCATTCCTTTTTACTCGAAATATCCACTTACAACCCACAGGTGTACAGTTGGAAGGTGGTAAAACGAGGTCCCAAGTCCCATGTTTCATTAGAGCAGTGAGCTCATTGGACATGGCCTCACGCCAGTGAGGTTGAGAAATGGATTGGCTCACACAAGTTGGTTCTATGGTCTGAGGGAGAGGATATTTGGACACGGCGTGAATTTGTTTGGGTTTGAAAATTTGGTTCATTGATCGTGTGGTTATGTTGTGAGTGCGGTTAGGAGGATTAGTTGTTTGGGTAGGGTTTGTGAAATTCGGATTTGGGAGAGGAAGATATGGACCGACATGTGTAGCAGTAGAAAAATCATGAGATTGTGATGGCAAATTTAAAGAAGATACAGTCTGATTTTCATCTGAAGGAGGATTCGGATGGGTGGTGTTGTGATTTGGGTCGTGCAAGCAATCATGAAGTAGAGAAACAGAGGGTTCAAAATTACCTGAGGGGGATGCAGCAATGGCAGGAGAGCCTTCCGGAAGCAGCGATGATGCTGGCGCATCGGACACCACTGATGACGACACTGCAGTTTGCTGGGCACCGAAGTGAAGGGGAAGAACTTGGTGAGGGTCACAAGTGATTTGGGTTGGCACGGAAGGCACGGGTTGAGATGGATTGGAGTGTTGTTGATTTTCATCAAACAACACGTGGCGAGAGATGAAGAATTTTTTTGTTTGTGGTTCAAAACACTTGTAGGCATTTTGAGTTGGTGAATAACCGAGAAAAAGGCAGGCTATGGATTTGGGCTGCATTTTATTTGAGTTATAGGGCCGTGTGAGAGGATAACAAAGACACCCAAATTTTTTAAATTTTAAATAATTTGGTGTTTGACCAAAAAGGGCTTCAAAAGGTGATTTGTCCTGAAGGAAAGGCGTGGGCTGTCGGTTTATGAGGTAAGAGGTTGTTTGAAAGGCATAGGGCCAATACGAGAAGTCAAGATTTGCAACATGAAGAAGTGTAAGGCCCGTTTCAATGAGGTGACGGTGACGACGTTCAGAGACACCATTTTGTTGCGGGGTGTGTGGAGCAGTGGTATAGTGAGTTATGCCATGAAGCAAGAGATAAGATTTTAAAGCGATAAACTCACCACCATTGTCGGAGTATAGTGTTTTGATCAGTTTTTGAAAGCGAGTTTCAACAAACCTTTTGAAATGCTGAAAAATATTAGAAACACCGGATTTAGTGACCATTGGATAAAACCATATATATTTTGTATAATGATCAACAAAAATAAGGTAATATCGTGATCCATCAATTCCAGTATAACTAGCGGGACCCCACACATCCGTGTAAATAAGTTCAAGTGGTTCATGACTTTGGAGACTAGTGACACGAAAGGGTTGTTGATGTGCTTTATTATTAATAGAACATGAATGACATAAAGAAGAAATTTTTTTGTGCGAAGAAATGGGAAGAGAAAAATTCTTAACAAGATGATGGAAAATTTTAAGAGAAGGATGCCCAAGACGTTTGTGCCATCCATCAATGGATGTCCGTTCATGCACATTAGCAACCTTGTTTGACGCCACCATTGATTCCGGGAAGGTGTAGATGTCATTGTTACATGCTCCTTTTTGTAGGATCGCCCCCGTGATCTTGTCCTTCACAAGATAATGGAAAGGGTGAAATTCAACAAAGACATTATTTTGTTTGGTGAAATGATGAACAAAAATTAAATTTTTGCAAAGGTTTGGAACACAAAGAGTATCACGCAATGTAAAGTTTCGATGAGGAGAGCGTAAAGCCAAAGAACCAATGTGTGAGACTGCCAAACCTGAACCATCACCGAGAATTACTTCGTCAGTTCCATCATATTCGGAATGAACAGATAAATTGGAGAAATCACCCGTGATATTATGAGAAGCGGCCGAATCAAGTAGCCAATTGTTGTCCTTGTCAGTAGAGGTTTTAGCACAATTGATAGAGACATTTTGTGAATAGAATTGAGGACAAGACTTGGCAATGTGGCCCAATTGGTCACAGATTTGACATTTGGGCTGATAACGCCTATTAGAATTGTTGGACCTGCCATAGTATTGGTTGGAGCGACGTCCATGGCGCTGGGGTCCACTGAAGTTTCTGCCTGGGCTGGGGCCTTGAGGCCCATGGGAGTTGTCATTTTGCTTGAAGTGCCGCTGTTGACTCCCCCAATGCGCAGACTGCTTTGTCTTCGTGTAGTTAGCAGAAGCAACCATTTGCTGCGCTGCTGCTTCCAAGCGCCTCAGATATGCCTCGTGTCCAACCAATAGGTCGTGCAACTCTTCAAAGGTTAGTGATGATTCTCGGGCTCGAATGGGTGCTGCAATCTCCCGAAAATCTGGACCTAAACCATTCAACACATAAAGGGTTAGGTCATCATCAGAAATTGAATGATCAATGATGGCTATTTCATCAGCCAAGGTCTTCACAGCATGGAGATATTCTGTGATCGACCAATTTCCATGCTGGATTAAGGTGAGTTCCTCCTTTAACTGCATAGCACGAGTTCTTGAGCGGCTAGCATATAGATTTTTTAGCTTTTTCCAAGCTTCATGAGAGGTCTTTGTCGTAGCAATGAGTGGTGTGATTGAAGGTGATGTGGAGACTAAAATACGACTGAGGAGAAGTTTATCCTGTCGGACCCAGTGGGTCTTGAACAGCGCATCAGCGGTGGAACCAGCGGAAGAGGGACACGGAAGAGTGCCTTCGACATAGTTGAGTAAATCGTACCCAATAAGGAGTGCTTCAAATTGAGCACGCCATTGAGGAAAGGTGGAGGGAGCTAATTTTTCATTGATTTGGGCAGTGATATTGAGAGTAATGAGAGGTTTATCTGCTGTGGAAGTAGGTTGGGTGGGGAGGGTAAAGTTTGGGTTTTGATCGGAGGCGAAAGACATTGTGGTGGCTTGGATCGGTGGCTCGTTAGAGATCGGCTCTTCTGATACCATATAAGACAATAGATACTGCTGTGATTTCAATGAATAATTTCCCACACTTTATTGATAGAAGTTAAAAGTTATATACAGAGTGGTAGAGAGGCTACTTTAGGAAACATGTAAACGATAAAGCTAAAATTGTGCTACTGTTACAATTTACAGCTATATAATTCAAATTTAGAATCAGCTCCAAATATAGAATTAATGACAGAATATTTGACATGATTTTAGGCTAGACATGCTCTGTTTTGATTTGAGTAGAATCAACGCATGCTTCCCTTATAAAGAAAAACATCAATTTTCTATATTGAATCAACCCACCAATTTTCCTTGTGAGACATTTTTTTTTTCACAATACTTTGGTCTTCTTCTTCTCACCGTCAACGAACAAAAAAATCCAAAAATCACTGTCGATTTTTTTATTTCAATTCGTAACGCCTCTCTTCTCTTTACGCCTTCTGTTTCAACCAAAAAAAAATACCCTTTTTTTGTCTCCACCGCGTAAACACACCACGCCACTGTGAACAAAATCGTACAATCGCAATCCAAAAAAAAATCCCACGAATTGTTCGCAACAATCCGGAACGACGGTGATCAGTTTTTGTTTGCAAAGCTCAAAGCTCCTATACCAATCGTTAGGAAATAAACCTAAGATATTGCAAACATACAAAAAAAAAATAAAAATGGAGAAAAAATTGAACATTGGGTTGGGAAGACCTTACCTCAACAGAGTGCACCAACACTTTAAGCACTTTCATAATTATCCTTACCTCTCATCTATCTCAATGAAATAAACTTTAGTTATAATTGAGTTTATATACTAATTTTATAAAATGGTATAATTATAATTTTATATATAAATAAATAAAATAATTATTTTAAATTCATAAATTAACAATCTTTTACTCACTAAATAATTATTTTAAGTTTCACATTCAATCAATATTCACAAAAAATTACAACCCAGAATTTGATGTTGATACCAAGTGAGTTCATAAAACGAGGTTGAGAATAATATTAAAATAACTAGTTATGTGAGTTCTCTACCAAGCACTTAGCTGAGCCATCAAGAAATATTTGAAATGGACAATAGCTCGGGAGCTCTAGTGTTGCTGATTATCGAGTGGAGCTATCAATAACAGTATACGACTCTTGTGGAAGCCATATTATGGACTGACCTCGTCCAGAATCATTCAAATGATAGCTGTCAAGCCCTTATTTGAGACCACCCCAATACATTACAAGGATCCACGCCCCACATGACCATAATCCTTTAGAATAAATACTTCTAATTTCTCTAAAACAAGTAAGTCATTAATTTATTACAGCTAATACTTGATTATGGTACAGAGCTCAACTTTAACTTAAACATTAGATGGAGTTAGGCTATTACTACACACCGCAGCTCTCACAATAGCTATTATTCTCTTTTTTACTCACATGTCCGAGGCTCCTAATTTGTTGATCCATATCTAGTCAGTAAAAAGCTACAGCTGTTGCAACATCTCTATCATTAAAGGTGACAAGTTCAGTTAATATCAATACGTACAAAATAGTTTAGAGTAAGAAAGAAAAATGAAGAATATATCACATTGGTAGCGTAACGTAAGTACATGTTTGCACTTGATAACACATATTTAGTGAGAATTGTAGGCAAATATCAAAGGAATCAAAGCATTAACTAAAAGAATGATCAAGTATCTTTAAAGAACGGAGGATTCAAGTTTGTATAATTATTTAGATATATGGTTGGATATTTATTAAATTCAAATTTTATTAAATGCAAAAAATTAAGAAGTCAACTTCGAGTTATTATATCTTCCTCTTTACAGGTGATATTAAGAAGTTGAAGAAATTGATATAAAGTACTTTGGTTGTCATAAATCAAATCAAGAAGCATGAAATGTTAATGAATTATGTAATGACCAAACGATTGTATGTAAGGATTATGCCGAGAACATGAAATTTACATGCAAGCTTCATTTTTTTGCTTAACTTGATTAGCATTAATATTCTATAATATTCGTAAGCATTGTGAAATAATTTAATTTTGGTATATAAAGTTCGTTATATTTAATCCTTTGAATTTAGAAAAGTTGAAAAATGAGTGACTTATAGAAAGATGTGATCATAGGTATTTATTTAGAGAGTATCATACTTCTTTTTTTATAAAAAAAAATTGTCATACTTGTGATACCTGAAAGAAAATGTTTAGCCAACAAGATAAAACTAAAAGAATTCAAGAATAATTTTTTTCATGGCATCTGATCAGTGTGGCGGAATCGAACTCTTCTTCGTCACTCAATAGTTCCTATTCATCAACGCGATTTAGTCCAGTGATCTTCAGCCACCTTGATGAAGGGAATTTCTTGGTATGGTGGGAGCTATTTGAGGACATAAACTTCAAAAATTTGTTGTGATGGAGCGAGATCTCCACCTAAAATTCTCTTTGCTAATGATGTTGCTCAAGGTATCATTAATCTTGAGTTCTTGGATTGGGATCAACTGGATCAACTGTTGTTTTCTTGGTTTCTTTCTTCAATGACTCAACCAATCTTGACTCGGTTGGTTGGATGTAAGACATCTGCGCAAGTGTGGCAGACAATATTGGAAGTCTATTTCACCACACAAACTCAAGCAAAAGTATCACGAATACGCACCAGGTTGCAGCGCACCAAGAAAGTCGATCTAGATTATCTGTTGAAGGTTAAGTCTTTGGTGGATCAGTTAGCATCTGTTGGCCATGTCATGGCACCGAAAGATCATATTGAAGCGATCTTTGAAGGATTGCCTCCTGCTTATGACTCATTTGTTATTTCAGTTAGTTCACATACAGATGCATATACTGTATCTGAGATCGAGTATTCCACACTTACACAAATGTCTTGCATCCAACCAACTGAGTCAAGATTGGCTCAGTCATTGACGAAAGAAGCCAAGAAAACAACAGTTGATCCAGTTGATCCCAATCCAAGAACTCGGGATTAATGATACCTTGAGCAGCATCATTAGTAGAGAGAAATTTAGGTGGAGATCTCGCTCCATCATCAACAAATTTATGAAGTATATGTCCTCGAATAGCCCTCATCATTTGTTGACGCCAGATCAAGAAATTCCCTTCATCAAAGAACGTATGGCTGAAGATCACTGGACTAAATCGCATTGATGAAGAGGAACCACTGAGTGACGAAGAAGAGTTTTAATTCCGCCATGGATCAGATACTCTGATACTATGAAAGAATTCAAGAATGAAGCAGAGGTTTCAACAAGAGAAAACAGAGATTGTATTGATAGCTGAAAATGTACATAAGGTATAAGTATTTATACACCAGAAAAGCTTTAGAAAATGGTTCTCATGACAGCTGGAATGTAATACCCAGAAAAAAAAAAAAATTTACGGTAAACACTGAACACAAAATTTCAAATTTGAAATCAATTTCACCACCCAATATTTCACTCTGCTCCTTATGAGAAACAAAGACTCCATCAAAAGGTCCTTATTGAGATAATGTTGTCGCTGGTATTGTAGAGAATCAAAGGTTCATCTGCTATACTTCCCACTTCATTGCCCTCAACTGGTATGAAATGTTACCATCTGAACAAAAACTCAGATCAACAAAACCCATGAATCACACCTTTAACTGCCTTGGACATCGTCGAAAATTAGCCGTGCCATCTCCTAGAGATCAAGAAGCTTAAGGGACCTGATTCAAAAAAATTGCAACCGAGTTGCAATACTCATTAAAAAAAAAAATTAGTTTTGAAAATCGGGGTGTTACAGTTTGGTATCAGAGACTTAGGCTTCAGATCATGGGAAATGTTACAACAAATTTTGAGAAGTTTAGTATTAGTGAAGGTCACTTTATAACGTAATATCGAGAATGAGAGTACAGTGGGTCTAACAAACTCAAAGCTTTTAGGACATCGGTTAGAGACAAGAACTCGTATGAAAATTGTTTGGTTAGAATCTGAGATCAGGATGAATCTTTTATTCTTGGTTCCAAAGCAGTATGGGACGTGGAGGAATTTAAGGGTATTTGAGAAGTCTTGATCTTGGAGACTAGCAGGCCATGTTTGGTGAGTGACTAACAACTCTGGATGAGCTTGTATCGCTACGTTCAACTGGTATGGGACAGCTTGAACATAAAGGATACCTGGGAAGCCTTAGTTGGTAGGACATTTGCGCATTGTTTGGGTGTATTGAAGTTTCTTTATGGAAGCTTATATCACCGGGCTAGAGTGGTATGGGGCACTTGAATACGGAGGGTATAAGTGAAAGTTTGGGAATTTTCTTTATACCATTGTTGTGTGGTATGTTGTTTGTTTGTTTGCTTGTCTTGTTTACATGTATCAAAACCAAATCATGTACCCTGTGACAATCATGGATTGTCAAAATTTTATGAAACTTAGAAACTGAATCAATAGGATCATTTTATTTTCGAGAACTTAGAATTCTGAATTTAGAGTCACCCTAAACGAAAATAATTATCTCATGTAGTACTAAAGATGAGTTGAAATTTTATAGATGGCTCCACCTCGAAGAATGAACACCAGGTCTGTGAGTGATCTCATAAAGGACACTGAACCTGCTGAGCAGACACAATCGACATCCGAATCTTAGCCGACGGAGCAAGAACATGCAAATCAAACAGTGAATGTTGACTCTGCTGGAACAGAGAACGTCCAACCTACAACAGTTCCAACCCCTGGAATTGTTTTGGGACCAGAGATGATGGCTGAATTTGTGAGGCAAGTCGTGGAACAGGTGACCAGACAACTGCCTCAACCTCAACTGAATCCAACTATTGTGGTGCAGAATGAAACAGGAACTCGAAACATCAGGAGACCTGAAGAAAAGAAATGGGCCGATCAATTGAAAGACTTCCAACGTATGCATCCTTCGAAATTTGAAGGAAAACCAGATCCAAAGGAAGCTGGCAAGTGGTTCCAGGAGGTTCAGGAACACTTGGAAGTTCTGGGAGTAACTGGTCCAAAAATGGTGGCAATTGCGGCTCATCAATTCATAGGTGAGGCCAAACATTGGTGGAGAATGGTTAAAGAAAGTCCTACACTGGATGTGAACACTATGACCTGGGCGACTTTTGAAGACATATTTTATGATAAATTCTTTCCCAAAGCAAACAGAAAAGAACTACAATCTGAATTTGTGAGACTGATACAGAGGAACATGACAGTGGCAGAATATGAGGCGAAGTTTATCGAACTTTCCAGATTTGCTCGTGAACTGGTCGCCAATGAACAGATGAAAGCTAGTAGATTTGCAGAAGGTCTCAAAATGGAGATTAGAAAGGTGGTTGTTCCGATGAATTTGGAGACTTACAAAGAGGTAGTTGAACGAGCCCTGTTAGTAGAAAGAGAACTGAACCTACAAGAAACAATACGGAACAGGAACAAAAGGCCTCAAGGACAGAATTTTGATTACCAGGGTAATCACAACAAGAGGCAGAATCTGAATAACTTCGGTGGCAATAGTAATAATTGGAACAGAAACACGTTCAACAATGGGAACCAGTGGAACAGACTTTGCTTCAAATGCAACCGACCGGGTCATCTGGCACGAAACTGCACTGCGCAAGGAGTTCGACAAAATTTTCGTCCGGGCAACTGGCAGAACAACAACAATGTACAAGGACGAAATCAAGCCAATCGTCCAAGTTATAATCAGAACCAAATCCAAAACCAAAACCAAGGCAGAGTCTTTGCAATGACAGAAGGAAATCCTGAACAAGAAGTTGGTACAAACGAAGTGGTGGAAGGTACATTCATTTTATTTCATGTTACAGTTAAAGTCTTGTTTGATTCTGGAGCATCAAGGTCTTTTATTTCTGAAAACTTAGCCAGGAAACTACAACTTTCTACTGTACCTTTATCTGTCGTTATGAAGATTTCAACTCCAGTAGGAGTAAACGTCCCAACAATTGAAAAATGTAGTTGTGACCTTAGAATTAATGATAAGCTGATTTCAGCTGAATTGATACTCTTTCCCATTAATGATTATGATGTAATCTTGGGTATGGATTGGTTATCTGAATACCAAGCCCAGATCGACTGCCTTCGAAAGAAGATTACCTTGCGATTACCTTCGGGAGAGCTGTTGAAAATTTATGGGGATAGAAACAAAATCCCGAGGAATATCATGTCCGCACTTCTCGACTCTGTGAACCAAAAAGAGGAATTCAAAACCTTAACAGCAGTCGAGCCTCTAAAGACCATGAGGAATTTAGAAGACTACTTGGTGGTTGGAGATTTCCCTGAAGTGTTTCCCGAAGAATTACCAGGATTACCTCCTAAGCGGGAAGTAGAGTTTCAAGATAGAACTGTACCCTGGAACAGCCCCCATAGCCATGTCACCCTACAGAATGGCCCCTGGCGAACTAATCAAACTAAGGACCCAACTTGATGATCTTAGTGCGAAGGAATTTATCCAGCCGAGCGAATCACCCTGGGGAGCACCAGTATTGTTTGCCAAAAAGAAAGATGGGTCGATGAGACTATGTATTGACTATAGAAAATATAATCAAGTCACAGTCAAGAACAAGTACCCCCTTCCCAGAATAGATGATTTGTTCGATCAACTTAAGGGAGCAACTTGTTTTTCCAAGATCGACCTAAGGTCCGGTTATCACCAACTTAGAATCAAAGAGTCAGATATACCGAAGACAGCATTCAGGACTAGGTATGGACACTTTGAATTCAGAGTCATGCCATTTGGACTCACTAATGCACCAGCAGCATTTATGGACCTAATGAATATGACGTTTAGGCCTCATCTAGACAAATTTGTAGTGGTATTTGTTGATGATATTTTGGTTTATTCGAAGACCAATGAGGAACACCAGGAACACCTTACAGTAGTTTTGGAAACGTTGAGACGAAATCAATTGTATGCCAAATTTGAAAAATGTGAATTTTGGATGAAGTCAGTCAAATTTTTGGGCCATGTAGTGTCATCAGAAGGGATATCCGTAGATCCAACAAAAGTTGAAGCAGTCATGAACTGGGAAAAACCAGAGTCAGTGACAGAAATTAGAAGCTTTTTGGGACTAGCTGGTTACTATAGAAGATTTATTCAAAACTTTTCGAGACTAGCTGAGCCTATGACGAAGCTAACAAGGAAGGATGCCAAATTTAATTGGGATGAGAAATGTGAGAATTCCTTTCAGGAGTTGAAGAGACGATTAACCACAGCCCCAATATTGATCACTCCTGCAAGCGGAGTCGGTTATGTTATTTACACCGATGCTTCTAAGAATGGTCTTGGCGCTGTTCTGATGCAGGAAGGTAAAGTGGTTGCTTATGCTTCTATACAACTGAAGACTCATGAACAGAGTTACCCGACTCATGATTTAGAATTGGCTGCCATTGTATTTTCCTTGAAGATATGGAGACACTATCTTTATGGAGAGAAATTTGATCTATACTCTGATCATAAGAGTTTGAAGTACATCTATACACAAAAAGAGTTAAATTTGAGGCAGAGAAGATGGATGGACTTGCTGAATGATTATGATTTTCAGCTGCATTATCACCCAGGGAAGGCCAACGTAGTCGCAGATGCTTTAAGTCGAAAATCTTACAAGAACGATGCAGAAAAAGGGCAGATGTACCAATTGATTGAAGATTATAATTTGGGCGTACAAAAAGGTGAAAATCAGATTTTCTTATATAATATGAGCTGCAAGCCAGACCTACTACATCAAATTAAGGAAGGTCAAGCTCAGGATAGAAAACTGATAAAATGGGTGGCAGATGCAAGAGCCAATAATGAAAATCCAAATTTCAAAATCGATTCAGAAGGGTTATTAAGGTTCAGAGATCGAATTTGTGTACCCAGAATCGAAGAAATTAAAAAGACCTTATTTGATGAAGCACATCAGACTAAATACACTTTACATCCTGGTGGAGATAAGATGTACCAAAATTTGAAGAAAAATTATTGGTGGAAAGGTATGAAAAGATATGTGGCTAAATATGTGTCTAAACGCCTTACATGTCAGCAAGTTAAGGCCGAACATAAAAGACCGTCTGGATTGTTACAACCTTTAGAAATCCCTGAATGGAAATGGGATAACATAGCAATGGATTTCGTTGGAGCTCTTCCTAGAAATCAGAAAGGTGAGGATAAAGTTTGGGTAATTGTGGATCGACTTACTAAAGTGGCACACTTCTTGCCTATTAAATCCACAGATATGATTGGTAAACTGGGTGAGCTGTATGTGAAAGAGATTGTGAAGCTACATGGAGTACCCAAATCGATAGTGTCAGATAGAGATTCCTTATTCACATCTCAGTTCTGGCAGAGCTTACAGCGGGCATTGGGAACCAAATTAACCATGAGCACCGCCTATCATCCTCAGACAGATGGTCAATCCGAAAGGGTTATTCAGATCTTAGAAGACATGTTGAGAGCTTGTGTACTGGATTTCAAGGGAAATTGGAGTAAATACTTACACCTAGCAGAGTTTTCTTATAACAATAATTACCAGGCAAGCATACAAATGGCTCCATATGAAGCTCTATATGGACGACCATGTAGGTCACCACTGTGTTGGTCTGATTGGGAAGATAAGGTACTTACAGGACCTGATATGATAATGGAAATGAACGAAAAAGTGAAGTTGATCCAGAAAAGGCTAGTTACTGCATAGAGTAGGCAGAAGAGCTACGCAGATAAGAGGCGCCGACCTTTAGAGTTCCAAAAAGGTGATAAGGTATTTCTGAGAATAAGCCCTCAAAAAGGCATCATGAGGTTTGGTAAGAAAGGGAAGTTATCGCCGCGATTCATAAGTCCGTTCAAGATCAGTGATCGAATTGGTGAGAATGCTTACAAACTCGAATTACCAACTAGTTTATCCGCCATCCACAATGTGTTCCATGTGTCGATGTTGCGAAAATATGAACCAGACCCTTCCCACACCATCAATTGGAAAGACATAAAAGTACAAGCTGATGCCACCTATGAAGAAGAACCCTTACAGATCCTAGATTGAAAAGTTCATAGCTTGAGGAACAAAGACATTCCATTAGTTAAAGTATTGTGGAAGCATCATGGAGTTGAAGAAGCCACTTGGGAACCTGAAAGTGAAATGAGGGCCAAATACGCCGACTTATTCCAAAGAACACTCTAGGTTTTGAGATACAACTGGTCAACAGTGAAAAGAGTTGAACATCATCAAGTAAGTAAGCTTATACTTTAATTTCGGGACGAAATTTTTTTAAGACGGGAAGATTGTAATACCCAGAAAAAAAAAAAAAAATTTACGGTAAACACTGAACACAAAATTTCAAATTTGAAATCAATTTCACCACCCAATATTTCACTCTGCTCCTTATGAGAAACGAAGACTCCATCAAAAGGTCCTTATTGAGATAATGTCGTCGCTGGTATTGTAGAGAATCAAAGGTTCATCTGCTATACTTCCCACTTCATTGCCCTCAACTGGTATGAAATGTTACCATCTGAACAAAAACTCAGATCAACAAAACCCATGAATCACACCTTTATCTGCCTTGGACATCGTCGAAAATTAGCCGTGCCATCTCCTAGAGATCAAGAAGCTTAAGGGACCTGATTCAAAAAAATTGCAACCGAGTTGCAATACCCAGAAAAAAAAACAAAAAAAAGATGTCAAACAAGATCCGGAAATCTCGCCGAGATCTCGCCGACATGTCGCCGAGATCTCGTCGACATGTCACCGGAACCTCGCCGAGATCTCGCCGAAAATCTTTCGCTCTCGCTCTCTCTAAAACCAAACGCGCGACTCTCTTCCTCTCGAAACCCTCTCTCTCCCTTCCTTGCCGCTGCAACTCCGCCACCGATCTCATCTCGCCACCGCCCTGTCTTCTCTTCTCCGCCACAGATCTCGCTTCTCTCTCTCTTCTCCGCCGCCGCCGCTCCCTTTCTTCTCTTCTTTGCCATCGCCACTCTCGATCTCTCTTCTCTTCTCCGATCTCTCGCCTCGCCTCGCCTCCGATCTCTCTCCTCCGATCTCTTGATCTCTCTTCTCTCCTCCGATCTCTCGATCTCTCGCTTTCTCGCACCCGATCGCTCGCCCTCGCCCTCAATCTCTCTCTCTCTCTAAAACCAACGTACTCCACTCTCTCTCTTCCCTTTTCTCTCTTCCTCCCCTGTTTTGTTTTTTTTTCTTTAAACCAAATGTTTTTTTTTTTTTTAAAACGATGCAACTATGTGTATTTATTCTATTTATTCATTTTTTTCTTTCTTTTCTTTTAAGCAACCAACAGGTGTATAATACATTTATATGTATCATACATTTTTTTTATTTATTTATTTTAAGCAACTCAAGTGTATTTTATTTTATGTATTTATTTATTTTATGTATGATATATAATACATTTATATGTATCATATATATATATATATATATATGTGTGTGTGTGTGTGTGTGTGTGTGTGTGTGTGTATTTTTACCAAGTGTTATTACTTTTTTTTTAAGCAATCAAGATATTATATAATATATTTATATGTATCATATATTTTTTTACCAAGTATTATTATTATTATTATTATTATTATTTAAAAAAATATATTGCAATTCAAGTATTATTAATTTTTAACCAAAATGTTATATAATATATTTATATATATATCATACATACAATACGTTATTATTATTATTATTATTTTTTTTTACCATTGCAACTCAATTAATTATTTTTTTTGCAATCAAGATGTTATATAATATATTTATATATATATATCACATATTGTATTATATCATGTTATACCATACACATCATTATATCATATCACAAGGCACTATAATATGTTATTATATATATATATATATATATATATACTTAGTTTAAACATCCAACCACTATATATATATATATATCTCTACACTCATAATCGGGTAATTATATTAACAAACGTAATATACATGTACAGGTTGATTACCACGCGTGACGAGGAATTTAAGTAATTTGGAATTTAGCGATTCAGGTGGGAATGATTCTAGGCCTTCATAATATTTTATTTGATATATAGATAGGAATGTTAAATTAATTAGGTCCATAGTATTATCAGATTGCTGATACATGCCTATTGTACATGATTATATGTATGCAATGTTGTGATTGTTTAGTCATGATGATATGTGTGTTAACATGATTTTTATTCTGATCAAATGATAATTGGATGCATGAAATTCATGTGGTAGTTGAATTCATTTATAAATTATAATGCCTGATAATGAAATGTATGATTTGGAATATTGGCATAGTGAATGCGTGAACACTATTATAATTGATTTTGTGACATGATACCATGTGTAGTGGAGTTGAATATATTTTATGAATGCGTTTAATATCGTGCTTATACCGTACGCATGACGTGACATCACTAAAGAACACGATTAAGATAAGAATCACACATATGGGACAGTTATTCTAAGGAATATCGCCAATGTTCTAATTTTTGGGCTGTGCCACCCTGAGTTTGATTTTCTAACGGTACGTGATTTGGAACGTGATGAAATGATCGCCTCAAACAATATAATGTTGCAACGATTAATGTGTGAAACTTGTTTGTAATGTTCTTGTGTATGTATCACAATAAAATATTGTGAATTGTTTAGATGACCCACTGGGCTTTCAAGCTCACCCCTATTTTTATATGCAGGTGCTTAGGAGAATAAAATTGCGAGTTCGTGACATAGTGCAGAGTAGTAGGGGTGGGTTAATTAATTAGTATTATGGGACTGAATATTTTCATTTAATTTTTAAATGTTTATTATTCAAATGAATCGTATTGATAATTGAAATTCAATGAATATTATTACGGTCAGTAAAGACCTTGTGATTTAATTCACGTGTGAATGCCTTGGAATAGAATTCATTAATTCTATTTGATGATTGTATTTTAATGTTGTGTCCATAATGAATGGACAAGGGCAAGTATCATCGTATGAAGATAACAATTGTATGAAGAATTAAAGGTATTCGTTTATCTTAACTAGTAAGTTGGATGAAAGAATATAAACTCATAGTTTTGCAAATCTCATTATTTATAAAATGGTTATTGGTTAAGATAGACGGATACAAGTAACGTCTCGATTTTCAGTGATACTTTATATAAAAATAAAATATTCATTATCTTACAAAAAAAAAAAAAAATTAGTTTTACAAATCGGGGTGTTACATGGAATAACTAACTAATTCAGTGACTGTTACAGAAGTTAAAGAGATAGAACAAAATACTATACTTAACAAAAACCACTATAATTCATATATTTAAAATTTTTATATTAATACATAAAATAAAATGGGAAATTGCAATACTATATGGCCAGATTAAGTTTTTATTCTAAAGCAAATTTATTTATCACACGTGTGGGCTTAGTGGGAGGTTATTAATCTAAATTAATGACACACGAACATTGAATAAGATATTGTAGTTATAAATAGAAATTGTTTATTTAAAAAAAACATTTATATAGAACTGTTGTCATTTAATTGCATTAATTCAAGAATGATTGTTGTATAATCATTATTATTTAATTGCATTAATGTAAGAACGATTTTTTTTTCTTTTTTTTTTTTGTTAAAGATAAAATTACATGGGATAGTAATCTGCCCACACATAGAAACCATTCCTTAAATAATGCAGGCACGGCATCAATCAAGGTAATAAAGATCAAAAAAACATCAAAAGCTCTGTAACATTTAGAAATGTCTTTTTTTATTTTTATTTTTTTAAACCGTGATACATATATCTTTAGACAATACGATGAATGAAGTTAATTTCTTCCATTTTTTTTTTTCTAATCTTTCAATTTTTATTTATATAATAAAACAATATATATATATATATATAGACCTTTTAGGCCTTAAACTCCTATCCCTCCATATTTCTTAGGTAGCTTGAATTACATCTATCTCTAACCACATAAAACAACCAACCCAATGCTTTACAATCATGTGGTCGTCACAAGTGAACGCAGTCTCAGATTTTCTTTTGGAGAGGTGTTTTCCTACATTCAAACCAACAACTCCCACGTCATCACAGACAACTTACACAATCTAATCATCTAATATCATATAGCCATGATTTAAATCACTTTAGAATTTATTTATTTTTTTGGGTTCAGCTGGAGTGGAACATGAGAAAGTAATTTTAGTAAGAGTAAAGCAATTTTCAGAACCAGAAACTAAAACAAACAAAAAGATACTATTGATGTAACTCAAATATTGTTAATATTTACGTTCGCATGATATATACAGGCTTGAGCATCTAATTTTCTAAAACTATATCACAGTTGTTTATGAAAATAGAAAAAATACACAAACCAAGCCCATTAATCAAATTTCATTTGATCTTTTTAAATTGTCTGAGACCCATTGATGCAAAATATAAGTCCTTATAAGGATGGATCAAGGCGAATAGATAAGGCTGCAATTTTATCACTGGTGGTTTTCATCAAATTTAAGCATATCTATTCCTATTAAGATTATACTAGAATATCTAATCTTCTATTTTTAGAATATGTATATTCTGATTTGGTCAATATGGTATAATTGCCATATTATAGATTATACTAGAATATCTAATCTTCTATTTTTAGAATATGTATATTCTGATTTGGTCAATATGGTATAATTGCCATATTATAGATTATACTAGAATATCTAATCTTCTATTTTTAGAATATGTATATTCTGATTTGTAATATTGTATATATATTACCTATGGGTGAATCAATAGAATCAAGGAAAACCAATTCTTTCATGGTATCAGAGCCCTAGCAGCCTAGCAAGCTCTTACCCATTTTTTTTCTACGATTTCTTCAGCCATCATCATCATGGCCGACGATGGGAAAATAGATCCCCATTCTCCTTATTATCTTGGGTCTGGAGATCAACCCGGGAATATGATCACCCACGTGATCCTTTCTAATGACAATTATATTGCATGGGCACGTGCAATTAAGTTGTCTTTGAAAGCTCGCCGAAAGTTTGTGTTTGTTGATGGGACATTCACCAAACCGACGGAGAAGAAGAAACAACTCGATTGGGACACTGTCAATTCTATGCTTGTCTCCTGGATCACACGGACTCTTGATCCAAAATTGGCGGCCTCCATTCCTTTTCATGATGACGCCAAACGACTTTGGGATTATCTTGAGAAGCGGTTTTGCGTGGCCAATGGTCCTCGCCTTCAACAATTGAGGGCCGATATTACCAACTGTAAGCAAACTTCGAATATGTCTATTGATGATTATTATACCCGTTTGATGGGATTGTATGATGAATTGGATCGTCTCAAGCCTCTCCATGCGTGTGCCTGTGGTAATTGTACTTGTGATGTTGCTGGTCGATTTGCTGCGGATCGGGAGGAGGAGAAACTCCATCAATTTCTCATTGGCATTAACGATGAGTTATATGCAACGGTACGTTCTAATTTGTTGTCCACTTCTCCTTCACCTGATCTCGATCGTGTGTATCAAGCATGTCTTCAGGAAGAACAGTCTCGGGGTATTGCTCGAGATAGAGCAGACAAGGAGGAAATCCATGCGTTTGCTCTACAAACTGCACGACCCAAGGCTCGTGTTACCCGTCCCGATAAATCAAAATTGTATTGTTCTGTTTGTAAGCGATCGGGTCATGATGACAATACTTGTTTCAAAACGCATGGATATCCGGATTGGTGGGAAGATCGGAACCGTGGAGTCCAAGGCAGTGCACGGCCCAATGCACAACCACCTCCTGCGGCTCCTCCGACTGCTCCTCGTGGTCGGCCCAAAGCCGTGGCCGCCACGGTCGTCGCTGCAAATGCTGTGGCTGGTGGGGGGACCGATTCAGTGGCCTCCTCTCATGGGTCCTCTGGCATTTCTTTGCCTGACTTAAAACCGGAGCAGGTTCAAATTTTATTGAATATGATAAATAATAGCCAGCATGATCAGATGATGGGTGAGTTCTCTTCTTTTTCCTGGATTATTGATACTGGTGCTTCTCACCATGTTACTGGCACTGAATCATGTTTGACGGACACTCATCATATTTCGCAATGTTCAGTTGGGTTACCTAACGGCGCACATGCCATTGCTACTAAGGCTGGCCGCGTTTTGTTGACTGATGGGTTGATACTTGAACATGTTTTATTCGTACCACAGTTACATTGCAACTTAATCTCGGTGTCATAATTAATTGATGATTCTAAATGTCTTTTACAATTCACTGATTCATTATGTGCTATACAGGACCTACGCTCGGGGAGTTTGATTGGAGCCGGTGAACGTAAGGATGGACTCTATTATTTTCGGCGGATTCCTACAGTGTGTGCGGTAACGGTTCCAGAGATTTCAGATTTTGAGTTGTGGCATCGTCGTCTGGGGCATCCGTCAGATAGAGTCGTCAAGTTAGTTCCGGCTATTTCTTCCAGTACTTCTAGAAAGAAATTGAATAAAGCATGTGAAGTTTGTCCTCAAGCAAAGCAAAAACGTGATAGTTTTCCTGTTAGTGATAGTAAAGCTAGTCGAATCTTTGAACTTATTCATTGTGATTTATGGGGCCCAAATAAGATACCCTCTTCGTGTGGAGCACATTATTTTTTGACTTTGGTGGATGATTTTTCAAGAGCTGTATGGGTTTATTTATTGCGTTCAAAAACACAAGTTTATCAAGTTTTTTGTTCATTTTTTGCTATGATTGCCCGCCAGTTTGAAACACATGTCAAATTAGTACGGAGTGATAATGGTACGGAGTTTAAATGTATGTTGGATTATTTTGATACACATGGCATTATTTTTCAAACCTCTTGTGTTGGGACTCCTCAACAAAATGGTCGTGTGGAACGAAAACATCAACATATTCTTAATGTGGGTCGTGCTTTGATGTTTCAAGGCAATCTTCCTATTACTTTTTGGGGAGAATGTGTGCTTGGTGCAGTGTATCTCATTAACAGAACTCCTTCTGGTTTGCTCCACAATACAACTCCCTTTGAAATTCTCTTTGGCCAGGCACCTGAGTTTGATGAACTTAAGGTTTTTGGTTGTTTAGCTTTTGCCCATAATCAAAAGGCCAAAGGTAATAAATTTGCTCCTCGAAGTAGAAAGTGTGTCTTTATTGGTTATCCACATGGGAAGAAAGGGTGGAAATTATATGACCTTCAGACAGGTGACATCTTTGTTTCCAGAGATGTAAAGTTTCATGAAAATGAATTTCCTTACGAGACTGTTTCTACTTCTCAAGTGCCAGCTTATTCCTCGTCGCCACCTGATTCTAAAGCGGGGATTGATGTTGATTTTTTGGAAGACTTGGAGACTTCTTTGGTTGAGGATCATGCAGCCCCTGCAATTGGGACTGACATTGTGCTGAATCCCACATCGCCTCATGTGCCCCCTGCACTTCTGTCTCCTCCTGCCTCCACCGATGACTTAGGGCGCGGGTTGCGGGATAAGCGTCCCTCCGTTCTTCTTCGTGACTTTGTTACCCACACTGTACAATCTTCGAGTCCATCTGAGTGTTCATCGTCTTCTACTAGCTCCTCAGGTACTCCTTATCCTATAGCACATTATGTGAATTGTAATAAGTTTTCTCCACGACACCGTGTTTTTCTTGCAGCGATCACTGAAGGCATTGAGCCTCGTTCTTTTAAAGAAGCTATGCAAGATGAAGGTTGGCGCGATGCTATGCAGAAAGAAATTGCTGCTTTAGAAGCTAATGGCACCTGGGAAATGGCAGTTTTACCTCCTCATAAAAAGGCTCTTGGTTCTAAATGGGTATACAAAATCAAATATCATGCGGATGGGCAAGTAGAGCGTCTTAAGGCTCGTCTGGTTATTTTTGGCAATCATCAAGTTGAGGGGGTTGATTATAATGAAACTTTTGCTCCAGTTGCGAAAATGGTCACTGTTCGTGCCTTCTTAGCAGTTGCAGCGGTCAAGAATTGGGTTTTGCATCAGATGGATGTTCATAATGCGTTTCTTCATGGTGATCTTGATGAAGAAGTTTACATGAAACTTCCTCCTGGCTTCAACGTTCGCACTCCTGGTTTAGTGTGTCGTCTCAAGAAGTCTTTGTATGGTCTACGACAGGCTCCGCGGTGCTGGTATGCTAAGTTAGCTGCTTCTTTGAAGACTTATGGTTTCCTTCAGTCTTATTCAGACTATTCTCTGTTTACTCTACATCAGGGATCGGTACAACTTAATGTTCTTGTGTATGTTGATGATCTCATTATTTCTGGTAATGATGCTTCCGCTGTTGACCATTTCAAGGCCTATTTGCACGAGTGTTTCCATATGAAAGATTTGGGTGCCTTGAAGTATTTTCTTGGTATTGAGGTTGCTCGTAATTCAGAGGGCATCTTCTTGTGTCAACGAAAATACACTCTTGATATTATTGCTGAAACTGGCTTATTGGGGTCTCGTCCCGTTGGCTTTCCCATGGAGCATAATCACACATTGGCTCTCGCCAAAGGCCCTTTGCTCGCCGATCCTGAAAGGTATAGACGACTTGTGGGTCGTCTCATTTACTTAACCTCCACCCGTCCTGACTTGGTTTATACAGTTCATATCTTGGCTCAGTTTATGCAACACCCTCGTCAGGATCATTGGGATGCGGCGCTTCGTACGGTTCGCTACTTAAAAGGGTGTCCGGGTCAAGGCATTCTTCTTCGCACTGATTGTGAGTTATCTCTAACAGGTTGGTGCGATTCAGATTGGGCTACGTGTCCTTTGACTAGACGGTCTCTTACTGGTTGGATAGTGTTTCTTGGATCTTCTCCGATTTCTTGGAAGACCAAGAAACAACATACGGTGTCCCGGTCTGCTGCTGAAGCCGAGTATCGTTCCATGGCTGCCGTCACTTCAGAGTTGAAATGGCTCAAAGCTCTGCTTGTGAGTTTGGGTGTCACACATTCGCCAGCCATGCGCTTATACTGTGATAGTCAGTCGGCACTCTACATTGCTCAAAATCCTGTCTTCCATGAGCGTACCAAGCATATTGAAGTTGATTGTCATTATGTGCGTGATGCCATTCGTGACGGTATTATTTCTACGTTTCATGTGTCTACTGATGATCAGCTTGCCGACATCTTCACCAAGGCTCTTGGCAAGCGCAAGTTTCTGTATCTACTTAGCAAGTTGGGCATTTGTGATCTCCATGCTCCAACTTGAGGGGGGGTATTAAGATTATACTAGAATATCTAATCTTCTATTTTTAGAATATGTATATTCTGATTTGGTCAATATGGTATAATTGCCATATTATAGATTATACTAGAATATCTAATCTTCTATTTTTAGAATATGTATATTCTGATTTGGTCAATATGGTATAATTGCCATATTATAGATTATACTAGAATATCTAATCTTCTATTTTTAGAATATGTATATTCTGATTTGGTCAATATGGTATAATTGCCATATTATAGATTATACTAGAATATCTAATCTTCTATTTTTAGAATATGTATATTCTGATTTGTAATATTGTATATATATTACCTATGGGTGAATCAATAGAATCAAGGAAAATCAATTCTTTCAATTCCTTATTATGAAGGTCCAAAGAACATCATTTAGTGTGCACATGAACATCAACGACGTGATGAGGGAAGGAAGTTTAGAAATCTGAGATTTGAGTGCTTAGGAAAATCAATGTATGATCAAACAGAAAGCAAATACTCAGAGAAGAAAATGAAATGGTGAAGAATCTTAATAATGAAATACCACCCACATGAAAAATCCCCAAATCCAAACACATTTATCCCCCAAACATAGCCCCAAATCATGTACAAATGCCACTATCATCTGCTGAATAATCCTCCTCATCCACCCACCCACCCATTAATAACAATATATTCTACCCCAAATCGATAGTCACCATTTTCTCTTCATATCTTTCTCTCAAGCTTAGAAAAAGTTGTAAGAGGAAGCGTCTAGAGGGTGGATAAGGTAAGTAAGCGCAAGCGCCACCAGCATCAGCACATATGCGATTCCTTGGTCAACCGACGTCCCTGAAACCCAAATCAATGAAATCATTTCATTGATCAGAAACCACTTACTATAAATTTACATCAATTATCGGTTTGGGAACGAGTAAAATTAAGAAAAATATCATTTGAAATTTTGAATCATGAACACATTAACGCAGATTGTCCCATTTATTAATCAAAATCAATGGTAACGGTACACTAATTGAACTCTATAATCAGGAATAAGAAAACACCATTTTTAGTTAACAAATTGCAGTAGACGTAAAATAACTAAGAAAAAAAAAACAAGATGTAATCACAAGATTGGACGGTTAAGATGTCAGTTTCAATTCGGATGAGTCTGGCTGTGAGATCAATTGGTTTATGACCGCGAAAATGACCTTGAGTGGCGTGAAATAGAACAATATAATAAACTAAAAAGAAATATTTCCCACTCCATCAGAAAAATATAATTTTCATGCAATCAAAGCGGTTTCAGAACTGACAATTGGAAGAAATTTAGGGCAAAACAAATATGTAGAAAAGGAGGAAATGAAACAAAAAACTAAGCAAAGATTGGAACATCCATCCAAATAAGATATTCATCATTTTTTAATAAAACAAGCTATTCGAACACACAACATTGACAAAATGCCACATGCAGACTGAACATTCTTTCACAATCGCGAGTGATTCTGGCAAAAAGATTCTAGATGAGAGAAGATGCTTCAAACAGACTTCAAAACCTCAACTTATAATGGAGACACCTTTTCTACGAACAATGAGTTCTCCAAATCTCGTAAAAGAAAGAAAAGAGGACAAAGAACCACTAAAAGTACATCATCGAAAGATGAAAATGTAACGAAAATTCCAGAAACACGAAGCTAACACACAAAAACAAACCAAGCAACAACAAATCTTCTTAAAAACGAAAAAAAAAAAAAAGGTAAATGCAGAAACAAATCAGATTCAAAATAAAGCATATAATGCTCCTCCTCATCAAATTAAACAGATAAAGAATATTCAAACGAAAAAAAACCAGAAAACACCAAGAAAAAAACTTTGAAAAAGGGCAAAAATAAGAAATTCAGCAACAAATCAGACTCGAAATGAACCACATTATCACGACCACCATCATCGGATCAGATAAGAAAACACCGTACCGTCGCTAGTCGGGGTTGGCGCAGGAGCCGCGACTTGGGCGTTAACAGACGGCAAAACAACGCTCAAGATCAAAGCCAAAAGCACCATTACTCCAGAAGAAACCCTAGAAACCGCCATTTTCTCACTCTGTCTGAACCGTGAAGAATCTCACACAAAACAAAACCAAAAATCGATCAATCTCTCTCTCTCTCTCTGCGAAGACTCTCTCTTTCTCTTAACAAGAACGAATCACCAACTCTCGTACGGCACCGAAAATCTCTGCAATGGCTCCGGAGAGCCGCAGAGATAGAGAGAGAGAGATCTCGCGAGATTGAAACCCTAAGAGGAAAATCAGCGCTTGTGATTTTGTTGATGCCGTGGAGGAGACGAGTTTGAGGAGGAGACGTTGATTTATAGTAAGGGCTTTTTGGGTCGGTTGGGCTGCTTGAACCGTTGATGAGAGCAAAACCCGGCCCACCAGTAAACTGGTTTTCCCGTTTTGGGTGGGTCCGGTCCAACTGTTCGGTTGTGTTTGTTTGTTTACTTTAATCCATCCCCATGTGACTGACCGTCCGGCTTATTCCCCGGTTCAACAAATAGTCTGTCAGCTCAGCTGTTGCCAGATTGTCCGGTTTAGATTATATATGCATATATATAACAATAGCCTTTTTTTTTTTTTTTTTTTAAGAGGCTCATAATGCAACTTCAATGAGTTGTACAAGCTTTATTAATTTTTAGGGGAAAATGTTTTGAAAACACGTTTTTCAAATACATTTTTATTGACATTATCCTTAAAGTTATTAAATAGCCTTGAATCAAGCATCAATACGTGATATGAAGCGATCCAACAACTCTTAAGAGCAATATCAATAAAGTGTGTTAAAAAAGTATATTAGTCAAATATTACTCATTTTTAAAAGACTCATTGTTACACCCGTGATTGCATACTATAAAACAAAACTGCTTTGGATCGATTAAAAAATAAAAGAAATAATAAAATAATTTTTTCCTATAAATAAGGGCTCAGATTTTAATTCAATTCACTTAGATATAAGTGATCAAAATTATTTCTAAGATTTCATAAGAGTTTTCTCTAGGTCAAGAGAAAAAGACTCATTGTTCTTTTCTTGAATAGAGTTGTAATCTACAATTCATAGTGGAGTTTTCTACATTCTATACGTGGACGTAGGTTTCAGAACCGAACCACGTAAAATTTTTGTCTTTATCTTATTGCTATTATTCTTATATGTTGCTTTGTAATACTGCATACGTAAAGTGGTGTCAAAACCTCTAAGTAATTCTTGGTATGATCTATGGTTGCGGTCATGGTTGATCTTCCATATCAGAGAAGTCTTTCTTGAGATACAATACACTCACGTGTACAATACTATTTACGTGTACGACACCATTCAATATATGACACTATTCACATATATGGACTATTTACTTATACGACACTATTTTATGTATACATTACTATTCACGTGACGATGTACATCAACTATTTATAGTATAGTACTATTTGTGCGTGTACCTTGTCAAGGAATCAATGTATTATATTATTATTTTGCTGAATCAGCAATTAATTTAATTAGTCAGACTCAATCTTGTCCTTAGTAACTTTAAATAGTGAACGAGATGCAACTTGCTGCTCTATAAGACTTGGTATTTAAGCGGATCAATTGTGATTCCACCTCTTAGCCTGGGGACTAGTTTAATTGATTTTATTGAACGTTGCTCACTCCGTGAAGATAATATTAGATGTCCAAATAAGACATGTTGGTATAACAGATCCTTATATGCATCACCAGACACTACAAATCAGACAGGAATACAACAGACGAACAAATAACTTGGCAAGTTCCAGCTCAGCACATCCCCTCCAATTTATTATTGTTTAGTGTTGGTCAAATCTTGTACTAACACTCATATATGTATTTACCAATCTTAAAAGACTTAAAATAATATCTACAAAAATAATTAAGGAAGATGTGCTCAAATCAATTAATAGTTTGATTTTGTAGATTTATGTTATAATAATTGATCTGATAAAGTTTTAAACTGGTTGTCAACTACCTAACGTAATCCTCCTCTTTTATCCGAGTTTGGGACCGATCGAGGCAGAATTAATTAAGAAAGACATAATTACTTGTAATTTAAATATTGATAAAAGCATATTCGAACAAGTAGATTCATGTAGCCGACTTTGTATAGTTAAAAAAAAAAGAAAAAAAGCTTACTTGTCGAGACTTAGCTCAATTTTAAATTCCCTAATGTTAATTATTTATTTTGGTGCTTAATTTAATTTCAAATTTACTTAGATTTTAATAGCATGCATTCTTATCATCATACTATTATATAAACGTGTATGAAGTAAAACATATATAATATGTAGATATAAAATATAAAAGGCTATTGTCCTCGAATAAATAAATTATATATATATGCTAGTTAGGTTTTCTATTTTATCATATCTGATCCCAACTCATTTTTTAACTTCAATCTCTAGGCTTTTGTTTGTTGAACAAGTTTCTATGAAGCTAGTCAAAATAGATTAAAATTAGGGTTTGAGTTAAGAATCCTTAAACAATATATAATAAAGTTTGGCTGTCACATCATTGAAAATGTCAAAAAAATTTGAAATATGAGATACCTTAAATCAAAGGAAGTTTCCTATATCAATCTAAATCACTAACATATCATCAATCAATCAAAGTGACCTCATTTGGAAGAACTTCAATTAATATGGAAAAAGACTCCAAAAAGAAGCTAAGTAATTCTAATAAGTTCTCTTGCTCAAGGAATGTTTTATTTAGCACTATAAATAAGAATATCTTATAGCTGAACATTTTGTTTTTCTCTATGAAATTTTGTTCGTCTAGTTGTGATTTTTAGGATTCTTTGAGAACTATTATATTTTTGTGATGTCAAGTACATAAGTAAGTTAATATATTTGTCTATAGTGATCAAGATACCAAAATCATACCATTATATAGCTCAAATCAAGTTGTAGCTTTAACCACTTAAGGAGTTTCCCCAACTATTGAATCTGTTGTAGCTGCAAATATGACATTCCTAGGAGTAGAAACAGATTAGGAGCAAGTGCAATTTATGAACAACTGAAATTATAATTATCGTGGTAATGTGTTACCTAATCAATACCATCTGGGAATTCGAAATCATGAGAACTGTTCATATGGTAATACAAGGAGTATTTGACAACCTCTTCAAAGCTTTAACAATCTAGTAAATGAGAAAAACACCTTCTTTAAAAGATCTTTTGAGTTCCTTTGTTGTGAAGACTGAGTAAAACTTAACAAGAATGAATCAAGGCTCGATGACATCGAGACCCACATGGGCAACATGAGAGCAACAATGAAGTTTCTTAAGGTTTAAATTGGGCAACTTGCATCATTTATCAATCCCATCAAAATGTGTCTTTTTCAAGCCACATGAAAGTGAATCCTACTTAAGGAATACTGTAAGGCCGTAACACTTAGGAGTGAAAAAGAATTTGAGGGAGAAAAGCCACAAGACAACATTCCACTTTCAAACCAACAATTAATGGGCAAAGGAAAGAACATGATAAAGATAAGGAGATTGAAGCAAAATTGACAATGAAGCAAAATTGACAAGGAAGGCCGAGAAATCTAAGTCTATATCTTTTCTTGAAAATCCTCCGGCACCTTAAACTTCTATCCCTTATTCTCAAGGATGTCAAAAGAAAAAGCTAGATGCTCAATTTGCTAAATTCTTGAAAATCTTTAAGAAGATTCAGATTAACATTCCTTTTGCAAATGCCTTGGAGCAAATGTTTAATTACGTTAAGTTCATGAAAGGTGTCATGTCAAAGAAGAGAAAGTTGGAGGACTTTGAAACAATGAAGTTCATGGAAGATTGCAGTGCAATTCACCGAAAAAAATTGCCTCAAAATTGAAGGATCCAGAGAGTTTTACTATCCCTTATACTATTAGAATGTCTTTTTATTTTTATTTTTTATAAAGCACTATGTGATGTAAGAGCTAGCATAAATCTAACGTCTCTTTCTGCTTTTAGGAAATTGAAACTTAGCGTTGTAAAGCTGACAACTATCATTTTGCAATTAGCAAATAGATCTCCCACTTATTCTTGCGAAGTTATAGAAGATGTGTTGGTAAAGGTTGACAAGTTCATATTTTTGGTCAATTTTGTAGTCTTGGACATGAAAGGGGATCATGAGATCTCATTGATTCTTGGGAGACCTTTTCTTGGCAACCGGAAGGGCGTCGATTGATTTCCAATGTGACAAGTTGACCTTTTGAGTTTATGGAGAAGAAGTGATGTTCAACATTTATCGTGCACTCAAATTTTAGATGAAATGAGCACTTGTCGACGAATAGATGTGATTAGAACTTAGAAGTTGTCTTAATGAGGTCCATATATGCTCTAATTAAAAAAAAATGGAGAATAAATCAAGCATAATGAAAATGTGTGTGTTAAGATGGATATATAATAAAACATTAAAAGATAAAAATAAAAAATAAAATATATTCGAGAAAGGGTAAGAGTAATCTTAATTTAAAATAAAATATGAAAAAATTGATTAAGGTGATTTGGATTCGTGTAATGAAAATCTTTATATGCTCTAATTAAGAAAAATAACATATTAACAATTTACAATAATCATAGATGTTAAAAAAAGTTCCTAAAAGTGTAGGCATAATAATTAAAAATGATCTTACTGCTTAAAATTTAAAAGTTGATTGGGCAAAGTTGAAAAAAAAAAATTCGTGCAGCAAACTCTATATAATAATAATAATAATAAAAGTTACGTTATTGAGTTAAGTTGTGGGTATATTCAAATCTAGAGCTTCATCCACAATGTGTTTAAATTTGAACATTAATAAATGAAGGGTAGAACTGTCATTTAAACGTGCAATACGGAATATGTAATTTCGCGGAATTGGTTTGGGCTTTATAGTCTTTTAGAATTGCTAATTTGAATTCAGTACTTCACAAGTAATTCACAATCTAAGGGCATGACGTGCAATTTTGTGGATTTGGTTTGGGCTTGACAGTCTTTCTATCTAATACATATCCTTTTCTCTGTAACTGAATCATTCGTCGCCATCACATGACCTTTTTAAGCATGTGCGGTCGGGGGACCACGTGATTGCAAGCAGATCCAATTTCTGAAAAATACAAAGCTGCAGTGGGCTCGGCCTCCAGGGTTCAACTAGCAGTGTTATCGATATTTGGATCGATTTAGACCCTAAATCATAAATTAAATCGATGGACGTTAGTTTGAATTTTGCAAAATCTAAACCGCGCGATCTTAACTATTGATCAATTTTATTTTTTTAACTTGTAAAATATATTTTTTATCAAATAATTTTTTTACAGTATAATAACAACATCAAATAAAAATTTAAAAGTTAAAAATTCACATTAAAATATTTATGATCTAACGGACATACAATAATAATATCATTCTTTACTATAAAAATAAAAAATAATCAATCTACATCTCATTTCCTAAACAAGATTAAATAAAATACAACAAAAACTATCAAAATTTAATTGCAAACATCCTTCCCAAAATCAATTCTAAACCAAGTTTAGCGTAGGAGAAGAAATGAAGAATATGAGAGAAAAGAATAAAAGAACGGTTAGGGTTAATATAATTTTACAATTTTATCCTTACATCAGTTCGGTTTAGGATTGGTTTTTTAGACCTCAATCCGCAAATCGAGTCAAATCGATCGGTTTTTAAAAAGTCCAAATTGAAACCGAACCGATTAAGGTAAAAAATCAAATTAAATCGAATCGAACACACCGGTTTGGTTCAGTTCCGCGGTTTGAACTAATCCACTAACATCCCTAGGTTCCACACATAAATTTGTA
The DNA here is from genome assembly GCA_035771175.1 of Paratinospora sagittata. Taxonomy (NCBI): domain Eukaryota; kingdom Viridiplantae; phylum Streptophyta; class Magnoliopsida; order Ranunculales; family Menispermaceae; genus Paratinospora; species Paratinospora sagittata. Next base: position 25,744,024 of record CM069596.1, on the reverse strand, counting down.
TATATATAACATTCATTAAATAAAACTTTATCTATTAAAAATTATTATTTATGCAGAAGTAAAAGAAATAAAATATTAATATAATTTAATATAGATTGAATAAGGGTACAAAAAACCCAACAATGGGTAGCTCAGCTGGTCTGCGGAGCTGAGCGCACAGGGGTTAAGGGATCCGTCAGGTCGTGAGTTCGATTCGAACTGCGGTCGGGTTCGTGCTGCCTATGTTCTACGCTCATCTTGGGAGGAACGCCTTTGCCGCTGCACACTTTAGAGTTTAAGTAGATTAGTTTTGTTGTAAAGCGGAGGAGGACACCACCTGAGTGCCAAAAAACCGATTAACAAAAAAAAATAAAAAAAATAACAAGGGTACAAAAAATTTATTGAATGAAAAGGGATTCTTTTTCCTCTATATGTGTAGGATTATCTTAATTATATAGGAATAAGGTAGAATATTAAATTGAACTAGATTATATGAATTATTAAAATCCATAGAAAATCATAACCTATTAAAGACCTTATATTTTACAAATTTGGCAAAATTCCCCAACCAAAGCAATCCCTACTCGAATTATCTCTTAAAATTAGTCAAGAAAAAAAAAACAAAAAATCATATTTCAAAAGTAATAAACATGCAACTGTTTATACATTTATATTAATTTGCATGAAATGGAATATTTTTAAGCCAAGAAATATAACGATGATTAAAATATACTATTTTATAAGAAAAACTAAAATATACTTTCTTGATAAAACACAAAAAAAATGTCTTAATTACACTGAATAACTTGAAGGAATATTATTAGCAAGCCTTGGCTATCTCTTAAGTTAATTTGCCAAATCAAGAAAAAAAATACTAAATATCTTGAATTACATGTACCATTTAGAAAAAGTTTGAATTATTTTTTTACTAATAATTGTATACATGCCTAAAAAATGTCCATACTTAATTTAAAAGTATAAAAAAAAAAAACAAAAATCATGTTTTTCCATGAGAAAGAGTAGTAATACGGATTAGATAGATACAAATTAATGGAATTGGCAGAAGTAACTTCAATTTAAAGATTACTAAATTTGAATAGTGAAACAGTTTATGGATTTATCATGCAGAAGTAGCTTTTAATATACAAATTAATTGCTCACAATATACATAATCATTTTAGGAGTTTAACCTATAGTTATTGAAATTGTTTGCATTTGTCACTTAAAGCAAATAAGAGTAGTCTTATGAAAAAGGTTCCAAGACGTAATAAAAAAACTTAATTTCACCACCTATTGCCATTGTATTATACTACTTTAACAATTGAAATATTTTTTTAATTAACTCATGGTCTAATAAATGCTTGACAAAAATCTATATTATATACACTAGTCTACACCATGTGAATTAAAGTGGCTGAAAGTTTTTTTTTTTTTTGAGGGAAAAGACGGTCTTGTATTAAGAAGAGAAGGAAATACAATCATCTTGTATCAATTTTTCCAAATCAGGAGGAACTTCCTCCATCCAAATGAGTTGTTCATCAATTACAAGACTTCTCTTGGCAAGTGTGTGAGCCACCCCGTTTCTTGCTCGCAGAATATGCTTGAAACCTCTGACTGTATCTTCATCAGCAAAGCTCGATATATCTTGGGCAACCAGAGCCAACTCCGATCTGCCAAAGTTTTTGCTATTGATAAGTCCGATCACATTCAGCGCATCTGATTCGATCCAAAGAGGACGACAATGAATTTCTTGGGCCAATTTCAAGCCTTCTTTAATAGCTAGACTTTCAGCAAGGTCAACTGGGCAGTTTATTCTCAATGGAATCTCTGTTGCAAGTATCACCTGACCCCCTTTCATTGCGAATTATTACTCCTAGCTCTATCTTATTCTGTTAGGCATCGATTGCGGCATCCACATTCATCTTGTACTCTCTTGGTGGTGGGGAAACTGTAATACTTCAAAAATTTCAAAGATATTTACGTAATTATAAAAAGATATTTTCTTTTATCCTTATAATATAAAAGATACTTTCTTTTATAACGGGATGATTATTCTTATTATATAAAAGATATTTTTTTTTATATTATTCTTGCCCTAGATGATTTTTCTTATCATATAAAAGATACTTCCTTTTATATTATTCTTGCCATTTATATTATTCTTGCCGGATGATTATTCTTATTATATAAAAGATATTTACTTTTATATTATTCTTACCATAACGGGATGATTATTCTTATCATATAAAAAATACTTTCTTTTATTAAAGCTTCACCCACATTATGGGATGAATATTATTCTTATCATATATAATTCCTTCAATTCCATAATTTAAAGATTGACATGTTTTCTTAAACAACCCCATAAAAGTAACTAAAATCTTTTTTCATATATTTTTTAATTTGCCTTCTTTTAAGCTATTGCCAATATACACCAAAGACATTCATAAAACCATATATAAAACCTTCATATGCAATCTAACACCACTTTTCTCCTCATATACTATCCCACCTAAGCTCATTCTTCCTCTTTGGAGATCTGTAGCCCTTGCAATTGGAAATCCTGCAAATACAAAAGTAAGTTTTGCACTTCTTTTTCTTTCCTCCTCTACTTGTTGCATCTCTTTTTCGTATTTTAATCGAATGTTGTACCGACAACGTTGGTGTAGTGATGCACCACATGTTCTTCTCAGCATTCTCATGGACATGGGTTGCCTATGAGTGCCATGTGTGGTTCTTCACCTCACCGTCCCTGTTTTCGAGATTATTTCTCTTCTTTCATATGTTTACGGCATTAAGGGAGACAACATTAACTGTTGTGACCATGGCCAACAGATGCATGATAGTGAGTTATCTACTACCATCACACACCACCAACATGCATATATCACATGAAAAATATATATATATATATATATATATATATATAAGTATATATATAATAAAACCCACCACCGCCAACCACTTTTTTGTTATACAGATTATATATATTATAGTAGTATATATATATATATATATATATATATATCTATATCTATATATATATATATCTATATATATATATATATATTATATAAACAAAGTGGTGACACTTCTCTGCTATACAAATTATATACATATATATTATAGCAGTATATATATATATACATCTTATTGTTACCCAACGCATATATATACAGATTATTATAATATATATATATTGTAGCAGTTATATACGTATGTATATACATATATCTTACTTATATGAGTAATATATATATTTGGGTAGGTACGTGTGACTAATTCAAAGGTAATACATATGTATAGGTTGAGGACGTAGTTTACGCACTAAGAATTTTGACAACAACGAACTGCGTGCATAACAGGTGGGAAAAATTCTATGCCTTTATAATATTTTATTTTGATATGTAGATAGGAACATTAAATTAATTAGATTTATAGTATCATTAGATAGCTCGTGCATGCTTGTCTTATATGATTGTACATATTATGATTTGTTGTCCCAAGTTGATGTTGGATGCACGTAATTCATGTGTACTTTTTAAAGTTTGATGATGAGATATATGACGAGAGTATTAACATAATTGTTATAATAAAGTTCATGCGTGAATGCTATTGTTATTTGACATTGTGATATGATACCATGTGTTGTGGAGTTTGAACATATCATGTGAATAGAAGTTATATATCATATTTATGTTGTATGTATGATACTGTGACATCATTAAAGAACACGATTAAGATAAAAATAACACATATGGAGCAGTTATTCTAAGGAATATCGCTAATTATTATTTTAGGGCAGTTATTCTAATGAATATCGCCAATGACTATAATTATTATGGGGTAGTTATTCATGATGAATATCGCCAACGAGTTTTTAATTTTTGGGTAGTGCCACCCTGGGTTTGATTTCCTAAAGGTACGCGATTTGGAACGTGATGAAATTCTCAACTCAAACAATCAAATGTTGCAACGATTAATGTGTGAAACTTGTTTGTAATGTTCTTGTGTATATATCATGATAAAATGTTGTGAATGGTTTAGATGACCCACTGGGCTTTCAAGCTCACCCCTATTTTTCACATGCAGGTACATGAAAGAATAGAGTCGCAAGTTCATGACGTGTTTCACAGTAGTAGGGGTGGGTTAGTGGCTTGATTAGTGTTATAGTAGTAGGACCGAGTAATTATTTATTAATTGATTATATCAATTAAATGAGTTGTATTAGAAATCAATGCTTTCGGAACATTATAGTGGTCGTTGAAGATTTCATGGGTCATTTTATACGTTTATGCCTTGGACTTGAACGTGTTAATTATACTTGATGAATATATTTAAAATGTTGTGTCCATAATGGATGGACAAGGGCAAGTACCCTCATGGCTCAATATTTAATTTGTGTGATGGGAATCTATAGTCCGTGGCATAGAAATTGAAAGAGTATTCTTCTATCTTAACTTGTAACCTTATTTTGAATATAAATGATATTATTAAATTTATTTTTACCTGTGTAAAGATTTTGGGGTTAAGGTAGATGGATACAATTCACGCCTCGATTTTCTTTTTGCTATTTTCTTGATACGATCAAATATTTATTCTTATTACTTTAAATTTAAGTTTTGAAAATCGGGGTGTTACAAAGCCAATTCCTTGAATCATCTTGAACTGGTTGTTCTCCATTAGCGTGTCTCGATGCCTTCCTTTCATTGGCTTCTTGGTATTTTAAGAGAAAGAATTTTTCCCAATCCGCCAGCTCGGTTCCACGCCACCCCTTTTTCTCCATGCACTACTGAGTTCTTGTTATTCCATATGGACCACAAGAGAATGATGGCCAGGTCCTGACCATTTGTGAGAAGATCTCCGCCTGCTGATATTAAGTAATGCAGGTTAGGAATAGTGGGAAGGGAAGTTTTTGTATTATTGAAGCATTGGTTCCAAGCCTCCACCACCACGTCACATTCTACTAGAACATGACGTAGAGAATTCATTCCAGCCCTGCACAATTTGCAATGCTTCATAGGGGTGATATTTCTCCTTTGCAAATTACCGCCAGAGGGTAGGCTATTATGTATCACTCTCCAGAAGAATATCTTAGTTTTGTTAGGTATCTTGAGGTTCCTTATCTTCTTCCACCAGGTGGTTAATGATAGATGAAATGAGGATGAGCATGGGGATTTAGACTTGAAGGCCACATGATACTCACTCTTGATGGTGTAACAACCAGACTTCTCATAATGCCATAGTAACAAATCATCTAGGCGTCTTGAACTGATAGGGATGGAAAGGATCAAGTCACTATCTTCCTTAAGAAAACGCTCCTGAATTAACGGTTTCTTCCACTCACCTTGATCGTTCATCAAAACAACAATGAGGGAATCTTCTGGTAGGGCTATCAGTGAAAAAGGCTTGAAGGTGGACTCTCTAGGCAACCATGGATCATGATATATTTTAACCTCATTGCCTGTTCCAATTCGCCATCTTAAACCTTTGTTTAGTAGTTCATTCCCCCCTAGAATACTTCTCCAAAGTAAGGAGGATCTGTGACCAATTCTAGCACTCAAAAAATTGGTATTAGGATAATATTTTCTCTTCAACAACACCTCCGCCAATGACCCTTTCTTGGTTAGAAGTCTCCAGCCTTGCTTTCTCAACATTGCTTGATTGAAAGCCTCTATGTTTTTGAAACCCAAACCGCCACATGTTTTGGACAAACTTAAGTCACTCCATTTCCACCAGTGCACTTTGTATTTCATAGAAGTATCACCTCACCAAAATCTCGTCATAAGACTCTATTTTCTTCCAAATAGCAGCCACAGGAAGTTTAAAGCAGCTCATCATATATGTGGGAATATCTTGAACCACTACTTTTAGCAACACTTCCCTCCCCTCTTCATAAAAAATGCCATTCTTCCAATTGTTGAGCTTATTCTAGACTTTTTCAATGATAGGTGTGAAGGCTTTTATTTTGTTTCTGGCAATCAAAGAGGGCATCCCCAAGTATTTAGTAAGACAAGCCACTTCTTGTACACCTAGACAGTCTTTTATAATATTCCTCACAAGTGGTGGAACCTGTTTACCAAAGAAAAGAGAGGATTTGGCTAGATTTATATCTAGTCTGAAAGTTACGGTATAGGCATTCAAAATAGTTTTCAAGATTGCACATTCCTTCTCGGAGGCTTTGATGAACATCAAGCTATCGTCAGCGAAGAAAAGATGAGAGATTGTTGGACCACCCCTTTTGAACTGGATGCCCGATATATATTTTCTCCTTTGGGCCTTGGTCAGTAGAGATGAGAGCCCTTTCGCACATAGAATAAATAAAACAGGGGAAAAAGGGTCCCATTGACGAAGACCCCTCTTAGGAGAAATATTCCCATACAGATCACCATTAACAGTTATCGAATATGAAACAGTTGACATGCACCTCATGACAAGGTTAATCCAACTGGAGCTAAAACCAATGGCTTGCATCATACCTTCCAAGAAATTCCACTCAACTCTATCGTATGCTTTGCTCGTGTCCAGCTTAAGAGATAGATGTTGTGAGAGTGTGCCCCGCCTGTCATTTAGTGAATGTAGGCATTCAAAACCAATCAGAATGTTGTCTGAGATTAGCCGCCCTAGTACAATTGCACTCTGGTTCTCAGAAATCAGGTCACCCATTAACAACTACAGTCTGTTCGTCATTGTCTTGGTAATGATCTTGTAGATAACATTACAAAGACTAATAGGCCAAAAATCTATAACATAGGTGGGGTGGTTTTCTTTAGACTGAGGACTATATGAGTGTGGTTTAGCTCCTCTACCGATCTCCCATTGTTCAACACATCTAAACATAGGCGAGTAATATCATCACCCACCACGTCCCAACAATTTTGGTAGAAGGCCACTGACATGCCATCCGCTCCAGGAGCTTTGGATGGGTTAATTTGGAAGAGTGTTGTTTTGACTTCATCTACTGAGAATCTCATGTCAAGGATGGTAGACATTCTTGGGGTAATTTTGCTGTCCACACTTAAGGTAACATCATTAATAACACTGAAGGTGGGACAACTAGAATTAAACAAATTATTAAAATAATTTATAAAAACATCACCAATGTGATTCTTTTCTTCGATCCGTTCTCCTTGACTACCTGTGATGCCTTTGATGGTGTTCTCATTTTTTCAGTGGGTTGCCTTGCTATGAAAAAAACTTGAGTTCGATCACCATCTTGTAACCAGAGGGCTTTGGCCTACTGTCTCCAGTAAGCTTCCCCTTTCTCCATCAGATCATCCAATCTTGTTTCCATGGTGCTGATGTGATCTATCATAGTCGGGTTCGAAGGGGCCATATTTTGTAGGGACTTCAATTCACCTCTGGCTTTTTTAATTTCTTCTGTATTCCTTTTCACTGTCCATTTGCTTCATGAACGAAGCCTTAGACTGCACTTTGTGATCTTATCTAGCACCGTATTCCCACTTAATGGCCACTGTCTCCATGCCACAGATATCGTATCCTTGAAACCCTATTCTTGAATCCATACTTCTTCGAACCGGAATGGCTTGGAGCCAAACTGGAATAAAGAATCATCGGTTCTCAGAAGGATGGGTTTGTGATCCGAGAACCAAAACTCCAAATTATGAGTTTTAGATCTTGGGAAAAGATGTAGCCACTCCTGATTACAAAGCCACCTATCTAGTGTAATGCCTGCACTTAAGAGTCAAACCCGTACGTTGACTTATACGTATTGTTAGGCATATTTGTACGTGTATACATATGTGTATGGCCTTAGAATAGGGTGAATGTGTGTATAATAGGGTGGTAGTTGTATTTGGACCCTACACATAGCATGAAAACCCAACACTTAGTGAAAATTTCACCTGGAGCATTGAGAAACGCATTTCTTAAAGGGAAACGCGTTTCTGAAGTGAAAACCCGAGAGTAGAGTTTTCTGAAATTTTTTCAGAGAAACGCATTTCTTAAAGGGAAATGCGTTTTTGTAATGAAAACTTGAGAGCATAGTTTCTCAGAAAATTCTCAAGAAAACGCGTTTCTCACAAAACTTTCAGAGAAAATTCATTTTCTAGGCATCAAGGAAACGTGTTTGCTTTCCCTTGGGGAGAAACATGTTTCTCCGTGGGGCTGGTAGTTTTTAAAACTGGTCGATGTAGCGGTTTGTGCGAGATTTAAGCTGAAATCTCGACCATTCTAGCTCATTTTCATTTGCAAAAGCTAGAGGAAAGAAACGAAACGAAAGGGAAAGGAAAGGATTGAGCTAAGGTACGCAAATCTAAGGTGAGAATCCATGTTTTTTGGTTAAAAATGTCAGATTTTTGTTCCTCTCTCTAAGTTGTTTAACATATGTGAGATTTGTGTGATTTCCATGGCTAGATTGAAAGCTTGGAAAAGTGGGTTTGAGCTGAAAATTGTGCGAATTGCTGGGTGTAATCATAGGTAAACGATTCCTTGCAAGTTTCTGGTTTAATTGATGGTAAAATTGTTGATTTTTCGAGGTTGAATGTGTTGTTTCTTCAACCCTGCTATATTGAACTAGTTGTGGGTTTGGAGATGATTTTAATGGTGGTTTAAGCTGTTTTTAGATGTGATTTTGGTTAGTAATTGATTGGGAATGTATTCACAATGTAAAATTGTAGAGAATTGAGGAATTGGACAACATGTGCAAGGAGGAGATTGTGCTGTAAAAGTGTACAATTGAGCTAATTTGGTTAAGTGTGTAGAAAGTGTTGTGGTGTAAGGTTGTACACCATACTTGTGAGTATTCCTACCCTTGGTTGTTATATGTGGCATTGTATATATGTAGACCTTGTTTCGATGAAATGAAGCATGTGAATTAGATTGCATTGTGTATTGAATGCATTGAACTTTATTTTAAACATCGAACATACTTAGGTTTACTAGAGTAAGAAAAGTAAGTGATTAGTTCCATTAGGGTAAGTCTCTAGGTTAGTAGACTTGCATGAGTATAGAGTAAATACTCATGTCATTAGCGTAGTTCCTAGAAATGGATGAGGCCTGAGAATGATCGGAGTGGATGGTCAGATAAGGCAGATGTTCCTCTAATATGCATTAAGAGGAAAAATGCGCTCATGTACCTGATTGTGAAGATTTGATTTATTTGTTTTATGCATTGTATGATATGTATAGAGTGGCGTGAATAGTATCTTAATCATGTATTGATATTTACATGTTGCTTGCATATCAAATTTATGTTGATTTAAATTTCATGTTTTATTATAAATGCATATGTAATGCCATTGGTAGATTACTCACTGGGCTTGTTGTACTCCTTTTTATTATAGGTGGTGACTACAAGGGTAAAGGTAAGGCTACAGAGAGTTGATCTGTACTTGCTGCCTATTTCTTATGTATGTATGAACAGGGAGCTTCGTTTATGTTTCATACTTTATATACATATATATATATCACTACTTATGATATGTATAATTGTAGTAGATATGTATATGGTTTTGAGAAACTAATGATAATGGAATGTATGGACATGTAAATGATATGGATACATATGAACGATATGGAAAGATATATGGTTTTGGTGTATCTTGATATCATGTGTGTATGATTTTGGTGTATTTGTTGATGTGATGACTATCAGGTGTATGTGGAACCTCATATTTATGGGAAGATTTTGCCAAATTTTTTTAGTGATTTTTGTGTATTTTGTTACGAAAGAAGGCTGACAGGGTATCATAGACGTCTATGTATGGCGTATATGGTATTCAATGCCAGTCGTGACGTCATCCTACGGAGGGGCTCGTGACAACGTTGGTATCAGAGGGAAAGATTCGTTTGGTTTAAAAGCCTTATAAAGGTAAAAGATTTATAGTGATATGTTGTTTATATGGGTATATATACGGGTAGTATTATTATGTTCAGGATCAAACCATTATGCTACCATGATTGATAATCACCTGTATTTGTAATTACAGATTTCTAAGGAAAGATCAGTCAAGGTTAGAAATGGGAGACACTGATTGGGAAAAGATAGAATGTTGGAAGGGTTGATAACAACCCAACAACAACAAATTGTTCACTTATGAATCTAATTGCTACCCAACAGCAACAGAGTACTCAACTTATGGAGCTGATAATCAAGTTACAAAAAAATTGGCAGAGATCTGAGATCCCAGTAGCCTATGGTGGGCACTCATGGTATTGGTGCGACCGCAGGAGTACAGGTTGTAGAGAATATATAACAATTTGGGGAAACAATAGTTCCACCTATGCAACCATCACCAGCTAAGCCCTATATGCCATTTTTGGGAAAGAAGAGAACCAGATGGAACAAGAAATGGTGGGCAGAGCAAAAGAAAGCAAGGATGGCTGTGGCATTAAGTGGAATTGAGACTCCAGAAATACCTGTGGCTCTAGTTCCATCGATAATAGGTAGATAAACACAGATTATCGAAAGACCCTTAGATCAAAACGTTTCGAAAAAATAGCCAGGGCCACCGAAAATGGGATCAGGTAGTGGCCAAAGTCTGGTGATGGGAATGGAGGGGCAGATCGGATCGATGACACATGGACCTTTGACTATTTGTTATCGATGTAGTTTGAGGGGACATAGAAGGAGTCAATGTCTTCTCTAACCAATGCCCAACACCTCTGTGATTCCAGTTAGCGTGACTTCTTCTGGTATGCGAGAACCGGCTAAGTTAATCACATCGTCAGATCTTGACACCAATAAGACTTCGATAGAAGGTATGATCAACATTTTATAATTGAGATTATTTTGATAAATCGCTTGATATACCTGGTCTTAAATCTCTGGTAACATTGTAAATATATGGTATGTATTTTTTGTTGAAACTAGTGTGTCATTAATTTTGAGTACAATTGCAGGAGAGAGAATCTACTGTAACGAGGTTGTGAACTTTGCCAGATAAATAGGAGAGGCATAAAATAATTATTTACTTTAGAATATGAAAATTTTGAGATTTGGTACTTTATTGGGTATTATTGGCTGGCCACCTATCATGCCAAGTGGAGTTTCTTTTAAAAAAGAAGTAATATACTAAATAATAAGAAGAATCCTCATCTTGAGTATTGAGGACTGATTTCCTTGAACCTCTCCTTGAAACCTCTTAATCAGAGATAGGATGACTATTGATGAGGATATGAAATTATAGCTAATACAAAGCCATTTGGAGAGAATAGATAAGGCATACAGTTGATTGAAATTCCTGTGGTGAGCAAGTACGCTAATGTGTGTTTTCTGATGATTTATCAGGACTGCCACCTAGACGGGGGATTGAAAGCATTATAAAATTAATGCACAATATAACACCCCTCTCCATTCCATCATATACAAAACACCTATGGAATTGTATGTATTTAATGTACAATTAGAGGACTTAGTGAAAAAAAGATTTATTATCCTTAATATGCCACCCTGAAGAGCATTTGTAATAATCTGAAAATAAAGTACATAACATGTGTTTTATTGTAAATTACTGATTAAGTGGGCAGGGTGATAGTAGAGAATAAATATCCTCTACCATGGGTAGATAGTTGAATTCGATTAACTAAATGGAGCCGAATTTTTTTGAGATCACTTTGTGATGTAGGCCGTTAGTTGAAAATTCGGAGGGAGGATGTAATGGAGACTACCGTTAAGACAAGATATGGACAATGTGAATTTTTAGAAATATTCTTTGGATTAAATTATGCATCAATCATGTTTATGGATTTGATGTAGTAAGTATACGAGTCATATCTTGGTCATTTTATAGTCTTTAGTGATGACATTTATTTATTCTAGGATTTGAAAGGAGCATGAAATGCACCTCATGATTTCATTATAGATACTGAGAGAGCACAAATTGCGTGCCAAGCTCAGTAAATGTAAAACTTGGATAAATAAGATAAGAATTTCTAGATCATGTGGTTAGAGTAAATAATATCTTTAGGGATACTGTAAAGATCAAACTGATCACAAATTAGTCAAGCTTGAATCCAATAACAGAAATCAAAAGTTCTTTGGGATTAGCTGAATCTTATAGAAAGTGCGTGGAGGAATTCTTAAAGCTAGTTGTTCTACTCACAAGGTTAACCCAGAATAATGTTTTATAATATGTGGACCGTGGAGTATGAAGAAGCTCTAATAAAATTGAAAAAAGAAGAATTGATTGTATTAACATTTCCAGAACCTGGGAAAGTAATTGTGAGTTATAAGAAAAAATATATATATATATATATACGTCCAGATCTGGATTATGTATTGATACAAGAGAATAAATTAATTGCTTATACATCCTGATAATTGGTAGTGCATGAGAATAACTATCTTGTGTATGAATAAGAGTTTATTAGTGTTTGTTTTGGAATTATGAGAGCATTACCTCTATAATGAAAGATTCACATTAGTTTCAGATTATAAAAGTATGAAATAATTGTTTGATCAGAAAGAAAAGAAATATGAGGCAATAAATGTGGCTAGAATTTACGAGGGGTTATGACTTCACATAGAAGTATTATCCTAGGAAAGGCCAGAGTAGTCGTTGATACATTGAGTAGGGAATAGGCTGAGATTGGGATGGTACCTTACCAGTTGGCCACAACTGGTGGTTGTTAAAGAATGGGAGTTACAATTATAAGTGCACTCTCCATTATCCCACGAGATAATATTTATGGTCAAATACATGTTCAGTTGACTGATGCTCATATTCTGTGAGAGAAAGATAGGTGATAATATAATTTCGGTATCGGTAAAAATGATTATGGAATTAGTAACGTGGACTGCGTTGAATGACAATGGAATTCAGATAGTATTTTACGGGTTTTGGGTAGATATAATGTCATCTGGATAACCATTGATGGACTGATAAGTCTATAAAAAAATTCTTCCAATGAACCCTCGCGACTCTATTGATAGATTGAGCAAATGGTATATATATGAGGTAGTAAGATATTATGGGATGCCCATGATTATTATGTCGGATTATGATCTGAGAATTTGATCGAGGTTTGTGGGAAGATGCAAACTCGAAGTAGATCCTTTCTCTATCTCAGTTTGGCATTTTACTCTCAGACTGAGAGAGTGAGAGAGTGATTTTGATGCTTGAGAGCATGCTCAGATCTTGCATATTAGAGTTTGGTAGAAATTGGAATGAATATAGTATCTATGTAAACGTGTGTATACTAATAGCTATCAGCCTACCTTTGAGGCTCTATATGGTAGACCTTGTAAATTTCCTACTTGCTGGTATGAGGTTGGAGAGTCATAGCTATTGGGGCCAGCTGTTATTATGGATCACATAGAAAAGACTAAATAAATTAGACAGAAGTTGAAGACAATCTAAGATCGTCAAAAGAGTTATTTTGACAAGAGGCATAGACCTCTAGAGTTTTCAATGGGAGACCAAGTTCTGTTGAAAACTTCTCCAATGAAAGGCCAGATGAGATTCAAGGTTAAAGGAAAGCTTGCACCATGATTTGTAGGATCATTTGAGATCCTTGAGAGGATAGGTCCATTGGCTTGTCGACTTGCTCTACCGTCACAGTTGGCTGGTGTTCACAATGTTTTCTATGTGTATATGTTGAGGAAATATCATAGATCTCACTCATGTCTTGGACGTAACGTGGGGATGACATGGCATATCCAGAACAACTGATTCAGATCGTAGCCAGACGAGTTCAGAAACTCAGGAACAAGTAGATTCCACTGGTTAGGATCAGATGGAAGTTTCATGACAATGAAGAGCAAACTTGAGAGCGAGAAGATAAAAAACAGGAGTAGTTTTCAGATTTTTTCGCTACTTGAGGTATGGTCCTTAATTTAAATTTTGAGGACGAAATCCCTTAAGTTGGGTCATAACACCCCGTACTTACGAGTCAAACTTGTTCGTCGACTTATATGTATTGTCAGGCATATTTGTATGCGTATACGTATGTGTATGGCCTTAGAATAGGGTGAGTGTGTATAATAGGGTGGTAGTTGTACCTGGACCCTACACATAGCATGAAAACCCAACACTTAGTGAAATTTTCACCTAGAGCATTAAGAAATGCGTTTCTTAAAGGAAAACACGTTTCTTAAGTGAAAACCCGAGAGTTTTCTGAAAAATTTCAGAGAAACGCATTTTTGTAATGAAAACCCGAGAGCATAGTTTTTTTGAAAATTCTCAAGGAAACGCTTTTCTCACAAAACTTTAAGAGAAAATTCATTTTCTGGGTAGCAAGGAAACCCGTTCCCTTGGGGTGAAACACGTTTCTCTGTGGGCATGGTAGTTTTTAAAACTGGTCGGTGTGGCGGTTTGTGCGTGATTTAAGCTGAAATCTTGACCATGTTAGCTCATTTTCATTTGCAAGAACTGGAGGAAAGAAAGGAAATGAAAGGGGAAGGAAAGGATTGAGCTAAGGTGCCCCAATCCAAGGTGAGAATCCATGGTTTTTGGTTAAAAATGTCATATTCTTGTTTCTCTCTCCAAACTGTTTAACATATGTGAGATTTGTGTGATTTCCATGGCTAGATTTAAAGCTTGAAAAAAAGTGGGTTTGAGCTGGAAATTGTGCAAATTGCTGGGTGTAATTATAGGTAAATGATTCCTTGCAAATTTTTGGTTTAATTGATGATAAAATTTTTGATTTTCCATGGTTGAATGTGTTGTTTCTGTTGGCCCAAAAGTGTCCAAGAGGGGGGGTGAATTGGATACAATGATTAATTAAAACTTTAAGCATAAACTAAGCAGTGTAATGGACAGTACGAAAAAGTAAATAAATTTGCACAGTAAATTTATAGTGGTTCAACTATATGCCTACCTCCACTACCTAACCTCCTTAGTTAGGATTTTCTAAACTTTACTAACCAATCCTCTTATAGGTGAGGATCAAACCGTTACAACCTTTTTCAACTTCACGGGTGTGAGAATAACCGTTACAACTCTTAACTTCACAAGTGTAAGACAACCTATACTCTTAACTTCATGGGTATGAGCAGACCACTAACTATCCTAACTTGAAATGAAAATATATGCAACTTATATGGTTGTAGTAAGATACAACTCGATACAGATATAAAATGATATACAATTTTAGTACAACTGTATCCTATGAACTTTTACTAGAACATACTCTTTCAACAATGATAAATATGAGTTTTAAATCAATTGAAAATTGAGTAAAATCTATATCTTTTCTTTCATTGGTTTTTCAGAGGATAAAATATAAGATATAAGCTCAAATTGAAAAACCACTTGATGAAAGAAAAACCTTTTATCAAAACAATTTTTGCAAATTTGAAATCGAGTAACTTTCAAAACGTTCAAGTGCAAAAATAGCTTGTTATCTTCTTCAACCCTAATATGGATTGTCTTTTATAATTTTCGTTTGCGCCAAAGCCGTTGTTTTTGAATTTTGAAATGAATTTGAATCGATGAGTCAAACGGCTTGAATCTTTCTTGAAAATGGTAAGTTTAAGTTTTGTGAAATTGTTCTGGTTTAATTCAGTTTACATGAAAATAGATATTGCCAGAAAATCCCTTTTTCAGGTGACTGAGCTGTCGGTGCATAGATGACAATCTCTTTTTTAGATTTCTGACAGTGTTGCATCAGCATCTTGAAAATGGATCAGTGTCTTGAAATGAATAGATTTGGAAAATCAAGTTTTCATTGGCTCACTCAGGGAAGGCGCTAATATCGTGCTAGCATCCTGAAGAGCTTGATTTCCAGAAACCCAGAATTTCAAGAAGGGCGCTAATGTTGTATTAGCGTCCTGACATACTGTTGCTAGTTTTCCAGGGTTGTTCCGAGGAGGGCGCTAATTGAGTATCAACGTCCTTGCTTTGAACTATGTAAACTCAAACCCAGAAACTATCAGCGTCCTGCAGTGTTGACTCGATGTTAAGTGACTAGCTACTGCAGCGTCCTGGATGACCATCAGCATCCTGAAAGATACTGTCTTTTGATTTTTGAAACCTCTATTAAATCAAATAAAAAACTTATACTTTTTGGATCAAATCAACCATTTAGAAAAATCATGAAAATAGTTCAGAAATCAATCGAAAAACCTTCAAATCAAATTGATGAAAATCATTTTCTCTAAAAATCAAAGACATTCGAAAACTTATGAAGATAAATGTATTTTTGCAGAAGTAGTGTTGAGTAAAGTTCTACATTAAACTAGCATTGAACCTTTCTAATTTTGATCTTGATTTTGACTTGCCATATCTTGACACAGACTCAATTGAGTGAGTTTTCTTCGAGATTTGATTCTCCTTAGACTGTTTTGCTGAAACACTTCAATAAAGTCATTAGATCATAAGAGGGAGTGATTTGGAATAATCAAAATACTCTTTCACGGGGTGAGACAATAGCTTCTTCAACCCTGCTATATTGAACCAACTGTGTATGATTTTAATGGTGGTTTAAGTTGTTTTTAGATGTGATTTTGGCTAGTAATTGATTGGGAATGGATTTGCAATGTAAAATTATAGAGAATTGGGGAAGAATTAATGAATTGGACAGCATGTGCAATGTGGAGATTGTACTGTAAATTGTGTTGTAAAAGTGTACAATTGAGCTAATTTGGCTAAGTATGCAGAAAGTGTTGTGGTGTATGGTTGTACACCATAGTTGTGAGTATTCCTACCCTTGGTTGTTATATGTGGCATTGTATATATGTAAACCCTGTTTTGATGAAATGAAGCACGTGAATCAAATTGCATTGTGTATTGAATGCATTGAACTTTGTTTTGAACATCGAATATACTTAGGCTTACTAGATTAAGAAAAGTATGTGATCAATTCCATTAGGGTAAATCTATAGGTTCATAGACTCACATGAGTATAGAATAAATACTCATGGCATTGGTGCAGTTCCTAGAAATGGATGAGGCCCCGAAATGACCGGAGTGGATGGTCAGATGAGGCAGATGTTCCTCGAATATGCATTAAGAGGAAGGATGCACTCATGTACCTGATTGTGAGGATTTGATTTATTTGCTTTAAGTATTGTATGATATGTATAGAGTGAGCGAATAGTATCTTTATCATGTATTGATATTTACATGTCGCTTGCATATCAGATTTATGTTGATTTAAATGTCATGTTTTGTTATAAATGTATATGTAATGCCGTTGGTAGATTACTCACTGGGCTTGTTGTAGCTCACCCCACTCCTTTTTATTATAGGTGGTGACAACAAAGGCAAGGGCAAGGGCATGGGCAAGGGCAATTGATCTATACCTTCTGTCTATTTGTAATGTATGTATGAACATGGAGCTTGGTTTATGTTTCATACTTTATATATATATATATATCACTACTTATGATATGTATATGGTTTTGAGAAACTAATGATAATGGTATGTATGGACATGTAAATGGTATGGATACATATGAACGATATGGAAACATATATGGATTATGTTCTTGATACCATGTGTGTATGATTTTGGTGTATTTGTGGATGTGAAATGGATTTGATGTGATGACTACCAAGTGTATGTGGAACCTCATATTTAAGAGGAGGTTTTGCAAAAACAATTTAGTGATTTCTGTGCATTTTGTTAAGAAAAAAGGCTGACAGGGTATGATATACGTCTATGTATGGCGTATATGATATTTTGGGTCGGTCGTGACGTCATCATATACAGGGGGTCGCTGTTGGCCCAGATACACGTCCAAGAGGGGGGGGTGAATTGGACGGTTGCAAGTTTTTTTACATTTCAAAATAAAGTATAAAAATTTAAAGAACAAGTAAAGGCAAAGACAAGATAAGGAACACAACGATTTAACTTGGTTCGACAAAATCTGCCTACGTCCACGACTTGGTCGCTCTTAACCAAGATTTTCCAAACCCATCCACTAATGGATCCTACTTCATGGGTGAGGATCAAAACCGGTTACAAACCACTCACTTTACAGGAGTGAGAGCAACCTCAGCTTAGCCTAAGCACATCGCTCACAGCTCAGCAGTGATGCACAGATCACCAATACAAGAATCGTTAATGAATGGAAAATGAAATATAAAACTTGAACAAAGAAAATGAAGATGTTCTTCTTACCAAGAACTTTTCTACTTACACCCGAAAGCCTAAAATCGTCCTCCTGTATACCCAACAAAAATAGAGATTGAAGAACAATGTTGAAGAGGTTACCACGATGAAAAACTTTTCTTTTGGTGAAAAAAATGTTGAGATTTGATGAAGTAAAATCAGAGTGATGCAACTCGAAATCAAATCTCTTTCAAGTTAAAACACTTGAAAACATTTTTAAGAACTCTCGTTTGAATGTGAGACTAACTCTCTAAAACGTTTAGAGTTCATGAGTTTCAAAATGAGCAAACCCTTGTTTAAATAAAAAAAACATCTCTTCAATTCGAAAACTAGGGTTTTGGTAAACCAATAAGACTTAAGTATTCAAATTTCATTTCAGCTTTTCCAGAGCATTTTTCCTTAATTAGATTTGATAATGAACGTTGGAAATCTTGTAAAAATGGTGTTACACGAAAGAGGAAAGAAATAGTACACTCAATGTTAAAAAACCCAAACTTGTCAGTTTTCCCTTATAGGGTTGGTATAACGCCCTATAGAGTCCTATAACGCGCCATAACACTTACAACACAATTAAGCAATTTGAACTATTTTACCTTTATAGCGGGCTATAGTCTCTGTTGTTGAATCAATTATCCTCATGTCCCTTACGAGAATATGTCCCTAATACGAAAGATATTTTGATAATTACAAACCACATTCTGCTTATAGTATTACTGCATACATGGCGTATCTAATCTTCTTGAAGGTTTCGAAGAATCAATGATGCATGGCGAACGTATTAAAAGATCTACTTGAAGACCATGATCATTTGAAGACTTTAGTGTATGATTAGATGTGTTTAGGTTGTAGAACCTTCTCTGCCATTTGATTCAGCAATATGCATGACTATGTGTTTTAGTCGAATTGATTTTCGATCATTTGCATATTTGATTTATAAATCGTGTTTTATCGAGCTTTAATCGAGAAATTAAAAAAATCAATTTTATAGAGTCTTTCAGGACGCTAATGTTTTGGCAGCGCCTTCCTGGACTTGATAAGTCAGGACGCTGATAAAATATAGGACAATCAAGGTTGAATTGAACTGATTCAATAGGACGCTTACTTGTAAGTAGCGACCTTCCTTTAGTCAACCTTTGAAAGTGTCAGGACGCTGATTTAGTTACAGCTCGCTGAAAGTTCTCTTAGTTTTAATTGATTTTTATCTTTAAGGACGTTGATAGTTATAAGTTGAATAAACTATTAGGACGTTACTTGAATAGGAGCGCCCTCATCCTTAGAATCAACTTAATAACTCTCAGGGCGTTGTCCTTAAGCGCATTTAATATTATTTCAAAAAAGTTTTTGAAATTTCATGACGCTTACTTATGAGTAGCTTCCTCGTGCGTTTAGGTGTTTTTAAAATAAAGTAGGACGCTAATTGTCGAGTAGCACCCTCATGATTTAAGTTGTTTAATTGTCAAAATAAGTCAGGACGCTTACGAATTAGTAAGGCCCTCACTTCACTGTTCGGTAGGACGTTGAGGATTCATGAGCGCCCTCAAAGGAACAAAACGACAAAAATGATATTTTTGTTGTTCTGACTCATACATCATTTTAGCCACTTTTCCAAAACTGTACGAAAACTTTTCAGAACTTTTCAGAATTGTACAACAACTTTTTCAAAACTTTTTGAACGTTCTAATACTTTGTTAGAACATTCCTTTTTCATGAATGATCAGATGATTCAGGTGCTATCGCCGAAATATGCACCAAGCTGAATCGATCCATTCCGGGAAATAATGTAGACCTTGTATTTGAAATAACCTAGAGCGCCAAAATTCACTAAGTCCATTGCGCCTCTGTTATTTCTATATATATGTGTTGCCTTCAAGCAGAAACACAACGAATCCTACGAAAACTGATATTCATTCAAAAACGTATTAATAATTTTCACTTGTGCGAAAAACTTTTGAAAGTTAGTCTTATATCATTTGTGCTTGAACTCACGATCATTTTGAATGAAAAACTTCAAGTCTTTTGGATTGATTGATCTTCATCTTCATCTTTCTCAAAATCTATTGAAGAAGACAAAAGCTCTTTGAACCTGTTTTCAGCCAAACTTCATCATACTTATTTTGTTGAATCTGTGGTAACTGAAGGTTCAATCCAAAGCTTTGTAAGTATCACTTTGATTCTGAGTAAAGGGAATCATATCTCATCTTGTATTCAGTTTGTAGTGACTGGTTAGTCACTGGGCTAGAGCAAGTGTTGCTCAAAGTTGTAACGGTCTTCTCACACCAAAAAGTTGAGAAAGTGTACTGGTTTGATCTTTACCTGTAAGAAGATCCATAGTGGAGTTTGAACAAATCATAACTGAGGAGGTTAGGTAGTGGATATAGGCGAGGCCGAACCACTATAAATCCTGATTGCATTGTCTTTTTTCATTTATTGTACTTATTTGTTATCCTTTGTTTAATTTGCTTTCAATATTCAACACATTATTAAGAAAGGTTAAAATCTGCTAAGTGTCCTATTCACCCCCCTCTTGGACATATCTGGGCCAACATCTGTAACAACACGTTGTGTCAAAAACCCGAGAGTTAGGTTTCTAAGTCACAGCTCTATAGCGCGCTGTAGCAGCTATAACGGGTTATAGCTTAAGTTACTGAAAAATAAGATTTTTATCAGACAACCAATAGCGGGCTATTCAAGACAATAGCGAGCTATAACTTAAGTGATGAAAATTTGGAAATTTCTGAGATGGACCAATAGCGCGCTATAGAAAGGTATAACGGGCTATAACATAAACAAGCATAAATTTTGAAATTCCCAAACATGGGAACAGCGGGCTATAGAACCCCATAGCACACTGTAGGTCTTCTGAAAAATTATGATTTTTTCAAATTAAAACACAAAAGCATTACAACCATGTCCAAATGATTTCAAATGAAATGCTTAGGAAATTAAATCATTCTAAAGACTTTGAAAACCATTTTAAAGCATTTAAAAAACATTTTATGCAATTAAATCATCTTACAAAAATATTATGACTACTCTTGTAATACCCCAGGTTTGCACAAATAAAATAAAATAAAATAAATTTGAACTTCGGGCACTGCCCAAAGGTTCGGGCGTTCCTTTTCCTATATAAGGAACACCCCTCCCCCCAAATTCATTTTTCACACCAATCTTCTTTCTCACTTTCTCACTTTCTCTCTCTCTTGCTCTCTTTGTGATTTCTCTCTTCTCTTTTTGAGACTCTCTTCGTGGTGCAACGCGGTTCTACTCTGGAGAAAGCGCGAGTTCGAGAAGGAGATTCTATCTGAAGGTGGGGAACGAAACATAAGTTTGCATGTTTTATGACTTTTATTAAAGTTTATATTCATTTATCATTATGTCTACTATTTATTTACACTGCATTATTGCGTATAATGTTCATACCTGTCATACTTATGCCTGTATATTTGGAGTTCATGTATTACACTGCTACTATGCCGGATTAGTGGTCAATCTGACTCAACCAGATTTAGTGTTGTCCTCAGTAACTTTAAATAGTGAACAAGAGGCAACGTGCTGCTCTATATGATTGGTATTTAAGTGGACCTTGTGTCCCACTTCTCAATTGGAGACTGATTTGGTTGGTCTTATTTGAAAGCTATCAACTTCTACAAGTGATACTGAACATCCTAACCTTGCACGTGGTGATACCGATCTGATAAGAATCACCAGATGCTGCCAAATCCTGTCTAATGTTAGTAAAGACCGGACCTGCTCATGCATTGGCATCATACATAAGGACCACCTAGGGACGTAAGTGGTTTATGATCCACAAAATAGTTAGAAGCAATGCTCACTATTCTTGATATTTTCCTAAAGAGAGACTTACAATGAGAACCTGAGATTTCTTGGGGATGGACATCTGTACGTGAATCTAGGGCAACGACCTTGGGGAGGGATGTACAATGAGAACCCAGGTTTACCTTGGGATGCACATCTGTACGTGAACTCAAGGCGCCATATAATCATGGAACCATTACGAGACGGTGTCATGCATACATACATGTTGTACTGATTATGATGCTATGTTGTGTATTGATATTTTATTATAAAGTTTTCTATATTAATTGTCATATTCATGAACTATTTTATCCACTGGGCAATAACTCACCCTGTTGTTATCCATTTTTTCTCAGGAGTTAGGAGTTTAAGGTGGACTGGGTAGAGGCTTTTGGCCATACATTTTGTAACCCTTGTTAATTATAGGGAGATTTCGCGCCCCGCCTGTGAGTGTTCCGCCGGTTTAGGGGCGTCCGAGCGGTGTGTGACAACTCTAAGGGAATGGAATATTCTTTTGCTAGAGTAATCAAGAGTAGATCTTACATTCTAAGACCAACTCTAAAATGACTTCTACAAGATCTTCAGTTGATGACTATGAGGTTAGTCTTGAGCTTTTACGACATCATCTTTTAGCTTTGAGTCTTTTTTTATTGTCTCATCTTCTTGGTTGATTCTTTGTAATCATATCAGAAAGATATGAGCTTGGAGGTACAAGCTGAGGTTAAGTAAACATATTGTTTGTAATCATCAAAATTCACCATCGAATTCCGACCACAAGAGGCATTGGTCCAACAGTCGCGACATCCAGTTTCTTAGTCATGTAATGATCACCACTCCGTTTGTTATGCCAAGTGAATCTCGGCCCCATGCAGCCAAAATCTTTTAGATCACATTCTGCTAGAGTATCTCGAAATCTAGATATACTTGCCTGAGATTTAGGAATACCTCCAGATTTTTCTTGTGACAGAAGAATTTCGTTAAAGTCCCTACCACACCCACGGTAGATCCATCATCTTGCTTAATCTTGGCAACATTCTCTATGAGTGGTTCCTGTCCAATGCATCCAGGTACCCATAAAAACCCGTAAAGTGCCACGATTGTGAATCTTCTTCTGCGATAATTGCATCGATATGCCCTTTGTATTCCATAATAACATTAGACCTCCTCGCAATCCTTGCCTTTTAACTGTAAAGACATTGTCATATTTAAGATTCCTTTTTATTTGCTTAGCATGAAATTTATCAAATTTTGTTTCAATAAGAAACATTACATCAGACTTATTATTATCCACTACATTGTGCAAAGACCAGAATGTCCGTTATTCCCTATTCCTCGAACATTCCAACATAAGATATTCATTGTTCCGGGCAGGGTTAGGATGCACCAACCTCCGTCGATATAGAATTACTATGATCATCATTCTTCTCCCCCCGTATTTTCTTGCCCTTCCTTTTTGCTACAACCAACTCCACATCTTCTCCACTTCTCTTTGTATGCATCCCCTGCATGAGATCGTCAGTTGCATGGGAGCTGCTTGGGGTACGTGCAAGATGCCTCCACGTGGCTCTCTTGCAGTGTTGTTCTATCACCATATTGGATGTAGCAACAGATGGAGTGATTGGAGATAATGCCTTGGATTTCTCCACTTTCACCTCCTCAGTTGCTTTGAGCATGCCGTTAGGATCCGAGAACATCCTCGAATCTTAGGGATTGATTTCTGTTGTGCTGATTTTTTGGAAGGAGGATTTATGGTAAGTCTCGGATTTGGCAAGATTTTGGGCACGAGGGGAGAATTTGAATTATCATTCAAACCTTATTTGCTTGTTCTGATATTTCGGTAACTGATTTCAAAAAATATGCTCCTATCAACCGATTGCCACTCCTGTCTGACGGCTTTGGAGAGACGTCGGTAAATTGGTTCTTTCCCAGAGTTGTATCCGTTCCCAGGGGAGGATTCACTTTCTTGTTCTATGATCTTGATCCATTGTCAGACATGGTGTTAGTCTTGAATGATCTCAGTTCATTGCCAGCTCTCAACCCCGCACCGTATTTTCGAGTGGTCTTCCTCAATCAGATTGCCATGGAATTTATTGCACTCCTTGAGAGTATGATCCACTCTGCCGCAATGACAACAAAAATCATTGAGTTTTTCGTATTTAGCCTCAATCTGAAAGGCTTCAAGTTGGTCTGGTAATACCACTTTAATCCCCCTTCTTAGTGGTTGGTTCACCTGTAATCAAACTCTAACTCTGATGTTTTTTCCCCAACTGCCTCCATTATCCGTCGTATAGATATCGAGCACTTCGCCTAACTGGCGTCCTAATAGTAAACCAATCTTCCTAGTCATACAGATAAAAAGGAGATTGCTTAACTGGACCCAAAAAGAAACCTTGGAAAAATCCATGGCTTTTGGTGAAACTGAAAAGGTTCCACAAGGAGCAACCTTCGATCGAAACTGCAAGGTGTATTATGCAAAACCTTTTTTGCATCTGTCTCTGAAGCAAACTTAAACAGAAAGAGGTTCTCTCCCAAAAGGTTAATCTCCATCTGTTTGGTTGGATGCCACATCCTGGATATGGCATGGGAGAATGATTCTTTAACTGTACTCTTGCTACCTGATAGTTTCCCCACCAGACAATGGGACAATAGTTTATCTCCTTCCTCCATTAGTACATTATCAATCCGCACCAGACTTTCCTCATAGTCCTTTAGTTTGAAAGTCTTCCATCTTTCTAGATCCATGTTGGTATCTTTAGCTATTGAAGAGATCAACAAAAGCTCTCACCACTGCAGGGGGAGGGGGGTTCTCATGAAGAGAAGTGAAGGCTCTCACCACCGGATAATAAGGGGCTGAAAGTTAACAAAAAAGAATAAAAGGTAAAAGGGGAATGTCACCAAAAAATAAATAAATAAAATGAGATGACAATTATCAAAAAAGAAATAAAGTGGGTTAAAAGTTACCAAAAAAACAAATAAATAAAAAGGTCTGAAAATTACCAAAATAGAACTAAACGAGAGTTGAAAATGATAAAAAAGAATAAATTTTAAAATAAGCGTTACATTTACCAATATTACAAAAAAATCTTTTAGTGCATTTTTTCCAAATTACTCATAAATGTATTTTTTTTATACAAATTTATTTGACAATTTTATATTCAAAGTATTGGGAACCATTATGAATTTATGACAAAAATAGCACATTGTGAGTTAATAAGCTTTGACATTATAAATAGTATAGATACAAGTAATTTTACACGAGTATTACACATGGTAGAAATGTATATATTTATAATTTATTAGTGTGTTTTGATATACTTTTTAGTATTTAAATCAATAACTTCTACATTAATTAGATCGAATAAATTTAATATAAATTGCAAATAATTTTATACCAATCATAGGAATAATTTAAAAAAAATATAAATGTATTTTGAGACGAGTAGAAAGTGAAAAATGTCTTTCTATTTGAAAATGAGAATGAATATTGAGAAATTTAATAATAAATTAAAATGAAAATAATAAAGTAGATAACTTTTGAATAAAAGCATGAACTAGTTTGTTACAGGGAAAAACTACTTTATTACTTAGCCCTTAAAGTAGCTTAAAAAAAGAAGAGAAACAGAATAGTTGGCATTATAATATATAGTATAGATACCCCTTTTCAAAAGGTTAATTGATTATTCCATTTCTTGGCAATAAAATGTATAAAAGAGAAACAGTTTCATATTAAAGTAAAATGAGAACCATCTGTCCATAGCAAAGACCCCTCCATGCATGGGGTCCAACAAGACATAGAAGCATGCTATTACTTAGTACAAAACCATGTGCAAAGTTGTTGAAGTGGCCAGACCACATGTTTCCCATAAGTTGGAACATATTAGATGTTGTTTGAAAGGATTAGATGCCAACACATACAAACATGAAAGCAAAGGAGATAATTATTGACACTTTTCCACGTGGGGCAACGCCATACATATTTACAAAATATGGTAGTACTAGAAAAAAAAAGATGCCAACACATCCAAACATGAAAGCAAAGGGAATAACTATTGAGACCTTTCCATATGGTGCTACACCACACATACGTACAACTTAATTTTACAAACATGGAAGCCTAAAGCCATGCATGCCATCACCATGCCCACATGACATAATTTCAATATTTTGACCACACACTCTATACAAAGATCAAACAGGTGTGATCAACCAAAAAAAAGGAAAAAAAGAATGAGAAGGGAGAGTAGATGGTTCAGCTGACATGCAATTCTTAAAAAGAGGAACAAGGATATCTAAGCTTAACAAGCTTCAATACATAAGAGATAAGAAAGAAGTGAGAGAGTGAGGATCATTTTACTGTAGTTTAAAGGTAAAAAAAGAGAAAAAACCAAGATTTTTGATGGAGTTGTTATTGTTGGATGTCTCCTATATCATTAAGCAATCATCCACAAAATTATTAAGGTAGCATTCGGTCACCTGTTTATCAATTATAAATACTCTTCTTCTTTCTTCTTCTTCATTGTTTTACTTTTAGCTTCCAAGGAATTCACTATTCTGTCACCTTCATCGTGGTTTTTCTACCCTGTAGCTCAAATCTTTTCTCACATCTAATCTTTTTAATTTTTGGTAGGATTGTAATTATGCACCGTTGTTGCTTTGTGTTTTGTACACTTGTCACGACTATAAGCTCTAAAGAAATATTAGTTGTTTTTATCTAACTTTAAAGTACTTCGCTAATCCATCATTTAAAGGTACTCATCTTGGGATGTTTCGTGGAAGTGGCAGGCAGTAATCCACTAAAATACTCAATAAATGGATGAAAACTGAAATCGGTTCATTTTGGACAAAGAATTTGCTAGTAGATTATTAGATTTGACAACCTTTGAGTCATTAATGGAGTTAGAAGATCATAGGTACGACTACAGACCTCAAATTGTAGATAATAAAGGTCGGCCATTTCTCGAAATCCATGAGACTTATGTGTATTATTAGACCCCATGAGAAAAAAGCACGTTAATGGTATATTGGTCCATCGTTGGCCGACCTACTATAAAAGTTATTCTAAATGACGAAGCTGAGAATTGGTACCCTGAAGATTTGTATGATGTCTTTTGGGACGGGCTCTCAGACTGATGAAACTTAATTATGAATTGCATTATTGTCTTTATTTTGTGTTTATCTACTTCCTAATAATAATTATAACAAGTTTTTAAATTTTTGGAAAAATTGGACAACTTGATTGTTAGATAGGGGTTGGGTATCATAAAAGATATATTGTTTGAATTCAAAATTAAATCTAGTCTGAATACACTATATCCATATTACTATAAGGTGTTCCGCCAAACCTAGTTGGTTGTATCTAAACTGAGTTTTTTGCGAACCCTAATATAAACATAGCTCAACTAAATTTAACAAAACATTTTTTCAATTACAAGAGTTTGGCTCCATAAATTTGCTTCTTTTGCTTCTTTCACTTTCTCCATTAAAGGATACTTCAGTGTCCTAACCCTTTTATGTGGTCTCATGATATTCAAATTTGATTTGAATCTATACTATTTATAAAGCCAAAACTTTTAATGACAGTGTGTTGCTTTTGCTAAAAATACCAATACTACCAATTATTTATCAATATGTTCAACTAAAAATTATATTTAGCTTAAAAAAAGAAAAAGAAATAAGGGCATCTTGGTGAAAAGCCATAACAAATCCCAACTTCCACGACTTCCTAAAAAGTTGCTCACGTTGTAGCATCAAAATCCACTAGTTGACCATCCGTAACATGTTACGTATATGCATCTGTATATATGCTATTATAGGTAAAGATACGGGTCATTTCGGGTATGCCGAAGACTCTAGAAGGGATACTAATGTGTGTAACCTTATGATAGAGGTCTCAAATGGAGTCAATAATAACATAGATGAGTTCGGAATGCAGTTTTATATAGAAATCGATATATAACACATGTATATTAGAGTTATATTCAATCGGAACCAAAAAAGGAAAAAAAAAAAAGAAAAAAGAAAAAAGAACCAAAGGGAACGCGCTCCCTAGGCAGGAACGTGTTCCTGGGCCCCTGTTGCCAGCAACTGCTTTGGACAATGTGCCAAGCAACGTGTCAATTCAATTTTTTTTTGACATTTTTACATAGTTTTCGACCATTTTCAGCTCATTTGAGCTAATTTTCATCAAAGAATGCTTAGAGGGAGCAAGAGGCTTGGATTTTTACCAAAGTTTGATCAAAGTAAGTGGATTTCATGTTGTTTTCACTTGACCTTTGTAAATTTTAGAAGTTTTGAAGTAAATTGCTTTAGATGTAGGTTGAATTGAATTGTAGAATTCTGAAATCATGTGTGAAGGTGGGATTGGGCTTGGAAACTGGGATGAAGGCCTTAGTGAATAGATTTGAGAATGAAAAGTACATAATTTGATTATGTGGTGTAGTTTGTTCAACATACTTGATGCTTGGTTGAAATTATATGTAATACCCTGTATTTCACAAAAAAAAAAAAAATCGTTTGGGCATTTCACCTGCCCAGAAGTCCAGGCACCAAAACCTCTATATAAACCAACCCCCCTCTTCATTTTTCACTCTAAATTGTGATTTTTCCTCTTCTTTTCACTCATTTTGAGTTTTTAGTCTTTTGAGACTCTCGGTGCGGTGCGACGAAGTTCTGTCCGGAGAAAAGTGCCAGATCTGAAAAAGAAGTTCTTATCTAAAGATGGGGAACGAAACATAGGTTTGCGTGTTTTATAACTTTTATTAAAGTTTACATTCAGTTATTATTATATCTACTATTCATTTACACTGCATTATGTCATATAATGTTTATATTGTCGCACTTATGCCTGTACACTTGGAATTCACGTATTATACTGTTATAATGCCGGATTTGTGGTCAATCTGACTCAACTAGACTCGGTCTTGTCCTCAATAACTTTAAATAGTGAACGGGAGGCAGCGGGTTGCTCTAGGCGATTGGTATTTAAGCAGACCTTGTGTCTCACCTCTCAACTGGGGACTGATCTAGTTGGTCTTATTGAAAGCTATTAGCTTATACAAGTAATACTGAATGTCCTAACCTTGCATGTCGTGATACCAACTCTGATAAGGATCACCAGACGTTGCCAAAGTCAGTCTAAATGTCAAGAAAGGACCAGGCCAGTAGACTAGACCAGTTCATGCATTGGCATCATACATATCACCACCTAGGGACGTATATGGTTTATGACTCATAGAATAGTTAGGAGCATTGCTCGCTATTCATTATATTTCTTTGGAGAGGAACGTACATGAGAACCCGGCTACGCCTGGGGAGGAACATCAGTACGTGAATCCAGAGCATCGTTCCTGAAGAGGGACGTACAATAGAACCTAGCTACGCTAGGGGAGAACGTCCGGACGGACATTTGTACGTGAACTCAGGCGATGTACGTTCATCAAACCAATACGAGACGGTGTCATGCATACATACATATTGATTGATTATGATGCTCACATGTGTATTTAAGATATTTGATATTGAAGTATGCTTTATTAATTGTTATACTCACGAACTATTTTACCCACTGAATGTGTTAAGCTCACTCCATTATTATCCAATCTTTCACAGAAAATTAGGGTGGACTGGGTGCAGGTTATGGGGCCCACATTTTTGTACCCTTTGTATGATTAATTGGGGATTTTGGGGAGTATGTTCCCTTGAGCATTTTATGTACAAAAATATTCTGAATTAAATGAAATCAGATTTGTACTGTGTTATATATTTTCGTTGCGCACTCTGTTGTTACCATTGTTATTATTCCAAATGCGCGCCCCGTCCGCGAGTGTACCGCCGATTTAGGCGTGTCCGGGCGGGGTGTGACATTATAAGAATGATGAATTCTGATTTAGACTTGATGTAGTTAGGATCTTAATTTATTCTTAGCCTGTTTCCATGAAGTCTCATGGTGAAATTTGTGAATTTCATTATAAAAGGATTATGTCTATGTAATGGTAGTAGCTTTATTTTGTGATATAGATGAGTTATGTTGCTTAAAAAAAGGACCTAGATGAATTGGTAATGATCTTAAATTTGGAACTAATTTAGACGAAGGGAAATAGGTTTGAGATCGGTCCCTTTGTTTATTATATGACTTGTAAATAGTAAAAATTAGGATTTACAATTGGATACACTTGCTGTAAACAGGGTGTTTCAAGTAGATTATTGGGGATTTTAGCTAGGTTGAATGAAACTCACATGATGCAACAACTAGGAGTTTAGACTTTATGTTAGTATTGAATTCCCATCTTTTCAAGGTTTCCATATGGATTACACATTGTAAGGCAACACCTACAACCATGTCTTGATTTGCTAGGTGGTTTAGGAGTCTTTCTTGAGACCTATGGGTTGGTTAGGTATAATTCAATTGAGTTTGTAACCTAGGAATAGTAGAATGACTTATGAGTTGTGAATTGAGTTTAAAAACTACATGATGTGCTGGAATATTGATGAAGTATCTTGGTTTGAAAACAGGTTGAGAGAAACTTTTTTGATGGATTTTGCTAGTTTGGTGAAGTAACAGGATTTCCTTGGTTCTTATATATGGCATTTATGTAACTATGAATTATTTTGAAATGGTAAGCATGTTAGATAACTTATGCATTGATGTTTTGAATTCCTTAAATAAATTTTGAAATGAACATATTAATAACCTTACTTAAGGAAAGTTATTGACCTGAGCGACCATCCTATTGGTTGTTCTATGGGAACAAATTTACTAGAGTTGCAGGTGAACACTCCATGGTTGGTTCATTTCCGTTAAGGAGGCATAGTCATAGGAAAGGGTTGGATTGATGAATGAGTAATTCGAGGTTGGTTCACTCTTTATAAATGCATAATAAGGAGTAGATTCGCTTAATTACTTAGAAGGTGGAAGATAGTATGAACATGTTTTTACGAAAAGTTGAGTTGTAGCACCCGTATTTGAATGACGTCATCTTGACCTGTAGAGTACTCGTATACGTATCTATATACGTATTTGATGCTCGACGCACGTAGGTTCGAGTGTCTTTGCATGCTTTTATGTTATTTAGCGTGCACATGAAGTTTTTGAATGATCGGAGACCCATTTGATGTCGAAATATGTTGAGAACGGTGTTTTGGATCAGTAGAGCTCGCTCCATGGAGGAAGAAATTTTTCTCAGCAATTACATCAATAACTTGATCTCCTAGATCCGTGGTCCGATTGAGCTGAATTTTTTTCATATTATTCTTCCTGATAGGTATTCATTATGAACGGTGACGATCTTGATCGGAGTTGTCTACTGTGAGATATAAGACTCCAAACACTGTTTCTCAGATTTGTAGATTTTCTTGCATAGTTTTGATCAAACTGTTGGATCCTCGCAATCCCACCATTGGATTGAGCTGAAATAAGGTTGGTAAATGACTCATAAAAATTTTTAACGGTTAAGATGTTATGTTGGTGAGTATTTTTCAAGAAATGGATTATCTAAGT
Organism: Paratinospora sagittata; assembly: GCA_035771175.1. Classification (NCBI taxonomy): domain Eukaryota; kingdom Viridiplantae; phylum Streptophyta; class Magnoliopsida; order Ranunculales; family Menispermaceae; genus Paratinospora; species Paratinospora sagittata. The sequence goes on along the minus strand of CM069596.1, from coordinate 25,712,715 downwards.
GTAAGTAATTGCAGAAGAAAAATCTATTTTTTGGCAGTTTTTCATGTGGGCCCAATTTTTTTTTATAAAAGCAACCACACTCTAATTTTCGTCACACTTGCTCTTTTTTCATTTTGAAGAGAGGGAAAGGAGCTTGGAGAATGGGAGAGGGGAAAGGAGAGAGAAAGGCTAGGGTTTGGTGCATTTTTGCCCAAAATCCCTCCTAGGTGTATCATTCTCTCTCATTTTCTTCATTCTATCTCTTTCATGTGTGTTTGCAAGTTTTATTTTGACCTAGGGTTTGTATGAATCCCGGATTTTGTGAGTTCTTGACCTAATGTTTACATGTTTTAGCTATTTTATGCTTGTTTATGGTGTAAATGGCCATCCCTAACCTATATCAACAAATAATGGATGTTTTCCACTCATGAATCCCGGAATTTAAGGGAGTGGTGGAAAATCAATGTTGGACTTAGGTCTTGAATTTAAAATATGTTAATCTAGAGGATGTTGGGAGTCCATAAATGGTGAAACCCCCAATTTCTAACAAGAAATTGGAGTGGTTATATGGATTTGACCTAAACTAAGATTTTGGACTTGGGTTTTCCTATTCAATTTGCATGTGATTTATGTGGATTAGATGGCAAATGTGGAGGTATGGAACTCCAATTTACTGATCTTGATTAGTGGATAGTCCTAGTGTAGTGTAATTTGGTCTAGGCCATGTAATTTGAGAATTTGCTCAAATTGGGGCTTTTGACCTAAACCAAGTCAATTGCTAAAATTGACTTGAGAATTGTCTAATTGGACCCAAATTGAATGAAATTATGGGTTTAGAATGGTTGGACATGTGTTAGAATTAAATGACCTAGTTCAATTCGGCTTTGTGCCTATTGAAGAGATTTTTTCCCAAATTGAGGCATATGCTATGTATTGGCTTGAATTGGGATTTTGACCTAATTGATGTCAATTGACCAAATTGACTTGCAATTAGTCTCATTAACCCTATTTATGATTGAATGTTATGTATTATAGTGGTTGGATCAACCTATTACATTCAATTTGGGTTAAATGTGGGTTAATGTAGTATTAAATAGTTAAATGGAGCAATATGGAATTGGCTCATGTGTTAGACTATTTTAGAATCTTAATTGGCTTTTGATTTGGGTTTATACATAGTTATGTTGCATACTTTAAGGCTGATTTTTAGTATTGAATGAACCATGTTATTTCAGGATTTTGTGGTTGATCTATATAACCCAAACAGTCAATTGGAGGTTGTGGTGCTTGGGGTGATTGTGGCATTCAAGTACTTCTTGTGGAATTGGAATTTCGATTGGCTAAGCCTAGCCAATCAAGTTGTGAGTGTCTCTTTACATTTGGATTTTTATATGTGGCCTTGTATTACATAAATTGATTTGAATTGATATCTATAAGTGTTATGCATGTGTTTAATATTCCATGAAATGAATTTGAGCATATTCTATAGGGCTAGCAATTTGGTTGGGTCTCCTAGTTGAGATTTCCCTTGGGGAGTCTCGTAAGTCTACTGGTGATCCCCAATTGTGGACCTGGCAAAGGGTTTTATGACTTGAGTATAGGTAGGATAACTTAGGCTGGTCCTACGTGCTGCACGACCCTAGAAATCCTACTAGAATACGAGTATTGTTTAGTCTGATCGGGCGCTGTGTATTGGCATTAGGCCTTTGATCGCCTTTGCTCACCTTTGCTCAGGAGGTGTTAGGATTGTATTGACATGTTTAGAAATGATATGCATTGTCTTTGTTATGACATGATGCATTATATTGGCACGTATGTAATCTTTTTTTATCACCATGATACTTCAAATGCTTTTTATGATCTTGCCATGTTTTTATAAATGCATTATATTCACTGAGCTTATTGTAGCTCACACTTCACCCTTTTCTTTCAGGTTTGGATAGGAAATGGAAAGGGAAGGCTTCACTGCGGAGCACTCCCTTGGTTTTTGTTGATGTAGGTATTGTACATTTTTGTATTTGAATATTATGTACATGATAACACCTAGTATATGTATAATTAACACATAGATGGGATGTGCTGGGTTTTGTATACTTTGTGGACTTATGGAATTTTATATTTGGTAATTTTGGAGATGTAATATATATTTTTACTTTATTGTTATTAGTTTTGTTTAGATGGATGCTATATTAAGATTGTGCTTCATTTTGGGTTTCATGTATATTAGGCTAACGGGACGCCGGGTGTACCGATGGAGGGTATACCTGGGGGTTCTGTGCCGGTAATGACGTCACGTATAGTGGGTCGTGACATGAATTGTTTTATATTTGTGCATGATTTACTTATTTCATTTATGCTATTTGTTTTAGTATATGCATCATGCTATTTGAAATGCTTTAAAATGCCATGTTTTATGTATTAGTGCATAAATGATGTCATTTGTAAGAATATTCACCGAGTTTGTTGAAGCTTACCTCAATTTCTCCATTTTCTAGGCTCAAATAAGAAAGGAAAAGGGAAGGCTCGCAAGGCGTAGTTGAGTCCTATTATTCAGATGTATGTGTAGAGATTTTGGAGTTAATAAACTTTTGTACTTTTGTATTGTATATAAGTATCATGTTATATGCATATATCACATAGACGTATAAATTGAGTATAACAAGTATAAGGATATGATGATGAATATATGAAAATGATTTTGATATCAATTGATAGTAAGGTTTTTGATAAAAAAAAAATTATGGATAATTGTATGAATCGAAATGGTATGTACAGGTTGAGTAATTTTACAGATTGATGTACTGAGGATTTAGGTGAGGCTGAGTAGGATTTCAAGTGTGTCTTGGTATGACATACTAGGATTCAGCGTTGGTCAACGTCACCAAGACAGGGTCGTGACAATGTTGGTATCAGAGCCTTAGGTTTAAAAGCCTTAAAAAGATAAAAAGCTTTATGATATCATATTTGATTTTATGGGTATAGTATGGGTAGTTTTATTATAATTAATGTCATTTATTATATGCTACCCTGACTGATGATGTCTTTGCTCCCGTGAATTTCAGATTTAAAGAAGGGCAGTCAGGGTGAGCAATGGAATCAACTGATCAGGAAAGGATCAGACGACTGAAAGAAATAGTGGAAACCCAATAACAACAAAATGCTCAACTCCTTGAGTTAATTACTAAGTTGTAAGAGGATAGACTGCTGAGGCACCAGTAGTACCAGGGGTTCGCACTAGTAGTGTCGGTGCAGTTGTGAGATCACATGCCAGAGAGGCAGGGGTACCAGTACCCGAATCCAGAGAGGATGTGGAGGAAAAGGATAGATATGAGCAGGTGATGGAAGCCTTCAAAAGGCGAGAACCTTCTGCTTTCACTGGCAGCTTGTTATTAGAAGTGGCAGAGAACTAGCTCTTACGAATGGAGACGATCTTTGATGATGTGTAGGTACTGGAAAAAGATAAGGTTCGGTTGCCTAAATTCAAGTTGAATGGTGAGGCAGATCGATGGTGGAAAAACACAAAGAGGACTCATGGAGAAATTGCAACTTGGGATAAGCTTAAAGAACTATTTTATGAGGGCTTTTATCCTCAAGTCGAGATTGAAAAGAGGTATGATGAGTTCATACATCTGAAGCAAGGCAATATGTCAGTCCGTAAGTACGAGCATGAGTTCAATATGTCAGGGTTTGGCAGTGGCAAGCCTACAGACATATGCGCAGGCTATAAAACAAGCCTTGGATTTTGAGTCAACCAAGGCTACAACAAAATTGGCAACACCAGTAGCACCACCTGTATCATTATTTCCATTAGAGGCACCTGTACCATTTTTGGGGAAGAAAAAGACTAGGTGGAAAAAAAAAAACTAGGTAGACAATAAGATGTTATTTCAATTACCTTTATAGTCAAATATTTTGATGATTACAAATCACATTCTGCATCAAATTAACATTTGATGTGAGTTCATAAGCTTAAATGTAAAGAATCATATTCAATCAAGCTGAACCTCAAGTCAAGTCAAGTAAGGAATCTTCAATCAAGTAATTGGACAATCTTCAAGGCAGTGAACGCCAAAATTTTTTTATTTTTTATGTAGCCTTAGATTGCCTTTAGGCTTGTAGAACTTCACTTTAGGTCTCTTCAAGAAATTCCAATCCAATTTTTGAATCTTCTCAAAATGTTTTTTCAAAAAGTTCTGAATCTTTTTAAAATTCTCATCAAAATGAGTTTGATAAGTAAAATTGATTATTTCCAAATGATACTCAAGTGTGTTGAATGTTTTTGAAGTGTTTGATTTGATTCAAAATGGTCCTGAATCGACTTGATTTGACGGAGTTCACAAAAGAAAAATGTTTGAAAAGTTCTCAGATCGAGCAAGACACTCGAGTAAGTGGCCAATTCACTTAACTATCAGGCCAATGTTACAAAACACTCCTACATCAGTAAGATGCTCATGAAGTTGTTGGAAATTTCTAGGTAGGTTTGTAGGATGCTCACGTCACAGTAGCGCGCTCCTGAATATGTCTGAGATCATCCTAGCTTTCGATTTCGACGTAATGCAAGACACTTACCAAAATGTAGGACGCTCACATGCAGATTAAACCTTCTGGGTTTCAACGCAGTAGCGCCCTCCCTAAGCTGCAGGACTCTCACTTGGTTGTGTCAGAAGAAACTGTCTTCTGAAGCGAGCAATGATTGTTCCGAACCATTGCTATTTTTGTGTAAATATCTTTTGACAAATATTTTTCAATGGTTGTGTTCGTTTTGTTTCTGTGAAAGATTATATCCGTTGCATTTGAATTTCAAACGAAAGACTTAGGGTTTGTGGGAGATTGAAACCCTAATGGTTGCCTATTTAAGCAACATTTTTGGCTTTGCATGAAGATAGAGAACATACATAGAAAAATAGAAAGACAGAAAAGTTTTTGAAACGTTTGACACTCTTTTAAAATTAGTCTAGTTTTTACAGAAACAAATTTGCAAATTGATTTTTTCTAAAACTTCGAGTTTCAAAATCTTTCCTTGGATTAAAGTGGTCTTCATCTCCATATTTCAAAGAAATCCAAAAGGAAGTGAAAAATAACAACTTCACTTTTCAGTTGCGCTCAACATTAATCATTCTTGTTGAACAAATCTTTGTGAAATTCATATTGCGCTGTAAGTATTGTTGTTTGATTCTTCGTAAGAAAATCAATCTTATTGAGTTGTAATTTAAATTGTAAGTGACGGGAAGTCACTAATTGTAAGCTTGTAAAACTCAAGTGTAATGATTTTTCTCACACCCTTGAAGTTGAGAAGTGTAAAGGTTTTCTTACACCTGCGAAGTTGAGAAGGTGTAACAGTTTGATCCTCACCTGTGAAGAGGATTCAATAGTGGAGTTTGAAAAATTCTAATTGGGGAGATTAGGTAGTGAATGTAGGAGAGGCTGAACCACAATAAATAGTTGTGTTCTTTATTTTTCTTTTCCGCTGCATTTAAATTTCTACTATTTGATTTTTGAAGGTATAACCTGCAACTTGTCCGATTCACTCCTCCTCTTGGACACTTCTCTGGCCCAACAAGTGGTATCAGTGTGGGTTAACCATCAAAGATTTCTAAAAATTTCTTTGAGCAAATGGTAGGAAATAACAAAGAGAATCTCTTTGGTGAAGGCCATTCAATCAATCACCCACCACTCTTCAAGGAAGATAATTATTTTTGTTGGAAGACTAGAATAAGATTCTATTTGAGAGCCCAAGATGTGAAATGTGGGATGTTATAGCTACAAAGACCATAGGAGAGGTAGTTGTACCCAAAAAGATGGACGAGTGGAATGCAAAGGAGAAAAAAAGATATGTCCTCAAGTGAAAAAGGGTTAGTATGTGTGTGATAGCCAAAGAGATTTGGCAAAAATTAGAAGTGACCCATGAGGGAACTTTACAAGTAAAAAAGGCAAAACACCAAATACTTGTAGAAAAGTATGAGTCATTCAAAATGGATAACAGTGAGCCCTTAGGAGATGCTTTAGGAATATTCACAAGAATCATTGATCGTGTATATTTCTTATAGCAAGTGCACGACAATCAAGTTCTAATATACTGAGGTGAGTCGGATTATCTTCCACAAAGAGAGTGAATTCTACTATTAATATTGCCCAGAACTATAATGATTTTAATTTTATCTAGGTGATCAAATTGGGATGAATTAATTGCTGGAATGTAAGTAAACAAAATAAAGCAAAATCAAATGTAATTTGGATAGAAATCAATGGATTTGTAACTCTAGAGCTTTGATCTCACTATGTTGTTTCTTATGACTTCTAACATTGTGTGGTTGAATTAAATCCTAGATTTATAAATCATGAATCCTTACTCATAAAAATCCCTCTCCAGAATGGTACTTTAAACATCTACCCTTAAGCTATCGATTCCCTCTCCCGAGTGTAAATTAATAGATCAAGAATGTTTTAAGTTCTATGATTCACTTTAATGTATTTCAAAGAAATTCATAGGTCTCCCGACTCAATATTATTACCTTAGGTTACAATTTCTTAGATCCAATTCAATATCACCTCTTCCGAGTGTAAGATATTAAATCTAAGATCATTCAAAAAGTGATCAACAATTTGAAAGCATTAAGCATAGATAATTACAAATAAACCCATAAAATAGCTCAAAAACACATAAACAATAATCAAATCATAAGATTTAGCATAGTTCAATCAACACCCCAGATCAAAAGTTTAGCTCATATTCAAATCCATAAGTACAAGATAAAAATTCAAAGAAGATATCATAGAGACAAGTTGAATTGAAAGAAAAAGTAAAGAAACTCCTTCACATGTGAGAAATCTCCTTCTTCTTCCTCTCCAAAAAACCTGCAACTTCTCCTTATTCTCCAAGCTTCCTCTCTTGCCTCTCTCTCTAAACTCTTTCTAAAACCTAATTAAAATGCAATAGAATATGCTAGAATGTAATAGAATACCCTAATAAAATCCTAAAATGAAATTATATACATCAATGGGTAAAAAGACACAAAAGGGCATCAAAATGCGCTCAAAATCGAGCAAACCCAAAGTTCTGGGTTCACTGGCGCCGTAGTGCCCAGGTGTTGTTTTGCACTCTTTTGTGCTTCGTGGACTATTGTGGGCTTGGCCTTTTTTTCCAACTTTTTGGATCTGCTTTCTTCAATCTGCCTCCACTTTTTGCACATGTTTTTGACCTTATTTCAGCACCATTTGAGGATCATTTCCACCACTTTTAAACTTCTTATTTACCTACAAAACAAAGTATAAACTAAGTGTAAACACTATGCAATTAATCAAAGTATTAAACTAATATGAAATGCACTCAAAGTATGATTTCTATGATATTAACATATATTAAAAAGTGATTTATTCATGACAAAAACCTATAAAAACCTAAGATAAAACCTAAATGAACTTGAAACAACTAAGTATACTAATCTTGCAAAAACACCTAAAAACTAACCAAATGAACCTAAAAATCTAACAAATTAACATGTAAAATGACTACTAAAACTCAACTTATCAATCATCAACGAGCTAAAGACCCAAGGAAAGGTGTATGAACCCGATAAAATATCTAGGAAGTTGCTTAGAGGTCTTCCCAAGTCATGGGAACCTAAGGTGACTATGATTATAGTCCAAAAATCTGGACATCTATAACTTTGATGAATTATGTGGTTCACTCTTGTTCCACGAGCTTACATTGAAAGATGACATTGCTCCACCCAAAGGGAAAGAAAAAGGTAATAAGGACTTGGCCTTGAATGTCACAACCGAGACCACCTCATTATCAAAAAATGAAGGAACCTATGAGGAAGTAGCTATGCTCTCTGGGAGACTTAGTCACTTAATGAAGAAGAAGGCAAAGTTTTGCCCAAGCTTTAAATTCCATAAGGGAAAGAAATTTGGAGCCAAACTGAGTGAATTGATATGTTTCGAGTGTAATAAACCTGGACATGTCAAGAGCGGTTGTCCTAACAAGTACAAGAAGAGCTTTAACTTCAAGAAGAAAGACAAGAAAGTGCTCAAAGCTATATGGGACGATACAAGCTCAAGCTCAAATGATTTAGATTCCGACAACAACAAAGTTGGCATTTGTCTCATGGCAAATGCTGAGGTAAGATCTGAACCATTTGATGAATGTGATGATCTTTTTGATTCTCCTGATTATAATATTGTTAAAACTAATCTAGAAAGAAAAATAAAACAGAGTGCTTAGCTCAAAAAAAGCTTAATGGAGCCTCTTGAAGAAATTGAATCTCAACAAGAGAATTTAAATGACCTTTCTCTAAATAATGAACAACTGAAAAAGGAAAATGAAAGGTTAAAATATGAGAACACGACACTCAAAAAGAGTGTTGAAGACCTGACCAACATAGTCTTCAAGTTCACTAATGGGAAAAAAAATGTTTAACATGATGTTAGGAGCCCAAAGGTGTGCATTTAGTAAAGCCAACATAAGTTTTACTCAAGGGTCAAAAAAAAAAGATTACAACAATCTTTTGACCAAGAGGCCCACTTACCACAATTGCATTAGGCAAGGTCATACTACCCTTAGGTGCAAATTCAAAACAGTAAGAAAGGGTAAATTAGCATGGCATGAAAAAAGTGTTTTAAATGATCCTAACTTGGAAGGACCCAAAGCCACTTGGATACCAAAATCAAAAGTGTTCTATGTTGTGTAGGATAATACAATTGGAGACACTTGGTACCTTGATAATGGATGCTGAAGGCACATGACTGGAGATAAGTCAAAGTTTTTGTGCTTGGAGAAGAAGAAAGGAGGCAATGTAACTTGACAATAGCAAAGGCAAAATTGTCGGCATTGGCAACATTGGTAACGATTCCCTTTCTATTCATGATGTTCTTTATGTTAAGGGCCTTAAACATAACCTCTTGAGCATAAGTCAATTGTGTGACAAGGGTTATGTAGTCTCTTTTGAAGCAAATAGATATGCATGTTAGATATTAAAATGAATTCATTGCATCTAGACATAAGAATGTGTATAACACAAATCTTGATGATATTGGTGAACAAAATGTTTCTTGTTTGAGTGCTATGACTTGTGATGATGCTTGGCTTTGGCATAGGAGACTTGCTCATGTTAGTATAGATAACATATTTAGACTTGCCAAGAATGAGCTTGCAAAGGGCATTCCCAAGGGAGTGTACCTAAAAGACAAGGTGTGTGAACCATGTCAATTGGGCAAACATACTAAATCCTCATTTAAGAGCAAAATTATTTGTCTAAACCTAGAGCTCTTGAAATGATTCACATGGATCTTTTTGGACCCACACGACTCAAAGTCTAGCGAGGTAAATCATATACTTTTGTAATTGTTGACAATTTGACAAGATTTACTTGGGTATTCTTTTTGGCTCATAAGCATGAAGTGTGTGATGTATTTGTTAAATTATGTCGAATGGTAGAAAATGAAAAGCGATATAAGATAAATATCATAAGTGATAGAGGTGAGGAGTTTGTAAAGATTTTTGTAACAAACAAGGATACACCCATAATCTTTCGGCCCCTAGGACACCACATCAAAATGGGGTATTTGGCTTTATTTGAAGATAGAGAACATACATTAAAAAAAAAAACAGAAAGACAGAAAAGTTTTTGAAACGTGTTATACTCTTTGAAAGTTAGTTTAGTTTTTATGGAAACAGATTTTCAAATTGAATGTTTCTGAAACTTCGAGTTTCAAAATCTTTCCTTGGATTAAAGTGGTCTTCATCTTCATATTTCAATGAAATCCAAAAGGAAGTGAAAAAGTGCAACTTCACTTTTTTAGCTGCGCTCAACATTAATCCTTTTTGCTGAACACATCTTTGTGAAGTTCATATTGTCCTGTAAGTATTGTTGTTTGATTCTTGATAAGAGAATCAATCTTATTGAGTTGTAATTTAAATTGTAAGTGACGAGGAGTTACTGATTGTGAGCTTGTAAAGCTTAAGTGTCACGGTTTTTCAGTTTTCTCACACTTGTGAAGTTGAGAAGGTGTAACGGTTGGATCGTCACATGTGAAGAGGATTCAATAGTGGAGTTTGAAAATTCCTAATCAGGGAAATTAGGTAGTGGGCGTAGGCCGAACCACTATAAATAGTTGTGTTCTTTATTTTTCTTTTCCGCTGCATTTAAATTTATGATATTTGATTTTTGAAAGGTATAACCTGCGACTTTTCCAATTCACCCCCCCCCCCCCCCCCCCCCGCCCCCCTTTTGGACACTTATCTGGGCCAATACAAGAAGCCCAAGATGAGTGAGGCACCTAGTGGGGCTGACATTCCAGTTGCACCAGTTCCACCACAGACAACTGGTAGAGGAACACAAGCTTCAGGGAAAGTACTGAGTCAGAGTTCATCAGTGAAACAACCATGGCCACCACTACGGTGATCGGCTAGTGGGCAAAGTTGGTTTTCGGTGATAGGGACAAAGTCGCAAATAACATCATCGACTCTTAGGCCTCCGATTACTTGTTTTTGGGGGGCACAAGATGAGTTAGTGTCCATTTCAGTCGATGTTGAGACTAGGGATGGCAATTGGTGTCCGAACCAATTTGTTCGATATTGTCCGACCTAGTTGAAAATGGGTATGATAATTAAATTCTTCTAACTAGGTCGAGTATTAAAAAAAAATTGTGTTCGTTTTTAAAAGCGGGCCAAGTCTAGACGGAGATAAAAAAAAAAAAGGGTAGCTGGTTTTGGGGGGTAAAAACATAATTTTAAATGGTTCACATAACGTTTTAGATTTTTATTTTTTAACCACAAGAAGAACTGCACAAAAAAGGACAGAGGTCCCACCATTGCCAACCACAATCTCCACCTTTTTTTTCTTTTCTTGTTATTCTTCTTTCTCTTGGTTCTGCCAATGACAACAACAATTCCACTCTTCTTCTTGTTTTGTTGCCGACAGAACAACTTTCTTCTTCTTTGGTGTTGGTTGAGCATAAATCACAGAGCACTTATAATATATGTAAATATATATTATAGCTTGAAAAGTTGAACATTCTTTAATATATTATATTATATATATAAAGAATCCTCTGCATTTCAAGAATGCTCTGAATTTCAAACTTTTAGGTTTATATATAGCAAAGGACTTTTTTCTTTATTACGTTTCAAATTTTTAGGTTTATATATAACGGAACACTTTTTCTTTTGTTTATTGTACTGTATATGTAAAGAAAGCTTAACATTTCAAGAATGATCTACAATTCAAACTTTTAGGTTTATAGGCTTTTATATATATATATATATATATATATATATAATATAATGCCCTATGCACTGCAATTTGCTAATTCATGCCTTCCAAACTATATACGTGCTCTGCAATCTGCAAGATTCATGCCTTTCAAACTTTCAGATTCATATATATATATATATATATATATATCTGTGTGTTCTGCCAGCAGCACCATCTCTATTCAACTTTGTTTAACACTTGTATTTTTAGCTATTTAATTAATGTTAACTCTTTTTTTTCTTGAATGCATTTTATGTTTTGTAATTGAGTTTGAATATGTCTGAAACTTTGGAGGAGGATACAAGTCATGTTAAAATTTCAAGTAAACGATCTAGAAAAAATCAATCTTGTGTGTGGCAAGATTTTGATGTTATTCTACCTACAAGTATTCCAGAATTTGATGATGGTCGCAAGAGGGGTAAGCGCAAACACTGCAAAACTATTTTATTACCATATCGTAGTAATGGTACTAATGGTAAGAGGCGTCAGTTATTTACTTGTATTGGGCGTGGTAACCGAGATATGTCAAATGTTAACATCTTCATCACTTACTGGGACCAATTCGACACTTAGGCCTATTAAGTTAAATCAAGAACAACATCGAGAAAATATGGCAATGAAGTATCCATATCAATTTGTTGAGCATGAAGGCAATAGAAATGTTCACTTTTATCTAAATCCTGATGTGAAGCACATAGCAAGGAACACGACAAAAGCTGATGTACTTAAGTTTTATGGAAAGGATAAAAAAAAAAAAAAAAGCTTTCTAATATTTTACAATCAATTCCTCCTGAAAGGGTATGTTTTACTACTGGTTTGTGGACATCTATAACAATTGATGGTTATATTATACTTACTGCTCATTTTATTGATGAGGAATGGAAATTGCATAAAAGGATCTTAAATTTTAATCTTACGCCAACTCCACACACCTGTATTGCTATTGCAGAGAAAATTTCAAATTTGATAACAAATTGAAACTTGGACAAAAGAGTCTTTTCTTTTACATTGGATAACTCTAGTTCAAATGATTTGTTTGTAGAGGTTCCTAAAAATCAATTGAATGTGAAAGATGAATTACTTGTTAGAGAAGAATTCTTTCACGTGCAATGTTGTGCCCATATTTTGAATCTCATTGTACAAGATGGACTAAAAGTAATTAACATGGGGATTTTCAAGATTCGAGAAAGTGTTAAGTTTGTGACGAGCTCAGAACCTCGAAAGAAAAAACTTATTGAATGTGCACAACAATTGGCGATTAATTGCAAAAGAGGATTGCGTCAAGATATTCCTACAAGGTGAAACTCGACATTTCTCATGATAGAGTCTACTTTGCATTATCGTGGTGCCTTTGGTCATCTTGCTTTGTATGATTCCAACTATAAATTTTGTCCAAATTCAGAAGAATGGGAGCAAATGGAAAAAAATGAGTAAGTTTTTGAATGTATTTTATGATCTTACAAATATTTTTTCGGGAACAAAGTATCCAACCTCACATTTGTTTTTTCATGGAATGTGGAGAATTCAATGTTGCTTGAATGAGGAAGTGAATAGCCCAAAACATTTTACAAGATCAATGGCATTGACGATGCAAGCAAAGTGTGACAAGTATTGGAAAGATTGCAATGTTATATTGGCTATTGGAGTTATTTTGGATCCACGTTGCAAAATGAAAGTGGTTGCATTTGCTTTTTCAAAGATTACCATGTTACAAAATGAAGTGAATTACCACTGTTGCTTCATAATTACTGGTGGTCGTTCACTTGATCAATATCGTAATTCTCTAACACGAGAAACTGTTGAAGCTTTGGTATGTAAGTGTGATTGGTTGCGCGCATCAATGGGTAAGTAGTATTTATTCATTATTTAATTAAATTTCTATTTAATTATTTTAATCAACTTATATTTTATGAATTATGTAAATGATGCACCACTGGTAGAAGACATTATTGAAGGTATTTTGAATATAAATTCTCATGCTTCAACTTCAAATGAAGCTTCCAATGATATTGAGATTGATAAGAAACAAATATTATTTCTTCTTGCATTTTTTTTAAATTTTAGTAAAATAAGTTTAAAAATTATTTTCGATCTTGCTTTTTTAGAACTATGCGTTTTAATCAATTATCATTGTCATATAAACCCTTAACATGTATGCTTTATCTATTTATGAATTTTTTTTTTATTGTTTTGTAGGTTTTGGAAGAATGTGGAGTGATGAAGTTGCATGGTCCATGAATCATTTCTTGAAGGATACTGCAAAGTGTTGTAGAAGCAAGAACTTAGTACACGATGGACAATGTGAATTTTGTTCATGACAACATTGCCTAATGTTGTTGCCTTTTGTATAGATGATATGTCTGTGGTAGAAGAAATTAATGAAGGTATTTTGAATATAAACTTTGATGCTTCAACTATAAATCAAGTTTCTAATGATATTGAGATTAGTTGAAAACAAGAGTTATTTCATCTAGCATGAAATTTTTTTTTTAATTTTCTTCAAATAAGTTTGAACATTATCTTCAATCTTATTGTTTTAGAATTATGTGTTTTAGTGAACTATCATTTTTATATAAGCCTTAATATGTATGTGTTAATCTGTTTATAAAATTGATTTTTTTTTTTTTACTATTTTGCAGATTTTGAAAGAATGTGGAGTATCATGGTTGTATGTTACATGGATCATTTTTTTGGATGATAATGTGAAGTGTTGTAGAAATAGTAACTTAGTGCATGTGAACAATGTGAATTTTTTTCATTGATATATTGTCTAATTGTATTGCTCATTTTGTTTAATGAGTAAATTTTAGGTTGATTGTTGAACAATTTATATAATTATCTATCCTTAAACTTTGAAACTTTAAGCTTGGATAATTTTTGAGTTAGATATATTAATATATAATTGTACTATATATCTATATATAACAAAAGAATACATGTATGATATGATAAAAAACAAACAAAAATAGGCTACCCATTTTTTTAAACTCTACGGCTATGGACAAAGGGCTTGATGTTGGGTCGGGTACGGACATACTTTGTGTTTGTTAGTATAAGGAGTTGTTCGTACCTATTTTTGTCCATTAACCTCATTCTTGCCACCCCTAATCGAGACTCCAGCAGTTCCAGCTAGCACTACTCCATCAGGTACCCAAGAACAGACCAAGGTAGTGATTGAGCCAGACCCTGATGCTAGTAAGACTTTGATTGAAGGTATGATCAACATTTGTGATACAATTATGTATGTCTTGATTGATGCTGGATCTACTTGTCATTCATTTATATCTTGTAGCATGGTAGATAGATTAAAATTAACTCATGTTAGAACTAGTATACAATTGATCTTGAGTATAATAGCAGGAGAAAGAATCTACCCTAACATGGTCTGTGAAAATTATGTGGCAAAATATGAAGGGCATGAGATGATTGTGAGCCTTAGGGGGCTAGAATTCCTAGGATTTGATGCTATATTGGGTATGGATTGGTTGGCCGCCTATCATGCCCATGTGGGCTACTTTTCTAAACGAGTTATATTTCAGACACTTGGGCAACAATCCTTTGTGTAGAAAGGTATGACACCTACCATACCACCTACCCGGGGTAGATTGGCTACTGATGGAGAAGTTGCAATCATGGCTAGTGTTAAGCCTTTGGAGGAGAAGGATCAAGGCATTCAATTATTCGAGATTCCCGTGATGTGTGAATACTTAGATGTATTTCCTGAAGACCTACCTGAGTTACCACCTAAGTGGGAGATTGATTTCATTATTGAATTGATGCCTGGTACCAAGCCTATCTGCATTCCACATTAGAGAATGACACTAAAAAAGTTGCAGGAACTCAAGGTGTAGTTAGAAGAGTTGATGAGTAAAGGGTTCATTACCCCCAGTATGTCACTTTGGGGAGCACCAGTGTTGTTTGTAAAAAAAAAAAAAAAAGTCTAAGGCTGTGCATAGATTACCGTCAGTTGAACAAGGTGACAGTGAAGAATAAGTACCCCTACCTCGAATTGATGACTTATTCGATCAACTGAATAGGACCAGGTTTTTCTCTATGATCGATCTGCGATCAGGCTACCATCAGTTGAGGATTCGAGAAGAAGATGTGCCAAAGGCAGCCTTCAGGACAAGATATGGTCACTATGAGTTTCTAGTAATACCCTTTGGGTTGACAAATGCACCTGCCATGTTCATAGACTTGATGTAGAGGGTGTTTAAACCATACCTCGACCAGTTGATCATTGTTTTTATTGATGACATCCTTGTTTATTCCAAGACTCGATAGGAGAATGAACAACACCTCAGAATTACTTTGCAGACACTGAAAGAGCACAAGTTGTTTACCAACCCAACCCAAACAACCAGAATTGGAAAAATTACAACCCAACCCAACCTTGTTAGTTCCCCCAACCTAAACTAACCTAGTTTGAGTTGGGTTGGGTTAGTCAATCGAGTTAGGCTTGGGCCTAGACTTTGGTTAATTTCAAGCAACATTGAACCTTAAGTAGGGACCAAGTTTTGAGTCTAATCTAGTACAACTTTTAAATATATGTATTGTAGTCTTAAATGATAGCTTCTTGACACTAGTATTCTCAATCTATTCGAAATAAACACTCAACATTATCAACTATCTTATATATATAGTACAAAAGAGCATACATAATCACATTTCCCCAATCAACTTGGGAAAACAAGTTAATATAAGGGAAAATAGAATAAGCGTCACACCTCGCCCCTTTTTCCTAGAACGAGGTGCAACAGATTAGGGGGGTCGAGTGCTCACTCCACTCGATCAGAGTCACACATACAGAAGCATAGTGACCCACATTAACAATAATGCAAATACAAACTTTGAAGGAAAATACGGTTATATTGAACATATAAAGTTGGTTAATTATTACATTCCATAGAGTAGAAAGATAACCGAAAGGTAATAAGGGCAAACCCTACGAAAGTAACAAAATAACAAAAAGAGTAGTCAAAAAGAGGCATCTAGAAGCCTGGAACCATCGCCACCATCATCAGACCGATCTAACAGGACCTGGGGAGAGTACATACACAAAAGTCCCAACATAGATCGGGTTTGGCCAAAACCCCCGGAATTAGTCCATTCAAACCCATCTTAATTCTCTAGAAAGATTAGCAACAAGGTGAGCTCAACAACTCAATGAGATCAAACAAGGTAAACAAATCTTACATGCATAATAAGGAATACAAAACAACAGTCATCAAATAGTTGTGCCACAACAATACAATCAAACAAGGATATGAATGAACCCTGGTCACACGACATCACAGGCCAGGTACCATCCAAGCTGTGACCCGAGGCACCAATAATATATCCAACAACTGAGGGGTCTCATGAGTTCCAACACTAATCTGGGGCCAGCATAACGGCATAACACCCAACAATATAACCAGTGACAGTGTCACTTTTCCGGGCCAGTATTATACCCAATAATACATCATTTTTAATAGACAGCCTCATGCATGAAGTAAAGCATGGTAACAAATATGATGCATGATACTATGTAATTCAATATTAGACAAGTAAGAAATGCAAACCTAGCCTTCATTCCCCACCTTACACACTTGTAGTGACATAGCGTTTTCTTTTAACTTCTTGAAGTGTGCAGGGACAGAAGATATCACAAAAAGTCGAAGGAGGGCGAGAAGAGAGAGGGGGTTCGACAGATTGAACTGAGGGGAGCCACCCCTATTTATAGGGTGGCCCCTTGGGGCCGGCCCCATGGGGACGGCCCTCTCCTTGGGACCGTCCCACTATGGGGGTTTATAACTTTTTTTGGGGGGAGCACTTATCACTTATTGAAATTACACGTGGAGGATTTTTAAGCGGTTGAATTGGTTTCTACGGTAGAAAAAGTGGGGGGTGTTACAGTCTAACCTCCTTAAAAGAATTTCATCCTCGAAATTTAAATAAGATAGGATGTTTTTGGAAAAAATGTTTTTGGCATGTAAGTAAAATACTTACTATTCATCATCTTCTTCAATACTCATGTTTGTATCCTGATTTGAATTTTTATTGCTATGTTCGGATGGTTCAGAACTGTAACTTGTTGAATCATCTGACATCTGCGTCAAAGACAAAACAAGAAACCCAAGAGCATAGAATAAGAACATAAAGTATTTTATTTATATGTAAGCATGCAAGTGCTATACAAACAAGTGAGGGTATTTTTGCTTAATCTCTTGCTCCAATTCCTACGTTGCTTCTTCTATTCCGTGATGGTTCCAAAGGATTTTTACAAACAGAATGCTCTTGTTTCTCAAGTCTTGTGTCTTTCTGTCCAAGATTTGCACAGGATATTCTTTATATTTATTTCCTTCCTCAATTTCAACTTCAAAGGAGGGTATGATGTGTGAAGGATCGTGAAGATATTTCTAAGCATGGATACATGAAACACGTTGTGTACCTTGGACATGGACTGTGGTAAAGACAGACAATATGCAGACTTGCCAACTTGATCAATAATTGGAAATGGTTCGATAAACCTAGGAGATAGTTTTCCTTTAACTCCAAATCTTTTCACAGCTTTAAATGGTTGGACCTTTAAAAGAACTGAATCGCCAACTTGAAATTCTAGAGGTTTTCGTCTCTTGTCTGCGTAACTTCTGTGTTTGCTTTGGGCAGTATGGAGTCGTTCTTTAATGAGCTTTATTTTCTCAGTGGTTTCTCGGATGAGATCAAGACCAAGCCGTAGTCGATCAGACATATTTACCCAACACAAAGGTGATCTACATGGTCGTCCATATAGTGCTTCATATGGAGCCATCTTAATGCTTGTCTGATAACTATTATTATATGCGAACTCTGCTAAATGCAGATACTTTGTCCATCCGTCATTAAAATCTAGAGCACAACAACGTAGCATGTCCTCCAAAATTTGTATAAGCCGCTCAGATTGTCCATCTGTCTAGGGATGAAAAGCAGTACTCATAAGAATTTTTGTACCTAACCTGGCGTGAAAGCTTTGTCAGAACTTGGATGTGAATCTAGGGTCTCGATCACAGACGATGGTGAGAGGGATCCCATGCAGTCTGATGATCTCTCGTTCATAGATTTCGGCTAACTTGGCTGGAGTATCGGTGAGTCTAACTGGTATAAAATGTGCAGTTTTGGTTAACCGATCAACAATTACCCAAACAGTGTGCTGACCCTTAACGTTTTTGGGTAATGCAGACACAAAATCCATGGAAATTTATCCCATTTCCATTCCCCTATAGGAAGTGGTTGTAAAATACCAGAGGGGAGCCTGCGATCGGCTTGTACTTGTTGACAAGTAAGGCACTTGGCCACAAATTCTGCTATGGCCTTTTTCATTCCATTAAACCAGAACTGCCTTTTCATATCCTTATACATTTTGTCTCCCCCTGGATGTATACATTTTTTCTCCCCTGTAATGTCGCCAAATTTTTAAGGCAAACACTACTGCTGCGAGTTCTAAATCATGAGTCGGATAATTGACCTCATGAATTTTCAACTGTTGAGAGGCATAGGCCACGACACGATCTTCTTGCATTAGCACAGCTCGAAGTCCTTCAAGCGATGCATCCGTGTACAATGTGAAGCCAATCTCATCCTTTGGAGTGGTCAGAACAGGTGCTGAAGTCAGCTTTTTCTTGAGTTCTTGAAAAGTTGATTCATAGGCTTCACTCCAAACAAAACATGTGTCCTTCCGGGTTAGTCGAGTGAGTGGTTCAGAAAGTTTGGAAAAATCCTTGATGAACCGTCTGTAATATCCGATTAATCCAAGGAAGCTCCTAATTTCTGTAACATTAGTCAGTTGTTCCCAACTAAGTACAACTTCTACCTTGGTTGGATCTACTTCGATGCCATCGTGGGGCACGACATGATCGAGGAATTTAACCTTAGTCATCTAGAATTCACACTTGCTGAACTTGGCGTACAACTCATGCTGTTGAACGATACTACATACAGTTCGCAAGTGTTTATCATGGAGTTCCTCTGTAAAAGAGTATATCAGTATGTCGTCGACAAATATAACAATAAAGCGATCTAGGTATGGTTTGAAAATGCGGTTCATTAAATCCACGAATGTCGCAGGTGCATTTGATAGGCCAAATTGCATTACAGTGAATTCGTAATGACCATATCTAGTTCAAAAAACTATTTTTGGAATGTCTTCTTCCTTAACCCGGAGTTGGTGATACCCCGAGCGTAGGTCAATTTTTAAAATAATTTTGCTCCCCTTAATTGATTGAACAAATCTTCTATTCGAGGTAACGGGTATCTATTTTTAATAGTAACTTTGTTCAACTTTCTATAGTCGATGCAGAGTCGAAATGAACCGTCATTTTTCTTGACAAAAAGAACTAAAGCACCCCATATCCCAGCTTCTCTAATTCCTTTAACTGCTTATCCAGTTCAACTAATTCTACATTAGGCATACGATAGGGTGGAATGTAGACAGGTTCCGTACCAAGAATCAACTTAATTTTGAAGTCGAATTTCTGAGGAAGAGGGAGTCCTGGAAGCTCGTCTAAGAATACCCTTGGATATTCACAAACAACTGCAATATCTTTTAAGATGGGAGGATGACTGGACACTATACTTTCTTCATCATCCTGACCAAGTATTGAAAGAGCTTGCATTTGAGATCTAATAAGGGACACGGTAGAATGATGAACGTGTCCACGGACATCTTGGACTTTCAGGTTATCACCATACGCAAGGTCAGTCGAACTTGCTTCTGACAATCTATTTGAGCATGTAAAGGTGTTAACCAATCCATACCCAAGATGATATCAAAATAAGAGAAATCCATTACTAGGAGGTTCGCTACCAGCTGATGATCCAAGATGTTAAGCATACAATTTGAACATATTTGGTTTATTTCTGTATGCGGTCCAATTAGTGTGGATACCCAAATTGTAACCGGAGTAGCCTTTGGTTGTAGTCCTAATTTCTAGACTACTTGTGTGGTAATAAAAAAATGTGTAGAACTCGAATCGAATAAGACATGTACCAACACGTTAAGAAAAAAAATGGTGTCTTTCACCACGTTATTTTCCGGCATCAGTCATTCAACAACGATGTTGGCTTGTCTTTGCTGCCTAGGGCCTTGTTGCAGTCTGGGTGGTGGTGGAGCCATCGGGGCTGCTTGCTGAACTGGTGCAGCAGGAGTGTTGGGTTGGCCAGGGGCTAGGAGAGGACAATTTGGTCGAACGTGACCCACCTGACCACAGTTGTAGCACACATGATCTTGATCTTGTGGTTGTTGATTTAGAAGAGGTGGTGGAAATCACCGATTATTTCCATTTCTTTGGTCTGCTTGATTTTGGTGATTGCGAAGGTTCCCTTGGAAATTTCGTTGTGCTGGAGCAAGTGGAGGGAACTGGAGCCAGTTTTGGGGGTTTCCTATGTTAGGGCAAGCGTTTTGATTTGGCTAGTAAAGTCTTTTCCTACCAGATTGTTGTACTGGCGTAATGACTCGCTTTCCCTAGTTGCGCCTCTGTTCCTGCTCAAGCTTCTCCTGCTCATAATTTATAGCCATATTCACCAATTTTCTAAAGTTATCCAGCTCCAAGAAGGCAAGGGCCTGCCTAATGTCGAGTCTCAATCTGTTGAATTTTTTTTGGCTTTGTCCCTCTCAGTAGTGATGGTAGAGAGAAAAAAAAATAGAAAGTTTTGTGAACTTGGTTGCGTGTTCCCGGACTGTCATACTACCTTAGAAGAGTCTTGAGAATTCCTGCTTCGTCTTCCTCTTGACAACATTTGGAAAATACTCATTGATGAATTCAACTTCAAATTGTTGCCATGTCATGGTACTGGCATTTACTTGAGGGTATTTCTTAACTGTTTTCCACCAGGAGTTGGCGTTTCCAACTAACTGGTAAACAACAAGAAGAATCTTTCTTTCGTCAGACGCTCTCATTGCCTTGAGCGCCTTTCGTGTTTCTTCGAGCCACTTGTAAGCTTCGTCGGAGTTAGGCTTTCCTTCAAAAGTGATGGGTTGTAGTTGTTTGTACTTGGTAATTTGACTGGTCATCTGATCCATTTTCTGCTTAGCCTGGTCCAAGTGCGGCTGAGAGACTACAATTTGATGATCAGTGACACTCTGGACTGAACCCCTCATAAACACCTTCATGTATTCAGTAAAGCCTTGGAAGAATTGTTCCAAGTTAAATGGTATGGTTACTCCATTGGAAAAAGCTACAGCAGTTTGTTTGGCTGTTGGAGCATTAGCGTTTTCGTCTATCTCTTTTTCTGATGTAGGAGGAGTAGGTTCAGACCCAACATCCTCTTGCGGCTGTATAAACAAAGACGCTTGTCGAGAGGAGCTAGGGTCGTGTTGACTTCTTGTTTGTACCGATATTGTCTACAGATTTGCTTGATGTTAGCATTGAATGTGCGGCATAAGTTCTGAAGAAGTCAGGAGGATTGATTCATGATGCAGTGCACATGTAAAGTTCTTGAGTGACATGTCATAGGTTTTAACCTCCTAGTGTTCTAGGCTAGGTAATAAGGAAAATGAGGAACCTTAGGGCACCGTGGCACTGTACTTTTTAGGTTGGTCTATAAACAAAACCAAGAGTGTGATTTGTAATGCTTTTAAAGACTAGTATAGTAGTATTTGCGTTTTTAAAATACGTTTAAAAATAATTTCTTGTGTATTTGTGAGAATAGCTACATTGTTGAATACCAGTACATGCCACAAATATTTTCTCGACCTTTTCCTCGTGTTATCACCTACATCTATATGTCGCAAATCTTTTGCACTTGTTTATACTATGCTAACTTATCACCAAAACCTGACGATTCCTATTATCATCCAAATTCGTACGTCCCATTTCGCATGAATTTGGTGATAAGGGACGTCGTCCAGTCAAGGGGATATGTGCGCGGTCTTTTGCAGATTCTTGTGGAAAACCGTCTACCATTATTATCCTTCAAGTTCTCACGTCCCATACCATGTGAACTTGACGATAATGATGGTAAGGCGGACTTCCGCCATGAACTGCTACACAGGAGGTCCGTAGGTTACCTTGTCTCACATTTTTGTCAGTATTTATGTGAGTTTGCTTTGTCCCATACAACGTCAACCCATTAATAATGAAGAAACTCACTGAACGAGTGGGGCTACCACAACTAGTCTAGCACATAACATCACATAATGTTTAGTATGAGGTGAGCATTCGACATGAAGTGTTTTTTTTTTCAAAGTTTTACAAACTATTTCAACTACTACAAGGATATTCCAATTACCTTCAAAATACTTCAACCTATTATGAAGCTACGTTAGACTACTAAGAATTTTAAAAGCATATTCACTGTGAGTAAACTATTGAGGAGGTGCGAGATCAAAATTAAAATTTTCAGAGGAGAATTGAGATACTGATTGTTCCATGCTGGAAGAGAATAAAAGAGTTTCCATAACTGGCTCAGCAAATGTTGGGTTAGGAAACGGAGAGGCCCCAATGTTGAGGTTAAGATTCACCGACGAATCTTGTGCCTGTTGGGACGACTGTCCAAATTCTCTCTCCTGAAGTCGGAGGAGCAATCTTTGGTAGTGCAGCGTAAAATTCTTCACGCTACTTAAGTAGTGAGTCAATAGCCTCTTAATGTTCTCTAAGGTTGTGATTTTGTACTTTAAACTGATCTCTCATATTTTTCGTTATACGCTCCTCGGTTGCTAGTATCATTTCTCGCATTTGATCCACAAGTTGTTGTTGGCTATTGGTTTCTTGTGTTGTGGATGGAGAAATGTATTCTTCCGTATGAGGGTTTGTCTCCTCTTCCTGAATATCAAAAAAATCGAAGTCAAAATCCTCAAGGTCTTCTGGAAAAGTGTCTTCCTCTATGTTAGGAAAATCTTCCCACTCAGTTGGCCTACTTCCTCGCCTTTTAACCGCACAACTTCCCTTGGGTCCACTTGAGTTCAACACACTTACGATGATGTCACCGTACAAAGGAGATGTTATCTCGGTTGGGCTAGGAAAAATTTTGAAACGACGAAACACGTTTAATAGTGCTTCATATTGAAGACAGGTTAGGTCCCGAGTGCAATATGCCATATGGCTCAAAATGATGTAAGGAAGATTCACATGAATTTCCTTTATCAAATAGTATGACAAAAAACACTGAGGGTGAGTGGTAATAGATCTTTTTCCAAGTTGGGGCAAAATATTGGCCATGATTACTTGAATGAGAGGATTATACTGCTCTTTAATTTTATCGATCTTAATCCTAGTGACCATATAATCAGTCTGAGAAGTAAGACACTTAAACATGTGTCAAGAGTTTGGGACAACACTTAATCTGCCTCTGGACGTGTAAATATCACAAAGTGGTCCCCTTTCAAGAATTTCTAAAACTTCAGACAATATTGCAGATGTAAGGGTGATGTCAACACCATTCACCTTTGTAGTAATGGTGAAAGTATTTTGGTTTGTGATGGTCACATTTTCATAAAATGAGATAACAGAAGACCAAAAAATGCACCTTTCATGATTAACGACCGGTGTCCAACCTAAGGCTGCAAGTTTGTCATGGAGCATAGGGTAGTATTCATTAGGTAGAATTACCAGTCTTCCCGTCTGAATTGGAATTTAAGGAAAAGATCTGAAGCGAGGAGGCTAAGAACTTTCGCCTTCAACATTCTTCTTAAACTTTTTCGGTCTTTGCGCCATCGAGTTGTTGATTAAAGATATAACTTAAAGAGAAATAGCTAAGAAGGAAGGCAAGAGATGTGAGGAGGGTGAGTAAAGAACTCCCTTCTCTCTCTCTATTTGTAGAGAATATGGGGGGTTGCTTAAAAGGAACAAAGGGGCTGGCCCGGCCGCACCTACCGACACCCGATCTGAATTTTTTTTTTAAAATATTGTATTATTTAAAAATACCAGTAGGCAGTGTCCAAGACCATGCTCTGATACCATAAAATTTGTCACACCCCGCCCTTTTTCCCAGAGCGAGGTGCAACAGATTAGGGGGGTCGAGGGCTCACTCCACTCGATTAGAGTCACACATACAGAAGAATAGTGGCCCACATTAACAATAATACAAATACAAACTTTTAAGGAAAATATGGTTATATTGAACATATAAAGTTGGTTAATTATACATTCCATAGAGTAGAAAGACAACCAAAAGGTAAAAAGGGCAAACCCCTACAAAAGTAACAAAATAACAAAAAGAGTAGTCGAAAAGAGGCATCTAGGAGCCTAGAACCATCGTCGCCATCATCAGACCGATTTAATCGGACTTGGGGAGAATACATACACAAAAGTCCCTACATAGATCGAGTTTGGCCAAAACCCCCAGAATAAGTCTATTCGAACCCATCTTAATTCCCTGGAAAGATTAGCAACGGAGTGAGCTCAACAGCTCAGTGAGATCAAGCAAGGTAAACAAATCTTACATGCATAATAAGGAATACAAAATAACAGTCATCAAACAGTTATGCCACAACAATACAATCAAGCAATGATATGAATGAGCCCTAGTCACACGGCATCACAGGCCAAGTACCATCCACTAGCAACCTGTGACCCAAGGCACCAGTAATATATCCAGCAACTGAGAGGTCTCATAAGTTCCAGCGCTAATTCGGGTCCAGCGTAACAGCATAGCACCCAAGAATATAACCATTGTGCCACGACCCACTATCTGTGACGTCATGACCTGCACGAAACCCCAGGTATATCCTCCCTCGATACACCCGACATCTCGTCAGCTTTCCAATAACAAACCATAATCCCCAAACATATATCAAGACATATGGCCACAATCAAATCATTAATGTAAAAACATACACAAATGACAACCATAATTTTTTTTTTCTAAGTCCACAATGTCAAATATAAAAAATAATATTTAACCATAATTACAACCTATCAAAGTGCTATGTATAAGTATTAGGTGTTACATAGTACAATTTATCAAAATAAATGCGGAAAAGTATTAACACCTACGTCACAAAACGTCGGGATATGCCTCGCAGCTAAGTCTTTCCCTTGCCCTTCCTATCTGAACCTGAAAAGATAAGAGTGAGGGGTGAGCTACAACAAGCTCAGTGAATGTTCTTTACAAGTGGCAACATATATATGCATTTAAGTAAAATAATTCAAGATCATTAAAGCAGTTTAAATATCATGGATATAATCAAGGTTACATACATGCTCAATACAATGCATCATATCGTATCAAGACAATGCATATCATTTATGATATGCTCATGCGATCCTAAACACCTCCTAGGTAAGAATCAATACAAGGGCCCGAGTGCGCAACACCCATCGCTCGATTGACCTCTTACCCGAATTCGATTAGAATTTCTAGGATTGTATGAACCATAGGGTTCGCCCACCAAGACAAATACTATGCCTAGGCGAATCCTAACATACACAACCCATAAAAATCCTCTGCCAGGCCCACAATTAGGGATTATCACTACACTCACGAGATTCTCAGAAGAAAATCCCAGCTAAGAGACTCAACCCAATTGCAACCCTATTAGACTATGCTCAAATACATTTCGTGGAACATTTAAGGCATGCATACTATATTAGGTAAGCATTTAAAATCATTCTATACTACAATGCCACATATAGAAAACAACAAGTAAGGAAACACTCATTCTTGATTGGCTAGACCTAGTCAATCCAATCCGATCTAATAAAGCACTAGGATGACCACAATCACCTCAAGCACTTCAAATCCACAATTGGCCTACTTGGGTTACTCAAATCAATTCAAATCCCTACATGAAACATGGTTTATACACATTACTGAAAATCAGTCCATAAGTGTGCTAAACAACTGTGTTTAAACTCAATTTCATAGCCAATTAAGTTCCTAAAATGATTATACCCATGAGTCAATTTCCATATTGCCCAATTCAATCATTTAATACCAATTTAAAATATACATAACCCAAATTGAATGCAATAGGCTAATCCCCCTTGATCCAAACACTATAATACATGACATTCAATTATATTAAGGGTCAATTTGACTAACTATCAAGTCAATTTCATCAATTGACTAAATCCAAGTCAAAATCTCTAATTTGGGCAAAATCCCCAAATTACATGAAAATCACCAAATCACATGAAAATTGCCAAATTACATGGCCTAGGCCAAAATTACTCCACAATAGGGTTTCCATTAATCAAAATCAGTAAATTAGAGTGTCATACCACCACATTTACCCATGCATTCCATACAAATCACATGCAATTTGAAATAGGAAACCCTAGGTCAAAATCTTAGTTTAAGTCAAATCCATGAAACCCCACCAATTTCTTGTTAGAAATTGAGGGTTTTACCATTTATAGACTCCCAGCACACTCTAGATTAATATATCTCAATTCCAAGACTTAAGTCCAACATTGGTTTTCCACCACCTTCCTTAAATTTCAGGATTTATGGGTGAAAAACACTCATTAGGTGTTGATTGAGGTTAGGGAAGGTCATTAGCATAAAAACACAAGCATAAAATGGCCTAAACAAGTAAACCCTAGGTCAAGGACCCTTAAAATCTGGGATTCATAGAAACCCTAGGTCGAAAATCAGTTTGCATGCATGAAGGAAAGTGATAGAAGGAAGAAAAATGAGAAAGAATGAAGGAGATTTGATTACCTTGGGTGATTTTTGGGCAAAAATACCAAAAACCCTAACTTCTCTCCATTTTCTCCTTTCCCCTTTTATTTGTCCTCTCCCAGCTCCTTAAATTCTTTTCTAAGTGAAAATGAGCAAGTGAGCTAAAAAAAAACGAGTTGGTTGCTTTTATAGTAAACGTTTGGGCCCATATGAAAAAAATATATACTTAAATAAAAGGAACAGTTTTCCTGCTGCAATTACTTGCACATAAATAATTAATTTCTTGCAAATGACTCACCAACATTCTTGCACTTAGATAATTGTTCAAAGGTTTTATGAGTCAGTTACCAACATTATGGTAAAATTTCAGCTCAATCCAACGGTGGAATTGCGCAAGAAAATTTGCAAATCCCAGAAATAGTGTTTGGAGTGTTATACCTCATAGTATACAACTCCGATCAAGATCTTCACCGTTCATAATAAAAATTTATCATAAGAGAATAAGCTGACAAAATTTCAGCCCAATCGGACCATGGATCTAGGAGATCAAGTAATTGATGCAATCGGTGACAGAAATTTCTTCCTCCATAGAGCGAGCTCCACTGATCCAAAATACTGTTTTTGACATGTTTCAACGTCGAACGGGTCTTCGATCATTCTGAGATTTTACGCATATATTAAACAACTTAAAAGTATGCAAAGACACTCGAACCAACATGCGTCGAGCATCAAATACGTATATGAGTACTCTACGGGTCAAAATGATGTCATCCTAAAATATTGGGCAATCAGTCTGCAAAAAGAGTCTTAGAATACCTTTAAGACCTAACTTAGTACTCTTACAATCAAGATAACTAAAGTATAGAAAGAAAACAGTTTTTGTCAAGAGGTAATAATAGTCAACAAAAAAGAATAACATGGAAAATGTTTTAACACCAACCTTATAATCCTCTTAGTAATAGTATGTTGAATATGACTGAATATATCTTCAATATTACTAAGTACGTATACGATATGGACATAGAGCGCGACCCAAACTTGTTGTCTAGTTTTGATAGTGACATGGACCTGAAATAAAACAATTTTAAATTAGACAAAAAGATAAAATAATGGTTTTTTAAGGCAAAATCACTAAAACAAACCGCCTTCGACACTGCATAGGGCCTATTTCGACAATTTCGTGCGATCTTTCTAAAAACTTAAAAACACAAATTAAATATTAAAATAACATTTTTTTTTTTTTTTTGACAAAACTGCCTTCGACACAATACGTGGTCTACTTTGACAATTTTGTGCGATCTCTCTAATAGCGTAAAAAACATAAATTAAGCACTAAAATAATATTTTTTAGGTAAAATCACCAACCCAAACCGCCTTCAACACTGTCATGGCCTGCTTATACAATTTCATGTGATCCCTCTAAAAACGTTAAAAACAAAAATTAAGCATTAAACTAATGTTTTTTGGGCAAAGCCACTGACCCAAACCGCCTTCGGCATTTGAAAATGCAAATGATGAATATTTGGTTTTTCAAGAAAATAAAAAATACAAACTAAGTTGTTCATAAAGTCAATGATATTCCCATTTCTCTAGAACTCCTCTAGAACTTTCAGGGCCAAGTCAACCGGTATGACAAAAATAAGCCCTTTAGCACCCTCCATCTTACTTGAGATCATCCCAACTAGTTGGCAATCTAAGTTAAATAGTGGTTCCCCGAGTTTTCCTAAAAGTTAAAGAGTTCGATTTCAGCTTAACACAACATACAATACCTCGTTAATTGGGCAATCAATCTGCAAAAACTGTCTTAGAATCCCTTTGAGGCCCAACTCGATACTTGTGCGACCAAGACAACTACAGTTAAAAAAAAAAAAAAAAATTTTGTCAAGAGGCAAAAAAGAATAAAATGGGAAATGTTCGAACACCAACCTTATGATCCCCTTCGTAACAGTATGTTAAAAATGATTGAGACAGCTAATAGCTACAACCCATTCTCCAAGTCGTAGTCAACTTGATGACCCAATTCCCGCGGCTGGTAATGTGGTCATAGAATATATCTTCAATATTTTTAGGCCGCATGTGATATGGACATGGAGCACAACGACCCAAAATTTTTGTACAGTTTTGAAGGTGACATGGATTTGAAATAAAACAATTTTAAATTAGACAAAAAGATAAAATGCTTAGTAGACTAAAACTTCACATAAAATCAGATTTAGGTCTTTTAAGTTATATTGCAATGCAAATTAATCATCTCACATAACTTAAATGGAATTGATATATGTTTCAAGATCTCTACATGTCAATAAGTTGTAATATTAAGGTTAGAATATTATTTAATCCTTCTTATATAATTCTCATTGTTATAATGAGATGAGTATTATTAAATAATATGCATTCATTTTTTTTATAAAGGTTGAGAAAGAGGGGAATTAAGGGAATTGACAAGGGCACATGCATTTTTTCTTAATCAAAATCTGATGATTTAACCTCATCTAATCCCTTTTTTAGTGGAAACAACAAGAGGTAAAGAAACAAAAAAAATTCTAATATTTTTACATCCATCTTTTTTTGGGACCAACGAATTCTTCAATTCCTATTAATTATGAAACAAAAGAATGGTTTATACTTCTCATTTATGAAATTATACATACATATATATATATATATATATTTATATATATATATATATATATATATATATATATGTCTATAAATTTATGAACCAGAACCACAACAATTCAATGCTTATACAACACCTCAACTAAAGACTTCACATGCAATTGAAATCAAATATATTTATGTCTATCCGCATTAAAATAACATTTTTTAGGCAAAATTGTTGACCCAAACCGCCTTTTGCACTACACAAGGCCTACTTCGACAATTTGATACGATCTCTCTAAAAATAAAAATAAAAACACAAATTAAACATTAAAATAATATTTTTTAGGCAAAATCACCTACCTAAATTTCCTTTGGCGCAACACATAGCCTTCTTCGACAATTTCATGCAATCTCTCAAAAAACGTAAAAAACACAAATTAAGCAATAAAAAATACAAACTAAGTTGTTCATAAATTCAATGACAAACCCATTTCTCTAGAATTTCTCTAAAATTTTCAGGGTCAAGTCAACCGATATGGCAAAACTCATCCCTTCAGCACTCTCCACCTTACTTGAAATGATTTAAAGATTTAAAAATCAACCTAATAGGCATGATCATCAAAGAAACAAATACTGATAATGAAAATAACATAGTATACAATACCTTATTAATTGGGCAATCGATCTTTAAAAATAGTATTGGAATCCTTTTGAGACCTAACTCGGTACTCTTACGATCAAGACAACTATAGTATAAAAAGAAAACAGTTTTTGTCAAGAGGTAAGAATAGTCAACGAAAAAAAACATAATGGAAAATGTTTCAACACCAACCTTACAATCCCTTTAGTAACAGTATGTTGAAGATGACTGGGGCAGCAAATAGCTATGACCCATTCTTCTAGTCCTAGCTGACTTGATGACCCAATCCTCACTGCAGGTAATGGGTTCATAGAATATATCTTCAATATTGTTATGTCCCATGCGAGATGGACATCGAGCACAACGACCCAAGATTTTTTTTTTTAGTTTATGAAACTAACATGGTCCTGAAATGAAACAATTTTAAATTAGAAAAAAAATAAAATGACTTAGCATTGCATACAAAGTCAGATTTAGGTCTCTTAGGTTAAATTGCAATGCAAATTTATAGAAGTAACATTTACACCGACCCAAACCGCTTCCATCACTACATAGAGCCTGCTTCAACAATTTCGTGCGAATTCTTTAAAAAATGTAAAAAATAAAAATTAAGCAATAAAAATGTAATGCCCCTTATCTTTAGTCAAACCCTTTCATTGAGTTGTACGTATAGTAAGACATATCTATACATATATTCGTACGTATGTATTGGTATATTATAATTTTTCGGGAATTTCTAAATGTATCCTAGTGTCGTAGGAGTATCAAAACCCTAAGTGTGGACTTTAGGGTGGAAAATGTAAAAACAATTTGTGTTAGAGCACTAGGAGCTCGCTCCTAGTGTGAAGGAGCGTGCTCCCTTGAGACAAAATTTGGTTTTAGGTTTTGGACAAGGGAGGAGCGCGCTCTTTGCAGGTAGCAGAAATAAGAAATGTTTTTGGGCAAGGAGGAGCGCGCTCCTCACAGTCATATTTTTTTTTAAAAGTTGGTGTGGAAGTTTAGCCGCTTATAAATTAATTTTTTACTTCATTTTTCGTTCATTTTAAGCCGAAAGAGAGAGGGAACGAGTTGGACAAAGCAGAAGAAAAGTGGGTTGAAACTAGGGCTTTGATTTTGGAGGTAAGGTAAGTGATTCTCAACTTAAAATTCATGAATTCTTGTGTTCTTCATTGAGTTGTATCATATATGTGAGAATCAAAAGAATTGGATGATGTTTGGGAAATTGGTGATGATGTGAAGCTATCTAATTTGTGGGCTTTGATGGAGATGTATCTATGTGTTTGATGGTGCGAATTGAGCTTAAAATACGTAAAATCACAAATAAAGACCATTTTATTATGATGCATCTGTCAAACCATTCTTGGTTGAAGCAACTGAGGGTTTAGATGTTTCTAATTTGTGTTAAGTGTGTCCGTTTATGTAAAATGTATCCAATTTTGTTGTAAAAAGATTCTAAGAATAATAACTTGGGTTTTTAGAATGGGAAATGGGGGTATGCTGGACATTTGGTTCTAGCAGTGGGTATGTGTATAAAATAACAACCAGTTGGTTGGTTGCTTGAACATTAGGTGTTTGAGTGTGAAATTTGTGTGTTAAAAGAATAAAGGGTGTATGATTTCTATGTGGATAGATTGACACAAGCACATATTCTGAATTGGTTTGGGTGGTGATAGTATGAATCTCAGAGTACTTCGGCTGTGAGTATTTCTTACCATGGTACTTATTTATGGCATTATATAGTTATGAATGTATTTATGAAATGCTAAGCATGCTAATTATTTTATGGATTGTTGATTTTAAATCATGAAATGATTTTAGAAATTAGAGCATGTCTTTGGACTTACTTAAATAGGTCATGGACATGAGTAGCCTTCATATTGGTATAGTCCTCTGGAAACAGATTCGCATGAGTTACCAGTGAGTACTCATGGTCGGTGCATTGCCATTTAGGAGGTCTAAACACAAGAATGGCTAAGATTCATAAATGAGTAATTGGAGCATGGTGCACTCCTCATAGATGCATAATGAGAAGCGAACTCACATAATTTCTTAGAAGGAGAGAGAAATGAATTATATGTGTTTTTCACTGTTGTCTTGTAAATGAATGCATGATCATGAGATAGATTTGGCGTGTATGTTATTTGTTCAAATCATTGCTCAAGTTCTGTTTAATTTGATAAATGCCATGTTTTATATTGATGCATATGTGATGCCATAAATAGGAATATTCACTGGGCTTGCTGTTGTTCATTCCAAATTCTCAATCCTCTCAGGTACAGATATAAAAGGGAAGGGAAAGGCTCGAGAGGACTAGCCTACGCTTTTAATTTGATGTATGTTCTTGAGAATTTGGAACAAAGACTTGTATTTTGTAATATGTACATAAAACAGAACCTACTATATAATATTATCACCTAGATGTTTGTCTTGTGGTATATGGAGAAAAATAGATATGTAATGAGAAATTAGCTAGTGTTGTGGATATGTGGTGTGATAAATTTTAATTTTGATGAATTATGAATGGAATTGTGTATATATAAATGATTGTACAAGTATATGTATGAGGACAGGTTAGGCTGACAGGATGTCAGGTATGTCGGTGTGTGGTACATCTGATATTATGTATCAGTCGTGATGTCACCTTAAGAAGGGGTCGCGACAATGTTAGTATTAGAGCTTTAGGTTTTAAAGCCTTAAAAAGACAAAGTTTTATAATATTATGTTTGATTTAATAGGTATAGCATGGGTAGTTAGCTTATTTATAAATTACATGATTCCCTAACTAATGACCTCTTGTTCCTATGATTTTCAGATTTGAAGAGTGAGGTCAGAGTGAATCATGGAACCAACCAAGCAAGAAAAGATTAGATGGTTAGAGGATATAATGGCCACCCAACAGCAGCTGATGGAATTAATAGCAAAGCTGCAGGGAGATAGATCACAGCAAGAGGCTCTAGTAGAGGTTCACATGAGTAGTATTGGTGCGGCCGTAGGATCACAGACCGGAGAGGCTGGGGCACCAACACATAGGGGTGTAACCAACCCGACCCGACCCAACCAAACTCGACCATTTCGGGTCGGGTCGGGTTTGATTGATATATCGGGTTGGTCGGGTTAATTTTTTAGCAACTTGACCAAACCCGACCCGACCCGACCTCTTAAAATTTATATATATATATAGATATGAGCTCATCCTCATTTCCATAAGTAAAGTTTAAGAGTAGCTTGACTTGTATGTATATGAGTTCTCCCAAAAAAGAGAAATCTCATCTCTTAAAGCTTAAATAGTAGTTTAATAAGTTGGATACATGATAATACAACATATTTTATTACTAATATAAGCTTAAATAGTAGTTATTAAGCTTTAAAAAAAAGGGCTATTTCATGGGGGCCAACCCGACCAACGGGACCGACCCAACCCGATTTCACCCTTACCAATACATAAGCGAAAGGAGCATATAGAGGAAAATAAAAGATATTAAGAGGTTATGCGAGCATCCAAGCGTCGAGAACCTCCTAGTTTCAAGGGCAGTCTGAAGCTTGAAGATGCTAAGGGATGGTTATTGTGGGTTGAGACCATCTATGATGATATGCAAGTTTTGGAGAGAGACAAAGTTAGATTGGCTAGATTTAAACTGAAGGATGCGATTGAGCAATAGTGGAAAACTATGTTGAGGACTCATGGGAACATCAAGACATGGTATATATTCAAAGAATTATTTTATCAAGGCTTCTATCCTCAGGCTGAGATTGATAGAAGGCATGAGGAGTTCATCCATTTAAAGCAGGGTAACATGTCTGTCCATGAGTATGAGCTTGAATTTAACAGACTGGCATTGTTCACTCCATAAATGGTGGCTACAAATACTTTCAGGATGAAGAGGATCAGAAATGGATTATGGGATCCTTTACGCCAAGGTTTGGCCGTGGTCAGGGTCAAACACATGCGTGGGCCATGAGGCAGGCTTTAGATTTTGAGTCAGTCGAGGCTGTAAGAAGACTGTCAGCACCAGTGGCACATGTGACACCACCCATATCAGCGTTTGCAATAGAGTCACCGACACCATTTCTGGGTAAAAAAGGAAATTGGTGGAATAAGAAGTATTGGGGCAACAATAGGAAACCCACGATGGATGAGGCACCTATTAGGTGTAGTGGTGATAGTGTAATGATGTAATTGTGAGTATATTTCCCTTGTAGTTTTCATATATGGCATTGTAAATATATGCATGATTTGTAAATATAAGCATGTTGATCTATGTATATGTGCATATTTTTGAATTCATGAAACGGAATTCGAAATGGTGATGGTTGTCGCATTACTGATGTAATGTGCTCAAACATAAATAACCATTTCATAACTTATTCTTCGGGAAGAGTACGAGCTAGATTAACCAGAGTGTGATCCAGGTCTTGGTCATTCCCAAGTAAAGGAGAATGAGTGTATGAAAGTTGGTTAGTGATTAAAGAAAATGGAGAAAAATAGGTAGTCTATGACTGGCTCATTCCTTATAGCGCAAAATAAGGAACAATTCCAGTGATTACCATGAAATAGTAAAGAATGGGAGAATTCATGATTTATGAACCCAGTGCATTGTTTGATTAATTTATATTATGTGGTTCATATATATATATATTGAATTTTATCTTGCATTGTGCTTCTGAAATGAAGTTAAAGCATGCTAATGAGTTTTTAAATGCATTTATGGTTTTATTTGTAGGATTTACTTACAAGTCTTGTGAAGCTCACCCCATCCATTTTTTTTCAGGCTCTGACAGAAAAGGAAAAAGGGTGGCTAGGGAGCACTAGCAGAGTTTCAAATTCATATTTATGTAAGTGTGGATTATGGAACTAGAAACTCTTCATATTTGGCATATAGCACCACCATGTTTAATTATTTATCACTGTAGAGTCTTGAGTTGTAAAGTCTAATGGTATGACTATTGGCATTATGAATGGACAGTTCGGTTCATATATTGCTGATTTGATATTTGGATACTGATGGTTTATTGGGAATTAAAAATGATGAAATTAGGTATTTGTATGGTGAATTTGGTATGTGTGTATATACAAGGTATATTTTTTGAAAAAATCTTGATATTTGGGATTATTGTGTTAGGCTGATAGGGTTTTAGATGTGTCAGTGTATGGAATATCTGGTATTCTGTGTCGGTCGTGACGTCACCGAGAAGGGGTCGCGATAGGTTGAGTCTTCAGCAGTACTTGTTCCAGTTGTACCCGTTCCACCTCCACCAGCTAGCAGAGGGGCACAGGCCTCAGGGAAAATACCAAGTCAGAGTTCTTCAATTAAGCAACCATGGCCGCCACTGATGGGATCGAGTAGTGGGGGAAGCTAGTTTTCTATATCAGGGACGGAGTTACAGACAACCTCATCGACTTCTAGACCTCCAATCACATGTTATCCCACTACCTATGTTGATGCAGGAGGGTAGAGTTATTGTTTATGCATCGAGGCAGTTAAAGGCGCATGAGAAGAATTACCCTGTGCGTGATTTGGAGTTGCCTACAGTGCATTGAAGCTATGGAAACATTATATGTATGGTGAGAAGTTTACATTGTGCTCAGACCATAAAAGTTTGAAGTATTTGTTTGATCAAAATGAGCTAAATATGAGGCAACGAAGATGGCTTGAGTTCCTGAAGGATTATGATTTCACTCTAAAGTATCATCCTGTGAAAGCCAATGTAGTTGCGAATGCGTTAAGCAGGAAACCGGCCGAGATTGGAATTGTTGCACGTCACATGGCTCATGAGTGGCAATTGCTAAAGAGGGTTACAGTATGAGTATATTCTCCATTTCACCTCATGTGGATATATGTGCCTAGATGCATGTGCAGCTGTAAAATGCTCATATTAAGAGGATTAAGGATCTACAACAACATGATCCTGATTTTGGGATGTATGATGTTTGGGCCAATAGAGCTTATCGTGTGTTGATTGGCAGAGGGTTCAATTGGTGTCTTACGGTTTCAAAGGAGATTGAGGATGCCTGTAGATTCAGATTTAAGGGCTAAGTTACTCTAGGATGCACATAGATCTCGGTATACCATTCACCCAGGGTCGACCAAGATGTATCATGATATGAAGAGAATTGTTTGGTTGCATGTGATGAAGAAAGATATAGGTGAGTATGTTTGGAAATGTGGAGTGTGTCAGCTGGTTAAGGCTGAACACCAGAAGCCTGGAGGACAAATGCAACCATTATCCATTCCATAATGGAAATGAGAGCACATCACGATGTACTTCATTACAAGATTACCCATAACTCAAGGTAGATACAATGCAATCTTGGTCATTGTTGACAAGCTTACGAAGTCTGCTCATTTTCTTCCAATGAACACCAAGGACTCTGTTGACAGACCGAGTAAGTTATATATACAAGAGATTGTGAAATTGCGTGGGGTCCCTATATCTACTGTATTGGATCGACTCTGAGGTTTACTTTAAGGTTCTGGCACACGGTGTAATGGCGAGAAGGAAAAGAAATCCAAGAAAGTAGGAGGAAATATTATTCAATTCATCAAACTTGTCTTTTAGATTACAATCTCCTCAATATATAATAATCTAACCTACTCAAAAATAGAAACTCATCTATCACCTAAATTAGGAAACTAGGTGTTTTCAAACAACAATTACTATAATCAAAATACAATGAATATGAAAATACTAATAAAGGAAATAAATCTTAATAATAAAAAGGAAATAAATATAAATAATAAAAAGGAAATAAATCATTCGAATATCTTCGTAATCAATAATATCGAAGGGAACACGGTGATCACGAGCATCCTGCATCAGGATCAAGACAACGAAACTCATCCTCAGTAATTCATGTAGCATCTGAAGTGGGACAACCTCGCCAAGTAACTAGATAACGCTAAAAACCTCCATCAGTAGTAAATACAATCGCATCCTCGAGCATAGTGTCAATTTGATTGGGAACAGAGCGTTACAAAGGTGAAAGCCTCAGAACTAGAGCAAAAAGAGTAGAAGAAACACCTGTAGGCATACTAACTAGCACAGGAAGCTCAAAAGTACCTCGGTATGGGTATAAATCCTCCACTTTGAAAACTAGACTAATATTCGTATGAGTAGGCAAGTCAAGCACATATGCATTAGGTCCAACTTTCTTAAGGATTTGAAATAAGCCAGAAGAACGAGCATGCATCTTTTTAAAAGAATTACGAGGATAACAATCAGAACAGATACAAACCATTACATAATCATCGACATGAAATTCTACATTCTTCGATGCAAGTCAGCATTACATTTATAATTCTCATAGGAAAGTGCAATCTTTCGCCTAATATCAACATGTAAATGATGAAAGTGTTGGACAAAAGACTCGGTAGAAGTAGATGGTCGACAATCAGGGGGTAAGGGAATCAGGTCAACAGGCTGACGAGGACTATGTCCAAGAACAATCTCAAAAGGGGACTTGCTAGTAAAATGATTAACTGAATTATTATAGGCAAACTCCACAGTAAGTAACAACATAGCCCAAGAATTCGATTTTTTCGCCACTAAGCACCTAAGTAAAGACTTAAGACTTCGATTAATAACCTCAATCTGACCATCTGTCTGGAGGTGAAAAGTAGAAGAAAACTTTAATTGAGTATCACACAACTTCCACAAGGTCTTCTAAAAGTAACTAACAAACTTGACATCACGCTCAGACACAATAGAAGCATGGGGTAAACGAACAACCTCCCTAAAAAACCACTTAGCCACATGTAAGGCATCAACTATCTTGCTACAAGATCCTTCTTTCTTTGGGGTCAATAGGGTAGGAACTGCACAAAGACTCAGACTGTACCTTATGAAACTCTTCACCAACAGGTCATTAACCTGTCTAGCGAGTTCAACACGTTCTTTTGGGCTAATCCGATAATATCATAAAGGTAACTGAGAACTTGAGACTAAATCAATGGCATGCTATATGTCCCTCATGGGTGGAAGCTCATTTGGTAACTCACTAGGAGCAACATCATGAAACTCATCTAGCAATTAAAGGTTTGACCTCAAGGGGAAAATCAAGTGGAGGTATAGGGTCATCAGGGATGATGACACGAATAACTAATGCTAAAACAATACCGGACGACACACTTTCTTTCTCAAACTCACCACAAGTCAAGATATGCAAAAGTTTGAGAGGATGACTTGGACACTTGAGGTGCATTGGTGTGGCGACCCCGCACCTCAGACCACCAACCCCACAGGGAATGGCGTGCGGAATGACGGGACGTCCGGCGTAGGCATCTTCAACCACTCCTCAACCCCCGTGAGGTGGTTGAGACCCTACGAGACTTATCTCAAACAACGACATAATATAAAAAGGTACTAAACAAAACTACCAACCATATTAATCATCAAAGACAAGAGATAATCCATAAAAATAAAACATAAATAAAACCATAATCCCTACAGTCCATCAAGATGGACATACACATAAAGTCCAAAACCATTGGTACAAAAAAATAGTCATATGCCCACATGGTCTATCTAACAAGTCCCAACTCACCTATACTACAATGTGGTAAGTGTTATAATTACATAGTCCAAAATATAATACATCATAATTTAAAACACAGTTCAATCAAAATGCCTCTCAACTCACATCGAGGCCTTGGATTCTCTTGCCGGCAAGGCCTTCATGATATGATTACTCCCTTGCCCTTATTCGAGACAGAAGGACCTGAAAGAAGAAAATGAGGGTGAACCAACGGTGCCCAGTGAATAGAATTCAAATATGATATCAATACTCATTAATAAATATCATGTATGCATGTCAATGTGTAGCATGATTAAAAGCTCATAACATATAGATACCAAGCATTTATAATAAGTTCGATGCAAGTAAAAGCCTATCAATTTGGATCCACATTCCACATGCATTGGGGTTACTAGTGCACATCTATTTCACCGTACCATTCTCATCCCCAAATATTTCCTTTCTAAAACCCTCCTATGACAAGGTTAAGTCTCCCTATTAGCCAGATAGATGGGCCCAACCATAGATGGGCCCAACCAAAGTCATAAGTTTTTCTCAAATCAATGCATCATTCAAAACATTAGAACACATTCATGCTTTCAAAATATAATATATATATAAGTGATATGATGACATAAGAGATATAATCATAAATGAAGTCTACTCACAACCAAGCCTCGCGAGAGTATCTAACCACACACGGACACCAAACTGAATCAACCCAATTAAGGTCCTGAATATTCATCAATATCCAACCATACATCAATTTCTATGCTCAATCACATAGACATTACACATCAAACCACATATAGACAATAGGCCTAAATCCCATCTAATCCCATCTAATCCCATCATTCAACTCAAATCACATGATTTAGGCCTCTAATGCATAGTTCTCATGCATAAACCATTCAATTAATCAAAAATACTGATTTTTAATTCCTTATGCGTAAACATGCCCAAATTTGGGAATTTAATTACAAGTAGGTCTAACTCATGACATGGTCACAACCACCTAATCAGTAGCATAATCAACCCTAATCACACTTAATTAGACATAAATTGCATCAATTCAATGACTCTAGGCCAAAAGCATCAAAAGCCCTAAAATATGAAATTTTCCCTACTTAGGCCATATTGCCGATTTACACTAGGTCACCATGTTTCTCACGACGCCCCTCACGTAGGCTGACGTCATGACCGGCACAATGTATTCTACACTGTACATACCTATATACAGTATACAATACACTGTCAGCCTCAACGGACATTCACAATAATTCCCAAAATTTTAAAAAATTTTGACAGCATCTCCCAATAAAATGGACAATTCACATTTTTTTCCTAATAAACCACAAATCAAATCAAATATATATCTATATAAATCATCATCACATTCCATTCATTCCACAAATTAAATTCTCACCTGATAAATATCTATGATCATCTCATTCCACCATCCCAAGCATTATATAAGATTACCACACAACCCATCTAGGTGATATTATATATATAGTATGTGATAATTATACATATCAAAATAACAAAAATATAACTCATTTCCTCCAAGCATACATACATATACCAGATGAGAAATCACGTGATTATCACTTACGGATTTTCCTTTTCCCCTCGACTCGGTACCTAATATATTGGAGGAAATGGAGTGAGCAATCAACAAGCCCAGTGAGTATAGCTCTTGACATGACCATCGCATGCATTTAGGGAAACATGGTATATCAAATCGTTTAAATTAAAATATTTCAAAAGCCCATATGCAACATTCAGCAAAATAATATACATGCACACAATATATAGTTTATGCTCATTCAATAAATCAGTGCACAGTTTCATTAAAAAAATTTACCATCTCCCTCCTTCAAGGCAAGAGAGCGAGTCTAACCCTTGTATGATCGTTACAAGGTAGCCATAGCCTCTCATTACCCAATTCACAGTCATTTCAAGGATCGCAACCCTTGTTAGGACAGGCCTACTGACAATGAGGTTTCGCAAAACCTCATCCGGGTCTAATTCCTAACGAAATGACATTATTATAAGCTCCAAATGCTACATGATCAATAAACACTCAATGCATTACATATAAATATAACATGCTTAAAATCAAACATTTTATATGTATACAATGCCATACAAGAATCAAATCAAGAAAACTATACTCACAGTACAAGACTTTTAACTTAATTACATTCACCGTCGCTTTCGAGTCTAGCTCCACTTTAAATCCAACTAACTCAACCTGTCACAACCACTCCATAATTTAATTTTATTTATTCATATCTATTTACATATTTAATTTCTCAACTCACTTGAAATCACCCATAATAAAGATTAACCTTAAAAATATTATACACATTCTGTGAATTTAGATTTCAACTCCATTTAGAACTCATAAGCAGTTGAAGAAACTACTATCTCGTTTCTGTGGTCAATCTAGATATTTTCAAAGAAAGAACAGTGAAAATAGAGTTCCAATTCATATTTTCACTAATTCTTAGTTTATTTTTCTACTGGAACATATATCAATTTTATTAAAAATCTAGAACATTCCTAAAATTATTTTGTCCACATCGACACGTGTAAAATCAGTCATTCTATCATTCTACTACCTTCAACAGGTATTTTATTGAGGTTTTACACGTTCGCGAAGGCGTCCAAAGTCAATTTTACTCACAAAAATCATATATTTAGCTACTAAAAATATCAAAGCATATCCAAAAATCACAATCTTAGTATCGAAAAGTCCGGAATTCAATTCTCTACGATTCTATGATCTCAAACCAGAGTTTCATTGGATTCTAATTCCATTTTATTCACTGGATATGATCATAGTACTATTTAAGTCACTGTTCATGTCGTCACTATTCATTGGAAACATGTAAAGTTTTACTAAAATTGTCAAACGGTCTCCAAATATCATGAACTTAGCATCGATGGACTCGCAACAGTTCATTCTACCATTCTATAGCCTTCAACTGGAGTTTCATTGGGTTTTAAATGATTCAAAAGATTTTCAATCTAAACTCTAACTTCCAACAAACTTCCAACGGCTATAAAAATTCCAAATGAACACATAAATTCAATCTAACCATATATTTAAGGTTCCTACAGCCTAGGAAGTATTTTTCAACCTTCCTAGCGGATTTTCATTCACGTTGGGTCAAAATCCCAATTTTTGAAAACGCCGTAAAACGGCTCCCACGGCAAAAATTACTCCGAAAGAAAGGTTACATCTAGCTTAGATATCAAGTTCACGAAGAAATAGAGTAAAAATCACTTACCGCAGGTCCCGATTTCGGACAAATCTTGCGTTCTCCCTCTTTTTCCTCTCTTCCTTCTCCGCTCTTCTTTCTCTTTCGTTTCATTCTGCAACTTCTTTCTATTCTTCTTTTCTTTTCTTTTCTTTTCTTTTTTTTTTTTTTTTTTTAATCCTTCCTCTTTTACACGTTGGAGAGAGATATATATTAGAAATGAGTAGATGAGAGCTTAGATTAAATTAGAGATGAGATGATAAGTTTATATAAAAAAAAAGATCTTACACCTCATCTCACTTAATAAAGCAACTCCCCCATCTTAATATTTCACTTTCATGCATTAAATCATACTATTCATTAATTCATTACATCATACTCCAATCCACATAGTTAATTAACCAACTCCATAAATTAATCAATTTACTTCAACTCCATTTTTTAACTTGTAAGCACTCATATGTATCATCTTCATTTAATAATTTTATTTATTTACTAATACCCCTTAAATCTAGTATGTATTTTCATACACGTGTATATTTAGCTCCTACATATCAAATACGTGTATTATCACGCGTATATTTAGCTCCTACATATAAAATACATGTATTATACATCTCGATATACGCGTACTTCAACGTATGTATTTAATTAAAATTACGGGGTGTTACAATCTCCCCAACTTAAGGAATTTCGTCCTCGAAATTTAAAATCAAGGACTATTCCTCAAGTGATACTCAATCCTAGAAAACTGCTCCCGCATTTATATTTTCGCTCTCATGTTTGCTCTTCTTGACATATGGTATCCTCCCCAACTTAGAGTTTAGTTATATCCATAACATATATGGAATCCGAATGATATTTCCTCAACATCAATATATAGAAAATATTATAGGCACCTATCAACCGTGACAGTAGAGCAAATCGGTAAGCCAATGGACTTATCCTATCAAGGATCTCTAATGGTCCAACCTTGTGTATTTAATAATATCCTGTGGCACCAATAACAATAACTCCACACTTTCAAATCAACAAGTTGGAGATCTATAAGGCTTATTATCAAACCTTTAGAGTTCCATCATTATGCTATTATAATAGTTGTTTATACACATAAGTTTACACACATAAAATATTCTTTCCAACTTCCACCAAAATTCAAGTATGCCAGACCTGAGCATGCTCGCAAGCATCAAAGTCACTCTCTCAGTTTGTCAGCCAGTCTGAGAATACAATATCACACTGAGAAGGAGATGAGTACCAAATCGAGTCTGCATCATATATCAGATCTCGACAAAATCTTTGGATCTTAATCCGACATGACAAATATCTGAGTACTCCCATCAAATCTCCCTATCTCACACATATACAATATGCTCAGTCTATCAATAGAATTATGGTGTTCATTGGAAGAATACATAGACTTATCAGTCCACTAATGGTTATCCAAATGGTATCATTTCTACCCATAACCCATAAGATACCATTTGAATCCCATCTTCGTTTAACACAATCCATATTACCAATTTCATAATCTTTCATACTAATATCATACTAGTCACATCATAAATTTTACTATCTGAATATGAGTATCAATCAATTGAACATGCATCCGAGCACAAATATCAACACATGGAGTAATAGAGAGTACACTCATAACTGTAACTCTCACTCACAAACAATCTCCCTTTATGGCTAACTGATAGTTACTACTTCAGTTTCAGCCTGTTTCCTGCTCAATGCCTCAGCAACATATTGGCCTTTCCCAAGATAATAATTTAATATAAAATCAAATCCTTCGGGAATTCTTACCACATTTAGTACCTCATATTCAGTTTCTTTCCATTCAAAGAATTCCTTCAGACTCTTAAAATCTGAAGATAATGTGACTTTTTTATTATAGAGGCAATGCTCTCATTATTTCAAAATAACTACCAACAAATTTCTATTCACTCTCAGGATAGTTATTCTTGTGCACTACCAAATATCTGGAGACACAAGTAATTAACCTATCCTTTTGTATCAATGCACAACCCAGATCTGGATGTGATATTCATCAATCACAATTACTTTCAGATTCTGGAAATAGTAATAACATTTAATACTGTGAGAGCTTTTCCATGCACAACGGTCCACACATTATATAGCATTCATCTGGTTTAGTTTCGTGAGTGGAACAGATAGCTTCAAGGATATTTCCACACACTTTCTATAACATACAACTAATACCAGAGAACTTCTGATTTCCATCATTTACATTAGTTTTTAACAGTTCTATGATCACTGTGACCTTCGCAGCATCC
Organism: Paratinospora sagittata; assembly: GCA_035771175.1. Lineage (NCBI taxonomy): Eukaryota > Viridiplantae > Streptophyta > Magnoliopsida > Ranunculales > Menispermaceae > Paratinospora > Paratinospora sagittata. Next base: position 25,668,574 of record CM069596.1, on the reverse strand, counting down.
TTAAAGATACTATTTAAACTAGTCATATGATCCAAAAATTTTCATCTTAATTATTTTCAAAACTCATATTCACCGAGCTTGGCACTCAATCGGTGCTCTCTCAGTGACTACAAGATAATTTCGAGGTACTATTCATGTTCCTCTCATTTCTTGGGACAATTGCATATATCATCATCGAAGACTATGTAATAATCAAGATATGGTTCATATACCCACTGCATCAATCCTATCAACGTGATTGACACATTAATCAAGGTTACCAAAATCTCATAATATCCATATCTTGTCTTAAAATAGTTTGCATTACATCCTTTTCTCAAATTCTTAACTAATGGTGCCTCGATCTCAAAACGATCTTAAAGAAAATTTGGCTCCATTTAGTTAATCGAATTCAACCATCTATCCATGGTAAAGGATATTCATTCTTTATTGTTACCCTGCTCAGTTAACAGTAATTCATACTTAAACATATTTCACTATACCTTCTTTCCATCTTATCACAAATGCTCTCCAAGGTGGCATATCAAGGATAATAAGTTTGTCGCTCATTAACACATTTACCTACACCATAAATTCTCACAATTCCTCAGGTACTCTTTATATGAAGGCATGGAGATACATATTATATTGGCATCAGTTTTATATGCTATCAATCTCTTGACCATGTGGCAATTTTAATAATTCATCAGAGAATACTCCAATATACCAGCTCACCACAGGAATTTTAATCAACTGCATGCCTTATTACGTTACTCTGAATGGCTTTGTACTAGCCATATTCTCCATTTCCTCATCAATAACTATCTTATCTTAGATAGAAGATTTTGAGGGTATAAATTTCTCGAGATTCAAAATGAGAATTTTCCACTTATTCAGCATATTACTTCTTTTCGGAGAGACGCTCCACCTGGCATGAGAGGTGACCAGCCAATCATACCCAACAAAGCATCCAATTCCAAAAATTTCATATTTTAAAGTTCATAATTACTTGATGACCCTCATATTCATTCCACATATTATTTGCTAACCATATCATGGTAGATTCTTTCTCCTGTCGACATACTCACAATCAATGATGCATTATTATAACATAAGATAATACAATCTGCCTACCATATCACCAGAGATAAAGGACCAGGTAGATCCAACAATACATCAGAATATACACAATAACAAAATGTTGATCATACATGTTATCAACGTCTTACTAATCTTTGGATCTGGTCTTTTATTTTAATTTATTATCTAAAATCTGGTGGAGTCACATTGATAAAAATATTGGGGCATTCCATATCTACTAACTGGAGATTAACACATCCCGTGTCTCTTTTTTCTTTCAGATTGATAATAGACAATTTACTCAGTCTGTGACTCTTGCTCAGGCAATGGAAACCACTTCTAGTTTTCATAATTCGTTAACATCACTTTCCTTTTTTCCATTTTTTATTGGGTCAGGTACTAACAAAATTAGAGTCACTAATACTGCCAAAATCTCAACCTTGCTCAATGTTTCGCTTATCTTGAATTTCATATTCTTGCCCCAACATTTCCTTACATTACTTATTTCGCCTTTTACCTAAAACTGGTGTTGATGACTCGACTTCAAATGGCGGTATAAGTTATATCGCTAGTATTGTTGGTGTTAACAATTTCACTGCAGCTTTGGCTGACCCAAAAGTTATAGGCTGCCTCACAACTTGCGTATATATTTATAACCCAACAATTAGCAAACTTGTTGTATAGGATCCCAAAATTTATTTTAGATCCTTATCATTCTCAGAGTATCCATTGTGATCATTCCAAAAATAAACTAGATCAATCTATTTAATTCATATTTGTATTTATGGTTAGGCATGTCACTACATTTTAACAAGATAAACTTTCTCATGCCTTAAATCAATTTCAGCATGATGATAGAAGCCCTCATAAAATAGCTTTTTTAATTAATCTCATGCCTACAGCATCTCAGGAGTCCTTAACCCAATTTTTTATTATCTCTTATCATCAGTTAGCTTAAACTTAGCTAACTTGTTTTATCATTTTCAGAGACTTAATCATTCTCTAAGATAGTCTCCACTTAGAGTCGCAAATTCTTTGCTACGTTTAATATCAGACTGTCAGTTAAGATAGGAGAGTCTCTTCTCCTGAAAGTTTTCATAACTGTCACATAACTTTTCATTTCATCTGGCTTATCATTGAGACCTTCTATCTATTTATTTTATTTTGACTTCAGTCTCAACTATATATGTTTTTTTTTACAGAAGTACTCACACCATTAGCACCCACATATGGAGCTATCAATGGTTCACGCCTCTCTTATTCTGACATTACAATTTTGCCACAAACTCATAAGTTGTGCATTTCGTTCTTGTTGGGTAGTTACTAGTCATATATAAGCTATATAGTTTATTATCACTGGATTACATCCAGTTCTTTTTCTTTCAGCCTTCTGATCCATTCGTGATCAGCAATTTCCATTATTAATCTTGACTGGTCTTTTCCAAATCTAGAATTCATCATCGCAGATGATTCTCAGTCAAGATAACATATTAAATTAGGCTTAACATAATAGGACTACCCATATATATACCCATACCATCAATCATAATATTATAAAGCTTTTATCTTTTTAAAGATTTTAAACCTAGGCTCTAATACCAATATTGTCACGACTCCCCTCACATAGGCTGACGTCATGACCGGCACAATGTATTATACACTGTACATACCTAATTCAGTATACAATACACTGTCAGCCTCAACGGACATTCACCATAATTCCCAAAATTTTAAAAAAAATTGACAACATCTCCCCATAAAATGGACAATTCACATTTTTTTCCTAATATACCACAAATCAAATCAAATATATATCTATATAAATCATCATCACATTCCATTCATTCCACAAATTAAATTATCACCTGATAAATATCTATGATCATCTCATTCCATCATCCCAAGCATTATATAATATTACCACACAACCCATCTAGGTGATATTATATATATAGTATGTGATAATTATACATATCAAAATAACAAAAATATAACTCATTTCCTCCAAGCATACATACATATACCAGATGAGCAATCACGTGATTATCACTCACGAATTTTCCTTTTCCCCTCAACTCGGTACCTGAAATATTGGAGGAAATGGAGTGAGCAATCAACAAGCTCAGTGAGTATAGCTCTTGGCATGACCATTGCATGCATTTAAGGAAACATGGTATATCAAATCGTTTAAATTAAAATATTTCAAAAGCCCATATGCAACATTCAGCAAAATAATATATATGCACATAATATATAGTTTATGCTCATTCGATAAATCAGTGCACAGTTTCATTAAAAAAATTTACCATCTCCCTCCTTCAAGGCAAGAGAGCGGGTCTAACCCTTGTATGGTCGTTACAAGGTAGCCACAGCCTCTCATTACCCAATTCACAGTCATTTCAAGGATCACAACCCTTGTTAGGACAGGCCTACTGATAATGAGGTTTCGCAAAACCTCATCCGGGTCTAATTCCTAACGAAATGACATTATTATAAGCTCCAAATGCTACATGATCAATAAACACTCAATGCATTACATATAAATATAACATGCATAAAATCAAACATTTTATATGTATACAATGCCATACAAGAATCAAATCAAGAAAACTATACTCACAGTACAAGACTTTTAACTTAATTACATTCACCGTCGCTTTCGAGTCCAGCTCCACTTTAAATCCAACTAACTCAACCTGTCACAACCACTCCATAATTCAATTTCATTTATTCATATCTATTTACATATTTAATTTCTCAACTCACTTCAAATCACCCATAATAAAGATTAACCTTAAAAATATTATACACATTCTGTGAATTTAGATTCCAACTCCATTTAGGACTCATAAGCAGTTGAAGAAACTAGTATCTCATTTTTGTGGTCAATCTAGATATCTTCACAAGAAAGAACAGTGAAAATAGAGTTCCAATTCATATTTTCACTAATTCTCAGTTTATTTTTCTACTGGAACATATATCAATTTTACTAAAAATCTAGAACATTCCTAAAACTATTCTGTCCACATCGACACGTGTAAAATCAGTCATTCTATCATTCTACTACTTTCAACAGGTATTTTATTGAGGTTTTACACGTTCGCGAAGGCATCCAAAGTCAATTTTACTCACAAAAATCATATATTTAGCTACTAAAAATATCAAAGCATATCCAAAAATCACAATCTTAGTATCGAAACGTCCGGAATTCAATTATCTACGATTCTATGATCTCAAACCGGAGTTTCATTGGATTCTAATTCTATTTTATTCACTGGATATGATCATAGCACTACTTAAGTCATTGTTCATGTCGTCACTATTCATTGGAAACATGTAAAGTTTTACTAAAATTGTCAAACGGTCTCCAAATATCATGAACTTAGCATCGATGGACTCGCAACAGTGCATTCTACCATTCTATAGCCTTCAACTGGAGTTTCATTGGGTTTTAAATGATTCAAAAGGTTTTCAATCTAAACTCTAACTTCTAACAAACTTCCAACGGCTATAAAAATTCCAAATGAACACATAAATTCAATCTAACCATATATTTAAGGTTCCTACAGCCTAGGAAGTGTTTTCCAACCTTCCTAGTGGATTTTCATTCACATTGGGTCAAAACCCTAATTTTTGAAAACGCCGTAAAACGGCTCCCACAGCAAAAATTACTCCGAAAGAAAGGTTACATCTAGCTTAGATATCAAGTTCACGAAGAAATAGAGTGAAAATCACTTACTGCAGGTCCCGATTTCGCGCAAATCCCGCGTTCTCCCTCTTTTTTCTCTCTTCCTTCTTCGTTCTTCTTTCTCTTTCATTTCATTCTGCAACTTCTTTCTATTCTTCTTTTCTTTTCTTTTCTTTTCTTTTTCTTTTTTTTAATCCTTCCACTTTTACTCGTTGGAGAGAGATATATATTAAAAATGAGTGAGATGAGAGCTTAGATTAAATTAAAGATGAGATGATAAGTTTATATAAAAAAATGATCCTACACCTCATCTCACTTAATAAAGCAACTCCCCCATCTTAATATTTAACTTTCATGCATTAAATCATACTATTCATTAATTCATTACATCATACTCCAATCCACATAGTTAATTAACCAACTCCATAAATTAATCAATTTACTTCAACTCCATTTTTTAACTTGTAAGCACCCATATGTATCATCTTCATTTAATAATTTTATTTATTTACTAATACCCCTTAAATCTAGTATGTATTTTCATACACGTGTATATTTAGCTCCTACATATCAAATACGTGTATTATCACGCGTATATTTAGCTCCTACGTATAAAATATGTGTATTATACATCTCGATATACGCATACTTCAACGTATGTATTTAATTAAAATTACGGGGTGTTACAATGTTCAGCCATGTCTATCACTGATTTTGCATCATGGGTTCATCAACAATGGCCACTAGGTCAACATAGTTGACATGCAAGCTATTTGGAAAGGTCTAAGTTCATATTCTAGATTTAGGTCTAATACAAACAACCTTACCAATTTTCCATTTAATGTTCTGTTCGGATGTATCAAGCTATCAACAGAAATATTTAATCACAAAATCAACCGTACAAATTAAAGTATGTTAAGAAACAAACCTTTTGTCCAAAAATCAACTCAATCCAACGGTGGACCGAAAAGATAAGACTCTTTGATGAACAAATCTCTAATTAGACAATTTCTCCTTTCCTGCTGCAAATACTTGAACTCAGATGACTATATCACACAAAATACTTGACCCATCAACATCTCAACCGACCAGAATGAATAACCATAAGATAAAAACTGGCTGACAAAGGTTAAGCTCAATCCGACCATATATCACCAAGATCCAGCTCTTTGATGAAAACATTGTTAAGACTTCCCTCATAGCAACTTCCTATTTCTTTCTCTTCTTCTTTCCTTTCTCTTCTTTTTCCTTTCCCTCTGCTCATCTCACTCTTTAGGACTTCCTTGCAAAAGAGAAGTGGGGCATGGGACACTTGTCTACTCTCATGCACCAACTTGACATGTGTTGGTCTCATACACCAAATTGACATGTGTTGGAGAAGAGAAATGGGGCATGGGACACTTGTCCATTCTCATGCACCAACTTGACATGTGTTGGTCTCATACTACCCATACCAACCACATGTACTTTATCCAATCTCATGCTTTCATGTATTTTAAATGTTCAATCCATCTAATACACCAAATTTTCATTCTCATTAATCCTTTTATTCACTCAATCCTAACCCATATCAATTCATGGTTTAATGGGCCCATGCATAAATAATAACACATGCATTATACTTTAATTTAACATGACCCATATACAATTTATAATGCACATATTTATATACAATATCAAGCATCAAATATACAAACATTAAACAACCATCAAATAAACACCAAACATATCAAGGCAAACACATAGAGTTTGGGCAAAATGCAATTGGGTAACGGGCTAGATGAAATGATTTTCGGGATGTCACAATTGGAGTGGGGGTGAGGCTTGGGCTTGCTATCCATAAGTTTTGTAGGAAGTAACGTGATAGTATTGCTCTGATGTTTGAACACATAGGTATTTTCCCTACCATATTGGGTGACATCACGATAATACAACAAGGGGCGACCTAACAACACATGTACAACATCCATAGGGAGGACATCACACCTAACACTATCTCGATAATCACCCATGGTAATAGGAACTAAACATCGGTGTGAGACTGGCAGTGAAGTCTTATCAACCCAAGCTACCCTATAGGGCTGAGGATGTGGTTCAGCCTTAAGGTTCATCCTAGCAACTCTAGAAGTAGACACAACATTTATAGAACTTCCACCATCAACTACAATCTAGCACACACTTTCCCACTGTTGATGTAACTACTCTCACCCAGTTTTATTTTGATGATTGCAAACAACATACCCGTGTTATCTAATCTCTTTGACGTAGTTTTTTCAGTGCTAACTAGATATATCTAATGGATTCAACTGCAATGTCAAAGCATATGGAAGGAACAGTACTTCACGAAGATTCAAGAACTTCATGGTTGTATTATTTTACTAGAAACTTAGTGTTGTAGAGGTTATATTACTTGTTCCAACCACACATGATTTGCATCTTTTCAAAAATCATTTGTATAGTTCAATACACTCATGCATATACATTACTATATGATTTATCATGCATACACTTATTTTAGTTTGATAATTATGCTATCACTTAGTCATAATTGTTTAACATGCAGTCAACTTGTCAACTTTGCATGGTTTTATAGTCTCAAATGTTTTGTACTTATTTTTTTTATCGTTGGTTTAATCGATTAAATTGCTCATGTTTTTAACTGTGATAATTATACCTTAATCATGCCAAAAAAAATTTAAAATGTTTTTAAAATGTTAATCTATGTTTTTGACAATGTCCTAAATAAAAAATGATCAAAAATCAAGTCTCTTTCACTTGTCAGTGAAGGAATGCGCTCCTATAGTGAGGAACGGGCTCCTGAGCTTTTTCCTGAGACTCAGTATTTTTTTATCAAGGTTAAGGAACCCGCTCCTTGTAAGAAGAACGCGCTCCTATGCCAATTCCCAAGACTCAAATTTTTTTTTATTAGGGAAAAAGAACACGATCCTTAAAGGAGGAATGCGCTCCTATTGCCAAGGGCAAAATGAAAACTTTTTAAGAGTCAGTGGTTCTTGTTGAAGGAACCCGTTCCTATGCCCAACGGACATATTGAGAAACGCGTTCCTTGATTGGAGAGAAATCTGAAACTTTTCAGATTTCAAACCAAAAACGCGCTCTTGTGTTAAGGAACGCGTTCATGTGCCTCGGTGTGGTGTTTGTCTATAAATACCACACTTGCTCATTTGAAGAGCAACTTTTGCAAAATCAAGAAAACTTGTGCACTTTTTTCTACATTATTTATACTCTTCCTAAACAAGTTCTTGAGCCATTTAATCCTTCATTCAAAGCAAAAGTTCACTACATTTGAGTTTTCGTTTCAATCTTTTGAAGAGTTCTCCTAACCATTCCAAAATCTTTGAGAAACTAGAAAGGAGTTCTAGAGTGTTTGATCAAGGTGTTCTTAAGTGTTTCTCAACACATACTTGTTGTTCTTGATCATTCTTGAGAGAGAAACCTCTCAACCACATACACCTTGGAGAATCGATGATCTTCATCTTACCTAAGTTGGGTAACTTTTCTTTTCGATTCTAATGTTTGTGTTTTGAGTAGAAACTATTTTTATTGCTTGTTTTAATACATTATCAAAATTGTTTTCTCTATTGTGCGAAACCATACTTGTGCTTTAATCTTAAATTATCTTGATAGTGGTTTCATGTGGTTTGATTAACATCGATTCTTGTGCTTAATACATATATTGTTTGAATCGATTGTTTTGATCATAACTTGTGTATATTGATTCACATGCTTGAACATTAATTATTTTGAATCGATGAGTTTTGATCAACAACTTGCATATTGATTCTTGTGCTTCATTAATCATACTTAGAATCAATATTTAGAAATACATGTATGCATACGATTCTTGATCTTGCATAAATATACTTTGAATCGGTTGCATGTATTTTTGAGAAACTATTTCAACATTGCACTTCATTTAGAATCATAGTGGTTGGAATAGTGATTGTTGACTCATTCAAGATTGTGAGCTTAAATTGTTGAGAGTGTTGTTATTCACTTCTCTATATCATTGTAATCTTGATGTATTATTGACTTGGTTATCTAACAATTTCTTTGAGTAAGATGGTAGGACAGTGCTCGACTAGCTATACTATGGATAACAGCAGATACACCGACAGACCACCATTGTTTAGAAAAAAAGATTTTCATGAGTGGAAGATTCTCATAAAAACATTTATAAGGTCACAAAATGTTGATCTTTGGAAAATGGTGGAAAACGGCTATACTCTTCCTGACAAGCCTACCTGGCAATGGACAACTATAAGAAAGAGAAGAGTATCGTTTGAATTCCAAGGCAGTGTATGCCTTATTTTTAGTCTCCCGGATAACGAATTAGAACAAGTGGGCCAATGTGAGACTGCAAAGGATGCATGGGATTGCTTCATTTGGTACATTGTGAGCCTCTTGACAACAAAGAATCAAGGCTCAGGGATGCAGATAGAAGATTTGAAGATTTCAACATTCCTGATAATGAACCAAATGAAGAAGCATGTTCCATATTCAAATCAATTCTTGAAGACTTAAAGGATCTCGATCAAGGGATGCCATCTGGGATTAGCCTTGTTTGCTTTGTTGACAAACTTCCGAGATATTGGGCTGAAAAACTTACAAGCATAGCAGAAGTGTTTAATCCATGGGAATTCACCTTGGAAGAGTTTTGTAACTTGCTGATATCTATAGAAGCCAAGGATGAAATAACAGCAAGAACTGAAGTGCTTAAAAGATCACTTGAAAGTTTCAAGTTATTGCATGAGGAAACAATTGATGAGGGACTTGATAGGTTGATGGAATTAGCAAGTGATTTGCAAAGTTGTGGAAGCACCTATCCTCATTAGATATTGATTAAGTATTTCTTAAAGGGTTTTTAGGACAAATGGAAGTACAAACTCGAATTTATTAAGATGTTCGGTGATCCGTTTAACAATAGCTTTGAGAGAATACTTTATGTGGTAAGCAGACTTGAGACCTCCTCAGAAGATAGTGAAGCTTCATCCGAAAGAAGAGAAATACTTGCCAACTTACCAAGTGATGATGACAGAGATAGAATGAATGAAAGCAAAACATCATCATTGGTAAATGATCAGTACGATGAAGAAGAACAAGTTGAGAATGATCAATTATTAAGTGTCATATCCATTGGTTCACTCATCCACACCTAAATTGATGAAGACGAAGATCCAAATATTCAACACATTCGAATGTTTTCAAAGATTCCAAGATGGAAAATGTGGATTAGGAAACTACTTTGATGTAGCAAGGACTCGAACAACACAACCAATGATCAAAATGCAAGTTTCGAGGTTTCTTGAAGTGCTACATGATCGGTCTTTAGCTTGTGAGTAACACTTCTACTTAAATTTAAATATTTCTATTGTGTTATAAGCATTTAATATCCATTTAAGCATGATACTTGTCATATTATTTTTATTGCATACATCATGTCATTGATGAGTACTATATACGTGCTTGAGTAATGAACGAGTCAGATGATTTTTCATGTCATAGTATGTTTAATTATAATATTTGTATGATTTTGAAAATATCTTAGGCATTAATTAAAATGAGTATTAAATTTCATTGCCTATGCTTCAAACTTAATTGATTTGATCATATTATGAATGATGTATATTTTGATCATCAATTAAGATATGTAATGTGTATATGTGTATCTTCTGAGCTTGCTAAGATTGATTATCATACGTTCACATAGAAAATATTCATCTATATTAAATGGATCATGTGTCTCAAGTTTTTATATGTATTAATCTATTTAATAGATTAATATTGAACTATGTTATTGAGCATTGACACTTAATTGATATTATGATATTTGCTCAATTTGAAGTGAAGTATGTATTTTGAACCTTACATATTATATCACTTCCAATGTATTCATGTGAATGTGTGTATGATAATTATTTTATGTTCACTTGAATATACCATCTATGATAATTTTGCATGTGTTACGTTTAATCATGTATGAATCATTATTGATGTACATGTATGTGTTAATTTGATATGAACGATCCTAATTATAATATTTTCATCATTTGTTGTGTGTATTGTTCACGTAGAAATGACACAAATTTTCTTGAACTATCATAATTTATCATTTTAATCAAAGTGAAAATTAAGAAAATCAAATTTCACACAATTTTTGTGCTCTGTGTTCTCAAGGAACACGTTCCTCCATAGAGGAACTCTCTCCTTGCATGAACACCAAACTGGTGTTCTACAAAGAACATAGGAGCACGCTCCTCTGTGTCTGATATCTAAGTAGACACAAACCCAAGAGTTCATTTCACTCTCTCTTCTCGCCATTTTCACTCCCATCTCTCATCCATTCAACCAATCTTCATTATACTTTGTTTTGATTGTTCTAAACTCATTCCTCATCTTTTCTATCATCAAATCCATCGTTTTTACACCCAAAAACACCATTTAATCTTTGCAAATTTCCATCAAAACCGCCATTTTTTTGTAACTTTTTCTTCATTTTTCATTTCATCTTCTCCTTCAATTTCCCATAGTTTTAGGCATTCTATAGCTTGTTTTTCTCGTTGTCATCCCCTTCTCGTCATCCCACCATCATTTCGTGTTCATTTTCTCTGCATTTTCACTCAAAACCCATAGGTTCATTTTGTTTTCACACATAGTGTTTGACAAAATTCCTCATAAGAAAACCACAGCTTTTAAGCATCGATTGGAGATCGACGAGTCTTCCACACCCGCACCTAGGCCTACACGGCGACGTGTAGAGGTTGGGGAGTCCCCCATACTCACTCCACTTTCCACGAGGCGAGCCCGTGCCTCACGACCACTACCTCACGAGCCTTCACCTTCACCTTCATCACCATCATCTTCATCCTCATCGGATGATGGTGTCACACTCTCCACACCCGCGGCCTCACCTACATCCCGTCCACCACTCCTAAAGCCTGTCGTTAGGCTTTTGACACTCGACGTCTCGCCCCGAGCATCCGAGTAGATTTTGATGACCTTATGAGGATCCATATGCCTTTGTTTACCCACTTCACTCACATGAGATGGGAGTGGTTCCTCTCTCATGGCAATGTTATCTACATTGAGTTAGTCCAAGTTTTCTACTCTTGACTCACTCAGGTCCCCGGCGATGATCCTCGTCTCTATCGCTCTAGGGTTTTTGGTATTGACATTGATGTATCTCCATCCATTCTGGATGAGATATTTTGTTTCTCTTCAGCTAATCCCACATTTTCATTTTTTGGAGAAGATGACGAGATCATCTTTCCTAATTAGATTGGATCAAGCTCTTAGGACCATGTCAGGAGTGGAGCCTGGACATGGAGTGTTGACTGTGTCCAACACTATCTTCGGCTTGCGGCTCAAGATCTTTCATAATATCATCTCTAGAGTCATCATTCCACGCTTGAGTTCACGCGCAAAATCAAGCCTTTGGATGTTTTCCTTCTGTGGCGCATGCACAGCCGCACCAGCATCCGCCTGCCCATGTCATCATTAACCATATCACCGGGACACGGCACTACATGAGGGCACTACCCTATGGCATTTTAGTGACTTTGCTCACTAAACGCACAGGCGTCGACTTCACGAGATTCAAGGTGTCGGCCAAGCCGACTAAAATTAATTTCATTGGAGAGAATACTATCAGATCTTTTGGCTATCAGTGGGCTGCGCGCATCAGAGATTAGGTGCACAGCACCAGGAGGTTACCGGGCGTGGGCACCAGATTTATCACTTTTGATCCACAGACTGCACAGCCCAAGCCAGACACTGAGAGAGTTGGGAGTGCTTCACCAGTCGTTTGTCCACGTGGACAAGGAGCAGCAGTAGCAACACCAGCACAGCCTTCAGCTGCAGCACCTTCTGACCCTGGTTGTGGTCGAGTGAGATATTCAGATGTCGGTGTTTCATCCTCAAGCACCATTCCTTCAGTAGATATACCAGGCCCCTCTTCATCTTTCGCAACTCCATTTGATGTATTTCTTCAGAAGATGGCAAAAATCAACGACCAGCAGCGTGCACTGCTTGCTTCTTTCTCCACCCTAGAGAAGAAGCAAGACGAGTTGGCTTCTGATATCCATACTCATGGAGTTTTTCTTCAGATTCTACTCGATCGATCTACAGCCGACGAGACTCATGGATTCAGCTTCAGCAAGGAGGATGTTTTTGGTGACAGAGAGTAGCCCGCACCATCACCAAGTTTTCATCGGCCTGTTTCGCTTATTCGTCACAATTCAGCTTTCGCACCCTCTTCCGGCTCTCCCTCTCCATCACCAGCATTAGCTCTGATCCCGTTATTGACAGCTCCTCCGAGGATTCCATCTCCTCGGTTACATCCATTGTTCACTCTACCTGATTTCTCATTGGATCTGATGTTATCCCCTCCACAGATTCCTCCACCATCTTTGGGTCGTGATTTGGTTATCCACTCCGGTTCCACCTCTGCTGCCTCTTCTGCGGCCATTCGTTGGGCTTGGATCTCTTGATCCACGATCATCCCCTTCGTCATAGGCACACCCTATTTTTTATGTTTAAAAAGAGGGAGAGATTAGTATGATTGTTCTGATTGACTAGATCATTTTGTGCACATACTCAAGGGGGGAGTTTATACACTCAGGGGGAGTGTTTGGAGTTGGACATATATTTTGGAGATGTTTTTGTATGTTTTGTAATTTTATTTACACTTTTGTATTTTTGTTAGTTGTTTTGTATTTTTGATGTACACATCTATGATGATCACATGTATATGGTTGATTTGTCTATATATTAATATACGTGTACATTTTGTGCTTATTGATTATATCTTTTGAGTATGTTGTTATTGGTATCTGATTGATTATTCTACATGATATTGAATGTTAAATCTTATAAGTGGCATATTATTAGAAGTTGAATGATAATATTATTCACTTAACTCATTCATTCATTTGGGATATCATGTTTCATGCTCCAATCAGGCCAATAGTGAATTTGTTGGAAATCATCAAAAAGGGCAAGATTGTTGATGTAACTACTCTCACCCAGTTTTGTTTTGATGATTGCAAACAACATACTTGTGTTATCTAATCTCTTTGACGTAGTTGTTTCAGTGATAACTAGATATATCTAATGGATTCAACTGCAATGTCAAAGCATATGGAAGGAACAGTACTTCACGAAGATTCAAGAACTTCATGGTTGTATTATTTTACTAGAAACTTAGTGTTGTAGAGGTTATATTACTTGTTCCAACCACACATGATTTGCATCTTTTCAAAAATCATTTATATAGTTCAATACACTCATGCATATACATTACTATATGATTTATCATGCATACACTTATTTTAGTTTGATAATTATGCTATCACTTAGTCATAATTGTTTAACATGCAGTCAACTTGTCAACTTTGCATGGTTTTATAGTCTCAAATGTTTTGTACTTATTTTTTTATCGTTGGTTTAATCGATTAAATTGCTCATGTTTTTAACTGTGATAATTATACCTTAATCGTGTCAAAAATGTTTTAAAATGTTTTTGACAATGTTCTAAACCCAAAATGATCAAAAATCAAATCTCTTTCACTTGTCAGTGAAGCAACGCGCTCCTAAGTTTTTTCCCAAGACTCAGTGAGTTTTTATCAGGGTTAAGGAACGCCCTCCTTGTAAGAGGAACGCGCTCCTGTGGCAATTCTTGAGACTCAGATTTTTTCTGATCAGGGAAAAGGAATGCGCTCCTTAAAGGAGGAGCGCGCTCCTGTTGCCAAGGGTAAAATGGAAACTTTTTAAGAGTCGGTGGTTCTTGTTGAAGGAACCCGTTCCTATGCCCAACGGACATATTGAGGAACATGCTCCTTGATTGGAGGAAAATCTGAAATTTTTCATATTTCAAACCAAAAACGCGCTAGTGTGTTAAGGAACGCGCCTCGATGGTGTTTGTCTATAAATACCATACTTGCTCATTTGAAGAGCAACTTTTGCAAAATCAAGAAAACTTGTGCAATTTTTTCTACATCATTTATACTCGTCCTAAACAAGTTCTGGAGCCATTTAATCCTTCATTCAAAGCAAAAGTTCACTACATTTGAGTTTTCGTTTCAATCTTTTGAAGAGTTCTCCTAACCATTCCAAAATCTTTGAGAAACTAAAAAAGAGTTCTAGAGTGTTTGATCAAGGTGTTCTTAAGTGTTTCTCAACACATACTTGTTGTTCTTGATCATTCTTGAGAGAGAAACCTCTCAACCACATACACCTTGGAGAATCGACGATCTTCATCTTACCTAAGTTGGGTAACTTTTCTTTTTTATTCTAATGTTTGTGTTTAGAGTAGAAACTGTTTTTATTGTTTGTTTTAATACATTATCAAAAATGTTTTCTCTATTGTGTGAAACCATACTTGTGCTTTAATCTTAAATTATCTTGATAGTGGTTTCATGTGGTGTGATTAACATCGATTCTTGTGCTTAATACATATATTGTTTGAATCGATTGTTTTGATCATAACTTGCATATATTGATTCACATGCTTGAACATTAATTATTTTGAATCAATGAGTTTTGATCAACAACTTGCATATTGATTTTTGTGCTTCATTAATCATACTTAGAATCAATATTTAGAAATTCATGTATGCATACAATTCTTGATCTTTCATAAATATACTTTGAATCGGTTGCATGTATTTTTGAGAAACTATTTCAACATTGCAATTCATTTAGAATCATAGTGGTGGGAATAGTGATTGTTGACTCATTCAAGATTGTAAGCTTAAATTATTGAGAGTGTTGTTATTAACTTTTCTACATCATTGTAATCTTGATGTATTGTTGACTTGGTTAAGTCAATCGGGACATTACCTTATTTGTATGGCACGTAACACGCTTGTATGTTGGTTGCAAGTTGTGGCTTACTAGCCAAGCCCTGGTGTAGGCTAGATTGTGGCTTTCTAACCAAGCCCTCGTGTAGGTTAGCGTTGTAATGGCTTTCTAACCAGGCTCTGATGTTGGTTAGGGTAAACGACTTCTAATCCGCCCGTAAGTGATTAGCCAATAGTAGATTGGGAAATCCTGACCGGTGCGATTGGGTAGTGGACGTAGACTCGAGGGGAGTCGAACCACTTTAAATCTTTGTGTTCATATTTACTTCCTACACTTGTCTTTATTTGTTGTTACCCACCGCGCATTATATTCTGTTCATTTAATCAACCGAAAGGTAACTCGAAAATCCGGCAAGTCCAATTCACCCCTCTTCTTGGACGGTTATAGTGGGCCAACACTCACCGCACTTAATCTTCGTGTAGAAGATACTTGTGCGATTCAACTCGACTGTGGGGGTAGGAGTGGAGAAAATGCACCTCATGACAAGCAAAAACCTAGCAACATAACCCAACTCTTCATCAACCTCCGCACCTGAGTCTGATGGGTTATTAAGGGATGCAATAATTTTCTCATCATCAACATCAATGTGTGGCTCAACAAACTCCCGCTCAATGGTAAGGGTACAGTGAAGACAACGGGATGCAATGTGGCCTTTTTCATGGCAGTAATGACACTCAATGTTAGAGTCACTCACACGAGCACTAGTGTTCCAGGGTTCAACATTTCTAGTGACACTAGGTCGCACAGTCGGGTTAGTACTGGTACAGAACTGGACAAGACCAGGCTGGGTGGACCTAGTCGGGACAGGTCGAGACAGTTGTGGCTCTCCAACACGCCTATAAATAGGCAACTTGTACAACTTTTTGACATCTAGTGCCTTGTGGTATGCATCCTCTATAGTGTCAGGAGAATGTAAATTAACCTCACGCTTAAGTCCTGGGTGAAGCCCATTAATGAACTTGGCAACAATTTTCCAATGAGCATCTTGAATCCGACAACGCAGCATGAGATCCTCAAATCGAGTTAGGAAGTCAGTCACACTCAAGGATGATTGACAGATGTTGAGCCATTGGTCTAGCAACTGCTTCCTATGAGAAATAAAAAGACATTTTTTAGTTAATAGTTGTTTCATCTCAACCCATTGAGTGACGGGTTCTTCACCTAAACGGTTGAGGTGTTGTAGGACATTTTGCCAATACCGTTTGGCAGACCCTTGAAGTTTCATTTTGGCAAAGCGAGCTCGTTGACACTCAGTCATGCCATACCAATCAAAACAGTTCTCAAGGTCAAGTAGCCAATCTAGGAAAACATCAAGATCGAGCTTGCCATCAAAAGTAGAAGCATCAACTTTTACCCTCCTGGTGATGTCATACTGATCATCGTGAAAAGGCCTAATATGTGGGTAATGTCGTAGTGGCCTGTCATGATGTCTTACCTTGGGCCTTTGAGGGTACTCCTCGTAGTCACCCTCGAATGGTGGCTCAAACTCATCTTGAAATTCAAGATTTCACCTAGGAGGAACCCTAGATGGGTACAGTTCAGGGACATGCCTCTGGGTAGGAAGTCGAGGTGGTACAGACCTACAATGGACATGAGGCTCCGTAAGTGTAGGTAACAACCCAGAAAGAGTATGTGAGGTTCTCGTTGGAATGTAACTGCTGACAAGGACTTGCACTTGACTAGAACTAGGACCTAATTGGACTCTAGGTGATGAGGGTGGGTTAACACTAATCTCATCTATTAGTTGTTTTCCACTTTGGGAGATAGCCTTGGCTAATTCAGACCTAATCGTTGTTGGCCTAAGTGGTTCATCCCTTAGCACTCTCCAAAGTGTTTTGATGCTAACAAAAAATATGTCATTTGGTGCTAATGTTTAAATTGAGAGTATGTTTCAGGACCTCAAGTAAAAAAAAAGTAAAAAGAAGAAGAATTCCAAGCTCGAATAAAAAAAAAAAGGATTACAAGATCAAATTACAAGAACAAGAATTATGAAGGAATTCAAAGCTCAATTCAAAATTGAAAGCTTTTTAAAGAATGAACAATGTGATCAAGGGATTGAAGACTTCGAAAAAAGAATATAATTGAGTTAGAGAGAGATAAGTAAGTTTAGAATTAGGATGTACTTTCTTTATTCTTTATTGCTCAATCATTTTCAAATCATACATGCATAAAGTTTTCACATAGCTTCATATTTCAAATAATCGTAACGTTTAATCTATTTTGAAAATGATCCATAATGTTTTCAATCATTGGAAAATGATTTCAAATGTTTTCAAAGTCTTCAATTTGATGTTTAAAGTGTTTTGTTTTAACTTAGTTTATGCAATGATTTTTCAAAGAAATATTTTAAACTCAATGGATATTTTGAAAACCAAGCTTCAGAAGCGTGTTCCCTAAGTATGGAAGCAAGCTCCTTAACAGCCCATGTATAAGGCCTCTCTGTTAAGCACAGAGAAGCGTGCTCCCATAGGAGAAGCGCGCTCCTCTCGTGTATGTCAGGACGTTACTCGTAGATTAGCGCCTTCATGCGTTTCTGGGTTTCTGCTTCTTAGCTAAGGGCGCTCCTCGCGGTGTGCAGAACACCAACGATCGAATTTTTTGAATCTCTAAACATTGCAATGGTCATATTTTCAAGTGTAACTGCTAGTGTAACTATTTTCCATCTATTTATACATCTACTGTAGCTATTTTACACAAGAGAGAGAACACACACAAAGTTTCACATTCTCTAGATTTCTAGGGTTCTCCAGTTTTGAAAGAGTTTTTCAAAATGAGAAAATGAGTCTCAATCTTTTCAAAGTTATTCTCTCATTCTCAAAGATTTCGTATTTGGTGTTTGATCGAGTCAAAGGATTTTGAAGTGCATTTTACAATTATTTTTCTAAGATCATCATACAAGTTTTCTAAAGATCGCATTTGAGCAATATCGAATCTTTGAAAGGTAAAAAGTTGTAAGTGATATCTCTAACTCTCTCTTTCTATCATAAGCTTAATGTTTCATATCTTGTGATTGTTGCATATGCGTTGTATTGTAAGTGTTCTACTTGTTTAGAACCATCTTTATCATTGTTATCATGTAACTAAGATTTGGTGTGTTTCATGATTGAAACAACCAAGTTAAGTGAACTTGATTCACTTGAAGATTTTTAAGTTGGAATCATAAGAAGGTTTACCCTCTACCTTGAAGTAGGGTCAAGTGGTTCTTCCTTAACCCGCAAAAGGATAGGTTTGCCTTGAACCTATAAAAGGGCATTTGTAACGGTTTGGTTCTCACCCGTAAGAGAATCAGTTAGTGGATTTAGAAAAATCTTAATCTGGAGATTAGGTAGTGGACGTAGGTGTGACCGAACCACTATAAATGCTCAAATACTTTATTTTTTGCTTTTTATATTATGAATCTTAAAATAGTTTGTGCATTCAATTCCAATGTATCCAAGAATTTCATCAAGTCATTAGAAAAGTTTAAAAATGGTCATGACACCCAATTCACCCTCCTCTTGAGTGTACCAACAATCACAACAAGCATGTCCTCTTTGGATTGTTCAATAGATGGTTGGAGGGATTTGACTTGGTCTTTCAAGGTGTCAATATCAGATTGTAGGCTATTATGGGCTTCAGACATAAAGTCGATGATAGTCATGGTGTATAAGGTCTAGAGAGCAAGAAAAAAAAAATGCAAGAAAAATGTTGATATTTGACTATGAAATCACAACTAATGAAATTATAAGATGAATACTAATAATGCATGCACGAACAAGAATCACACAATAAAATAATTATCCAAGGTCCTAATGGCTAACAAAAATAAAAATAAAAATGGGGATGCAAAAGATTTTTTTTTTTTTAAAACAAAACGCAAATCTAATACAGGCAATAATAAAAGGGACAAATTAAAGGCTTAAACAAGGAAGAAAGATAAGGAATTAATGTGGGTGCTTTGATGCTTGTGATAATATACGACTAATGAATAAATGGGCTATAAAAAAAATAGAACGAATTTGGCAAGGGTTGTATGACGTTGGGTAATGAAGCAATCAAAATAAATATGGACTGTAAGCAACGTCTCAAATTACCACCAATAAAATATTAATCGAATTTTCAAGTAAAAGAATTATACCCCTGCCAATGACGCCGTGTTTGATAGCCTTCTTGATGTCAATTCACAAGAGCTATGATGCTGGGAGGATCAAAGCTTCAAAACTCGGCTGCAAGAACTGAAACTCTGGAATTTCTCAAATTACCACCAATAAAATATTAATCGAATTTTCAAGTAAAAGAATTATACCCCTGCAAATGACGTCGTGTTTGATAGCCTTCTTGATGTCAATTCACAAGAGCTATGATACCGGGAGACATGGGAGCACGGGATCGAAGCTTCAAAACTCGGCTGCAACAACTAAAACTCTATGGCACCACGTACGTCTTCGTTCAATACAAATCCAAGGTAAAATCTTCAATGCAATGGCACGGCGTCGAAGTGGTTGATTGTGTGCGGTGCGACGCTGGCAACGTAGTGCAGTAGGTGAAAACGTTTAAAGCGAGAATAGATAAGAAAATAGAGAAGAGAAACGAGAAGAGAAAAGGCGAAGAAAAGAAGAGAAGAAGCAGAGGAAGGGAATCGAAGAAGCCTAGAGACCAAATAATGGCGGGAAGAAATAGAAAATTAAGAAAATAGGAGAAAATATTATTTAATTCATCAAATATGTATTTTACATTACAATTTCCTCAAAAGTGGAACTCATCTATCACCTAAATTAGGAAACTAGGTGTTTCCAAATAAAAATTACTATAATCAAAATACAATGAATATGAAAATACTAATAGAGGAAATAAATCTTAATAATAAAAAGAAAATAAATCTTAATAACAAAAAGAAAATAAATCTAAATAATAAAATAAAAATAAATCAGTTGAATATCGTCATAATCAATAATATCAAGGGGAACACGACGATCACGGTGCAAGCTCAATTTGGGACCCATCTCCGTCTCAGTAGGACATTTTATCCTCAAATTAATGGACAGAATGAGAGAGTGATTTAGATGCTCGAGGATATGCTCAAGTCGTGTATCTTGGAGTTTGGTGGAAGTTAGAGCCAGTATCTTCATCTGTGTAAATTTGCCTATAATAATAGTTATTAGGCTAGTATTGACATGGCACCATTTGAGGCTCGATATAAAAGGTCTTGTAGATCTCCAACTTGTTGGTTTGAGGTTGGGGAGTCACAACTATTGGGGCCACATGATAGTTGACCACACAGAGAAGATAACACAAAGAAAATTAAGCAGATTAGACAAAAATTAAAGTCAGCTCAAGATATACAGAAGAGTTATTTTGACAACTAACATAAACCATTAGAGTTTATTGTGGGTGACCAGGTTCTATTAAAGGTTTCACCACAGAAGGGCCAGATACGGTTTAGGGTGAAAAGGAAGCTTGCTCTGAGATTTGAGGGACCATTTGAGATCCTTAAGAGAATTGGTCTGTTGCCTTACAGGTTTGCTCTACCACCTTAGCTTGCGAGAGTTCACAATGTTTTTCATGAGTCAATGCTTAGAAAGTAGGGGTCTAACAGGTTGGGTTGGGTCAGGTTCGAGTCAAAACTCAACCCAACCCGAACCAAACTAACTCTTTAACCTAACCCAACCCAACGCGAACTAGTTCGGGTTGGGTTGGGTTGGTCATTCGGGTTGATATTGTTGGCCCAGGTATGACCAAGAGGGGGGTGAATTGGACACTTAGACAATTTAAAATTAATTACAATAGCAAAGTTAAAGTACGGAATATAAATAAATATGCACAGTCGATTTATAGTGGTTCGGCTACTTGCCTACGTCCACTACGTAACCTCCTCAGTTAGGATTTTAAACTTCATCACTAAGGGATTCTCTTACGGGTGAGAATCAAACCGTTACACTTTTTCTCAACTTGCGGGTGTGAGAACAACCGTTACACTGCTCAACTTGCAGGCTTGAGACCAACCTATCCCAACTTACAGGTGTAAGACAAACCTAAGCTTTTCTCAACTTACGAGTGCGAGAACTACCATTTCTCAACTTACGGGTGTGAGAAAACCATTTTTCAACTTACGGATGTGAGAAGACCTAAGCTTGTTGAATATAAGAATATCAACTTAGTAGTTTATCTAACTACTGTTACAACCTCGATACAGTATACAAGATATGAAATTGAGTACAACTATATCCTATGAACTATCTCTCAAATTTCTCTTTCAGCAAGAATGATATAAGTTTAAAACAGTGCTGAAAATTTGAGTGAAAACAGTTCAAGCTTTCAAATAGATTTTCAGATAAAGATAGAAGTTTAGGTCAGTATGAAAATCTTTTGAATAAGCAAAGTTTCAAAGAAGACGCTTTGAAACCTAGAATAACTTAAGTTATTTGAATCAAATGAAAATTCGACTAACTTTCAAAAGCGTTTTGGCTCAGAGAATTTTCGGTGGTCTTAACAGATTGTTAAGTGTTGGTATATATATAGACTTGTAGAGATGAAGTTGTTGTTCATTTGAATTTGAATTTCAAATATAAACGTTTACTCACCGCAACTAGAATAAATCACGAAAATGGCAACTGCACATTTCATGAACATTCTGATTTACTCCAGATTCACGAATAAGGAAAGTTTAAGAGATGTGGTTCATGAATCTGAGAATATCTCTTACAAATACAAAACGTTGATTTTTGTACGAAAAGTTGTTCTGAAAAGGTGGCGAAAGGATGTACTTGTCAGAACAACAAAAATATTATTTTCTGTCGGTTTGTTCCTTTGAGGGCGCTCATAGAGCATCAGCGTCCTACTGCACAATGAAGTGAGAGCGCTACTGAATCATAAGCGTCCTGACTTACTTTGACAAATAAACGACTTAAATCATGAGGGCGCTACTCGATAGTTAGCGTCCTGTTTTGTTTTAAAATCACTTAAACGCACGAGGTGCTACTCATAAGTAAGAGTCCTAAAATTTTAAAACAATATTAAATGCGCTGAAGTGACAGTAAGCGTCCTTAAAGTTATTAAGTTGATTCTAAGGATGAGGGCACTCCTACACAAGTAGCGTCCTGATAGTTTGTTCAACTTATAACTATCAACGTCCTTAAAGATAGAAATCAATTAAAAAAACTAAGAGAACTTTCAGCGAACTGAAACTAAGTCAGCGTCCTAACACTTTCAAAGGTTGACTAAAAGGAGACCGCTGCTTACAAGTAAGCGTCCTTATGAATCAGTTCAATTCAACCTTGAGAGTCCTAATACTTTATCAGCGTCCTAACTTATCAAGTCCAGGAGGGCGCCGTCAAAACATTAGCGTCCTGAAAGACTTTATAAGAACGATTTTTGATTTCTCTATTAAAGTTCAAAAAAACATGATTGAAATCATCATATTTTCTGATCAACTCAAATCCTTTAAAAATCATAGAAATATCTTTAAAATGTGACGATCAAGATATGAAACCGATTAAATCTTGCTGAGAGCAAATTGATCAATAGACTTTACATTCTAAGTAATGACAGACTCGGAACTTTACTTGTGATGTTCAATTGGCTTGTGAGCATAGTTCTTTGATCTTTGTTGGAAAAAACACTTAAACCATTCAATATCACAAATTTAATAAAGAAAATAACAATAGAGATCAACACCCACAACTCAAAGATATACGTGAAAAAATCCCAAAATCAGGAAAAAAAACCATGGGCAAAAACAATCCACTATCAATATAATAAGTACCTCAGAGGAATTAAACACCTAAAGTATGTCTACACTATATAGTGCACAGATCTGAGACTTTGGTAAAGAAGAATAACAGAAAGAGAATACTCAAGAGAAAACTAGAATTTCAACCGCGTCACTCGCACAAGTTTTAAACTCTACACTCTTTCACAAAGCTTCCAAGGACCAAGCTTCACTTTCTTCTAGATCTCACTCACTAGTTGGGATGATCAATAAACAATCAAGGACCTCCTATATATAGACTTTCTAGCCACAATAGTTAGAAACCATGACCAACAAGGATTCCTCATTCTACACTAACATGGTTTCCTTATTCAATATATAACTAGATCATAAAACACTTATCCATAGTTAGAAAGTCCTAATTATTTTCTAAATACATGCTTCATGTTCTAAAACAACAAGGAATTTATGTTTGAGCCAAAATTCAACAATCTTGACTCTTGATAAATCTGAAACACTTGACAAGATCATTAGATACACAAACCAGAGATATTTGGAATCATCAAAACATTCATATCATGGGGTTCATTGAGATAACAGGTATGAGTTAATTCTTTTTTTAAGAAGATGGCTTGCACTTTAGAAGAAAAAAATAAAATAAAAAATCTAAAAAAGTAAAAGAACTACAAGCAAAGAAGAAGAAGAAAAAGAAATGAAGAAGAAAAAATGGATCAAAGAAGAGGAAGGATTGAGAGGTTTTACGTAAAAAGCCAAAATGATTACAATTTGGAGTTGAGAATTTGGGGGTTTCGTTATTTTCGGTATTTGGTGGCTTTAGGAGATAAGGAATTTAAGGGTTAATGTTAGGTTCGATTCAGGTTGGGTGGGATTGGGTTCCAAGGGTGTCAACCCATGACTCAACCTAAACCGTTAGGGTTGGGATTTTTTAACCCAACCCAATCACCTCTACGGCTGGATATTTTGATGATCACAAATCACATTCTACATTACTTCATCATTTGATGTGAGTTTTCAAGCTTAAATGTAAAGGAGTTCATCCAATCAAGTGAAGCTCAAGTCAAGGCAAGAAAAGAAAATCTTCAAAACATTGGCCGTCAAGCTATGTATCTTTTATGTATGCTTAAACTATTTTTAGGAATGTAAAATTCCACTCTAGGAATGTTCAACAAGTTCTAATCTATTCCTAAATCATTCCAAAAATGGTTCTTTAAAAATTCCTAAGTTTTACAAGCTTCAAATCATTCTGAAATGTTCTTTAAAATGAATTTGATTGCTCGAATTGATTACTTTCAAGCGATGTTCAAGTTTTTGAGTGTTTTTAAAATGTTTGATTTGATCCAAAATGATTTCAAGTTAATCTGATTTCTTGGATCTTGCAAAAATCCAAGAACTTGAATTTTTTCTCAGTTGAGCAAGACGTTCACACCAGTGTGGGATGCTCAAGCGGTGGCCAAATAATTCATCCATCAGGTCAGTACTACAGGACACTCGTTCATGAGCAGGACGCTCACAGAATTGTCTAAATTTTTTGGGCAAGCCCTAAGGACGCTCGTGGCACTTCAGGACGTTCACTAGTTTGTCTGAGATCAGATTGACTTTAACGAATTGCAGGATGCTCGGTTTATTGCAGGATGCTCATGTGCTAAATGAACCTCCAGGTTTTCATCACAGTAGCATTTTCCTCGAGCTGCAAGACGCTCACCCTATTGTGTCAGAAGAATCAGACTTCTAAAGCGTGTGGCGTCAGTTCTTATTCATTTTTTATTTTGGTGAAAATGTTTTTTGACATAAATCTTCAACGGTCTTGTTCTTACCATTTTCATGAAAGATTTTATTCGTTGAACTTTAAAATTCAAACATAGGGCTTTTGGGAGATTAAAACCCTAGTGCTCACGTATAAGAAGAAGTCTTTGGCGTTGTTTGAAACATACAACTTACACATATACACTGAGACAAAAAAATGAGATCTTTTTGTGTTACACTCTTTGAACTTTAATCTTTTATTTTGGGTGAAAAACATTGTGAAAAGAGTTAGTTTTTTTCTCTGAGATTTTTGAATTCTATCCTCGGATTTGAGAGCTTAAAATTTTATCTTTTTTAATCAAAATTCAAAGGAGGTAAAAAAGAGCAAACTTCACATTTTCAACTGAGCTTAACCATTCAATCATCTTGCTGAACATAACTTGTGTGAAGTTCGTCTATAGACTGTAAGTATTTCTCTTGATTCGTGGTAAAAGAATCAATTCATTATACTATAATTTATTTGTAAAGTGAAAGAGGGTCACTAAGTGGAGCTAGAGTTAGCTCAAAGTGTAATGGTTATTCTCACACCCGCAAGTTAAGAAATGTAACAGTTCTCTCACACCCTTAAGTTGAGAGAGTGTAACGGTTTAATCCTCACCCGTGAAGGGGATTCACTAGTGGAGTTTGAAAATCTTAATCAGGGATATTATGTAGTGGATGTAGGCACGGGTGAACCACTATAAATCTTTGCGTACTCTGCTTTTATTTCTGTTGCACTTTAATTTACTGTTATTTATTTTGAGAAAGGAATAACCTGCAACTTGTCCAATTCACCCCCTTTTGGACACTTAACTGGGTCAATAGATGGCACTTACTATATTCGACCAAACCCTCAAGATGTGTTCAAGGAAGATGCAAAGTGAGTAGGAGGAGTTGCCTCTGTTGGCCCTCCTCCAAAGGATGCCCCAGCTGCTGGTGATGACCCTCACCCTACTGTTGTTGCTAATGTTGATGGTGTTGCCCCGCCGAGTACTTTGTTTTCCATAGTTCAACTTCTAACAGAGATAAAGGAGCAGCATGTGAATTCCTTCTCTTCCATAGAGAATAAACTTGATGACCTTGATGCACATGTGCGAGTACAGGAGGATGATATAAAGGAGATCAAGGCTATGTTGATAGAGATGAGATATCACAGCGATGATCCATTCCCTTCTGTCTGTGATTATCACTTTGGGATGGATGACTTCTTCCCTCCTAGAGAGTCGGCACGTGTTTCATTACTGACATTCATACAACCAACTTCTCCTATTAGAGATGATCTTACCTCAGTTGATCCACCAGTTCGGGAAGTGCCTACTAAGCATAATGCACCAATCATGAGTGTTCCACCTTTTGCACCAGTCCAGGATTATCCTCTTACCTTGGTTCTTGTTTCATTTGTCTATCGCGTTCCTACTACACCTACTTCTCATCACTCTTGGAGCACACAGGTCACTCCTTCTGGCATTTCCACACCTCTTATTCACTTTTTGTGTTCCTCTGCGGCGACAATTGTGCTATCTAGTACCATAGAGAGTCTACTTCCATCAGCTGTCGCTTCACTGACTTGACTCCCACATAGTTCATTGTCACCAACAGATGATTTATTTATGGACTTGGGATCATTTTCTCCTCTGCCGCCTTCTCTGCCACAACAATCCCTCTTTTTTATGTTTCAAAAGGGGGAGAGAGAGTTAGGGAGATAGGCTAGGTAGACAGGGGGAGCATAGACTTAGGAGAATATATTTTTGTGATTTTGTTCATAGATCCTATACATGTATAGGTTTTAATACTTTTCGGATATACTTTGATACATTTTGGATATTTTGGATTATTATGACTCTTGATATACATGTTCATATGAGTTTACATGATTCAATATATATGACATGTTGACTTTTCGATCATTAATGTGTTGTTGTGATTGATTGAACTCTATATTATGTTGATCATCATGATTACATTGCTCATTGTACATACTCAATAATATCATGTTTTTGCTTCAATCGGGCCAATAGTTAATTTGTTTAAAATCATAAAAAAGGGGGAGATTGTTGGT
Organism: Paratinospora sagittata; assembly: GCA_035771175.1. NCBI lineage: Eukaryota > Viridiplantae > Streptophyta > Magnoliopsida > Ranunculales > Menispermaceae > Paratinospora > Paratinospora sagittata. Next base: position 25,641,400 of record CM069596.1, on the reverse strand, counting down.
GTAATGACCATTACGCTTACATGTTTTGATGATTGCAAACAACATTCCAATAGTTACTAATCACTTTGATTAAGTTGTTTCAGTGCCACAATGATCAAATCATAGGAAATGGAAAAGTCAAAGTCAATGCTTGAAGTGAATCAAACAAAAACGTGTTTCCTGTCAAGAAACGTGTTTCCATCATGTTGTCCAGAATGGTGATTTCTAGAACTTAAGCACAAAAACGTGTTTCCTCCATAGAAAAATGATGGAAATAGTGCAGAAACATGTTTCCTCTACAAAAACGCATTTTCATGAAAATTGGCAAAATGTCAATTTTACATGTATTTTGAACAAGAGCGTGGTTTCACTCATGAAAACTCATTTCTTGCTTTTGCGAAGTGTTTTCTATTATAAATACATGTCTTAACTCATTGTGAGAAACTTTTGCAAAAATTTCAGAAGCTTGTGCATTTGTGTGTTCTCCTCATTTTCAAAATCAAACAAGTTTCATGAGTTCAAGTGTTTGTTGATTTGAGAGAAAAAGGTTTTGATTCTTCAAATGTCCATCACTTTCAAGCAATCTTTGAAGTTTTCTCTCTTATTTTGAAGAAATCTCCTCAGCTTTCATCTTTACTCGTTGAGAATAACATTTTAAGAGATTTCAATTATTCTAGTGTTTTTGACTTGGTGTGCTTCAACTTCATCTTCTTCAAGTCAAGAAACAAAGAAGGAACCTTCCATTGTAGGCCTACACTTCATTTTCATCTTTGGTTGAATTGATCTAGGGAGGTATTCATTCTCTATTGTACTCAAATCTTGAGAGTTGTTTGGTAAGAACACTCTCTATCTTTTGTAAACCATTGTTGTATTTTGGATTGCTAGCTAGCCAATCAAAGAAGTTTTCCTAACCGAAAAATGGTGTTTGTAACGGTTTGATCCACACTCGTAAGTTGGATCAAGGTTAGTGAATTTTAGAAAATATTGACCGGGGAGGTCAAGTAGTGGAGGTAGGCTTTAAGGAAGCTGAACCACTATAAATCATTGTGTCTATTGTTTATTTTTCTTGTACTTTACTTTGCTTTCTATCTTTGTCATTACTATTGTTTAAGGTTTTCAAAAATTTGCAAAGTCCAATTCACCTTCCTCTTGGACTATAATCTGTGCGGAACATTAATCCTCTCAAAAAAAATTTGTCCAATTCATTCTCCTCTAAAATGATTTACAATTCTTCTTAAAATCTAAAAAATAGGTTAGTAATTGCTTTGTATTTTAAAGTTATTGGTCTTAGTTATAGCTTTATTTTAAATAGGGTGCATGCCACTCGATTGAACCGACTCGACCATTTTGGGTTGGGTTGGGTTGGATTTGCAGCTTTGATCGGATCACTTCTTAAGTGACTCGATAATTTCGGGTCGAGTCTCGAGTTTGGTTAAAACCCGACCTGACCCGTTTGAAATTAACATCCCCCCCACCATTTCCCAATTTCCCCCCTATGCGCAACACGGCACCCCGTCCCCCATTTTAACTTTTATTTTTAGTTTTTTTTGTTTTCTTTTTCTATTTTTACTTTTCATTTTTTAAGCCCTAAAGCACCCATTTCCCTTCTTTCATTTCTCTTCTTCTTTCCCAACAAGCAACCGAAGCAACCCTCATAATTCTAGCCCCCAATCTCCATCTTTTCTTCTTTTTCTTCCTTTTTCGTTCTTTCTTCTTCCCCTCTCTTCGGAATTTTCAACAGCCAGCAGTGGCCACCGCTCACCGCCTCTCTTCCCTCTTTTTTCTTCTATTTTGTGTTTGTTCCGGGGACCATCACTACCTCTATTCCCTCTAAAATTTTCAATCACACAATCTCATTGCAACGCAACGACAGAGACTCTCGAATTAAAAAATTTAATGGATTGTGTGATTTTTTGGAAATGCATTTTGTAATTGATTGTGATATTGTCTCAAATTTTAATGCTTGGAATTAAAAATTTTAGTGTTGAAAATATTTTTTAAGAAGTTATATTAAGTTTTTCTAATACAAATTAAATGTTTAGTTTTATAAAATTGTAATGTGAAAGTTGGGCTAATTTAAGGCCCAATAATAGTTTTTTTTTCTTTTGAATGTGAATAGGTTAACGAGTTGGCTGTTAAAATAAAATTTTTAAAAAAATTGCATCCTAGGCCTAGTAGGCCCAACTCGACTGACCCTACCTGACCCTAGGTCGGTCAGGTTCTCCCCCGTAGAAAATGGAGGTCGAGTGGCATCAGATTCTTTTCGATGCCACCTGAATTTAACAGGTTAGGTGGATGATTGGGCCCAAACCTAACCCGACCCGACTTGACCTGTTTTCACCCCTAATTTTAAAGTTATTAAATCAAAATTACAAAGTTGAATCTTCAATTTTTTTTTCTAGTAATGCCAACAATGGTTCAGTCGACTTGGTTTTAAATAGATACAAACAATATATTCTCATAGGTCGAAAATAGGAACCTAATTCCTGCTTTTTAGTAAAGGTTAATGGAGGGCTAGATGGAAGAATATTGCAGTACCAGTTTAATTGATTTAATTATTTTTTGTATCTTCCTATCAATGGATCAGAAGATTATAGCACCTACTTTTCTCCAACTATGGAGGCTGGTTTCAAACTTCTTCGGGAGATTTTAATAAAATGTTATTTGATTTTGGGACTCATGCCCGTATGCCCCTTGTCCTTGTGGGCCCACTGGGACCATGTGATGTTGTATTGAAAAAAAAAGTAAAAATAACAAGGAATTAAATATCATTAAAAAAATATTACAATAAAGAGAAAAATAAATATGCTAATAAATCTATGTCTGGTGTTAGAAACTACTTGACCTAAAATTTGTAACTGTCAGATAAAGGCCCAAACTTTCTTTTTTTCTTTTTTTCTTTTTTGAGGTCATGGGTGTTTGGACCCCACACCCCACTAATCTCATAAGGTCGAACACAACCTAATAGTATCGGTGGCTAACAAACGGTAAGAGACATAGACTCAAACATGAGACCTTCAATGAAATGGATTTTAGGTGTTTTGCTTTTAACCACTCTCTCAACCCTTTGTTGGTTGATAAAGGCTCAACTATGTGTATTAAGTGGAACTAAATATATATTAACACTCCTCCTTACTTATATAGTGGCACGTAGACTAGATTTATAATGAGGAGGAAAAAATAATTAATAAATTAGATTAATATGCAAATATGCTTGCAAGGAGGGTTTATTTTTAAGAGATAAAAAAAAATTATTGCAACCAAACAAGAACAGCAAGCTAAAAAAACAAACAGGGAAGAGAGACCCCAGGACCACAAAAGACAAAATTAATACACGGGAAGATAAAATCATCTTCACCCATCCCAGCATGTGACGCGCACCAGTCCGCAACAGATTTCGCCTCCCGCCAAACATGGTTAATCTTCCAAGACCGATAGTCTCTTAACTGGTTGAGAATTTTATCAATTAAGGGTATCACTTTCCAAGGGGCGGGAACACTTCCAAAGACAATTTGAACGAGGAGCATAGAGTCAGTTTCAATACAAAGACCATAGTCCATCCAATTCGTCATAAGATATAGGCTTTTATACAAAGCTAAGGGTTCAACCTGAATTACTTTGATCGGGACCACCCAGCCCACTAGAGTAGAAATCAAGCCCCCATTATGGTTCCTCAAAATAGTACCAAACCCCTCCTCTATCATGAGAGAGGGAACCATCCACATTTAGCTTAACCTAACCCACAGTTGGGGGGGGGGGGGGGGGGGGGGGGGGGGGGGGGGCGGGGAAGAGATAAGTTTAGGGGGAACCAAACACTGGACACAATGGACATTCCAACAATTGAACACATGTGAAGAAACATGGGAGAAAGACTGCATGGATCACAGTAGCAATCGAAGCACTAACCTCCAATTTAATCTCATTGCGGATAGCCTCAATAGACCTAGATTTCATTCTGAATTTCCAGAGATTGCGCTCCCACCAAACGTGATAAATTGTTGCAGCAAAAGCCCGTTTTACAATCATAACATCCTCAGAATCCTTATGGAAAAGACTCAGAATTCTCTCCCCAATACGCTTCCAACAAACCAACATTCCCAACCACTTGAAAACAACTCCTTGCAATGCCTCTCCAAATAATAGCAGAAAATGTACATTCAAAGAATAAGTGGTTAAGGGTCTCCTTCCTAACCCAGCAAAGTACACAAGAATCATTCACATCCATACCCCCATCCTCTTAATCTAGAAGAAGTCGCCAACCGCTCCCAGCATACTTTCCAAAGAATCATGTCATGCCGAGGGATATGATTTTTAAACCAAAACAAGTCAAACCAGTCTACCACGTTAGCACGATCCCTAATTAAGCTCTAAGCATAGGGGTAGGTTTCCACACAATTCTATTAGGATCATCACAATGCAAATAGTCTTCCCAATCAAATGAGTTCCATGCAGAGACAAGGGACTGAGAAGAAGGGAAGTCCCAAACACCACTGGATCTGATTGACGCCACCAGGGAATCGCTTCTAAAGCCAGAGTGTCCTCGGATAGCTTCACCATATAAGTTTACAAGAGCTCCCTCACCAATCCAAGGGTCAAGCCACAATCTAGTCCCCAACCCATTCCCCACCTGATGAAAAACATGTCGATCAATGAGATTTCTATACTTGAGGACCTTCCTCCAAATCCAAGAGCAGTCATTAATCTGAGGGAACGAACCTTTCCATTAAAGCTTCAATCTTCTTAATAATCAAAGCAGGAAGAGCAAAGACTCCTAAACAGAAAAGATGGGAAGATTGAAGAACTGCTCTAATCAATTAACATCTACTAGCCATAGACGAGCATCTCCACTTCCAACCCTGCTGCCTAATATTCATGAGATCAATAATAGGAGAGTCTTGAGGCAATAAGGGGCAATCCCAAGTACGTAAGGGGCAAAGAAGCCTTGCGGATGTTGAGAAACTCAGCAAGCTCCATAGCAAAAGAGTCAAAAATACTGTTCACTAAAAATCGCAAGTGTACAATACCCCCGAATATCACACTAGACTTCGCCTTATTAACACGAAGGACGCTTAAACACAAAACCTCCAAAATAACAATCAAAAGTTATAACTACCAAAAATAAGGGTCCCACTATTTATATCAAACGAAAATAGATGGATATTAACATCATAATATATATTTTTAAAACTTCCAACTTGATATATTGAAAATAATTGAGCCACGTAAGTTACTCAGCTCAACTCAATTAATTTTTTTCTCAATTATATGGAGTTGGCAAAATTAATGAATCTATTTCCTCTACTCCACTCGGTCAAGGGCTAAATTAAGATTTAAATTATTATAACTAGTTATATCTTTTTCAATTATTTTCAGCTTATGTTATTTTAGGTCTCCCCTTACCTTGTCATTATCATGAATTGTTAATAAATCACTCTTCCAATTGGGGTAGCTAAAGGTCTTTCTTGTATGTGTCCAAGTCACCCTAATCAATCTTAGCTCAGTACGTTAATTTTTGAAAATTACAAAAGTTGGGCTGTGATGATATCTAAACATGATAATAATGGTACGAGGCTATTTATCTATATTATTTATAAAGCTAAAACTCTTTAACAATAGGGTGTTACTTTTATCAAAAAAAATTAAATTACCACTACTCTTTAATAAAAAACTGACAAATAAGTTTATATAAAAATATACATTTATGGGTAATTTAGTAATAAAGTGCGAATTTCTTTTGTAATGTTAGTAATATAAGACTTATTTTAAAAATTAAGTTTTTTGTCATTTTCAACCTCCTTTTATTCTTTTTTTGTTTGTAGCTTTCAGCCTCTTTTTTATTATTTTTCGTAACTTTTAGCCTACTTTTATTCATTTTTTTGGTAATTTTTAACACATTTTTATTTATGTGCAATATTCGTGCCCGTAAACCAATAAAGCATAAGATAAGTCATGTAGTTAGCATAATTAATTATAAAACTTTTGACAATAGGTAAGTTCTTGGTTAAGTGCAATGTATACATGAAACGATGGAATTTATAATATATATAGTCAAATTTACTAAAATTTCTTCTTCCTGATGGACTTCACAGCTCATACTATTTTCTTTCCTCATTATTCGGGTAGGTAGGCCATAATAAATGTACAATATCAAATCAAACAGTCTATTAATTACATCCCAAGTGTGGAGCTTGTTGAGTGATTTAGGACTAAATAATCAATTGCTTTCTAAGACATGCATTATCATGATTTGATTATATCTAAGACTACATGATCAAATTATGATAGTGTTATTTTTTTATTTGCATTTTACTCTATGGTGAAGTCAGTTTTTTTTTTTTTAAATTCCTCATAAAAAAATTCTCATAAAGCCACAATTAATGTAGGAACCTAGACCTAGTGGACATTTATTTTCTTTATAGTCCCTTGTAATGTTTATTAGGTCCAACGTTAATTTCTTTTTTATTTTTAACTAGTTATATAAATTAGTAAGTAGCGCCATTCAAATGTAGGAACAAGCAATGGGAAAAAACAAAATATTCGAGATAAAATCATGATTAAATATATTTATCTCAAAAATATCTACAAGTAAATTATATATATATATATATATGTATTGCCGAACTACTAAATATGAAGCTATGTTAATAAAGAAAATAATACTAAAGTTTTAAAATTCACTGGTCCATCAATATTACAGAAGTTTAGTCTAAAGTTTGAACTAATTTACACAAGTTTGTTTCACATTTTTATTAGTAAAATGCTTTAGAAACACAATTTTCAAACACGTTCACTTTGTTGACATTACCCTTAAGAATTGTTGGATTTCCAAGAATTATGTATCAACACGTGATTTAAGGCGATCTAACAACCCTTTGGGCATTGTCAACAAAATGTATTTGGAAAGTGTGTGTTAATCAATTTATATAAGCTCCTTATTAATGTTTATTCAATTAGATGGATATTCTTTTGATGGGAAATTATATAAACTCCTTAATGTTAATTAAGTGCATGATTCTAGACTCAATTTTCTCATAACAAATCCTATTTTTACAAGGAGATCAAGGTATATGAAAATTAAACTCATTATATATGTTTCTTTTTACTCTTACTTCTACTGAAGTCCAAATTAAAAACATTGAACTTCCAATAAGGGGGAGGGGAGAAACTAGAAAAATTGGGAAAGAAGAAGGAACAGCGTTTATAATTTATTAATTAATTGGCAAAGGGCACTTCTCTTACTTATTTTTTTACATACAAATGGGAACTCCATCTCTGTCAACAAATTAAAACAAAGGAAGCAACCATTGGCAAGTTTTTCCATTATTAATTTGCGTCTGCCTCTCTTCCTCTCTTGTTAGTTGTCAGTGGGTCTCCAACTCCTGTCAACCACAAACAAAACCCTTAATTTAAATAAATAAATCTTTTTATTTTTTTATTTTTTTTTTTCCCATAAATCCAATTTCCAGGGCTTAATTAAGTCACTTTCACTAGACATCGCCATCTCTTAAGGAAACTCAAACTGAAGTTGCTAGGTCCAAGCTGCATTCATCTTTTACTTTCCATGATCACATCTTTTACTTGGAGTTTTCCATGTGATCGGATGGAAAGAAATTATTTATACATGTATATATATTGAGACTGCAAGGACTTATAATTCAGCTCTACTGATATCTAGGCTTATAATTAGCTACTTCCCCTTGTTTCCTCTTCCTCTTGTTTCACTGCAGAAAACTATGATCAACAGAAGAAATAATTCACAGCTAGAGAAAAATATAATACAAAAATAGTCTTCTCCACATACAATAGGCCAATAGGCATAAACATATATATCACTTCACATTTTAAAACTACTAACAAAAAAAAGGGGGGGAAAACACACAAACATATATATGATCTATGCTTTTAGCAAATTAATTCTGAAGAAACAATATTGATCTCTGTTTCTTTCTTTGGGGAATATATATATATATATATATATATATATATATATATATATATAATCTAGTGAGGCCACAGGAAAGCACCCATAGCAAATTTCCTCTTCTGTTCAACATCTCCAGAGATGGGCAGCCCATACTGAGCAAGCAAACAATCTAGCTTCCATTCTGGCATGCTCTCGTAGTCTTCTTTTGTGTACCTTGGATAGTGCAGTGGCATCTCAAAGTACCCACATCGGTCGCTCCCGTGCTTCCCGTTAGCTGTGGCGGCGTCACCACCACCGCTTCCGACCACCGGAGTTGGACGTGCCACCGACTCCATGTATAGATATATACTACTGTGTCTCCGCTATATATACTTTGGTTTCTAATGATCAGCTTTGATCTTCTTTGTGTTAGGCAGTTCTTTGTATGAGCTAGCTAGCATGGCCTTTTATAAGGAATTAGGAATGTGCTGGAACAAAACATTGTCTAGGTAGCTAGTGAATTAATTATTGTATACAAAATATATATTTAATGGTCCTTGAGGTTTCTTGGAAATTTCAAGAAAGCTCTCTTCTTTCCAAGGATTGTAATTGGTAGTCCTTAATTCTGAAATGAAGCTGTTATTTTATTTTTTATTTTTTGGTGTACGACCCTCTAGTGACCCCATTAACCGTTTTAGGGGACTAGATTATTCTGAAGTCGGAAATTACAAATGTCATTAGGCGTCCCTTTTTAAAATAGATGGATAAGTGTAGGCATGAACTTGGACTTACAGTCGAGACCTCGTTCCTCAATTACGACTTATACTTTATCTCTCATCCAACGAGATTATCCAATTTTAGGTGAAGCTGTTATTTTTACCCCTTCTTAAAGATGCTGGTCAATTTTGTCCTCATTAATTCCAATACATTGTAATTTAATAATTATTACATTGGAGATTTAGTTTGAAAAGAAATCATTAATTAATGTTGGTGATTTATGATGAAACCTAAATGATTATTGGGAAATTGAGTAACTTTCAAGTAATAAGATTGTGTGAGAGTAGGATTTAGAGGACTAGGTACTGTAACCTTTTGGAAATTTTAACCATACTTTGACCCTTTAAAAGTTTCTCTTTCTAGCCTAGTAATTTTGAAAAGCCATTTATTATATCCTTCACCCCTTTTCAAGTTTCTTTTCTTAATTAACCCACTAATATTCAAAAGTTTAATTATGTATTAATGCAAGAAATTTAGATGGAACCCAACTCATGTTTATTTTGAAGTTTAAAATTTAAGAAGAGTGATATTTTTTGTGATTATAATCATTATTTAATAATATTCCATTGGGACTACATAAATGATAATTACTTCCTTAATGCTTGTCAAATTATATATATACCTTTCCAAAAGGCCTCTTAAATAATAAAGCAAGATATTGTAGTTTATTAAGGAGCTTACCTTTCCAAGAGGCAACTTTTAAGTTCTTATCTCATATTGGGAATGTTTTTGATATTTGAGAAAAATAAAAGGACCCAACTGAATTTTTCACTTAAGTAATTAAAAACCCTAGATATCTTGCCGGATCTTTCTGTTCCATCAACTTTGATATTAGCGACCTTTGCACTAAAAGCAAATCAATATATTTTGTATTATTTACGTGAAAGTATTCGAATGGAACCCACAGAGATATTATCATACTATACATCGATGCACTTAATTTTGGTTGGGATCTCCATCTAAATCAATCAATAAATTGATTAGTTTTTTAACAATTTTTTTTAACAAATGCATTAATTTTCAGAAGGGAAATATTAAATAGTAAAAAAAAATGAAGTCATTACTATTATTTATTTTTATGAATTATTTTCATGTAATAAATTAAGGTTTAACTATTAAAAAGGGTATCTTTATGACCTGGTAGAAATAGTAAATGGGGCACCATTCTAGTTCAGTCCAGTCAAATTCTTGTGTTGTGGTTACAGCTCGTAATCATGATTCATAAAGACATGAGTTCAAGTCTCGTCGGTAGGTGGGCTAGACGCGGCCTTTATTTGAGAAGAAATTTCTTATGCTTTGGACTATGTGTGAAGGTACCTACACATCCATTAAAGAAGCGTCACTCTCTCCCTTTGTTAGAGCTTGTCCTTATAATTACTTAATACAACAAAACCTTATATTCAGCTCTTTTTGTATGTTGTGTGTGTATGTGGAAGAAGGGTATATTTATTATATTGGCCAGATCTTTCTAGAATTTAGTCTTTCTTGCTTGTGTATTTTTTGTGTTCTTCTTCCTTGGCCTCTTTAAGGAATTCATATCATTAATTATGATAAGAATGTTACTGGTACATAATATTTACATGTACAAATATAGGAAAGCAAGAGATTATGTAGGGTTCTATACCTTCAGTTTTATGATGAAATTACTGATTTAGAATTTAGTTTTTTTTAACCAACTTAATAACAAGATGACATCTCACATAGTCAGTTACTATTAACACTCTTCCCGTACAACCCCGTCATTTGTATAGAAAGATAGAAGAGATAAATACTAATATAGAAAATAAGGAATATGCAAATATAAACAACGAAACTTGAATCTAAAACCTATTACAATATAAATTTACAAACCAACAAATTAACATAAATGTTGGCTTCGTCCCATGAAATTAGAATTTTTTACTAGAAAAATAGTAATTTAACTATAAAAAATACAACTATAAGTATAATTACATGTGCATAATCATTAATTTTTTTTTTTCCGTAAACATAAATAGAGTACATTGTTGATATAGATGCAACATTTAAAGTCGATATGATTTAGAAGAATTCTTTCGAATTTGATTGAAATACAACAAACTTTACAATCAATCACTGTAACAATATTTCTATAATTGCTGTAACAAAGAATCATATCTTTCATGCTCCATCAAAGCGCATTGAGATTTTGCATAGACAACAAAAACTTTTGAATGCACCACTTAGGAAATGTAACCTTTCAAAAGTCCATTATAATTTTAGAGGTAAAAATAACCTAAAATAACATAAATAGATATAATAATAAAAAACTAATATAACCTACTCTTAATTTCGATGTTGACTAAACCCTTAATAGAGCAAAACAGAGAATAAATTTACGTGGCCAAAAATCTTCAACATTTATTGAATTTTAAAAATCATTAAGTAAGATCAATAGTCATTTTCCATTTATGTATCACAACTAAATCTTCAAAATCCTCTAGTTTTGCTAAACTTCAAAAACACCCATTACAATATAAATTTACTATTGAAGTTTTCCCATATCCAAAGAATAAATTTAATATCAACATTTGGTTGGTTCGGATGGCTTGACATCCGTTCCTCTTAAGCAAGGTCATGAGTTAAAAATCTCTCTCGTGTATGGAGTTATCATTTGTTTGAAGACCTTTGCACCTTTGTGGTCCAATCCGAGTCAAATCCAGGTAGATTAGTTTTGCCGTAAAGAAGAGGAGGACACCACCTGAGTGCCGCTCAACGGTAAAACCAAAAAAATATAAAAAGAATAAATTTAATGTCATTGGAATTATTCAACACGTCTCTTGTATAATGACCACTAATACAAATTAATAAGTAATTAAGGTTTTATATCTTAATTACTTAATAACAAGTAATTAAGGTACCAATTATAAATTATTGTATTTGATTTATCTATAATAAATCTTCTTTGAACTTTAATTAAGGTACTGATTACAATAATTAAGGTACAAATTACTATTATAAAATCTTCTTGGATCTTTTCATGGGTCATTTTTGCATTTCTTACACATTTACCTTCTCTTAATAAAAATACCTAATAATTTCCATAGTGAAGCCTTTTTTTGTATTATTTCCCACATGAAAAATACTATTTAAAATCCCATGATTTACGGAATATGCACAAATATAAGGAAATGATTTACTATGATATGTACAAGAAAAGAAAATAATTCAAATATTATCAAGTGATAGATCCCATGATCAAGAATTCATAATAAAAGGAAAGTATTCAAAATTCAAATAATATTTTCCATGTAGATCTATTTTTTTATTATATAGTGAACATGCACGTGTGTTGAATTTTTCATATGAAAGATAAATATATTAAGGATAAATATGAATTAATTCACGTGTAAAGTATGTGCACATCTATTAGTAAATAATACATGTAAATGTAAGAAGAGAAATGTTAATGTAACTACAAAAAAATATAACTTCAAGTGCAACTACATATGCACATTCATTAAATCATTTATTGTATACTTTGATATGTGTAACACTCACATATTCAATGAATATGCATGTGTAGTTGCACTTAGAGTTATATTTTTTTATAGTTAGATTAACATTTTTCTAGTAAGAAATTTTATTTTCACAGGAGGAAGCCAACATTTTATGTTAATTTGTTGGTTTGAAAATGTGTGTTTATTTGCTTAGAACAAAGGGCATCTTTAAATGTGCAAATTTAATACAACAAAAAAAAATCTTTTACACATTCAAACCATATTGATAAAAGAGAGATCCTTGTGTCTTAAAAAGATGTTAAGTGAGCCAGCCCTGAGCAATAATGCAAGAATTTAATAGCTTTTTTCTTTTGTCAATAGCAAGTATTTAATAGCTTAAGACATCATTTGATGGCACCATATGATTTACAAGCTTTTCGCTCTATAATTTAAGGGTAGGGAAAAAAGAAATAAGAAAAATGTCTTGTATTTAGAGTGTTGCGATACATGGAACTCAGCTTTCTTTTCAAGTAAGCTTAGTTTTCAAGTCCGATTATCATAGCCTTTTCCATATTAATTTTGATCTTATTCTTGGGCCACTTAGTATTATCCTAGATTCTTATTTTTATTTTTTTTATATTAAAGGTATTTGAACGTTTTGTCAAAACTATGTTACAATTTGTCTAAAATTTCATAAATTTAGAAAAAAAATACTTTTCCCTCCAAATAAATCGAGTAAAAATAACCAATAATACCTTCTTGAGTTTATATTTTGGTCCCAATTTCAAATTCAAACAAGTTCATTTTTATATGCACCAGGTTCTACTATAAAAAAGATTTTGAGTTCGAGCCTCTTCACTCATACAATAACGTCTTTGGGTGTTTGTGGTCGTGTCGTAAGGGACTAGTAAGGGTGGCCCCCAACTTCAAAACAAAACAAAAAAAGTTAGAAATATTGATGCCTATATTTAAAAAGAAAAAAAGAAAAAAAAAATCATATCCAAATTATTTACTTCCAAGCCCCCCAAAAATATTTAATTACTTCCCATCTAAGTAAGTATATGAGGAAAGAAAATATAACCTTTTATACACTCTTCATGGATTCACCTGTACTTATCTCCCTCAATAACTGCTAGAGGGGCTTGTTTGGTACAAGAAAACGATCCTCATCAAAGAGTTAAAATAATGCAATGGGCACTATACAATGCTCAATCAATGCAATAACAATTAATATGTCACCCCCTTGTTGATCTAAGCCACTCATTTTCTTTTTCATGTCCTGCTTCTCTTTGGGAGCAAATCACCTCTTGCAGAAGCACAAGAAAATGTGGTTCAAAATGAATCAACCAAGGCGTAGTCCTAGTACATAATATAAGGAAGAGACAGGGCAGTGGTGTGGGGGCTGCCATTATTTAAGAAACTTATGCAACAACTAGTGATGCAGAAAGAGTTTCCTTTATTGCATGGGAAAACCATAGGCCACACAAGGTGGTTTTTGACTTTCTTATTTGTGGCCTCAATTCAGCAATTAAAAGCCCTAGTTCATCCAACACGTGTAATCTTGCCACATCACCAGTTGTTCTTCTTATGCCCCTACCTTAGCCAACATTTTAAACATGATGTGCCCAACTTTTGTTTTGTCCTTTTGTTTTTATCTTTATATTATTATTATTATTTAATTTGGGATATTTTGTTGATATTAGACTTGTCAAATCAATCACATAACACATTACGTCGATGGTTGAGGTTGCTCCATTATAATCTAAACATCACGTGTTTAAATTAAACAACTTATTCAATATAAAAGTAAGGCTACGGACATTATCTCTTTCTAGACCCAGCAATGGCAAGAGCATCGTGCATTGAGTAGATTGTTTTAGATGTGATTTCAAATAATATTAAAGTAATCTCTACAATGTGCATCTTAAAGGAAGTAAAGGTTATAAACCGGCATAGATGAGAGTTAATTATCACTCTCTTATCTCATTGAAGATAGGAGGATCACCAATGGTTCAAACCCTATTCTAGGTTTTGAGTTTGTTATTCATTCAATTCTATTTTTACCCAATACTCTAAAAAGCATTTATTACATAAACTTGAATTAGGGGGTGGCAAAATAGACTTGGACCCATTTGTCCGTTTTTGTATGACCTACTTTAAAATGGATATTGACAAAATCTTTTAAAAATTAGGCCGGGTACGAACAAAAAACCTATATCTATTTTAGAAACCGGGCCGAGTTCGGACAAAAGCTTTAAGAACCGGGTACTCGATTCCTACTTAATACAATGGGTAAATCAATATGTTCCATATATTTTAATTAATCAATGCCATATCTTGTTGAACCTTTTTTATTTATATTTCTTCTAATTTTTTTCTTTCTCTCTTTTAATTATCTTTGTTTTTTCTTTTTCTTCTTTCTTCATCTCTATTGGCACAAAATCTCTATTTTTTTTTAATGAAAAACATATTTTGCCACCATATATTCTTGAAAAAGTATACAAATAAGGACAAAATCGGGCTACCCGATTTTTAAAACATGCGTGTACAGACAAATATTTGTTGTCCGTTTTTCAAATCAAGCCGGGTACTGTCCGTCAATACAAGTCGTCCGTACCCGTTCCCGTCTATACCTAGGTTTTTGCCACCCCTAACTTGAATAATATGAAACCAAACTTATGAATGTTGATGACCAAACATGATTTTGAGATCTAATCCTAAAGAATTGGTAGAAGAAAAAAAAAAAGAGAAAAAAAAGAAAGATATGCATTAATATAAAATCATAAACTATCGTCAGCCTTTATCATCCTTCATCTTGATTTTGGATTCTCAAATCTCCCAAGCTATATATATTTATAAGAACATCTCACAATTCCATCAAGCTGACTGACTCCTCTATTGATTCTGTTCTCAGTTGCTTACAGATTATTCAATAGCCATTAGGATTTTCAAAGCAATAGATATGGTTAAAAATTAAAAGATATGCTCTTCCATCTTTTGAACATAAATTCTTTGTTCGTATCTCTCAACAACTCTGGAACCAGCAAATTTAATGACTCTTCTTTCATTAAAGCTATGCTGTGACTTATAGCCCTCAATCACAGACCACTGGTGTCACTTATGATTCAACATCCAATGAAACTAACATCTCAGCAACCCTAGCAGTATTCCTAATATGATAATAATGACTAATTTCAATAAAAAATCCTATAAGACAAGATCAATTTTAAATGTCAAGCAACATAAATCAACACACATGAGACATATGTCTCTACATGATGCAGGGGCATAGCTAGGATTTCTTTTTCGGATGGGCTAAAAAAATTTTAAAAAAAAATCTCGACAATATGATAAGAATTGCAGGAGGTCTTGGACAATTTGAACGTTGATTTAAAGCTACAATTTGAACATTGATTTGGAACTGAAATTTAGCCATTAATTTAGAGCTCCAATTTGGGCAATTTGAATTTTAGGGAAGAAGAAGAGAAGTTGCGAGAGATCTTGAGCAATTCGACCATTGATTTAGAGCTACAATTGGACATTTACAATTTGGGCGATTTGGCCGTTGAATTAATGATTAAGGGTATAAATTAAAGATATTATGGAATAGTTTTTAAAAATATTTACCTAAGCCTAGGCTAGCCATGAATAACTACATCCCGTATCCAAGATAGTTTAAACTAGTTCAAGTATACGCAATGAAGACATCTACCTAAGCTAATTAAGAAAGGTAATTTATTAATATCTCATAAGGTTAATAAAAATAGAATAAAACTTAAAATAACATGACAAGGATAATTATAAAATATATAAACTATTAATTCCATTCACAATGTCTGGCCATTTAGTTAAATGGAAAGTAGGTACTAGAAAGAGACTTGATATACAAATAAATGTAGATGCATGCTAATATTAAAAAAAAAATTCAACTACATCCCGTATCCAAGATAGTTTAAACTAGTTCAAGTATACGCAATGAAGACATCTACCTAAGCTAATTAAGAAAAGTAATTTATTAATATCTCATAAGGTTAATAAAAATAGAATAAAACTTAAAATAACATGACAAGGATAATTATAAAATGTATAAACTATTAATTCCATTCACAATGTCTGGCCATTTAGTTAAATGGAAAGTAGGTACTAGAAAGAGACTTGATATACAAATAAATGTAGATGCATGCTAATATTAAAAAAAAAAATTCAAATAATTAATATATCTCACTTTTTTTTTCTCTTTCATTAGAAAGTATTTTTTTAAAAAAATAAATAATAATAATAATAACAACAATGTGACATGGTTAACTTTTTCTCATTTTTTTGGTATGTCATTTTTTTTTAAATTATTTAATGTCGACTTGTATCCAATTATTTATTAATTATTATTATTGAGTTTTTTAAAATGGTGACAAATGAATATTGAGTAGAAAAATATACGGAGAAGAAAAAAAAAATTGCAAGGCCGTTGGAGTTGAACTCATAACTTAAGGTATCCAATTATACTACTCTACTACCTAGGCTAAGGTCAAATGATATACTTATATAACAACAAGTAATATATTTATAAAACCCCTGTCTACATGTCAATGTTAAAATCAAAATTTACATGGGCGTGTCACTTAATGTAATATGAAAACCACACACACGTACACACATACACTTCAATTCAAAATTATGTAAACATGATATCTGCAGCTATCATTATTTATCAAATATGATCTAAGGACATCAAAAGACAACGTCACAATAAGTTACAACACTTAAAACATGGTAAAAGTTGCTCCACTATAACTTGGAGGTCTTAAACTCACATATGAAAATAACATACTTGTAATGCGAGAGTAAGGCTTTGTATGTTATCCCACCTCAATCCTCACATTGGTAGAAACCTTACATACTAGGTACGCATATTTTCAAAATATATAATTTCATGCTTTTGTGATGTTTTCCTCCAAAAGGTCATCTGAGGACAACTAGCATTGCTTGAGATCTTCTGTAAGTCTAACAAATTAACAAGTATATATTTTGGTGTTCTTAAATAGATTTAAGACCTTGTCAGCTCAAAGCAACCTATCCTGGTGATTTTAAACAATTTCAGGCATACCTCCTTTATCCCAGTACTTGCCACATTCTTAAATTTTTTTTTTCAAAGGACACTCACACCACGAAAGAGATCAAGACCTCGTAGATGGGTCAAGTAAGTGAGAGAGAATACAAACATTTCCCATAAATACTCCATCTTAAAGCTGAACATCTATACAATCTAATAACGAGAAAGATTTGGTTCATTCTTTCTCAACATGCAAATAATAATATAAAACATAATATTATGAGGGAAGAGAAAATTAGTATGTTGTTTTATCTACCTCCAAAGAATTTCAAAGAGTTTGTATGCTTCACTGCGAATCATTTTCCTTTGAACAAACTAACTAATATTAAAGAAACATGATCACTTGTCTCAAATATTAAAAGTTCCTTCTGTTCATCTACATACTCACCTATCTACTTTGTGTTGCTAACTTTTTCTAATTTTTTTGTAGTTCCAAGAATTTTCTCTAGACTAATCAATTATTGTTGTTCCACCTCTGCCTATTATAAAAGTGATCATGAAGTGTCCAATGGAGTAACTCATCATAAGGAGTCATTTCATTACCAGACTGATAATTGTAGAATTAAAAAAACTCATCTAGCAGGAAACAAGTCCAATATATAAGCTCCATAGCATGTCCTTTAATATTCATAGCATGAACCAAGGTTCTTCATCAGATAATATGGATAGTGGTACACTATGAAGGCTAGCAATTTCACACACGTAGAAATGCCTCAAAGTCGTGAAGGAGTTTGTGGCATTGATAGGTAGGAAATGAGTTAATTTGGTAAAGTTCATGATTACCAAAGAATTCTTTCATTCTTGGACAGTGCAATTATAAAATTCATGCAATAGGCCTAACAATCTTTGGTGCTCAGCCTTTGTTAGCTGATATGTAAGGCATTAGATAGATCTGCAGATACGTCTCTTTTCATGCCACAATCAATTCTTTCACCATGGTACCTCACTAGGAGGGAATGCATTTTCTGCATGCCCATTTGCTAATTACATCTAGGAGGGAATGCTTTTATCTTTCTGACCTAGCGGAAAAATGGATTTAATGGAGAAAAATAAGAAATTTAAAGCAAAGTGCAGAACTAAATTTCAGATCATTCAGCTAACTCTAGATTCCTTTGAGAAGTCATTTCCAAATAAAAAAAAAAAGAGCATAGATAGTCACCTCTGGGCCCATATCATCAAATGGAATCTATCTAGGCACCCAACCCTTTCACCATGGTACCTCACTTGGCCTCCTCCCCTTTCAACTTCCCCTTACTAGGATAACCCAGCTCTTGGAACTATTTCTCTGAACATAGATGGATCATACTCCAATAACATTTGTGGACATGAAGGGGTCAATTTGTGCTTTCACATCCTTGCTTTTGCAGGTCCCATATCATCTCATGTCTTCTTGCTGAAGTCAAGTTCTCCTTGGAGGTGTTGCTCTAGCTAAATGCAGAATTCAGAACCTTTAAGTGCAAATAGAAGCCAAGATTCTAGCAGACATTGTAAAGAGTGAGATTTCATGTCCTTGGAGACCACCAACAATTAGGAGCTAAATTTGTAATTGCACTAAAAAACTTCTAGTGTATTCCTTTCAAAACATGTTGAATAGAGAAAAATCAAGTTGCTAGTTTCTTAGCCTTGAAATCCAATATTCCAATGTTGTTGAGCTTTCATCTGTTTTTTAGTTGACATGTGAAGGAATGAATAGCATACGCTTCTCATTATTTCTAATATCATGCACTTTGTCATCAGAATTTTCTCTCCTAAATTCCTCTTTTATATCTAGAAAAATTCAGTTTGCTAGCATGACTGTGAGCACATCTAGATCCAACTCAGCAGTTATCATAGTTCCCTTGGTTCAAGTGGGCAAAATCCAGCTTGATAGCACTAACATCAGTAGTCATATAGTATTGTTTATTCTAATGTTCAAAAGAATATTCAGCTTGAAGCCCGGGATGGATATTAGATTCAGGTTGGTGGTGTATCATGATTGGTATACCCAAAGCATGCTGTTAGCTTAACAATAATCAAACAGAAAGCATTACTCGGTAAGGCATGGTTGGATTGAGAGGACAAAAAATAAATAAAAAAATGGAGCCATCAGATACTTTATTTCAAGGAGCATGCACTCCATAGCTGCTGTTCATAACAGGAGTTTCAACACACATGATGGACATGGACATGATTATTAAGCTCAAGTTGTATTATTACCAGAAAACAAATAGTAGCAGGTATGCTACTCTTGCTACCAACTCCTGGTAATGAAATCACTTCAAAATCTACATTAATCCTTCACAGGAAGAGTGAAGGAAAAGAAGAATGAAAAAAAAAAAAAAAATTGGGGTCTAGAGACATGTCCAGTGCAACAAAAACTTGATTCTATAAGAATTTTCCAGTTGGATAGAGCTCAGAGAAACCACGGTATTATAGCTTCAAATTTCAATATTGAAATCTAATGACGTAAATGACCACATGAGCAAACATGTCAGAACTAAGAAGACATCTGAGATATTACAGAAGATGCTGTAATTTGCATTTTCATGTTTAAAATATTAACAAGTTATTGGTTGTGTGAGGATCTGCAATATCACTAGCCTATGCTGATATCTGAGACCATGAAGTAAACTCACTTCACAAATATTATTAGTAAGACTAAACTTGTCAAAACCAGAAACATTTTTACTAAATCAGTACTTTGTTGGTGAGCAGCTCCAGATGTATTCTGCTCCAAGAAAAACTGAATAAACAAATGCAAGATTAAGAAAGTGCGGGGATACAACAACTGAATTATAGCAAATTTCAATTACAAAAACAGCAACTGAACAATGTTTGCTCTGATCTCTAAGTAAGTCTAGAAGACCAATTACCAAATTTCCCATGCTAAAGTAGATTGTTTTAAAATTGATAATTCCTTCTCAAAAGAAAGATAAATGGGAAGAATATATAACATCCAGCACAGAACAATTACTCATTCAAATCAAAGAAAATTTTCAAGATATAAATAAAAAAAACAGAAATTTTTTAAGACAAATACCTATAATTATCCACAAAAAAGAAGATGTTCCCAGTCTTGTTCTACTTCTACAGCAGATTACAACACACTAGAGTAGGGAGATGTTTGACCAGGTAAGGAAGGGATCTTTTTCCACTGATTAAACTTCTACTTTTTATTTATTTGTTTTGACAAGTATGCTGTGGCACAAACCCATTACAGTCCCATGAATTAAACCGAAGAGACTTGTAAGTATGGGGGGATATGGGAGCTAAGTGGTCAACTTTTGAACAGAAATGTAGAATAGAGTATTAGACTCAAAATCCTCATACATTAAAAACTTCCAGCTCCATGCACCCATAAAAAGGCTCCTTAAAACAGTGTACAAGCACAGATATGGCCTATTTCAACAGTTTGCTCAAATAATTTTCTTAATATCGCCCTTTTGTCTGCTATGTATATAGTGCCACCAAGAAAATACATTAGTGACTGTAAACTCATATGCTAAATCAAGAAGAGAATATTCATGTACTTGGAGCAGTACTGAGAAATAATAACAAACTGGCTCTAAATGTATGTTAGGCCATGATTTATTGTGCTTGACCATCCTCTAAAAGAAAATCCTTGTATAACTTGAGAGGGCAATCCAAGCCAATAGTTACTCAATTACTATGGTCTATTTTAAGTGTTCCCATATTCAAGAATTTTCGTGACCAGATTCAAGTGAAAAATGAAAAGAAAGAAAAAAGGGGGAAAAAAAGGAGCAAATATCTGTGATCTTGTTGTATTATGTATAAAGTATGTGATCATCCCTATCGTAATTCTGCACAGATGATACAATATGTATACATATATTCTCCTGTAGAAGTTGACAAAATTTTAAGTTCAATTTACTTTTATTTAAAAGAACTGCCAAGATTCCTATAGCTATCACCAAAATAAGCTCCCATCTATTGCCAGGCTTTGCAGCATATACATCCATGAAAGAGAAGAAAGATTGTAGTACCTTGACAAGAGCGAAAACAGAACCTATCCTCGAAAAGGATCGTCTTGCATCAAAGTTCAGTTCAATCTTGCTGAGAGTTTAGCGAGAGGAAGAATGGGTCCTCTCTGCTCTGATAAATTCTAAACAATTGCGTGGAATAGTGCATGGCTAATCTCTTGCAGTCTTCGAGTCCTTTGGGATCATATGCATTTAACTCCTTGACAGACTTCTTTAGGTCACCTTCCTGGTTTCCATCCATCAGAAACTTGGCCAGCATACCACCCCTGAAGAAATAAGAAAGACCAGAAACTTTCACAAATTAGCAGAATCAACACAGCCAAGCAGATACAATAAAACTATGTAAAGAGGGGATACCATTTCAAAAACTTATTATGGACCACAATTATTCCCTTTCCTTACAGTTAAAGAAACTAAAATGCGCCAGAAATTTTTTAATGAATGATAAATATTTTTTCCCAACTGTTTAAGAGTAAAATGACTTGATGGTCTAAACTAGTGACCAGTCTGATTTCTAATAAAAGATATTTGTATAAAAACTGAGAATGGCTGCCAACCGAGATGCAACTGCAACACATAAGCAGACTCTATACACATATTTTCAGCACAATTATCACATCCATGGGAACTGTTGAGAAGTAAATTCAAGAATGGAAAGCATTCCTAGTACTGCACCCAAATTATGTGCAACTAGTACAATGAGTTCCCGTTTGTTTTAAATGCTACACAAACAATATTGCATACTCAGGCAAACCACATTAGCTAACACAAACATACGAAAGAAACAGGTCCCCCAACTGTACCTCAACTTATCAATATTGGAAAAACCTTGGCCTAGAATCATTGAATTGATGCAACTTATGTTTAATTAAGCATGATTAGGGTTGATTATGCTACTGATTTGGTGGTTGTGACCATATCATGGGTTAGGCCTACTTGTGATCAAGTGACCCAATTTGGGCATGTTTATGCCTAAGGAATTGAAAATCAGTATTTTTGATTAATAGAATGGTTTATGAATGAAAACTATGCATTAGAGGCCTAAGTCATGTGATTTGAGTTGAATGATGAGATTAGATGAGATTTAGGCCTATTGTTTATATGTGGGATGATTTAGGTTGATGTGTAATGTCTATATGATTGAGCATAGAAATTGATGTATGTTTCAGGATCTTGATTGGGTTGATTCGGTTTGGTGGTCGTGTGTGGTTAAATACTCTCGCGAGGCTTGGTTGTGAGTAGACTTCATTTATGATTATATCTTTTATGTCATCATATCACTTATATATTGTATGTTGAAATCATGAATGTGTTCTAATGTTTTGAATGATGCATTGATTTGAGAAAACCTTATGACTTTGGTTGGGCTCATCTATCTGGCTAATAGGGGGACTTAACCTTGTCATAGGAGGGTTTTAGGAAAGGAAGAGATTGGGGTCAACGGTACGGTGAAATAGGCGTGCACTAGTAACCCCAAATAAACATGATTTGGGTCAACGGTACGGCGAAATAGACGTGCACTAGTAACCCAATGCATGTGGAATGTGGATCCAAATTGATAAGCTTTTACTTGCATCGAACTTATTATAAATGTTTGATATTTATATGTTATGAGCTTTTAATCATGCTACACATTGACATGCATACATGATATTTATTGATGAGTATTGATATATTTGAATTCTATTCACTGGGCACCGTTGGCTCACCCTCATTTTCCTCTTTCAGGTCCTTCTATCCCGAATAAGGGCAAAGGAGTAGTTATATCTTGAGGGCCTTGCCTGCGAGAGAATCCAAGGCCTCGATGTGAGTTGAGAGGCATTTTGATTGAACTGTGGTTTAAATTATGAAGTATTATATTTTGGATTATGTAATTATAACACTTACGACATTGTAGTATGGGTGAGTTGGGACTTGTTAGATAGACCATGTGGGCATATGACGATTTTTATTTGTACCCACAATTTTGGACTTTATGTGTATGTCAATTTTAATGGACTGTAGGGATTATGATTTTATTTGTGGTTCATTTTTATAGATTATCTCTTGTCTTTGATGATTAATACGGTGGGTAGTTTTGTTTAGTACCTTTGGATATTATGTCGTTGTTTGAGATAAGGCTCGTAGGGTCTCAACCACCTCACGGGAGTTGAGGAGTGGTCGGAGATGCCTACGCCGGGCGTCTCGCCCTGGCATTCCGCACGTTATTCCCTGCGGGGTTGGTGGTCCGGGGTGCGGGGTCGCCACAGTATGATGCATACATACTCATATGTGTGGCTTTGATAATTTAATACATCACTAATTACCATATGAGGGTCATATCAATGATATGATATTACCGTCATTGTGTATAATATATATACACCATACTCATATTATCGTTTTTAATATGATGTAATTTGGTACTACTATAATATGGTAATTATATACAACCAATAATATGATTGTATCTCATACTTGTATAATAATATGATGATATGTATTACTGTACATCAGATTATGGATGCATATAATATGTTTACAACCATCATACTTATATTACCCTCGTACACCATATATATTATTGGTTGTCCTATGAGTGTATGAAAGCCTATATGTTATATACATATATATATGTAACTATATGGTAATATATCTGCATACGTAATCTATGATTATGCATAGTTATATTAATATACTATGCAAGTTTTTTCTATTTATTTTATTTTTTTAATTTTTGTTTATAGTAACTATTACCCAGCCACATGGCTGGGTAATATTTACCCAATCATGTGGTCAATTCGGAAAACCAGCCCCAGTTTATTTATTATTATTATTATTATTATTATTTTATTATTATTTTTTTACGAGCTTATCCAGCCATATGGCTGGATTTACATCCAAGGCTGGATTTTTTTTTTTTTTTTTTATCCTTCCTACAACGTCTTCTTCTTCATCTCTGTCTTCTTTTCCAACGTCTCCTGCAACTTAATCTCTTCTCTTCTCCAATTTCTTCTCGTTGTGCTTTTCAAATTTCACTTTTTCTTAATCAAGTTGTCCTTTTATCATCTGCATTTAGTTTTTCACCTTTTGTCTATTTTCATAAACGCTACTCTGCACCTTTTTTCCTAATTTCCTTCTCAATTTTTCTTTTTTAAATTGATACATTCTTCTTTTCATTTTTCACCAAAGTCCATCAAAATTATAGAAATAAACACCAAACTTCATCAAAATTTATTTTATCACTTTTCTTAACTCTCTTCCTTACCCTTTTCTGGACTTTTTCTATTGATTCAATTGTATCACGAGTTCAAAATCTCTCTGATACACTTAATTGTAACACCCTAATTTGTAATCTTTTCTTTTTACAAATTGGGTGCACAATTTCTCGGTTTTATTAACATCACATTTATACATATATATGACTGTAAGAGCCACTTTATTATACAACTCCGCAACCTCACCACTTTCATTTATTATAATAATACTCATTCTGCCAACTTACTTATATTATATATATATATACAACAACTTTCGGGTTCGTATATCGAACAACATCTCATCTCATAGCACCAACTTATTCTTTTTTTTCTTTGTTTCGACATATTCGCATTACCCACGACTAATTAATTTTCTGAGATAAGATTGAAAGGGTGAGCTTATGCCCAGTGGATCCCCTAGCGGGTTTCCACACTTTAGGCAAATCATCAAAATAAATATTTAAACAGGAATATAACAACAACAATTGCACACACATATGTATATACTTATGAAATCTGAAATAATAAGTTGTATTTAGCAATCCTACAAGGGTCAGCTTCCAACCCAAATAAGTTGCGTCTAACATTCCGCAATAGCCAACTTCCAACTCAAATAAGTTGTATTTAGCAATCCAGCAAGGGTCAGTTTCCAACCCCGACTAAGTTGCGTCTAGCATTCCGCAAGGGCCAACTTTCAACCCAAATAACATTTTACTAGTAAAAGTAAAGTCGTGTTCGTAATCATAGTATGAATATAAACTTTTAATGAAAAGACTAGAATGCACAAACCATGAGTTCCTCCTTACCTTGAAATACGTAGTAAAACAACAATTCCTTGAGCTTTTCCAAAAATATCGAAAATCTTAAAAGAGAAGAATTTTAAAAAGTTTGAATGAAATTTGAAAATGATCCCCCTATTTATATGATGAGATTTTTGGCACTTTCCTAAAATGCTCTTGGACTTTATTTATTTATCGTCTCGTCCTTTGCTCGAGAGGGTTCTTGAGAAGATTCTTTTCAAGAAATACTAATTATATCATTTTTCGAGATATATCTTAAAAAATTCTTTTTAAATAATACTAACTATGTTTTTTTTCATTTTTATCCGTAAACTTTTTTTATAATGTCAATCGTATCTCTTTTTTGTCCTTTTCTAGATTGAAAATGTTACATATCAATTACTTTAGGGCCATCTTGTGGAGGAGCATCCCTTAACTGACTTGGTTCAAGATTGTAGAGACTTTTTGGGGAGAAGCTTGGATTGCAAGTTATCTCATACTCTACGGGAAGCTAATCAGTGTGTCGACTACATGGAAAATGAAGGCATCCGAAGGGGCGACTTTCTTATTCAGTTTGACACACCGCCCACAGGGATCTCTTATCTTCTTTTGGCTGATATATTAGGTGTAGCTTTTGTGAGACCCTAGTGGCATGTTTTGTCCATTAAATAAAAAAAAAAAAAAAAGAAGTGAAGACTTCAAGAAACACCATAAGAGCCGAAGAGTAGCTCTAATACTATGTTAAAAATTAAATAAAAAAACAAAGAATTAAAGAGAATTAGAGAAGAAGAAGAAAGATGAACTCAAATGACTAAATTGTTATTTCTTGTGTTTTGGAGAATTACATTTAGCTCATTATATAGAGCAAAACCTTACACATGTTACCCTACCAATGGTAGACCTAGATTTAAGTAACTAACCACATACAAATTAACTACAGTAAATTTATTAACTCTTATGGTTAACAATAAAGCAAAGGCTTTTTACTTACCATTGGCTAAATAAACTACTTCTCACGAATCATTTAACCATTTGCTAAATAAATTACTTCTCACTAAACAAGTAAGAGGATGTGTCGTCTATCTCTCTACCCTTTGCAAGGAAGGAAGAATACCATTTAGCTGACATCCTAGGTGACCTCGTCCTATCCTTATGCTTAAAATCCACTGCATAAAGACCAAAATGAGAATTGTAACCGCTCTCGAAGCCGTCTATGAAAGACCACACAAAGTACCCCTTGGCATTTGATCCATTGCTGCAAAGACAGTGTGGTATAAATTAAGGTCATTAAGAATGGAAATCTATAAATAAGTATGTTAGCATGGTTGTGAAATTCTAAACAGTAGTGTTATATACATTTGATTGCATATGGTTTATGATCTAAAAGTTATTCTTGAGATGTCAAGAAACAAGAAGATTTCATTAGCTAATTACCACACAGAAATGAATAAAAGGATATATATATATATAATGTTTGTATAAACCGTCATAATGTAGAACTTGTGTTTTCTTTCAAAGCTGACTATTCTATAAACCATCATACATATTATTAATTACACAAGGCTACTAATTTGTATAATGTAGTTTATGATCTGATTTGTTGCGAAAATGTGCAAGGCTACCAATGTTTATAATCAAGTATTTCTAACCAAAAATTGTTGCACAGTAATATATATATGGTTGAAAAATCTTAGTAATTCTAAACTAAAATAGCAAGTAATTAAGTTCATCAAACTTTATAAATTTTAAGAATACAACTATCAGCGTAAATGTCTTCATTGCCCCGAAATGTTAAATGTTTAACCTACTTCTTGTTCTATACTAATCCTACAACTTCCAACCATGCATTCACTTAATGATTGAAATCTGAATAGGGCTCATTTATCATTTTTGGAGTATGTGGGTTTGGTTAGTTGAGCAGTATAATATGATTGGTAGATCATCCTTTTTTTTTAAAAAGAAAAAAGAAAAGAAAAGAAAAGGGGTGAAAATACATATGTAACTATATGTTTATGTTATAAGGGAAAAGTTGTTCATTACACCTATTAGCATTTAACTAGTTAGCTTTTAGTACTTCTATTGTACAATGAAACAAGTTTTTAACAAGGAGAAATAACAGAAAATTAATTTCAAAATTATTAGGGAATCTACATAAATGTCAATTATGATCCATATTTTCAATTATAGTGTGATAGTCTCTTTGAAATTGATAGGGAATATCTAAAGGTGTGTTTGGTAGGTGAAAAAATAGAAACTTTCTCAAAAAAATAGTGATTTTCTTGAGAAAAGTTTATTTTGCAGTGTTTGGTTGACAAAAAAGTTGAGAAAAAAAATTGTAAAAGATTTTCTCGGGCCCACCATTTTCTCATCATAATTTTTTTAGCTAGGGGATTGAGAAAAAAAAAATTTCATGAAAAAATGTCTTTATAATAAATTGAAAAAGTTACAGTTATTTAATTTAATAACTAACTAATAACCAATCATGAGAAGATTTTGTCAAGTACATTTTTTCGAAATTATTTTTTTTGAGAAAATAGTATTTTCTCAAGAAAAACTTTCTTAGCTACCAAACACAACCTACGTAGAAAGAAAAAAAAAAAAAAGGAAGTACAAATGAAAAACCTAACCCTATACATTGAGAAATGCATGTGTATCTATCTATATATATATATTTAGTACTTTTTTAGATTAAGCTACGAGTAGATCTTATAATCCATTTCTTTCCACCCATCATAAAACAACCTGACTATGGATCTAATCTGGCATCATTAGTAGTATATATTAATAAACAATTACGATCATAAAATAAAAACTTCAATAATAAATATATACCTTATTGCTAGAAGCAAGCTTTCAATGTAGCTTTCTAAGAACTCTATTCGTTTTGTGTCATTTCGACTGGTAGGATCAGAGAAGTCATCTGTTGTAAGATACCCTGCACTCATGCAAGTTTCAAACAAGACAAGTCAAGTAACTGCAATAAGTTCAAAAACTCCCACAGGTAGCTAGTAGGAAAAAGAAAGAAAGAAGTAAATAACATTTTTGAATACCATTTTCATGAATTACAATCGCAGGATTATTATACTTCATTTTGACATACTCCAAAAGCTTTTGTAGTCCCCAAGATTCTATAGGCAAAGTGGAATTCTGTTCAAGAGTTCAATTGAGTTAGAAAATGTCAATGCAAAATATGCAAACTAGTAACAAAATATTTTGTAACCAACTTAACCAACGTTTGGTTGGTTGAGTGGTTTGGGCGCTCATCTCAGGAAATGAGACCATAAGTTCTACTCTCCACTAGCGTTGGCCACTGGAGGTGTCTCCCGCTCGAGCAACCAGGGGCCCAAGGAATTAGTCGGGATCAAAAAATATATATATATATATATATATATATATTGTAACCAACTCAATCGTAGTTTTCTTTCCACTTACTTTTGTAACTAGTCCTGGAGAAACTGCATCAGAAGTGTACAAATACTATTAAAAACCACAACAATAACAATATATACAAGAATTTTGTTCTTATATTTGAAGATTATTTAGTGGTTTTCCTACATCACTTTGTTAATAATTAGTAATTCAGTTAAAAACTAAGAAGGTGAAGAAAAACTTACATGACCCTGAAGCATACATGTCACGAACATAATCGCTATTGTATTTATTCAAGGTTCCATTGAGGTGTTGCACATAAAGCACTGAATAATGGTTTAAACCAATAAAATCAAATGAGCCCTTTAACTGATTCGACTCGTTCTTGTTTAAGAGCGGCAATCGTGATCCAACAAGCCATCTCATTGAAGCAGGATAGTCTCCATGTACAAGAGGACCTAGAAACCTAGTCAGTCATGAAATTGAGAATGAAAAAAAAACCATTTATATGTAAGTAAATAAGGAAGAAGTAGAAGACTGGGATTTAGCTACTTTATCATGAAAGAAAAGCTAGGAACTTGGCTACTTAACTTGTCATACTTACCAACCAAGTTGAAAATCAAGCACTCTTTGCGTGGCAGCAATGTCCTGGGATGAATTAGTATATGGCTCGCTCCAAAATCCTAAAAGGGTTATTCCTATTTGGCCATTTTGCTTTTCCTGCACATGAGATAAACTTTCATCAACAACCATATAAATTGAAGGGAAATACTATTCTAATACTAAAAAATGCAACTACATATAAAATTACATTTCTATGATCATTGGATCATACGCTATATACATATACACATATAGATATCTAATAACCATAAAGGTGTAGTTACATTCCCTCTACACTACTACCTCTATGAAGCAAGACTTATATTCTTTTTTATATCAAATATATCATCCATATGGTGATCTAATAACTTTGTAGAAAACTTTATCTTCTACTTCCAAAAAGAAGATAACAAGTAGTAATCACTAAACAAAAAGATGCAGAGCAAATTTGCAAGATAACCTGGTACTTGTCTCTATATATTCCTACTGCTGCGGCATGAGCTAATAACAAGTGATGTGCACCAATATATGGTTCTGTTGTAGAGTCCCCTTCTACACAATTTTCACCAAATGGATATGAGCAACGGCCCGGTGGAGAGATTCCAAGATCATTTCCAGAAACTGTTTGTATGTTTGGTTCACAAAATGTTGTCCAATTTTTCACCCTGTCACCAAATTCTTTGAAGCACACATCTGCAAATGCAGCAAAATCTTCACTGCCAACAAAATTAAATTACGTACGCGTCGTTAGTAGTGAATCAAGTTAATTTACACATGTATACACCATCATCTATATCTGCAAATGTATCATTATATATGTTAGGAAAGAGATGGAAGAATTACATGAAGTTTGGGCTTATGTATCCGTTATACTCATCTTGCAAAGCTTGGGGAACATCAAACTGAGAAATAGTCACATGAGCTTCAATTCCTGTTAAAAAGTAATGGAAGAAACACATATTAATAATGCATGATATTTTTGTTCATATACATTCTAATTACGAAACAAAACAACTTATTGAATTGCGAAATTTGTGAACTTAAAATGTGTCTGTGTATTACAGATTTTGCTTTCAGCCTGTAGCTTATTGCACTATAGTTGATAGTTCTACTGATTCCATCAACTATATATTTTGTTGGTTCAATATCATCTCTATCTTGATATCTCAAAATCAGTGTTAATTCCCACCTTGTTCTTTGTCATGTATGTAATACCCCAAAACAATCTATTAATGGCCAATGATTTGTCACATGTGTAAAAATTTATATTTTCCTCTCCTTTCCTTTCCAACAATATCCTCTAATCTTTTTATTGGAAATAACCAAAAATTACTCCTTAATCTACTCTAAATTTCCATTCATGCAAGATGAATATTGGAAACCAAATCACTACCCAAAACTCTAATATCTTTTATTGGAAATAACCAAAAATTACTCCTTAATCTACTCTAAATTTCCTTTCATGCAAGATGAATATTGGAAACCAAATCACTACCCAAAACTCTAATGTCTTTTATTAGAAATAACCAAAAATTACTCCTTAATCTACTATAAATTTTCCTTCATGCAAGATGCATATTGGAAACCAAATTACTACCCAAAACCCTAATCCTATTACATTAATAGGAGGAACTTTTCCCTGCCGTCACACTCAACGTCATCTTCTTCATTCTACTCTCAACACTAAAGTGTGAGCACACAGAGTGACGTCTGTTAGTGCAACGTCGAAACACCACCCACGGAAAACTCCTCCTATCACTGTAAGTTTGTTTATAATTGATTACTTTGTTTTGGCGTTGGAAATGGCAGCCATGAATGAAACCCTTAACTTATATAATGTCTAATTCTCTATAGCGGCCTCCCACACTCTCCATCCTATTCTCAACCTAGAGAACTAGGGAACAAGTGACGCTATATAGGATCGCCTCCGTCGAAACCACCTCGAGGTAATGTTCCTCTTCTTCGCTTTCTCTTCTTTTCTTCTTCTTGCTCATCAAATCAATGCCCTGTTTTGGATCTTACAACAGCAGCAATGGCACTGTTGCTATCACCATCATGCCTCTTTCTTCCCTTCCCTTCTATTTCCTTTCCTTCTTCTTCACCGTCTGCTCCTTTCTCATTTTCTTAGTATTCTAGATGTCGGAAAGAGTAGCTGCAGTAGCAGCAGAACGACGTTGTTGCTACCACCGTTTCATGGGGAGAAAATGCCCCCACGTGCTACTTTGATATTAAGCCAATGTCATGTGTTAGATATTAGAAAAGAATGAGTTAAATCATGTGAAATTATAACACATCACACTATTCTACATTACATATTATATACGCAATACTACGTCATCTAATGCAAATCAGATCGTATATTAGTTATATTAAATTATAATTATATTACATTGCGCTATTTTGTTGTACAATATTACATTGTACCCACATAAATACATCCATATAGATGTATATAATATTATATTATAACATATTATAATCTTATGCTATATTATTACTTTAATGTTGTATGCAAGGTAATGGGTTAACTTTATGCTACATAATTATCGTAGTCTTATATACGTATATACTCATAATTATTTTTATGAATATTTATACTAACATAGAGGTAATATGTACGTATAGGTTAAGGACGTACGTTACACACCAAGGAATTCGGACAACGACAAACTGCGTGTGTAATAGGTGGGGAAGATTCTATGCCTTTACAATATTTTATTTCGATATGTAGATAGAAACATTAAATTAATTAGATTTATAGTAGTATTAGATTGTTCATGCATGCTTGTCTTACATGAATGCTTGTCTTACATGATTGTACGTATTATGATTGTTGGCCATGATGATATGTGTATGTGTATGATTTGTTGTCCCAAGTTGATGTTGGATGCTCATAATTCATGTGTACTTTTTTAAAGTTTGATGATGAGATATATGACGAGAGTATTAGCATAATTTTTATAATAAAGTTCATGAATGCTATTGTTATTTGACATTGTGATATGATACCATGTGTTGTGGAGTTTGATCATATCATGTAAATAGAAGTTATATATCATATTTATGTTGTATGAGTGATACTGTGACATCCTTAAAGAACACGATTAAGATAAAAATAACACATGTGGAGCAGTTATTATAAGGAATATCGCCAATGACCGTTTTGGGGCAGTTATTCTGATGAATATCGCCAATGATTATTATGGGGCAGTTATTCATTATGAATATCGCCAACTAATTTTTAATTTTGGGTAGTGGCACCCGAGGTTTGATTTCCTAAAGGTACATGATTTGGAACTTGATGAAATTCTCAACTCAAACAATCAAATGTTTCAACGATTAATGTGTGAAACTTGTTTGTAATGTTCTTGTGTATGTATCATAATAAAATATTGTGAATGATTTAGATGACCCATTGGGCTTTCAAGCTCACCTATATTTTTCACATGTAGGGACATGAAAGAATAGAGTCGCAAGTTCGTGACGTGTCTCACAGTAGTAGGGGTGGGTTAGTGGCTTGAGTAGTGTTATGGTAGTAGAACTGAGTAATCATTTAATAATTAATTATATCAATTAAATGGATTGTATTAGAAATCAATGCTAGCTTTTGGAACATTATAGTGGTCGTTGAAGATTTCATGGGTTATTTTATATGTTTATGCCTTGGACTTGAACTTGTTAATTCTACTTGATGAATATATTTAAAATGTTATGTCCATAATGGATGGACAAGGGCAAGTACCCTCATGGCTCAATATTCAATTTGTGTAATGGGAATCTATAGTCTGTGGCATATAAATTGAAAAAGTATTCTTCTATCTTAACTTGTAACCTTATTTGAAATATAAATGATATTATTAAATTTATTTTTATCTGTGTAAAGATTTTGGGGTTAAGGTAGATAAATACAATTCACGCCTCAATTTTTTTTTTGCTATTTTCTTTATAAGAGCAAATATTTATTCTTATTACCTTAAATTTAAGTTTTAAAAATCGGAGTGTGACAATGTATGACCCTTTCAAGCTCAATAAAATTCTTATAAAATTACAAGGAGATCAAAATCATTACTACAAATATAATTGTACATCGTCATATTGCATTTATAATAAATTTTGTGGTCATGATTTGAGTTGGTCTAACAAACAGCCTAACATTACTCCTATTCAATTACAGGAGTATTTTCTCTAGTTTACACCTAGCTTTCATGTCAAATAGGAACAGGCAGAGCAAACAGTAATTACTCACTACTCCTTGAAAGACCAAAAAAAGAACTTAATAATAGAGATATGTACCATAGCTCAGGAGCTCATTAATGAGATTATTGTAGTAATTCAAGCCCTTGGGATTAATAGCTCCACGCCCATCTGCAAATACATATAGATATATATATATATATATATATATATATATATATGGAATGAATTAATAAAGTTGGAAGTAATATTTGAATAGAGATGTGAAATACAAATATTAATGGCCCCATACCCGGAATAAGCCTAGACCAAGAAAGGGAAAATCTATAAGCATCAAGACCCGTCTGGTACATCAGTTTCACATCCTCCTACATTTCCATCAACTAATTATTAATAATTAATTAATTTTAACACATCTATTCTTTTTTCTTTTTTCTTGTGAACAATATTCATTTAAAAAATAATATGAAATTAAGAAATAGAGCAAGAGGGCAAGGTTAACGTGCCTTGTATTTGTGATACTGATCAGCAGCAATATCCCCAGTGCTCTTGTCTCTGGTTTTTCCTGAAAAAAAAAAACAAAGAAAAATAGAATGTAAATATATAAGAATCATGTTTTCAGCAATTAGAAGTTGGTCATGAAATCACCAGCATGAGCATAAGTATCCCAAATACTGGGTTTTCTTCCATCCTCAGCAGCAGCTCCTTCAACCTGCAATATATTTAACCAAATTACCCAGAATTAATTTAAGAATTAAAATCTAATTGAAACCAAATATTAGAGATCAGGTAAGAAAGGAGTGACCTGATAAGCAGAAGAACCAGCTCCAAACACAAACCCAGGTGGGAAATCTTGTCTACTCACTTGATGAGCAGAAGCTACTGCTGAAGAAAAATAAAAGAAGAAGAAAAAGAAGATGGAACTTGAGAGTCTTCTTGTTACACCCATCATATTTCTTACCACTGATCACTCACTCACGCACTCACCTATGTTCTGCGTAATATGATATATATATAATATTAAGGGGAGTGTTTAACAGGAAATTTTAATATGATCATTACAACATAAATTATTATTTTTTATTTTTAGTAAAACTTGATACAAGATTTGGGACTGTGCAGCCTTGGGTTTTTTTAATAGAGAGCACCTTTTGATTGAAACAATACTTAGTGATGATTACGAGGCGTTTTCATCGGCAAAAAAATAAAATAAAATAATATAATATAAAGGGGAGTGTTTCCGCGAGGGGTGCGTTTCCTAGGAACATGCCTCCCAAAATATTAGAAATGTTTCTAAGACTCCAAAGTTATACCTAAAATATACCAAAAATTATTGAGTGATAGGTTTTTTTTTTTTTTTTTCTTCCTCTTTCATAATATAGTAATGTGTTGTATTGTCATGTTTGGATGAGTATATATTTAAAAGAAATATTAATTTAACTACCAAATATAATATTCACATTTAATAAATATGAATGTATAATTATATTATAATTATAAAATTTTATAATTAAATTAATATTTTTTTAAATATATATTTTGAACCATTTTAGAAGTCAATGATTAATTGTTTTCAAAGTATTTTTGAGTTTTAAACAATTTTAGGTGAAGTTAGCATTCCGTTAAAAAAACACTTTATTGGCTTTGGTGCAGTTTTCATGTTGTAGTATCTGGTACTTACGGGCACCATATGTGTCAAGCCAAGGCAAAGACACATGTCCACAATTAACAAAAAGATAAAATGAGCTAATTATTAGAAGCCCTTCTACCCAAAAACTATAGTTGATAAATAAAAAACCAATAAAGCATATCAAGCTATCATCAATACTCACCCACATTTAACCTTTAAAAATTATTTTACCCAAAAGTTATATTTGTTAGATAAAAGTCTAACAATGCATATCAAACTATTATTAGCACTCGTGATCCTTACTATCTTGAAATAGCGTTAAATGACCATTAAATGCCTCACTGACTTGTACACCGATCCCCTTTTTCACCCTTTTGTTTTTCTCTTTTCTTGGGTTCACCTTTTCGCACCTCTCTTCTTTTCTCAATGTATATTCTTTTACTTCAAAAAAACGAAAAAATATTTTTTTATTATTATACTTATGTTAATACTTTATATTATCACACAATAATAATATTTTATATTTTATTAATTTTTAATATTCATACCATGCTACAAGCTAACATTTTTTTCTAGATAAAATCATATGTTTTAACTCAATCATAAGATTTATAATAAAAAAATACAACTGACTAAGTTCTCCAATAAACACTTTATTACGCAATTTATTAATTTTTCACTTTTATACTAGTTTAAGATTATAAAATTAGTAAATTAATGTTAAGTTTGTTTTGGTTCTTTGTACCGATCAATCCGTATTGTTTTATCGTTATAATCCTTTTAGGTATTCTCATGTGTGTCAGTTTACATACTGTTATACTCATCTTAGAACATATCCTCTGTATTTAATCATGTCTCTCTTGAGTCATCTTCCTTTGTGGTTGATTATAGTTTTAGTTATTCTTGCTATCTTATGTTGTGGTTTACTTCGCTTATGTTTTGCCTGTTATATATGTGATGCAGTCGAAATTGATGATTGAACGAGTACTTAGATTTTGAAAAATTGGTTTTGGTCTTTAATAGAAGCAGAGGAATCTATTTTTCACCTGTTTTTCCGGGATACTAAAGACAGGGTCTTGACGGGCCAAGAGAGTGTGCCGACGTAAGACAAAGAGGTCTGAAAGTATCCATGGAACCCTTTGGTGATAGTCCCCCTTCATCTTCTACGTCCGACCCTAGTCCGATTTTAAAATCTTCCTCTTTTAATTTTTCAAGTCTTCCTGAATCATGTATTAAACAAGCTTCGAAAATTGATGATTTAGTCGAAGTAACTCATATTCCTGCAGATAGTAAAGTTTCTGAAACTATTCCTCCTTTGTTAAATCCCTACTGGTTGTTTACCAAAAAGTCTCAGTCGTTTTCTACGTCTGTCAAAAAACTTATTAGTTGTAAGAGTCCTCCTATTAAAGAATACATCCAGAGCACTGCACTTACTCACTGTACTCTTGAGTCTACTTTGCAAGAACAATA
The DNA here is from genome assembly GCA_035771175.1 of Paratinospora sagittata. Taxonomy (NCBI): domain Eukaryota; kingdom Viridiplantae; phylum Streptophyta; class Magnoliopsida; order Ranunculales; family Menispermaceae; genus Paratinospora; species Paratinospora sagittata. The sequence continues at coordinate 25,604,909 of CM069596.1, read as the reverse complement.
CGTAACCCTTGAGTTTGAACCTTCGTTCATCCGTCACTGGTTAACTCATGGATATACCCATATCCATATGGGAGCTATTCGTTTAGTTCTCTCTTATCATGGTCGAGGTGACCTACCTATGTCTGCTCGAATTGCTCTGCTTGATACAAATCTTCTCTCATATGAACATGCCTGTATCGGAACAGTCATCACCACACTCAGTCATGGATCTATGATCTTTACCATCACTCCAGACTTTAACGTCTGTCTGTCAGATCCCACCTTACCTACTCGGTTTAAGGTTCAGATCCAGTTTTCTGGTGTTCAACATCGACAGGATAGTATTATGGCTACTCTCCATCATCAAATGGCTTTTCGCCTCCAAGACCATGCTATCCACCTCCGAACTCAGAAGCCTACTGGTACTATCATGGCCTTTGTCCATGACAATGATGTTCCTACAATTGTTCAGATTCCCAAGCAGATCCCTCACAAAGAGCTCCGTGAGATGCTACCTTTAACATGGTTCACCAATTATGAGCATTTTCTCAAACGCTCTGAGCCTGTTACAAGTACTCTCTGCCCTCTTATGAAGCAACAAGCTGATGGTGCTGTCAAAATTACTTTCGGTTCTCTCCAGCAATCCACTGAAAGTTTACCTGTTCATCACTCTATGATGATTCAGCCGGTTATATTTGGATCTCCTCAGCACGTCCCAGATAGTTTACCTATCTGTCATTCTCTGATGATTCAACCTATTTCTACTCATGAACCAGCTGACGATCCTCCACTACATTCCTTCCAACCTGATGGATCAGTTATGTATCATTCTCATGTCGATGGACATTTTATATGGGATTGTAATCCTGAGATGTGTAAACCTGGTTGCACATGTCAAGACGAATATGACGATGATACTTGGATGGATAAGTATGATCCTTCATATGATACCATGGATGCTTATGATGGTTATGACACTGACGATGCCATGGAATTCTACCAATATGAAGAAGCTTATCATCAGGCACGGAAGAAGAATAAGCACAAAATTTCTAAGTCTTCTTGCCGTCCTTCTTTTCGGTATCATCACGAACCTCCTGCTCCACCTGCAGCTCCTCTGGTTCTTCCTTGTTATCCTATTGGATCCTATGATCAGGATTTCCCTCCTCTTCAACGAGTGACAGATCCTACACATCAGACTACGGCTAAACCATTTGTCCCTCTCAACGAGATTCGCTCCGATGGTACTCCAAAGCCGTTAACATCTGCTGAAGAAGTATTAAATTGGCAAACCAAAAATGCTATTGTCCAGAATGGTTATCTTCAACAGATTGATCAGCATCTTACTAATCTCACTACAACAACGGCCAGTCTTGTTCAAAATACAGATATCCAAGCTGCTGTTAGTCAAAAATATTATACTGAACTTCATACGAAGATTCAGGAATTGGATACTCTTCTCCGATATTATATCCAGCATAATATCACTGGTCCTAGTTTTGATGCTGCTGAACATGAGATCAGACAACTCAAAGAACAATTGTCATATGTGATGCATGATCTCCAAAGGCTTCAACCACCTACACCTCCGGTGTTTCCTGAAGCTTATCCTATGTCTCTTGTCAGATCATCATTCCCCTCTCAACCTTCTCAGTCGTCTTACTCATTCTTACCCCCACCTGCACCTAAGAATGATCGTCAATCTGTCCTATTAAATACCCTTATATTGGCCAGTAAAACACCTGCTCCAAAACCACCGGTCATCCCTTTCTCAACTCCACCCATAGTAACTTCACCACAACCACCAATAGGTACACCTCCTCGTCCTAGAGGTCCTAGCCCAGTTTTTGGTGATAAAGGCAAGGCCCCCATGCCATCCTCACCATTTGTGCCTTACATCACTCCTTCTTATACATCCGTAGTCCAACCAACACCTCTAGCTGTTCCTGCTACTATATCTCCTCAGTCACCACAGACTCAACCTCCTCCGAGTCACCCTATTATTCCCTATGACAATTTCACCAATATTTCTCCTATTGATGATCTTGATCAATTTGAATCCCTCTCTTTGGGATCTTCTACTGCAGAATCTGATGTTCCTACAGAAGTTTCCTCTGATCCAGCTATATCCGACGTCTCTGATACTGAATCATAGCTGATGGATATATCTGCTCTTAATCAAATTCATATGGCTGATGATCCTTCTTCGTCTCAGACTCAACCTCAAGCTTTTGATGAAGAAGTAGATATGCGAGATGCTACTAATCAGCCTCACGATAACAATCCTCAGCAATTTTTCAGTCGCCCTGGAAATGGCCCTTGGTTTTCTCTTGATGACGTCCCTTATGAACAATGGCGTTCCAAGCTTATATCTTGGGCAGCATGGATGTCAAACCAAATTATTGCTGATCGAACATCTAATGCTGTCATCTCTGACTTTATATCCCGATGTACTGGATTTGTTCGTGATTGGTTCTCCTCCCTTGGAGAATATAGAATGCTTCAACTCACTCAGATCTCTCTCACAGATTTTTATAATGTCCTTGTTCGAGAATTTATTGGTGATGCTGCTATTCTGGAGAAAAAATACAAACAAGAATATTTCACTATGAAATGTTGTTCTCTCCAAAAGAAAGATCTTTATCGACACTATTCTCGAATGCTTCAGCGTTATCATTTACTTGGCGGATATGATAAGACAGATCTGAAACATACATTTATTGCTTCACTTCCAAAGGAAACTCATCCTGAATTAAACCGTCTTCTCAAAGCTCTTGGAAGACCTTTGGAACAATTATCTCTTGCTGAAATATTCCAGCAACTACTCGAAGCTATTGAACAAAATTGTGAATTACGACGACTTATTTCAGAAGCCCAGACATCTACCTTCTATACATCAAATGTCTGTGATAAGAAGTATCTTGAGATTGGATGCAAATCCAATTGTCACTGCTCTCCTCATAAAAAGAAGAAATCCTCAAAATTATGGAAATTCCATAAAAAGAATCCTCAGAAGTTTTCAAAGTTCTCCAAACGACAACGTTGGAAGAAAAAGCGTCATCTTCGCTATTTCAAGCGCCGCACTACACCATCGACAAATACTCGGTGTTACATATGCCAAAAGCCTGGCCACTTTGCCAAGCAATGTCCTGACAAGAATAAGAAAGGCCAACATCTTATTCAACAGATTCAACATTCATATTCTCTACAAGATGATCAAGATATTGAGTCTGTATTTTCAGAACAAGAATCTCCAAATGATGACACTCTTTTCGTCTATCACGAAACTTTTTCTGATGAAGAGGATCCTATTTCTTCTCCTAATGATGATGATTATATCGGAATGATTAAGCCATATCATCCTCCTTCTATGGCTGTCTCTCATGTTATGCCCTATGCTGAAATTTCCGTCTTACCTACCAAATTTGATAATCCAATCAAGGTAATTGGTTATTTCGATACTGGTGCATTTAAAAGTATGATGAATCCTCGCATCCTCCCGGATCACTTTTGGAAACCTCATACTGAATCCTTCAAAGCTGCTAATAATGAGATTTTTCAGACTCAACTGATTACTGCTCGGAAGATTGGTCTCAAATTCTTCCCTAATCTCATTATATGGACTCATATACTTGGATGTGATCTTCCTGACAAGGATATATTGTTTGGAATGGATCTCTACTCCAAATCCAAGTTAAGAATTCTACCTCATGGAATTTCTTATCAGAATCAAACACTTTTATATACAACTATTCCGAAGTTGTATACCATTCAAGATATTCCCAAGGATGTTCCCAACTATCAAGATAAGCTCAAGTCATGCTTCAGTGAATCACACAAGACGTTTGTTCATCAACATCCTTTATGGAAGAATTCTAAGTTCTATGTACATCTCCCTTTCAAGCTGAATGAAGACATCAATCCTACAAAGGCTATTCACCCTGGAATGCCTCCTGATGAACTTGCCTTAGCAAGACAAGAATGTGATGATCTCCTATCTCAAGGTTTGATTGAACCTACTACTTCCGATTGGGCTTGTCAAGCCTTCTACGTCAATAAACGAGCTGAACTTACTCGAGGAAAGAAACGTTTTGTTATCAATTACAAACCGTTGAATGTCTTTCTCAAAGATGATAAATTTCCTCTTCGAAAGATATCCTCCCAGCTTACCTTACTTTCAGGATCCACCATCTACAGCAAATTTGATCTGAAAGCAGGATTTTGGCAACTGGGTATTCATCCTGATGATAGATCCAAAACAGCTTTCTGCATTCCTAATGCTCATTACCAATGGACTGTTATGCCATTTGGTCTCAAGGTTGCACCTTCCCTATTCCAGAAAGTTATGACTCGCATCTATGCTCCTATATTATCAACAGCTCTTATTTATATTGACGACATCTTACTCTTCTCCAAGACTGAAGCTGCTCATCACCAGCTTATTTCTCAGTTCTTAGATATTACACAACAGCATGGCATCATGCTCTCTGAAAAGAAGAGTATTCTCTGCACATCTGAAATTGATTTCCTTGGTATGAAGTTTTTTAATGGCGTCTATCAACCTGGTTCTCATATTGCTGTGGAATTACTTCAATTCCCTGACACTCATTTGACAGTTAAACAACTTCAGCAATTTCTTGGAATTATCAATTATCTACGGATGTTTATACCTCACATCACTCGGTACACATCAGTCCTATCTTCCCTCTTGAAGAAACATCCACCTCCTTGGCAGGATACACATACTGAGGCTGTCCAAGTCCTCAAGAAGATTTGTCAGAATCCTCCCCCACTGGTTATACCTACTACAGGCTCTCTTATTCTGCAGACAGATGCGTCTGATTATTATTGGGGTGCGGTTCTTCTTGAAAGAAAGGATTCCACTGATTCTATTTGTGGCTATCACAGTGGCAAATTTTCTGATTCAGAACTCCATTACCATATCACAATCAAAGAAGTTCTTGCTGTTAAATATGGTATTATGAAGTTCGCCTTTTTCCTAAGGCCTGCTCAATTTGAGATTCAAATGGATAATTCCTCATTTCCCAAAATGTTGGAATTCAGGAACAAAATGGTTCCCTCTGCTCAACTTCTTCGTCTCCAAGAATGGTTTACTCAGTTCCAATTTACAGTCAAGCATATTCCAGGAACTAAAAATGTTTTGGCCGACTTTCTCTCTAGACCTATTCAGAAACCTAATGCTCAACAGGTTTCCTTGTTCCATGATGGTCTTACTTTCCCCTTACTGATCCAGCCCAATACTGTTCACAATACTCGGCCTATCCAATTAATTCATGCCCATGGCATATTCCCTCTTATAGGTGCCATATTTCCTCCTGATCTACCCAGGCCTATAACTGCTCATACCGTCCATACTTTTGCTCAACAACACTTGTTTGAGTATGCCCATAACTATTTCATGGACTATCCAGCCCATCTTTACCATCAACCTCAGGCCCTCCATCAAACTAAGCCCTATTTGTTTTTGTTTCATCTTCGTCCTGATATATCTGAAAAGTTTTTCTGGTATATATGGTGTATTTCCTGTTTATACAAAATAGCTTTAACCTTTATTCCTTCTGAAATACAGCAACATTTACAGTCAGGTACTACATTATCACTCTTAGATTCCTGTATGGATCTTTTTGCTCCACGACAACAATGGCTACGTCATATTTCTGAGATATGCCAGCAACAGCCTCTCCGCCTTCATGCTATATATATTGGCTACCAGCCATTCTCTGATTCATCCCAAGGACTTATTACAGAGCATTATCTCCAAGAGTTTCAAACTTACTCTTGCCATCTTACAGAAGCAATACTTTCAGGAGTCCGAAGATTTTTAGAAGACATTAATGGTTCTTCTCCTCCTGCCAATTCTCATGCTCATATCGGTCCTCATGAATTCATTCCCTCTGAATCTTTGGATGAATTAATACAGAGTCAAGCCCCGTGGCATCTTGAAGCTCCTCTTCCTCAATTTAGAGATCCACCAGAACGATCTCCCAGTCCTTCTCCTATCAGACAACGCCTTAATGAGTCTCCTCTGATTTCTGAAGCTCTCTATGATAATCAAGAACAACAAGAAGCAGAATATCAGTATCAGCTTCGTCAAGGTATCCCTCCTTCTCCCAACTTCAGAGATCCTCCTAGACGGCCTAACAGAAGTGTGAATGATCCACCTCTTTCACGAGATGAGATCATAGAATGCCAGCAAGCTCAAGACTTTGAAGACAATGCCCTCATTGCCTTAGGTCTTCTTTCTCCTCCACCTGTAGATCATCATGAAGACTGGCTCGACAACTTCGACACAGGTGACCCTGATGTAGATATGGAAACCCAGTGTGACACTTCACCATGAATATTCACCGACTATCTCACCATCTGACTGCCTACCTTGCCGATGACACTAATCGCCACAACAGATATCGAATACTCACTGCTTACATGGACAACAACCCGCATAATCAGTTTCCCCGTCTCCGACGTGAACTCGCTCTCCTCCGACTTCGACGATTCCGTGATTCCCGACGAATCATCCAACGACTCAACAATATCGATCTCTCTGAATCTTCCCCTTCAACAAGATTAACAGTACTCTCCCGAATCCACCGTGCTCACCGTATGATAGACTGACAGATGCAACCGTATCTCGATGAACTCATCGATGACATCAACATTGCCCAGCATTCAAGCCACCCAGCTCAGCAAGATTCTTCCTCATCTGCTAGCTCATCTTCACATGCTGTGGTCCCTACTTCTGTCTCCCACTCAGCCAAAGAGGACAAATCAACATGATGCGTCCACTTTATGTACAGTATAAAGCTAAAGCATCTTTGCTTTATGTCTTGTTTGCTTTTGTGAGTGCCCTTCTTTCCAGCTCCTCACACGTGATCGTATCTTCAGCCAGCTCAAAGACTACCAGCTGTCCCGGATTTGAAGACCTCTGAAGTCCGCGGATTTGAAGATGTTTTAAGTCCGTGTTTGTCTATAAATAAGAGTTGTATTTTCATTTGTAAGCATCGAGTCTTCTAGTTTTGTATCCAGTTATTTAGTGTTCTGTTTAACATTAATCTTCCCAGCTTTGTCTACCTTTAACTTTGCTTGTGTATTGTAAGATAATCCTGTCTACACTTAGTGTGTGTGTGTGCCGTAATAGGTGATTAAAGTCCTAGCACGTCTGTGAACCAAAACAAACTTAACATTAATACCAGGTTCAGAAAGATGGCTCTGATACCATTACAGACGTGCTAGGACTTTAATCACCTATTACGACACACACACACTAAGTGTAGACAGGATTATCTTATCAAGATCATCAATAGGAGAAATATTGGTGAAATTGTCATAGGGAATAATAGGGTGACTCGGAGGAGGTTGAGTCTGTGAACCCCACTTATCAAAATTAGTAAATTAAGAGGGCTGCTATTTGCACTCCACTTATCATTTATCATCACCCTACAAAACCAAATAACCATAATGTTTGAACTATTTTACCATCTCTCCCACCCACCCACTAAACCTACCCACCATCTTCTTTTATCTTCTTCCTTTTTCAATTATTCCTTCTTCAATCACTTCTCTACTCTACACATTTTCTTGCTTGTAAATACTATTTCAAATTCTAAGATTCATCTTTAAAAGGTTTTAATCATTTTAAGACGATTTTAAAGTGTTTTTAGTTTATTTTAAAAGGTTAGGGCATTCAAAACCTTCTACTATCAACATATTTTAGTAGCATTATGACACAAGAATCAAGCTCGCGTAACGACGTACATCAAGCAAAAGTAAGTTTTTGGTGTATTCAAATGGTTTCTTGGTTTTTTTTTTTTTTTTGGAAAAAATCACACAATTTCGGTCATGCATGGCTGAACCTTTTGAAGTAATGGCCAAACCATATATTTCCATATTTTTTTTAGATTTATGCATGCAATTCCTATGTTATATCTTTTAGGTTTATTTGATGTGGTTTACGATCTTATTTGGTTATTGTTTGTCTAATTAGGCTTATTTAATATGGGTTTGTTGATAGCATCAACATATAAAGTCGTGTTGGTGCTTTTATCTATGCAACAATGTTTGACATTTTTGCCTCTCAGAAGCTCCACCAATCCCAACCAGGCGCATGATTGGTATCGGTTACATGAATGGTTATCATTTTGGACAGGTAAAATTAACCAGTTTTCTTATATACTTGGTTTCAATTTAAATTTTAGAGAAATGGAAATAGATTGCAATGTTGTATTTTCTACAAATTTTGTTTACCCCCACATGCCCGATACCTCCCATATCGCCAAATTGGCATAGATTCTGAGTCCTACAGGCAAATGGATGGGAGAAGCCTTATTATTTTGTCTACAATGTTAATTGCAATAGAGTGAGAAGCAAAGAGGTCGATACAGAAGATGTATTTCACTTAGATATTGAGTAATTAATTTTACGATATATTAATGTGAAATGTATAGAGTTGGTATTTTGGAAATGTGGATATATATAGAGTTGGTATTTTTGGATCCTTTTTGGTACAATGAAATTGATGACATTTCGAGTTATTTTGGAATGTGGATATGTTTATTTGTATGTTGAAATGTTTTGAATTAGGAAATTCATCTTCCAAATGATCTACTTTGGGTGGTTGGAAACCGATTTACATATCTTAATGTCAAAGTTCACCAAATGATGGTGAATGGTGTCCCACAACCCAAATTAGCCCGGAATGTTCATAGACATATCGAAAATGCCTAGAAATGCCTAAAAATGCATGATGAAGGTGAAATAGATTCCAAAATCCGTCGTCCTTGCTGATGTTGTAGGCCGAGTGTGTGAGGCACTTTACTCACTAGAAGTGCTATTGTGTGTCCTTAGCATATATATGCATAAAATAAAATATTTATTTAATTATTAAAAACAAAAAAAATTAAAAATTTGAAGTAGGGAAGAAGTTCAGCCACGAAGGGCCAAACCTATTCCCACAGTTCGGCCACGCAGGGCTAAACCTTACACAGTTGGTTCGGTCGATGTCGATCAACCAATTGCATCGATTCGGCCCTACGTGACTGAACGATGCCAAAAGTTCATTGCAATGACGAGCTTCCTGAGACTTTTTCTCACACAAGAAACCACGTAAATTATCTATTTCATGAATTAAATTACTTTGAAACCAAAAAAAAGAAAGAAATAATTAAAACATTTATTTCTTATCGAATCGGTAGATCTAGCGACCAAAATATTTCAAAGAAAAATGAGTGGCATTTTGGTCTCTTGGAGGGAGGAAGAAATGATGGTGGAGAAAAAAAAATGGTGAAAAACTATGGCTTTGGAGTTTGGGGCTAGGTTTTTAGGGAAAAGAAAATGTGGGAGGAGGAAGAAGAAACGGTAGGATGAGAAGAAAATGGGAAGGGTTGTTTAGGATTTACTGGTTTTCTAGGTGGGGTAAGAATAGTATTACTATTTTGGGTGGGGTAATCTTAGCATGTGGGGTGATGATAGGCGATAAGTGGGGTTCAAATAGTATCCCTCTAAATTAATAGTATAAAAGTGAAAAATTAATAAATTGTTTAATAAAGAAAATATTAAATATAAAATTATTATTATTATTATTATTATTATTATTATTATAAAAGTGAAAATATAAAATATTAATATGAATATAATAAATAAAAATAAAAGTGAAAACTAATTATAAATTCTTTATTTTTTTTAAGTATGTCTGATTATCAATCCACAAGAATATGTTCAAATACAGTAAGCAAGAAACAAGAACTGTTGTTTCAGAGAATAAAAGATAGCAATCTCATTTCATCTTTGTTCTATGTTCACAAGGAAGGAGAGAAAGAATTACAACTCAATACATTACAGTCTTGTACATGCTCATATATATATATATGCACAGTTACATGATCCATTATAGCAACCATACGCTCCTCCTTGACAACCTTAACAACGTATAGGACACCTGTCACTCATACATTGGCTCTTAACATAACAAACTAACAAACTATAAACTATCTAAACTAACAACCTAACAGCTACTGAACTAATTAACTCTAACATCCCCCTTTAAGCTCAATGGGGACTCTGTCACAATTAGCTTGTCTCTAAGTGATTGGAAACGAGGAGTGGAAAGAGCCTTGGTAAGGATGTCGACATTTTGATCAACTGTTGGAACATGGTTGATCAATAACTGTCTCTGAGCAACCTTGTCACACACAAAATACAAATCTAACTCGACATGCTTAGTGTGGGCTTGTAAGACAGGGTTGTGAGCCATTGCAATAGCACTCTGGTTAGCACACTAGATGACAGGTAAATGAAGTTGAGAATAATGTAGTTCATGAAGGAGAGACTTGAGCCAGGTTAGCTCAGCAACCAAAGAGGCGAGGCTATGGTACTTTACCTCTGTGGATGAACGAGATATTGTATGCTACTTTTTAGCACTCCAAGCCACCAAGTTTGAACCCAAGAAGACACATATACCAAAGGTTGCTTGCGATCATCTAGATTGGAAGCCCAATCTACATCCGAGAACCCCACAAGTTGAGACGTTCGAACAGTTGAAGAAGACTTAGTGAACTGAATGTCATGCATGATGAGAGGTTCCTTTTAAGTATTGAAGGATTCTTTTGACAGTTTTTCAGTGCTCAGATAGGGGAGCTTGCATGAATTGACACACCCTATTTACGGAGTAAGAGATATTTGGTCTTGTAATGATCAAGTATTATAGAGCTCCTACCACAGATTTGTATTCAGAAACTTTAACTAAAGGATCACCCTTGAATGCTGACAAGTGAGCTCCAATAGTAGTGCACATTGGAGAAGGACAGGGTTTTGCATCCATCATATTAGTCATTTGCAGAAGATCTTGAACATACTTGTGTTGAGAAATATGAAGTCCATGAAGAGAAGTGTGAACTTCAATTCCCAGAAAATAATGAAGAGATCCAAGATCCCTTAGTGCAAAAGACTTACTGAGCAAGAAAACCATTTCATCAATAGCAAATGGACCAGAATCAGTGATGATAATATCATCGACATACACAAAGAGGAACAAGGTGTATTGGTGATCAAATTTGCAAAACAAAGACTGATCAACCTTGCAATTAGCGAAGCCAAACTGAAGGAGAGCCAATTGAAACCTCTCAAACCAAGCATGAGGTGTTTGTTTAAGTCCATGTAAGGACTTATGCAATTTACACACCAAATGAGATTTGCAACTTCTTCAAACCCAGGAGGTTGAGTCATGAATACCTCATTTTTCTAAAACACCATTCAAGAAGGCATTGTTGATATCCAATTGACGTAAAGACCAACCATTAGTGACATCCAAAGATAAAATAACATGCACTGTTGTTGGTTTAACCACCTGACTAAATGTATCAAAGAAATCAAATCCTTCTATTTGATGGAAACCCTTAGAAACCAATCTTGTTTTATGTTTAAGAAGAGAGCCATCAAGATTTTTCGTCACTTTGAATACCTATTTGATCCTACAATTTTCCTTCTAGATGGTGGAGACATTAAGGTCCAAGTATGATTCTTTTGTAGAGCTTGAATTTCTTCTTTCATTGAATTAAACCAAGCAAGATGAGCCCATGCTTGTTTCACTAATTTAGGTTCAACTGAATCAAGCTGAGAAAACCAAACCTTAGGTTTGAAGACACCAGATTTGGCACAAGTGACCATAGGATGAGAGTTTGCCAAGTGAGGTACAGTAGGAGGAGGCATAGCAGTTTGAGAAGAATCAAATGGGACAATATTAGATTGACTAGCATTAGAAGATGATGTAGGAGGTTGTAAAGAAGTAGCAGGAACCATAGGGGTGTTGTTTGTAGTAGCAAGAAAATTATTGACAGGGTCACTTGGAGAGAATATAACAAAAAGTGCAGATTGTTTAGTAGGGGAAAAAGGGATGTGTGACTTGAGATAGTAGTGGAAGATGAAAACTTGTGTTTGGAAGTAAAGGGGAAGGAGAATTTTGTTATTTATAGTGTGGCTCGGCCCATTATGTGTACCAGTGATATTTCTATTTTCATGTGTTTTTATTTATTAGTTTCCTTGACTGTACCAGTTTCCTGGATTGAGTAAGAAACTTTCCTAGTTTGAATTGGGAACTAAGTCTAAAGCTCTCTATATATACTTAGTATTGGGGATTAAGAGGTAAGTGTGAAACTAGAGAGACATTGTGAGTGTTGTACTGGATTCTCCTAGATTAGTAAAATCTTCATCTCCCATGGACGTAAGTGCATCTTCGCCAAACCTCGTAAATCTATGTGTGTTCTTCTTGTTGCGTTGATTTGGATATGTGTGTGTGTGTGTGTTTATACGTTTGTTCCATTGCATGAATCTTAACAAATTGGTATCAGAGCCAGGTTCTGCAAAAATACAAACTCGTGCTGCTGATCGCGGTGGAAGAATCAGTGTGGTGCACGGTGATCATCTGCATCTTCAATTATTGAATTGGTGACTGATAGTTTACTGATGCGGTGGTGTGGTGATTGAATCGGTAAAAGAAAAATTGAAGGTGTTTTGCACGTCTTTGTTGGTGCGGTACTGACCACAATGATTTATCTTAAGGAAAAACAAATCGTTGTCTTTTGTGTTTGCAAGTCAAAATAATTTTATTTATTTTATAAATAAACAGACGAGAACATTAGTTTATTGGCTGGTGGTGATTTGTGCAGTATTGTGTGCATTGATTCAAGAATACTAAAAAAATAATAATAATTTTGTTGCTACACCGTGGTATGCAGAGGAACAATATTGGCGACATAGGTTAATCTCTTGATATTGAAGTCGTTCTGAGTTAGATTTCAGTTTCATTTTTTGCGGTATGATCGTGTCGACGAAATCTACGTAGTGGCTGGATTTGATTGTCGACATGGCTGCTAAATACACGGTTGAGAAGTTCAATGGGAAGAATGACTTCAATCTTTGGCGGATTAAGATGCAAGCTTTGTTGGTACAAGATGGGTTGTAGAAGGCGCTGAAGGGAAGAAATGCATTGCCTACAAGGCTAACAGAAGAAGAAAAAGATGAAATCATAGAAAAAACGTTTACTGCTATTCTTTTATGCTTGAGTGATGAAGTCATGCAAGATTTTAAAGAGGAGACTACAGCTGTAGGTTTGTGGTTAAAACTTAAGAGTTTGTATATGACAAAGTCTCTAACAAACCGGCTTTATCTGAAGAAGAAGTTCCACATGTTGAAGACGAAGGAAGGTGCATCCATGAGAGAACATCATGACGTAACAAGATTCTCATGGCTTTGAAGAATGTTGGGTGCAAACTCAATGATGAGGACTAAGCAATGTATTTGTTATGTTCACTACCAAATTCTTATAAGCACTTTGTGGATACTTTGATCTACAGTAGAGACACCCTGACTCTAAAGGATGTCAAAGCAACTTTGAACTCGAAGGAGTTGAAAAAGATGGTTATTGAAGGTAAAAGTGAAGGCTTGCTTGCTAGAGGTAGATCTGAACAGAGAGGGTCCAAAGGTCATGAAGGTCGATCCACATCAAAATCAAAAGGGAGAAAATTAAAGTGTGTTGAATGTCACGACGAATGGCACTTTAGGAAAGATTGTCCGGAGCACAAAGAAAAATAGAAATCAGTAGATTCCAATAAAGCAGCAGTTGTAGATGAAGAGTCTGATAATGCTAATGTCCTTTCAGCCACTGTGGGATGCTCGGGTGATGAGTGGATTATTGATTCAGGCTATTCATATCATATGTGTCCTAATAGGGATTGGTTCACTTCTTATCAGAGTGTGAACGGTAGTATTGTACTTATGGGGAATGATATGGCCTGTATGACTGTCACAACCCACTATACGTGACGTCATGACCTGCACGGAACCCCGAATATACCCTCCATTGGTACACCCGGCATCCTGTTAGCCTAATATAGCACGAATCCCAATAAAAACACAATCCTATAAAGCATTCATCTAAACATAATCAACAACAATAAATATAACATCTCCCAAAAATACCAATTACAAAATTCCATAAGTCCACAAATATTAGAAAACCATACACATCTCATTTATGTGTTAATTATACATATATTAGGTGTTATCATGTGCATAATATCAAAATACAAAAGAATGTGCAACAACTACATCAATAAAAACCAAAGGAGTCCTCCGCAGTCAAGCCTTCCCTTTCCCCTTCCTATCAGAACCTGAAAAGGTAAAGATGAGGTATGAATTACAACAAGCTCAGTGAATGTCTTTTACAAGTGGCAATATACGTGCATTTATATAAAACATGGCAAGATCATAAAAAAACATTTGAAGTATCATGGTGATGAAATAAGATTACATACATGCCAATATAATGTATCATGTCATAATAAAGACAATGCATATCATTTTCTAAACATGCATATGCAATCCTAACACCTCCTGAGCAAGGGCGATCAAAGGCTTGGTGCACGACACACAGCGCTCGATCCGACCAAACAATACTCGTATTCTAATAAGATTTCTGGGGTCGTGCAACACGTAGGATCAACCTAAGCTATCCTACCTATACACAAGCCATAAAACCCTCTGCCAGGTCCACAATTGAGGATCACCAGTAGACTTACGAGACTTCCTAAAGGAAATCATAACTATGAGACCCAACCAAATTGCTAACCCTATAGACTATGCTTAAATTCATTTCATGGAATATTAAAACATGCATAACACTTATATATCAATTCAAATCAATTTATGTAATACAATGTCGCTTATAAAAATTCAAATGTAAAGGGACACTCACAACTTGATTGACTAGATTTAGCCAATCCAATTCCAATTCCACAAGAAGTACTTGGATGTCACAATCCACCCCAAGGCCCTTCAACCACCAATTGACTATATGAGTTTCTTAAATCAATCACAAAACCCTGAAACACATGGTTTATCCAAAACTAAAAATCAGTCTTAAAGTATGCTAAACAACCATGTTTAAACCCAAATCAAAAGCCAATTTAGGTTCTAAAATAGTCTAACACATGAGCCAATTCCATATTGCTCAATTAAACTATTTAACACAACATTAACCCACATTTACCCTAATTGAATGCAATAGGTTGATCCAACCACTATAATACATGACATTCAATCATAAATAGGGTTAATTAGACTAGTTGCAAGTCAATTTGATCAATTGACATCAATTAGGTCAAAATCCCCAAATTTGGGCAAATCCCCAAATCACATGGCCTAGGCCAAAATTGCACTACCCCTAGGGTTTCTAGCCATCAAAATCAGTTAATTGGACCACTACACATCCACATTTACATGGCCATTCAACATACATTACATGCAAATCCAATGGCAAACCCTAAGCCCAAAATCTAGGGTTTAGGTCAATACACACAACCACTCCAATTTCTTGCTAGAAATTGAGAGTTTTACCTTCAATAGGTTCCCAATGACCTCTAATCAAACATACATGACATGCAAACCCTAACTCCAAAATGTGTTCTTCCAACACCTTCCACAAATTTCTGGATTCATGGGTGGAAACACACCATTTTGGGGTTGTTCTAGGTTAGGGAAGGCCCTTAGCATCATAAACAAGCATAAAATAGCCTAAACATGTAAACCCTAGGTTAAGAACCCACCAAATCTGAGATTCAAACAAACCCTAGGTCAAAATAAAGCTTGCAAACACATGCAAAAGAAATAGAAGGAAGAAAATGAGAAAGAAATGCTAACCTTGGAGGATTAATGGGCAAAAATGCACCAAAACCCCAATCTTCTCTCCCTTCTCTCTTCTTCCCAACCTCTTTTCCCTTTCTTTTTCTAAGTCAAAAACGTGCAAATGAACCAAAAAAGGGTATTGGTTGCTTAAATACACGAGTTTGGGTCCACACAAAAAGGTCTCATTTTTTGCACTTTACCCAGCTGAAACGTGTTTCAATGAAATGGAACGCGTTTCAAGAATTTTTTTTGTCTTGGAAGTCTCTCGGCCAGGGTGAAACCCATTTCAGGTTTTTCAGATTTTCAGATTTTTCATCTTTCCTCTATTCGATTGATACACATCGGAATTTCGCGTATAACCAGTCGATTTTTATGTAATAATGCATTCCGGACTCATTTTTAATATCCTCACACCCATTTGAGCACAAAACATGAACCAACATAATCAAAACACGTACAAATACACACATATACACGTATTCGAGTACTCTACGGTCAAGATGACATCATCCTAAGGTACGAGCGCAAAAAAAATAGTAGGGATAGGAACGATGAAAATCAAGATGCATGATGGTGTTTTGAGGACTTTGACAGAGGTCAGACATGTTCCAGAGCTGCGCAAGAATCTTATTTCTGTGGGTACCTTAGATTCACAAGGCTGCAGGATTGTAGTTGAAGGCGTAGTTCTAAAGGTAGTCCGAGTTGCACTGGTGGTTATGAAAAGCAAGAAACTAGGTAACTTGTATGTGTTATCAGGGCATACAGTTATAGGTAGTACAACGATGTCTACAGATAGTGGCTCAGCAGATACACAGTTGTGGCATATGCGATTGGGGCATATGAGTCATAGGGGACTTGAGGTGTTAAGTCAGAAAGGCTTACTTGGGAAGAGTAAGGTAGAGAAGTTGGATTTTTGTGAGCATTGTGTGTTTGGAAAACAGTGCAGAGTTAAGTTCAACAAGGCAGTTCACCGCACCAGAGGTACTCTGAATTATATCCATTCAGATGTGTGGGATCGTTCCACTGTTCCCTCACTTGGTGGAGCGAGGTATTTTGTTTCCTTTATTGATGAATTTTCACGTATGGTCTGGGTGAAAATACTGAAAAGTGGGGATGAAGTGTTTGAGGTCTTTAAGAAATAGAAGACAAAGGTTGGGAAGCAAACTGGAAGAAGCATCAAAAGGTTGAGAACCGATAATGGTGGTGAGTACACCAATAAAACATTCTCATAATTTTGTGAACATGAAGGCATTGAGAGACACTTCACTGTCAAAGGAACACCACAACAGAATGAACCTGCAGAGGTGATGAATCGCACTCCACTGGAAAGAGATCGGTGTATGTTATCCAATGCAAGTTTGGATAAAGAGTTTTGGGAAAATGCGGTGAATACAGCTTGTTTCCTCGTTAATAGATCACCATCTACAACTATTAATTGTCAGACTTCACTTGAGGTATGGTCTGGTAATGTTGTTGATTACAATTCTTTGAGAGTGTTTGGATGTCAATCTTACTATCATGTAAGGAAAAGTAAGATTGACCCAAGAGTTAAGAAAGCCATATTTTTGGGTTATGCAAATGGAGTGAAAGGATGCAGGTTATGGTGTCCTGATTTGCATAAGATTTTGATTAGCAGAGATGTGACATTCGATGAGTCTGTTTCGATGTTTAGTAAGCAGATGGATTCTCAGGAAGAGGATAAAAGTGATTTTGTGCAGGTGGAGTTCAGTACTCCAAGTGAACAATCAAAGAGTAATGTGAATGAGACAACAGTTGGAGCCAGTGAGTGTTGGCCCAGATATGTCCAAGAGGAGGGTGAATTGGACACTTAGACAATTTAAAATTTTAATTACAATGACAAAATTAAGGTGAGGAAATTAAGCAAATGTGTACAATCGATTCATAGTGGTTTGGCTACTTGCCTACGTCCACTACCTAACCTCCTCAGTTAGGATTTTAAACTTTATCATTAAGGGATTTTCTTACGGGTGAGAATCAAACCGTTACACATTTTTTCAACTTGTGGGTGTGAGAACAACCGTTACATTGCTCAACATGCAGGCTTGAGACCAACCTAACCTTTCTCAATTTACGGGTGTGAGAACTACCATTTCTCAACTTACGGGTATGAGAAGACCTGACCTTGTTGAATATAAAAATATCAACTCAGTAGTTTATCTAACTACTGTTACAACCTTGATACAATATACAAGATATGAAATTGAGTACCAGCAGCAACAGCAATAGTCCTTAGCTAGTGGCAGAGCTAAAAGGACAATTAAACCACCAGTTCGCTATGGGTTCGAAGACATGGTGGCATATGCATTGACAGTGTATGAAGATGATCCTTCCACTTTCAGGGAGGCAATGAGTGACAATTGTTTTGAAAGGTGAAAAGAAGCCATGGTGGATGAGATGGACTCATTGATGAGAAACCAAACTTGGGAACTTGTAAAGTTACCTAAGGGTCAACGGGCTATTGGGTGCAAATGAATGTATTCCATGAAAGATGGTCATCCAGGATCAGATAATGCGAGATATAAGGCATGATTGGTTGCCAAAGGGTATGCTCAGAGAGAAGGTGTGGATTACAATGAAGTGTTTTCCTCAGGTTTGAAACACACTTCTATCAGAGTATTGTTGGCATTGGTTGCATTATTTGACTTGGAGTTGGAGCAGTTAGATGTCAAGACGGTTTTCTTGCATGGGGACTTGGATGGGAAAATTTACATGAAGCAGCTTGAAGGCTTTGAGGTTGCTGGTAAGATTAATCATGTGCACAAACTAAAAAAGTCTTTATATGGGCTTAAGCAGTCATGCAGACAGTGGTATAAGAAGTTTGACACCTTCATGATCAGGCAGGGATACATGAAGTGCAAGTATGACACTTGTGTCTACTTTCTGAAGGTTCTAGATGGCTCTTATGTTTATTTACTCTTGTATGTTGATGACATGCTAATTGCTGCTAAGAACATGGAAGAAATCAGCATGTTAAAATCTTAACTGAGTCAAGAGTTTAAGATGAAGGATTTGGATGCAGCTAAGAAGATCTTTGGTATGAAGATACATAGAGAAAGGGAAAAGGGCAAGTTATATTTGTCACAGAGGAAGTATTTGGAGAAAGTGCTTTCGAGGTTTGGAATGGAGAGCTCTAAGCCTATGAGTAATCCAATGGCAACTCATTTTCGATTTTCAGTAGGTATCTCTCCGAACGCCAATGAGGAGCGTGAGTACACGAGTCATGTTCTATATGCTAGTGTGGTGGGTAGCTTGATGTATGCTATGGTGTGCATTAGGCCCGATATTTCGCATGCAATGAGTGTTGTCAGTAGATATATGACAGATCTTAGAAAGCAACATTGGCAAGCGGTAAAATAGTTGTTGCGGTGTCTTCGAGGTACATTGGATGTAGGATTGATTTTTCAGTGGGACAGTGGTACAGGTTCACCTGTCAGTAGGTATGTGGATTTTGATTATGCTGGTGATTTAGACAAATGACGCTCCACAACAGGTTACCTGTTCACTTTGGCACATGGTCCTATCAGTTGGAGGTGTACGTTATAGACTACAGTTGTTTTGTCTACTACTGAGGAAGAGTATATGGCAGTGACAGAGGCTGTGAAGGAGGCTTTATGGCTCCGAGGTTTGATTGGTGACTTGGGGATTATCCTAAAGAGTGTACCAATTCATTGCGACAGTCAGAGTATCATTCACTTGGCTAAGAACCAAGTGCATCATGCCAGAACCAAGCATATTGATGTTCGTTTCCATTTTGTTCATGAGATTATCGAGGGTGGCAAGATTTCTTTGCAGAAGATCAGTACCAATGATAATCCTGCAGATATGCTGACAAAGACAGTCCCAGCAGTCAAGTTTAAGCATTGCTTGAACTTGATCAATATCCTACAGTGTTGAGTGCCTCGAGGGGCACGTTTGGAGATGTTGATTAGTTGTGATTGGCTAGTGACTTGTGGTAGTCCTCGCCAAGGTGGAGATTGTTATTTATAGTGTGGCTCGGCCCATTTTGTGTACCAGTGATATTTTTATTTTCATGTGTTTCTATTTATTAGTTTTCTTGACTGTATCAGTTTCTTGGACTAAGTAGGAAGCTTTCCCAGTCTGAATTGGGAACTAAGTCTAAAGCTCTTTATATATACCTAGTATTGGGGATTGTGAGGTAAGTGTGAAACTAGAGAGACATTGTGAGTGTTGTACTGAATTCTCCCAGATTAGTAAAATCTTCATCTCTCGTGGACGTAAGCGGATCTTCGTCGAACCACATTAATCTGTGTGTGTTCTTCTTGTTGCTTTGATTTGCATCTGTGTGTTTGTATGTTTGTTCCGCTGTGTGAATCTCAACAAATTCATCAAAAATAACATGTCTAACCACAAATATTCTGCCATCCTCCAGAAGACACTTATGACCTTTGTGTTTGGAACAATATCCAAGAAATGTACAAGCTGCACTTCGATACTCAAGCTTATGTTTCTGATATGGTATCAAGTATTGGTAAACAAGACATCCAAATACTCTTAAAATAATGTAATAAGGTTCCAAACCAAATAAGAAAGTATATGGACATTTTCCCCCAAGAACAGGGGTGGGCATACAATTAATGAGGTAGGTAGCTGCTTGAAAAGCTGCATCCCAATACATCAAAGGCATGAAGGCTTGAGCTAATAAGCTAAGCCCTGCCTCAACTACATGCCTATGTTTTCTCTCAATGAGTTCATTTTGTTCATGAGTAAGGACAGCTATGTCGAAAATGGATACCATTAGACTCAAGAAAAGGACCAAGTGATAGAAATTCCCCTTCATTATTTGTCTGCAAAACTTTTATCTTATGAGAAAATTAGAGTTCTACTTGAGCTTTAAATTGAATGAAAGTGCAATACACCTCCCCCTTTGAGTGAATAGGAAAGATCCAAGTATACCTAGTATAGGCATCAAGAAAGCTGACATAGTACTTATGTCCATTAGAGGAAGTGATAGGGGTTGGTCCCCATACACTCCTACTATCAATTCCAGATGTTGTTTATATATAGTGGTTGAATGATGAAATGACAGTTTGTGAGATTTACTTAACTAGCAAGCATGACATACAAAAGTGGCATTCTTTGAAACAAAGATATTGCATTTATTCATGACAGTTTGTACAACACCAGGAGAAGCATGACCAAGACGAAGGTGCCATAACAAAAGAGTATTCTTATTGCTACCAGAAACAAATAAAGAATTACCAAGAAAGCAGTCGACTGGATTCTTCGTTGCAGCAGGGCAGTCAACTCTCAGTAGCAGTAGAAGAACAAGCTGAAGTAGGCAAGCAAGCAATTGGCTTCTTATTATTTGCAGAATAACAAACAAGTGATGCATCAAGATCATAACTATAACAGCTAGAACCATCCTTGAGGCTTGACAGACCATGTTTTGTTGAACCAACTGGATCAGATGACTGCAAAGGCAGTTAAAAGACATATAGTCCATTCTTAAGAACACCACGAAAAAGAACCTTCTTTGTATCCTAATCCTTCACAAGGCAAGAATCAGTATGAAATTCAAAGAAAATGTTATCATCCCTTACAAGTTTAGACACACTAAGCAGGTTCTTGGTAATTTTAGGAATATGTAAGATATTTTGAAGCAAAAACTTGTGTCTATAATATACTGCAAAATTTGAACCCATAGAAGATATTTGCAGACCTGTGTCATGAACATAGAGTTTTTCTTTGCCACGGTACTCAGGTTTATTCAAAAATTTGTCTTCATCTAGAGTACAATGATCAAAACCTCCACTATCTAGACACCAGGCCATATCACTCATTGATTCTGGTCCAGCAATCAAGGCAGCCAAGTTACCTTGATTACTACCATTACCTCCATTGTTCTGATTGGTATTGGACTGTGGCTGATAGGTTTGATCAAACCTATAATAGCACCATAGAGGACCATGTCCAGATCTATGAAAATTTTGACATGGAAGTCGATTGTTGTTATTATTTTTGTATCTACCCCTGCCTCTGTTAGCCAAGATGTATCCAAGAGGGGGGTAAATTACACACTTAATAGGTTTATACCTTTCTTTAAGAAAAAGGAGAATGAAATAAAACAGGTTATGGCAAGATATACAAAGTAACAGAGAATGAACAATAAAGATGGCAACACATGATTTATAGTGGTTCGGTCGCGCCTACGTCCACTACCTAACCTCCTCAGTTAGGATTTTGTCTAAACTCCATTATTTGATTATCTTACGGGTGAGAATCAAACCATTATAGTTTCTCAACTTGCAGGCTTGAGAACAACCTTTACAAAGTCCAAGCACACTTGCTCAACCAAGTGACAATCACAGTCACTTAATAACTGAAATACAAATATAGTTTTTATTCCTTTAGCAACAATCAACGAAATACTTATAGAGCTTTCGGATGAACCTCAGTTATCATAGATTCAGTAATGATATGTTATGAAGTGTAGCTGAAAAATCAAGAGGTTTAAAGCTCCTCTTTCTCCTATAGATTTTGAAAAGATTGGAGTTTAAAGTTTAGCAAATCCAAGAAAAAAAAACTATATCAAAATTTTCGCAAAATGATTAAGAATTTTTGCAGTGAAAAGAAGTATAACCTTCAAGAGCTAAAATGCAAAAATTAAGCTAAATTTTTTTCTTTTTTTTGTCTGTATGTGTAATGGCTCAATGTGTCACACACACACACACACACACACACACACAAATATATATATATATATATATATATATATATATATATATATATATATATATTGTGTTTGATTTGATCTTCAAAGAGATTTTTAACACTCAACTTCATTTCAAATCAAACCGTCAAAACCTTTCATGAAAATGGAATGATTCAGTTTATGCAGTAGCACCTGAATCCTCTGTGCTTTCACGAAAATAGCAAATTCAGAACAGTAGCACAGGTTGACATCTCTTATCAGCTTTTTGACAGTGTTGACAGTGTTGTGTGAGAATCCTGATAGGTTATGAGCGTCTTGACTCAACACACACTCTTTTGTCATTTTTTTTATCTTTGAGGGTGCTGATATACTAGTAGCGTCCTGATGGTTTGAAACTTTTCAAAACTCAGAAAATCGTAAGCACGCTAACATTCAATCAGCATCCTAAAAGGTCATAAGGCTGGTTTCATGAGGGCGCTCCTGGTTGAGTAGCGTCCTGTCATGAATAGAACAATTTCCAGCCTTAGCACTATCAGCGTCCTGACATTTCATCAACGTCCTGACGAGTTGGCAAGTTGCGTAATTAACTAGCCATTGTATGAGCATCATGATGAACGTGTCAGCTTCGTGTTAAAACACTTAAGAACATTTTGGGCATTTTTCTGACTTTCAACATCCGATCCAACAGGATTAAAAACTCAGTATTTTTGGATCAAATCAATCATTGAAAATTCATCATGAGTGATCGAAATATCAAATGAAAACACTTCAAAATAAATCAATTAAACATGCAATCATGAAAGACATGAACACTGGCTAAATCATGTGATACTAGAGGTTCTACAAACCTAAACAGATTCTAATAGCATAAAATCTATTTTCGAACGATTATGGTCTTCAATTTGATCTTGATAACTCTTCCACCACGCATCATCGAATCTCCATACAATAAGATATGCAATGTATAGATAATATAAGAATGTGGTTTGTAATCATCAAAATATCTTTTCTCTTATACGGGGCATGATGATAATTAGATTAACAATCTCCTCCTTTTTATGATTTCAAACACATCATCACTATAGGCTTTGAAGCAAACCAAAAATGATATGAATGCAATATAAATGCATGAACCTACAATGAGTAAAATGTCAAGCAGTGTTTTTTCATAAGATAAGAGTTTTGTACCAAGGAAACATATTCTCACATTCTCCCCTTGACTTCATGGATAATCATGATGCTTCTAAAGATATAACTTCTCCCCCTCCTGAAGTATTCCTCCCCCCTAATGAGGTAAGCCTCAAAATATCATAGGTCAAATTCAGAGAACATTCCAAGCTCTCTTCTGATGTGAACAAATTGGTCCTTAGGTAAGGCTTTAGTGAAAATATTAGTCAGTTGTTCTTTTGTGCTAATGTGAGTTAATTTAACATCACCATTTTGCAAGTGATCCCTTAAGAAATGATGTCTTCTTTGAATGTGTTTAGTTCGAAAGTGCAATACGGTATTATCACATAAAATTTCAATGTGTTATTTGAATGTGTTAATAGCACTAGTATTATCACATAAAATTTCAGCGCATTCAACAAAAATTTGATAATCCTAAAGTTGTTGTTTCATGTACAAAACCTGAGAACAACAACTTCTAGTTGCAACATATTCTGCTTCAGCTGTGGATAGTGTCACTGAGTGTTGCTTCTTGCAAAACTAGGAAATTAAAGAATTTAAGAGAAAGTGACAAAATTCGAAGGTACTTTTTTGATCAGTTAGACTTCCGGCATAGTCGGAGTCCATTTAGTGCTCATTTAATGCTCTCTCAAGAATTTGCAAGGGTCTTTAGCCCGTTTTTTGTTTTTTGTTAATTCTGGACACGTGTCTTCACGTTGGATTGGCATGTATGGTACCTCTAAGTATTGGATGCAATACTACGACATGAAAACTGGCGGCTATTGGATAAGTGTGTTCTAAATATGTAAATGTGTGTAATAAATGATTCAATGAATATAAAAGTGTAGTTGAACATGCATACAATTACATTTAGATTAGCATTTTCCTTTCTTAAGAGTGTTTTCTTTAAAAGCATTTACATCCAAAATGTACATTCAAAGTGTACATCACACTTATACACCATTAGATTGCCTCGAATCATGTACCAACACATGATTCGAGGCAATTTAATGGTGTTTAATGGTGATTTACACTTTGGATGTACACTTTGAATGTCACTGTAGCATTTTCTTTCTTAAAAAATGTACATTTGTAAAAACTCTACCAAACATAGCCAAAATATAAACACTAATATATCATGCTTAGCAAATGTGGGAGGAAATGTCACAAAAGTGCGATTGTGATTAGATCGATCCAAGAACATTGTGCTTCTGCGTTTTGCCAAAGAGCTTTTGAGTTTTTACTTTAAAAGTCTTACAAGGACTTTTATAATGACTCTTAACATGACTTACATCATTTGAGTCTCTTAAACAAAACCATTGTTGGCCCAAATAATAGTCCAAGAGGGGGGTGAATTGGACTATAACAGATTTTCCAAACCTTTAACTAACCAAATTGGAAAGATAAAAACACAAATCAAAAGTGCAAGAAACAAATAACGAACACAACGATTTGTAGTGGTTTCACACCAAACGCCTACCTCCACTACCTAATCTCCCCGATTAGGATTCCCAAACTCACTAACTTGATCCAACTTATTGGGTGTGGATCAAACTGTTACACTTGATTCACTTGCGGGTGTAAATCCTACCATTACACTTGATTCAACTTACGGGTGTGAATCTAAACGTTACCTCTTGATTCACTTGCGGGTGTGAATCGGATCGTTACAAGACCTTGATGATATCCTATATGGCATCTTCCCCTATTGGCAACCTAGCCAATGTACACTTCCAATTTTACAAAAATATAGAATGAAGCTTACAAATTAGAAATGAATACCTCCTTTGCACAATAAGCCAATGATGATGAAAATGAAGCACAAGCTCTATTAGAGGTTCCTTTGTTGAAATCTTGACTTGATGATTGATGTAGATGAAGTGCACAAGTTTAAGACCTTTGGAACTTTGAAATCTCTTAAAAATGATCTCTCAAAGATATGAGTGTGAGCAAAGAGATTCCCAGCAAAAAAATTGGAGAGAAAAACTTGCAAGTTGTAGAACAATTTTGATTTCTCTCAAAAGCACAAGTGAACTTGAAAAAAAACTTGGCAAACACACTTGCTTGATTTGAAAACTTGGAGAACACTAAAAAACTCAATAGATGTTTTGATTTTTCAAAAGTTAGAATGAATGTGCAAAGTCCCGTATTTATAGAGTTTTTCAAACAGCCACAAGGTGAAACACGTTTCTAATAAGAAAAGCGTGTTTCTTTTCAAAATAGCCTAAAAAAATAGCTATTTGGAATTCGATAGGAAGCGCGTTTCTTATAGAGGAAATGTGTTTCCATGTTAAGTTCTAGAAATACCCAAAAAGTGAGAAATACGTTTCTTTCAAAGGAAACGAGTTTCTGTAAGTTTCCAAATGTATTGATTTTTGAAATAAGGATGAAGCGCATTTCTATACAGGAAGCGCATTTCTGTGTGAATTTCTAGAAATACCTAAAAAGTGAGAAGCACATTTCTTTCAAAGGAAACGAGTTTCTGTAAATTTTCAAAGGGTATCAATTTCTAAAAAAGGAAGAAACGTGTTTCTGTGAAGAAAGCGCGTTTATATTTTGGTGATGAAATTTTATCATTCCGGAAGTTGAAGGAAACGAGTTTCTAGAAGATGAAATGCGTTTATGTATGATGTGATAAAATTCATCATCTAGGCAAGAGGAGAAACACATTTCTTATTAAGGAAACGTGCACAGAAACATGAAATTTGATTTTTCAAAAATTTCTCAGTCCACAATAGCATTTCTTGAAAAACCAAACTTAAATACACTTGAAAAACATTGAGTTATGATCATAGTAAAGTTCATGCAAGCGTTTAAATCAAAATTTGATGAGAGTCAAGAGTTTGACTAACTTGAAAACATTTTTTATCATGCAAAAACTTATGATTTTAAAGTATGATGCATGCATGCAAATAATTAGCTTATCATCCTAAGAAGTATTCTACAGCCCTAGAGAATCTAAGCTTTGCCTTTGACTTTTTATAATTTGATCAGTATTAGTTGTATCAACTCAGTTAAAGGGATTAGTATCATAAGGTATATTGTTTGTAATCATCAAAACATTAAAGGGTGGGGTCATTAAACCAACAACCTTTATAACATAAGTATATTTTTTTATTATTTATCAGACATATTGAGATTTACAAAACACACATATGTAATGATCATAAAAGTTTAGTTTCATATATGAATGCAACTTTTCTACTTAGGATAATATTTTTTTATTTTTTAATATATATATTTGCAATCTTTTTTAAAAATAAATTTGGTGACTATACCAAACAAGTCAGGTTATGATTCAAATTAAAAAACTTTCTCTTCTACTTTTGTTGTGAGATCCTTGTGGTTACCCATGCGCACATGCATATCATTACTTTATGAAGAATGTTATACATATTTAAAATCATATCATGGTTATGTGACAATATATCACAACTCTATATTATGATAAAGAAAAAAAAAAGTAATACCCACTACTCAATATACACCACATTGTAATGAATATAGGTTTTGAATTATAAAAATATTTCTATTTCTTTATGAAAACTTGATGAAGAATCTCGAGGGAGCTGAAGGTGTAATAAAACATGAATTGAATGGAAAACCACATGAACAAAAACATTAATTATTAAATGGTCTCATCAAGTGGGAGAATTAATAGACAAAACGATAAAAGGACTAAGAGACCCCGTTATTAACAAATTATGTGGTTAGATGAATAATGTCAATTTAATTAAAAGCCACTTTACACAATAGAATATTTAAAGGGTTAAATATGCACCCCCGTGGATCTAGCCTAGGGCTCAATATTTTATTAAACAACTATATTATTTTTTAAAATGTCCTTGTCCCAAGACAAGGGTCTCCTTTTTTTAATTTTTTTTAAATGTCCTTGTCCCAAGACGAAGGTCTTTTTTTTTTTTTTAAAGACAAGGGTATTTTTACAAAAATATTTTCTGCAGCAAAATCTTGGATTTACCTCATTTCATATTGGCATAACTTATACATAAGACCGTAAATGTGTATTGCTACTCGATCAAGTCCCTGAATGATCATGTGCTATAGCCTTAATGAAGTGCTAATAATAATTGAAAGGATGCCAAATTTTTTAAGACACATGTAGATGCAACAACAAAGACTAATTTTTAAGAAAACATGAGGCATATGCTCACTGTCTAAGAGTCGTAGGCCATTATATTTACTATTTGGATATTAATTGACTTATTTGGATACATACTTAATTTAGATATTATATTTCTTGATATTATGCTTCTTGATATATATATGTACAATATATATATTTACTATTTAGATATTTAACATATTTACAACACTCTCCCTTTGAATATCAATCATTGTAGAATATGTTTTGTTAAAACTTTATTAGAGAAAACTCAGTAGAAAAAAGTCTTGTAAAAGAAAAAAAAACTGTATTGGAGTCTTATATTTTTAGGACTGTCTCGTTAAAAATCTTGACAAAAAAATTCAATAGGACAAAACCATAGCGAAAGAAAAAATGGTACAATAAACTAAACAATAACCCATTTTTAATTCTCTTCCTCAAAATGACATGGGGGAGTTTAATTCTATTTCTCTGTCTGAAATATCTTTGAGTTGATACATCTCAATATTGTATATAATCTTCTTTGTAATTGACGAAGCTTTGATAAATAAGTTACTCGATCTTATTTGTCAGTCTTCTGTAGCTCATGCGTGTTGCATTATCTTCTTATAACATTATAAGATAACCACTGATTTAAGATCATTCATGTGACTTATACACATTTTTCGACTTGTTTAAGGAGTCACGATACTTTTCTGGATGATTTAAAGATGTAACAACTATTGTTTGCTTTAAGATCTCTATGATATGATAATATCATTATAAGTGAGATTGCACTTGGAATCGAAGATCGTGGGAGTCTGACAAATATTTAGCATTTGTATATTCAACTAGTTTTATCTTTACCTTTTTTGAATAAGATAAACTTGTATTACTTTGATAGCATAATGCATGCTTTAGTAAGTCCCCCGAATGATCATGTGCTATAGTCTTAATGAAGTGCTAATAATAATTGAAAGGATGCCATTTTTTTAAAGACACATGTAGATGCAACATCAAAGACTAATTTTTAAGAGAACATGTGGCATATGCTTACCTACGACTCTTAGACAAACCCAAAGGGCCTATAGAGATTTAAAGGATGCCAAAGCCTCACTAATAAACCATTAACTTACTTTGGGCACTAAGTTGTCCCTGTGGATTCAAAAGTTGAGGCCCACCAAACATGGGCAAAAGGACCCAATGGAAAGATAAATACTTCTATTTTCCCTAATGTAATTTTATTTGTCCACTAATGTGGATCGTGGTTCAATTTTTTTTTAAGGATCAACTTTCGTGTAAGTACAAAGTATATGTAAAATAAAAAATATAAAAATACACCGAGATAACTTAATAAAATGTTTATTTTTTAATTAAAAAATTCAAAAAATTCAACAAAAAATTCAATAAAATGTGACAAAATTCGACAAAGATGTAAAAAAAAATTATTTTATCAATAAAAATAAAGAAATATCAATAATTATGTATTATTTTTAACTTTATCAACCAACATAACAATATAAGTTTTAAAAAATAATTTAATAAGCTAACAAATTATGTAGTTTATTGGATATTTTTTTACTAAATAGAGAAGAAAATGAGAAAATAAATAAATAAATAATGTTGAAATAAGATAAAAACTTAAAAATAAATTAAAAGAGTTCCCCAAACTATCTTTTTTTAGTTAACTCTTATAAAACAATATTAAAAAACAATACATTAAAATAATAAACTAATAAATTAAGCATGATGAAATGCAAACTAGTAAACTATATGGTCGAGAAGCAAGCAACCACAAAATTAAATATTAAAACAAAGAAAAGGAATTAAGACCAAAAGCCACAATTTCAAATTCATCAACCTACTTAACAAGATTGATTTTGTTATGCCACTTATTGGTATTTTTAGGTATTAAAAATGTCTATTTATATTAGTTTTTAGGTTATACTACAACAAATCTAGATATTTAAGTATATATGCAAAAATTCTCTAAACTTCTCTAATTTAGCGAATTTTTACAAAAATTCTTCATGTCAAATTAAACTTCTCTGAATTAATTTCAATTTTCAAGTGACTGAAGTCAAGTTTAAATCGAATTTTCGATCCTTGCTGTGGATAAGTAGGAGCAAAGAGACTTCAGGCAAAAGGATACCAATTAATAGACACCAATTGACCATATTAATAGTTCATTATACATGCACTTTTTTTTTAAGATGAATAAGTAGGATTCAACATATATTCTTTTGGGGATGCCTCCCAGGCTTCCCTAAAAGATTAGCAGAAGAGGATACCTTATAGCTTGATCGGCCAGTAACTTTGAAGGGGTCCATAATGCTTTATTTGGAATGCAAGTAACAAAAGCTCCAGGACTTGACAGTCTCACAACCCGATTTTTTCAAGCTCACTGGGATCTTATTTGCTCCACTTTGATAATGCAATTTATGATTTTTTTGAGAGGAACACACTCGACCCTACCCTCAACCATACACATATAGCTCTAATCCTTAAGATCAAAGCCCCAACCACTCTCTTTGATTTAAGGTCCAACATTTTATGTTACACAGTTTATAAAATCATAGCTAAGGTTCTATCTAATAGGCTTCAACAAGTTCTTCACAAGATTATTAGCCCCGCCCAGAGTGCTTTTATTCTAGGGAGGCAAATTATTGACAACGTTCTTACTGCACATGAAATATTGCATTATATATGAAAAGGACTAAAAGGAGGTCTTATGAAGCAACCATCAAGCTAGATATGTCCAAAGCCTTCAATAGAATCGAATGGGAATTTCTATTGTTTATACTAGAGAAGATGGGGTTCTCTCAAAAATGGAGATCCAAGATTTGACTATGTTTATCTACTGTGAGCTACCAAATCAAGATTAATGGTATCCTCTCTGAAACAATAATTCCCTCGCATGGTTTGCTCCAAGGTGACCCATTGTCACCATTGTTGAACCAATTCTCTTCACGTCCCTTACGAAGAATATGTCCTTGATATGAAAGATATTTTGATGATTACAAACTACATTTTATTTATGATATTACTGCACATATGGCATATCTAATCTTACTTGAAGGTTTCATAGATTAAATGATGCATGGTGAACGTATTTAAATATCTTCTTGAAGACCATGATCGTTTAAAAATGTTTAGTTATATGATTAGATTATGATAGGTTGTAGGACCTTCTATGTCATGTGATTCAGCAATATGCATGCCTACATGTTTTAATCGATTGGTTGCATATTTGATTTAATTCGGTTACATTATGTTTTATCGAGCTTTAAAAGAGAAATCAAAAATCGCTTTTATAAAAGTCTTTCAGGACGCTAATTTTTAGCGGCGCCCTCCTGGACTTCATGAGTGAGGACACTAATAAAATATTAGGAAGCTCAAGGTTGAATTGAACTAATTAATAAGGACGCTTACTTGTTAGTAACGACCTTTCTTTTATCAACCTTTGAGAATGTCAGGACGCTGACTTAGTTTCAGCTCGCTGAAAGTTTTTTTTGCGTTTTAAGTGATTTCTATCTTTAAGGACGCTGATAAGTTATTAGTTGAATAAATTATCAGGATGCTACTTGTGTAGGAGCACCCTCATCTTTACAATCAACTTAAATAACTTTCAGGACGCTTGCTTTCCTTCAGCGCACTTAACATTGTTTTTAAAACTGCTTTTAAATATTAGGACGCTTACTCTTGAGTAACGCTCTCGTGTGTTTAATGTTTTAAAACAAAGCAGGACGTTAACTATGAAGCAGCGCCCTCAAGATTTAAGTCGAGTAATTGCCAAAGTAAGTCAGACGCTTACTATTCAGTAGCGCCCTTACTTCATCGTTCAATAGGACACTGATGTTCTATGAGCGCCCTCAAAGGACAAAACGACAGAAAAAATATTTTTGTCGTTCGAACATTACTGCTATTTCTGTTAACTTTTTCATAAATGTATGAATATTTTTTAAAACTTTTCAGAATCGTACAACTTTTTCAGATTTTTTTAAACGTTCTACAACTTCATCAGAACATTCCTCTTTCTTGAAAGGATCAAATGATTAAGGTGTTATCGTTGTGATATGCATTAAGCAAAGAATGTTAATGTTATATTTGAAATAACCTAGAGCGCCAAAAATCATCAAGTCCATTGTGCCTTTGTTATTCCTATATATATGTGTTGCCTTAGAGCAGAAAAACTACTAATGATATATGAAACTGATATTCATTCAAAACGTATTAACAATTTTCGTTTGTGCTAAAACACTTTTTGAAAGTTAGTCTTCTTTCACTTGTGCTTGATTTTACGATTTTTTGAAAGAAAAACTTCAAGTCTTTTGGGTTGATTGATCCTCATCTTCATTATTTCGAAAACCCATAGAAGAAGACAAAAGCTATTTGAACATGTGCTCAGCATAAACTTCATCATACATATTTTGTTGAATCTGTGATCACAGAAGGTTCAATCTAAAGCTTTGAAAGTATCACTTTGATTCTAAGTAAAGGGAATCATACTTCATCTTGTATTTAATTCGCAGTGACTGGTTAGTCACTGGGTAAGAGCAAGTGTTGCTCTTAGTTGTAAACGGTTGTCTCACGCCCGTAAGTTGAGAAAAAGTTCTCTCTCACCTGTAAGTAGAAAATAGGTCTTCTCATACCTGCAAGTTGAGAAACGGTCCTCTCACACTCGTAAGTTGAGAAACGGTAGTTCTCACACCCGTAAGTTGAGAAAGTGTACCGGTTTGATCTTCACACGTAAGAAGGTCCATAGTGGAGTTTGAACAAATCATAACTGAGGAGGTTAGGTAGTGGATGTAGGCATATGTTGTATTTAAATTGCTATATTTTGTTTAATCTGCTTTTATTATTCCGCACAACTTTAAGAAAGGTTAAAATCTGCTAAGTATCCAATTCACCCCCTTTTTGGACATATCTGGGCCAATGACCATACCTATTATTATTTGCTCATAAGTTTTATCCTTCTTGCTCTCTCGGGAAGTACTACTTAAATTCGGATGTAGAGCTAACTAGGGTCGGTCCCAAACATCAGTATGTATAAGTTCAAGCATAGATCTAACACGTTTAATGGAACGACTAAACGACAGCTTGTGGACTTTTCCAAGTTGACATGCATGGCATAAATCAATGTTTTTATTACTAACACAATGTTGAGCATAGAGACAAAACACGATTTATAACAGGCTAGGCAACATGGCCGACATGTCTATGCCATACATTTGGATAAACTAGTCTAATAAAAGAGCTGGAAGTGAAAATCGCAGCAACATGAGCACAAGTAGATGAAGAAGCAGATGATAGAGAATGGGAAAACACAATTGGTCAGGCCTTGGATGTAGAAGGAACCTGATACAATCCACATTCAACCGTCCCTTGAAGTAGAAGTTGTTTGGTTGCCTTGTCCTTTACAAACCAACGATCGCCATGAAACACCACGGAAAACATTGTTATCATTCGTTAATTGTGACACACTAAGCAATTTTTTAGCAATATCCGAAACATGAACTTTATTAAGCTTTAGATCAGATGTAAATGAAGATAATATAGCACGACCAAGATGTGATATATGTAATTGAGAACCATTACCCACTAGAAGAGCTTGATTACCACCAAAATCAGTATTAGAACCAAAAACATTTGCATCAACGGTAACGTGGTTCGTAGCACCACTATCGATATTGTTATCTCAAGAAAAACCCTATAAAAGAATGTTTTGATGATTCCAAATCACTCAATCTTATGATCTAATGATGTTGTTGAAGTGTCTTAGCAAATCAGTTTGAAGAAAGTCATGTTTCAACCAATCAAGTTCATGCCAAGCCAAGTTGTCAAGATTAAGGTTAAAAAGGGTTAAATGCTAGATTGTAAAACCTTACTCAAAACCTCTTTTTAGCAAAACAATATTTATCAAAAACTTTGGATTTTGAAGAAAATGATTTCTATCGATTTTACTCAAAGGTTTTTCAATTGATTTCTTAACCATTTGAAAAATTTTATGAATGCTAAATTTGATCCAAAAAGCTCAAGTATTGATTTGATTTATTCATTTTTTTGGAAAATCAAATTCCAAGAAAAACTATTTTTAGCGTCTCTCAGGACGCTAATGCAGTGGCTAGTCACTTAATATCGAGCCAACACTGCAAGACACTGATAGAGCATTAGGGCGATGATAGTTTCTGGGTTCGAATGTTTATCATTCACGTCAGGACGCTGATCGACTATGATAGCTCTCATTTAATGAACCTGAAAACCAGCAGTTGCGCGTCAGGACGCTAATAGAGCATTAGCGCCCTCATATGAAATCTTAAGTTTCTAATACTTAAGCTCGTCAGGATACTAACGAAGCATTAGCGCCCTCCCAGAGCGAGTCAGTGAAAATCAAATTTTCAGAACAGTTTATTTTAGGACGCTGATGGAATAGTGTCAAGAAACTGAAAAAGAAATTGTCACCTGACCACTGACACTTCAGTTGCATGATCAGAAGATTTCTTATTATTTTTATTCTCATGCAAACTAAATTCAACCATAACACTTTCACAAAAACTAAACTTACTATTTCCATGAAAGATTTAAACCGTTTTGACTCAACGGTTAAAATTAAACACAATGGTTTTGACGCACAAACTATTTTATAAAGAAAAGAAATTCAGAATCGAACAAGAGAACTTTTTGTCTGAGCTAAAACATTTTGAAGGTTAGTCGATGTTTTAACTTTGAAAAGAAAAGAAAAGGCTACTTTGATTAAAGATTTTTCTTTCAATGAATCGTTTTTCATTTTGAGCATTTATTTTTGGAAAACTTTTGAAAGAAAAACATATTGTTTTTACTTGAATTTCAGCTATGTTTGAATTCATATCTTATTGATGAAAGAAGTTTTTCTCGAGTAAAAGGTTCATAGGATTCAGTGTACTAAATTGCATATCTTTCATCTGAATTGAGTTGTAACTGCAATTGTAAAAGTTGCAGAAAGTTATCTTTCTAAGTTAGAATAGTTAATGGTTGCTCATACCCGTGAATTTGAGTGTATAGGTAGTCTTGAACCTGTGAAGCCAAGAGTATAAGTAGTCTTGCACTTGTAAGTCAAGAGTGTAGATCTCAAGCCCGTAAGTTGAGAGTGTTGTCCTGTATTATAGTCCAAGAGGGGGGTGAATTGGACTTGGAGGATTTTCGCGTTACCTTTCGGTTAAAATGATTAAACAGATAAAGTGCGCAGTAAGTAACAATCAAAATAAACAAGTGCAGAAAAAATAAATGGACACAATGATTTAGAGTGGTTCGGTTCCCCTTGAACCTACGTCCACTACCTAATCACCACGATTAGAATTTCTCAATACACTATTGGCTAGTTAACTTACGGGTGTGAGTAGAAGCCATTTACAAAAGCTAACACAAAGGTTTGGCTTAAAACCTTACACTAACCAACACAAGGGCTTGGTTAGAAAGCCACACACGCTAACCTACACAAGGGCTTGGTTAAAAAGTCACACTCTAGCCTACACAAGGGTTTGGCTAAAAAGCCACATTATAACCAACTTACGGGCGTGGTTACAAGCCGTACAATAGTATGGTATGTTCCCGGGTGACAAACACATCAACGATACATCAAGATTACAAATTATAGAGAGAAGTGTTCTACAACACTCTCAACAATTATAAGGTTATAATCTTGAATGATTAAACACCAATATTCCAACCACAATGATTTAAATGATGCGGTGTGTTGAAATAGTTTTTCTCAAATGCAATTAATTCAAATATATATGATATGAAAACAAGACTCGAATATGCACAAGTATTCAAATATTGATTCTACCAATGATGTGTATAAAGCTCAAGAATCAATATGCAATGATAATCAAAACTTGATGATTCTAAATGTATAAATGATTAAGATCAAGAATCAACTAACTCAAGTGATGAGCTATGAAATCAATTCAATATATTATAAGTTTAGCACATGAATCAATACCACATAATATTTATGAAACCACTAAACAAGGTACAATGATATGAAGATCAAAATAGGGTTTTACAAACACTATTTAAAAAAAATCAGTTTTCAAGATATAAACTTAAGCACAAAACTTATTTACTCAAACAAAATTACAAGAATCGAGTTAGAGAGATTTTACCCCACTTGGCTAAGGTTGAAGCTCAATGATTCTTCAAGTGTGATGATGGTTGAT
This sequence comes from Paratinospora sagittata, assembly GCA_035771175.1. Taxonomy (NCBI): domain Eukaryota; kingdom Viridiplantae; phylum Streptophyta; class Magnoliopsida; order Ranunculales; family Menispermaceae; genus Paratinospora; species Paratinospora sagittata. The sequence continues at coordinate 25,569,073 of CM069596.1, read as the reverse complement.
AGATATCACGTTCAAAGATGATCAAGAATCAACAAGATGTGTAAAGAACACTCAAAAACTTCTTGATTACTTGCTCAAGAGAAACACACAAGTTTCTCAAAGATTTTGAAAGATTTGGCGAATTATACGGAAGTATGAATCAAATAGCCAAATGTAGGTGAACTTTTGCATAGAAAGATGTTTAAAATCACTCAAGAACTTGTAAAAATGCTAAGATGAAAAATGACACAAGTTCATGTATTTTTGCAAAAGTTGCTCTTCAAATAAGCAAGTGTGGTATTTATAGAAAAACACCATACCAAGGAACAGGAATGCGTTCCTCAAAAGATGAGCGCTTTTTTGTTTTGAAATCTGAAACTTTTCAGATTTTCCTCCAATTAAGGAACGTGTTCCTTATATGAGGAGCGCATTCCTTAATGTGTCCGTTGGGCATAGGAGAAAAGTCCTTCATCAAGAATTACTAACTCTATAAAATTTCCTATTTTTCCCTTGACTACAGGAGTGCGTTCCTATAAAGAGGAGCACGTTCTTTTTTTCTTGATCAGAAAAATCTAACTCTCGGAAAAAACCACAGGAGCGCGTTCTTTAAGAGAGAGTGCGTTCCTTCACTATGAAGTAATAGAAACCCGATTTTTCAATCATAATGAGTTTAGGACTTTGTCAAACACATAGATTAACTTTTAAAAATAATTTTTTTGAAAAGACTGAAGTATAATTAACAAAGTCGAATATGTGTAAATCAATCGACTAGATAGATGATTAAAACATTCAATACGTTACACGTAAAATGATAAAACCATGCAAAGTTGGTAAAATGAATGCATGTTAATCACTAATAAAAATATGCATGATAAACAATTTTAACTATGTGATTGCATAATTATCATACTAATGTGTGTGCATGCATGATCAATAATATAATAGTGTATATGTATGAGTATGATAAACTATATGCATGATTTTTGAAAAGATGCAAATCATATTGTAGTTGGAACGTATAATGGTTACTCTACAACACTAAGATTCTAAACAAGAATTACAACCATGAAGCTCTTGAATCTTTGTGCAATAATGTTCCTTCCACATGTTTTGACAGTATAGTTGATGTGACACCCCAATTTTTCGGACCTAATCACGTGCACTTTAATGGAGTGCAACTCACCAAGATTACGTAATCGAGGTGTGAGTGTCTATCAATTCCAGTCAATGCCCTTATAATCAGAACATGAGTCTAAGTACATTGCCTAAACATAGTCTTGTGTGCCTGCAAACTCAAATCAACTGAGACTGGACGTCTCCATAATTGCCTTGGTTCACATAAACCATATTATAATAATTCAACCAAGAAATGTTTATTACCTTGTCATTCTTAACCTTGCAGACATCAAAGACTAGATCTATTTTCAATGTAACATAATGCATCAAATAGAGACAAAATTCCATGAAAATAAACTAACATCTCACAATTTATTTAATTGAATAAAAATAATAAACTATTCCACTATGTACTAACGTAGTCATTATTAATGTACTCAATTAACATGTCCAAACATAATATTAGACATACCAAATCAATTAGATATTGATACAACTCCTATCAAAACAATTACTCCTACAACTACTAAGTAAAAACTACTACTACACAATCAAAACTAAGCCACCGGCAGGACTCGCTACCATCATTCCTTACGCTGCATCATTAATTTTTGGAAAAAAAAAGAGGGGTGAGCTAATACCCAGTGGATTACCATAGACAATTTCCAAAATTCTTATTTATTAATAGCAATTACATCAAGTCAAGTTAGATAAACAAACAAGTGCAAAGCATTACGTTACAACATTAGTTTGTTTCATTGTTGTCCCTAACCATCTGTTCAGGGTTATGGACTACCCCTAAGCAAAATCACCTTTTTTCCTCGGAACTCTTATTGACCGGAGTCTGAAAATACCTGTCATTACGACATATAACCTTGGCCTTTTTAAACGTCCCAGGTTAGGCCAATACACATTTCAATGTATTGTTATATTTTTAGTGTGTCTTTAGTGAAACAAATAAATAAAGACAAGCGTGCCAACATGATCATTATGATGTAATTACATATCACGCCATTATAAAATTAATCATCGAAATACACCCAACAACTCATATCGTGTCATATCATAATTCAATAATAAAACAATTCTTATGGTAATCATGATTAAGAGAGCATGGTAACATTCTTCTAATTAAAATCTCCAATCAGTAATAGAATAGACATGAAGTACAAATCATGGTATGCCTAATAGTAAGCATAACATACACAAATGTACAATAGATAAATATCTTGCCATGCAATGATGTAAGAAAGATAACGTGTATACACACATATCTAAAATGACAAGGCATAATATGCCAAAAATAAATAAAAATTAAGGAAAGGCCAAGGATCTTCCTCACCTCGATCACTAAAATTCCTAATTCACCAAAAATTCTCGGCACACGTGTTCTCAATCTATACACATGAATTACGATTTCGTTAATTATAAAGGTCAATATTGGCATACAAATATGTGTATATACTCGTGCTTGCACGCGTGCGTGTGTGTATATATCTAATCATAATATATGTATATATCTATATATACATTCATATTATGAATTTAGGTCATATTATATTACGGTCATGCATATAATATATTATATGTATATGTATATTACATTAGCTATTACATTATATCTAATATATATGTGTGTGCGTATTATATTAGATGGTGGCATGATGGCGTTAGCATGAAACGAGAGAGGAAGATGAGAGAGTGATGGACGGTGGTGTTTTCTAATAGATATTATAGAATATACTTAAATCACCTAAAATAAAGAACAGAGGCGTTCTTGACGGGGCAGAAGAAAGAACAGAAAGTGGAAAGAGGAGAGAAGAAGAGAAAGGAGAGAAGAAGATAAGGTGGAGACGGTTGTTATTGTCGCTCCATGCATGGCTGCGACAAGGAGAGGTACGGAAAGAGAAGAAGAGAGAAAGAAGGAGAGGAGAGAAAAGAAAGAAGAGAGGGTAAAAGACAGAGCAACGGTTGCTGCTGCTGTCGCCCCACTACCAAGACCATGGCGTTGCCATGGGAAAAGTAAAAGAGGAAGGAGAGAGATGCTCACCGTGCTTGCCGTAATATGTTGTCGGCGAGTACTGTTCGACTTAGATCGATTTGGTGCGTTAGAATTGTGGGAGAACAGAACACCAAACGTGACGAAGTAAAGAAGATGGAGTAGCATTAAATATATATATATATAATTGGCCACTAGGGCCTACAAAAAACGGCCCCGAAGAATCGGCAAACAGATAAACAAAATCGGTCGTAGAGAGGGATCCCATGTTAGCAAGGAAATCAGCACATTGATTTCCTTCCCTAAGCACGTGTTGTAGCATGCAATTCCAGGATTGTTCAACAAGCTTCTTCCAGTCTTCAATAAGAGTCGCTAGGGGATGAAAGTAGGAGGAGGATCCATTGATGAGTTGGATAGCTACCAAAGAGTCAGATTCCACCATGATACAAGTCAATCTGCGATCCCAGGCGAGCTTGAGGCCTTGACGAAGACTCCATAACTCCGCAACAATGTTGGTGGCATGGCCTATAAAACCCATGTAACCTCCAACCCATTCGCCATTGCAATTTCGTAAGAGGCCTCCATAGCTGGCAGTCCCTGGATTTCCTTTAGAAGCGTCATCTGTATTGAGTTTTAGCCAAGCTTCCTGGGGGGTCCCAAGATATCCAGCGTGGAACCTTGGTAGTGGAAAAATCGGGGTAATCATTATGGGCTTGACAAATGTCCCGAAAGAGGATTCTAGCCTTGTTCCTTATGTTCGAGTTAGAGATAAAATGTCCCCCAATATGGTGAGAGTTTCTAGCTGTCCAGATGTTCCAGACTGTGGCTAGGAAATTAGCAGACCAAACATTGCTCTCATTGAGGGGGGAAGCCCGGGTGCATTTTCTTTGAACCATTGGTTCAAGGTTTGGGAGAAAAAAGTTGTAGGCAAGGAACCTCTGAAACTCTGTAACCACACATCTTCAGCAAGAGAGCAGTCTCGAAGCACATGGATAACATTCTCGACGTCCTGATTGCACCTCTTGTAAATTGGGCTACTAGCCAAATGCCTGTGGTATCTAGTTTCCTCATTTAGAAGTCTAATCTGAAGAGCAAGCCAAAGAAAGAACATGAACTTTTGGGGCCACTTAGTTTTCCAAATCCAAGTCCAGTGAGATGGGAGGTATTACCTTGTTGAATACAAATTTTGCAAGTTGACTTGGCGGAGAAGGTTCCATTTGGATTGTCATGTCATATGAAAGTATCCTCACATGGGTGCCAGGGAATGGGGGTGCCTTGAATTATTTGCTATAGATTTGCTGAAATAGGAGTTCTCAGGATATTGAGATTCCATTTTTTGTCAAAGGAGATGATGTCACCCACTTTCAGATGATCATCCTCAGGGTGAATGTTGTCATTTAACTGACTGTGGATAGGGGGCCCATTGATCCAGACATCATCCCATAAGGAAATGTGCCTGCCATTTCTTAGTCTCCAAGTCAAGCCCTTCTTTAGGCAATTCAGACCATGATAGATGTTTTTCCAAACATAAGACGCATACCTGGGAAGAGGGGTAGACAAGAGAGCTCTCCCTTTGACATATTTATCACCCATGATTTTAATCCAAGGGGCTTGCTCATCAGTTAGAAATCTCAAGCCAAGTTTTGCAAGCAAGGCTAGGTTAATACCATCCATATTCCTAATGCCTAAGCCTCCTTGTTTCTTAGGTAGACACACTTTATCCCATCCCACGAGGTGGACCTTTTTGCAGTCTGGGGAGTCATTCCACAAAAATCTGCTATTCAGTTGATCCAATTTGGTGCTAATACTCTTGGGGAATTTGAAACACTGCATGGTATACAAAGGAATGGCCGAGGTGACTGATTGGATGAGAGTCATCCTACCAACTGCATTAAGAAGCTTAGCTTTCCAACTAGCAAGCTTATTTTCAACTTTATCAATAATAGGGTGGAAAGTAGTTTTTGAGACTCTTTCATGAAGGAGAAGTAAACCCAAATACTTGCCTAAATTACCTGTAACACCAATCATACAGGTGTTGCTAATCCTTCTAGCCATGGATCATTTGATGTTGGATGAAACAACAAATTTGGATTTTTGCAAATTAACCTTCTCACCAGATACTTCACAAAAATCATCCAGAATACTCATCATGATTGAAGCTTGACTTGGGGTGGCCTTCGCGAGGAGAAGAAGGTCATCTGCAAAGATAATGTGGGATAACTTGGTACCTCTTCTAGACAAACTGATAGGTTTCCAAGAACCATTGGAAGAGGATTCGAGAATTTTATGAGATAATCTTTCCATGCACAAAACAAAAAGATAGGGGGAAAGCGGGTCCCCTTGCCTGAGGCCTCGTTAAGGCTTAAAAGGCAAGGTTAACTCCCCGTTCCAGATAATCGAATACTCCACTGAAGTAACACTGTGCATGATAAGCTCAATAAGCCAGTTAGGGAAGTTGAAAAAAACCAGAGTATGATGGAGGAAACTCCAGCTGATTCTGTCATACGCTTTCTCCAGATCGATCTTCGCAGCCGTGAAACCCCCTTTCCCTTTCTTCCTACGCATAGTATGGATAACCTCTTCAGCAATTATGATATTGTCCACAGTGCTACGACCGAGAATGAAACTGTGTTGGTAGTCACCCACTATTTTCACAAGCAAAGGTCTAATTCTACTCACAATGATTTTGGAGAGAATTTTGTAGCACACATTGTAGAGACCGATCGGTCTCATCTGGGAAATTAACTCTGGCCGATAAATCTTTGGAATAAGGGCAATCAACGTCTTGTTTAGCCTTGGATCAAAAGTGGCATTCCTCCAAGCTTCAATAATCGTGTTGGTGACATTCCTTCCCATTACTGGCCAATTATTTTGATAGAATAGAGCTTGAAGACCGTCCGGGCCAGGGGCTTTCAAAGGTTTCATAGCAAAAAGGGCTTTGTACACTTCTGCCTCAGAAACTAGGACCTCAAGAAAAGCAATATCATTATCATTGAGAGGAATAAGGTGAGGAGGTCTAGTATTTTCATTTCGTCTAACTCTATCAGTTTTATAAAGGTTCATGAAATAGTTAACCGCATGGTTCTTGAGCTCAGTAGCATTGTTGCACCAATCCCCTTCAATCTTTAGAGACTCAACTTTGTTTCGAGCCTTGCGAGTGATGGTACTGGCATGAAAAAAGTTGGTGTTGATATCACCTTCTCGAAGCCACTGGACCCTAGACTTTTGATACTAGAAAGTTTCTTCTTGATGTAAAACATTGTTGTACTCAAGAATCAGAGTTTCCTCAAGCAAGGAAAGAGAGTGATAATTATCAAAATTTATAGAGTTTTGAATGCCAATTAGTCTAGCTATTAATCTCCTTTTCCTAGTAAATAAGTTCCTAAAAATATCTTTGTTCCAGATTCGTACCTTGTCTATGAAATTTTGGATGGAATCAGGAAAAGATGAGTATTGAGACGGCCAAGAGGCTTGGAGAAAATTCTTGAAACCATCATGTGAGAGCCATCCAGCCTCAAAACAAAACGACTTCTTAGAGTTATCTGGAGACATTGGAATTGTTGTATTGAGGAGCAAATGACAGTGATCAAAATGTGTGCGAGGAACATGGTGAACACGTGCTTCTGGGAATAGGTTCTGCCAATCCGCATTGTTAAAGGCGCAATCTAACTGTTCTTTAATGAGTTGCTGACAAGATCGACAGTTTGTCCAAGTGAACTTGGGTCCAAAGAAACCTAGATCCATGAGGCAGCAGTTGTTGATCATGCTATTGAAAGAATGGCATCTGTTGAGCGAGAAAGCACCACCCAACTTCTCTTGAGAATTAGCGACTTCATTGAAATCACCAATGACCATCCACGGTCCATTGAAAATCGTGAAGAGATGAGTGAGATATTCCCATTCACGCTTGCGTTCTGTAGGATTGCAGCTGGCATACACTACTGTGAGGAACCACGGAGTTGAGGAACTTTGCTCAATAAGAGCGCTGATAATGTTTTTTGATTCGAAAAGAACACTTAACTTCATAGACGCTCCTCTCTAGAGGAGTGATACACCGCCACTAAAACCAGACGTCGAGTGAGAATGAATGGAGTACACATCATACTTGAGAAGGAAAGGGAGGTTGAGAGAGAGACATCTAGTTTCCAGCAAACAAAGAATATCAGGTTTGAAATTTTTGCGTAGTTCCTTCAAATTTCGCTTGAAATTGGGGCTAACTGCACCACGACAGTTCCATGATAATATCTTCATTGGAAACAAAAGGGAAGAAGGGGGGACCATCAAAACACAAACAAGAATCAGGAGCTAATATCACTTTTGTTCTCTCTTCCTGCACCACGCTCTCTTGGGCTTCTACTCCTATCATATCGTTCTCCATCATGTCTGTCAAAGTTAGCTTTGTGGTTCTTTACTGTTTTAACCAATTTTTTTTTTACCTTGATCCGGAGGTGCTCTTGGTGGGTTTTCGTAAGGCACAAGGCAGTCATGCTATCTACGCTGGAGGATTGTTGAAAGGGGTGATTTTCTTAATGCTCCTGTTTTGGACGGCTTGGAGGAGGTTGGTACAATTGCCTTTGGTGAATAATTTGTTTCGGAGAGGATCTGGAGTAGAATTTTCTTTCTCATGCAGCACCAGCTGCCTGTCATTATCTTGGCAAGGCTTCCTCTCTTTCCTGGCTTGATTGGCTTCTTTCTTTTGCGTACTACCTTCCATGACTAGTCCCCTTGGCGCCAGTGCAGCGCGGTTTTCCCCTTCTTTCTTTTTTGGTTCAAAATTCTCCCCCTCTTTAGCTTTTCCTTTCTTGTAATATTCATATCTCCGAATTTGTTCTAAAGTCTCCTCACCTGTACGCAGGTTTGACTCCTCACTTCGTGGAACTTCCATAGTTTCTTGCTCGAAAGAAGCAAATCCGTTGGACTTTCCTAATGAGTCATTAGAGATCTTGCTAGCAGTAGGATTTCCATTCTGCTCCACAAGTTTTCTTCTTTGGGGAAGTTTCTTAACTACTTACAACTAGGGCCCAAACTCCTTCTCACCGGCAACCGTCTGATCAGCTTCCGACATGCTTTGATGATTGGTGGAGTAATTAACGGGTGGACTTTCTTCCACTCAACATTGCTCCAACTTGTGACCCACCCTCCCACATTTGAAACAAATAGTGTGGAGACCTTCATACGCAACTAATTGGGTGATCGTACCTATGAAAATTTTTGGAACGAGGGGAGCTTCAAGGTTTAGCTCCACACAAATCCTTGCATACTTCCCCCTGGTAGCAAGAGTCGTGTTGTGGTCAACTTTGAGAATCTTTCCCAGGGCGTTGCCAATACGTATAAGCACCGCCTCATCATAGTATTCTAATTGTAATCCAAGTAGCTTAATCCAGACAGGGATTGAGGCAATGTTGGCCTTTGATGGTTGGAAGTCAGGACACCATCTTCGGACCGAAAGATAATGATCTTGAATCACCCAAGGCCCCCTAGTTAAAGAATTAATTGTATCTTCATCTAGACTGAACTTAACTAAAAAGAAATCAAAACCCAATTTGACAACATCAAAATTGCCAACCGTCTTCCACAAAATCCTCAACTTCGAACAAAGGTAGTGATACCCAACTGATTTTCCCAAAAGCCTTATAATAATAGTTTTGCGCCAAGGTTTGCATATTCGAGCCTTTGTGAGATCGTCCAACACTATTCAGTTTGAGAGGGAGCAGTTTATAGTATCCTCCATATTTGGGTCGCTAGAAACATTCAGCACCTCCATGCATGGTTCTACAGAGATGTCATCTTCATCATTTAGGTAGTAGTCGACATATGGGCCTTTTGGAATCCCAGAGAGAAGTTTATCCTTAAAGGATAGATGATTTCTTGGTTCATTTTGTTCTATGCTACTATCGCACCCAGTCTTGTCTGAGACAGACTCCGCAGTCTCGGCAGTACAATCATTCGACACTGAATGATCGAGCTTCTTCTTCTTCTTGGATCTATCGAGAATATCCTCCTCTTGGGAGGAGACAAGATGAGAAGCACTCACGTCGTTTGCAGCGCTCTCCATCGCTTTGCAATTAGCGAGGAATAATGTTATACACAAAATCTCATGAACCAATTTCAACTTTGATGAAACATGGTCATAGCAGCATTATATATTTATACATAGGTAGGAAATATTATTAGCAATAGAATTGTTGTTCTAATAGGATAAATATTTGAAATAGTAGGTCTTTAACTCCATTTCTAATTTTAGGTTTAGATTTAGATCCAATATTTATATTAATGTATAATTTCAAGATTACCACGGAATAAATTTCAAGCACCAACATGATATTATTATTATTATTATTATTATTATTATTATTATTATTATTATTATTTTATATTTTTTTCCACTATATTGTACGTTGGCAACCTAATATATATTTTATTCCAATTATATATATATACATATATATATATGTGTGTGTGTGTGTGTGTGTGTGTGTGTGTGTGTTTAAATCTTCACCCTTTAGTTGAAAATAAATTTAAGATAGTAATTTTAGGAATTTAATAAATTATAAAATTACCTAAAAGTTTGCGAGTATTACGGTTGAATCCATTTGATATAGCTAGTTAGTACTGAAACAACTACGTCAAAGAGATTAGCGATCACAAGTATGTTTTTTGTAATCATCAAAACAAAAATAGGGCGAGAGTCGTTACATCAACAGAGAGTTGTAATGGTTGTTCTCAAGCCCGTGAAATTGAGAAAATGTGTAACAGATTGATCTTTACCTGTAAGAAGATCCGTTAATAAGGTTTGAAATGCTGACTGAGGAGGTTAGGTAGTGGAGGTAGACATATCGCTGAACCACTATAAATCATCTGTGAAATACCAGCTTTCTTTACTGTCTATTTGTCATTTCAATGCAAGTTTTATTTAAAGTTTTTAACTGACTATAGTGTCCAATTCACCCCCTCTTGGACACTCATGGGCCAACAAGTGGTATTAGAGCAGTGTTATTCATTAGAGAAATCTAACAATTTCTTTGACAACAAGTGGCAACAATTTATAGAGGTCATACTATGGAGGTAGGACAAGTTTTGAACATACCACCTCTGCTTAGAACAAACTGTTTTGAGGAATGGATGAAAGTGATGAAAATTTTTCTCACATCTCAAAGGTTTATGGGAAATGATTGTAATTGGTTACATCACTCCCAACAAACCAATATAGTCTTGGACAAATGATGAGAAACTTAGGTACAATCTAAACTCCCAAGCTATGTATGCAATATTTTACAGTCTACCCAACGAGGAGTTGGAGAGAGTCAGCCAACTTGAAACAGCTAAAGAAATTTGGGAAACTCTTAAAGAAATCCATGGGAAAAAGACATGAAACTTAGATGAGAAACTCAAGGAACTTGAAAAGTTGCTTGATAACTTTGAAATCCTTGAAGAAGAGTCCCTCGATGTAGCCTCAGATAGGTATCAGTCCATCCTTGATGGAATGAAACAATTGGATTAGGATATACCTACAGGCATAGCCATAGTTTGCTTCAGTGATAAACTTCCAAGATCATGGAATGACAAATTGGTTATTGTAGCAGAAACCTTCAATCCATAGGAAATGTCATTGAAAGAGTTTTGTGATTTGTTAAAGTCCATGGAAGGAAGAGATGAGACTAGAAGTCGAATTATAGCATAAGAAGATGCACTTACTCACTTTAATCTTCTAGAAAATGAGTCAGTTCATAATGGGTTGAAAAGATTTCAACACATCTCAAATGAACTTAAAAACTTTAGAAAACATATCTCTCATTCTATTGATAGCTTTCCAAAAAAGTGGAAGTGTAAAATTCAATTTTAGAAGAATTTTCAAATCCTTTTGAAATCAGTTTCAGAAAAACGAGTTATATATTAAGTGGATTAGAAACCTCATCTGAAAAAGAAGATGAATTGGCAAACTTGCCATGCAGAAACAGAGGTGAAATTGACAGCATTGAAATGTCAAAAAATCAGCATGATGAAAAGGAATCTTCAACATCTTCAAACACAGTAAGAATGGTAAATCCAACTGAAGATGAAATAATTCATGTTAAAGTTTCAGCAAGAAGAACAATATGGAGAGTCAACTTCAAGAAGTATCTCAATTGCTTCAACATAAGAAGTCAAATTGCTCAAGTCGAGGACTTTGCAGTACCTTGAGATGAATCCTTAAGGTATATCTCACTTTACTGTTTACAGATTACTGCCATGCCTATTTGCAATATCATATCCTTCAGTAATCATTGAAATTGACCAATGTGTCAGTTCTTTATCAAAATGATTTTGAAATATTGGAATACTTGAATGCATAATTGATAAGGAATGTTATGATGATCTGTGCAAATTTTGATACTCTGATGATCTATTTGTAAGAATGAAATCATTATTAATGATTATCTATTCAAAATGTCAAAATGAATTCAAATTAGAAAATTGTGAAATAGTTGCTAAAATTTAGTATTCAGTGTAGAGGAGGACGATGGAGACATTTTAGGACACTAATGCAATATTAAACAAGAAGTTTCACTTAGAGTCATTAGGACACTTATCGTCCATAAGGACACTAGTGTGCGACTGCCTTCGTTAGTGTAATAGTTACCATTAGGACGCTAATAGCTCTTCAGGGTGCTAATCGAGTTGTTGAGCAAAGTTTTGTCCATGCAAGGATGCTCGTGAAGCTTGAGGATGCTTATCCGAGACAAAACAAAAAACCTATAAATTGAAGAAGCTTTTTATTCTCACATTTTAGTTTTCCCTAGGACGTTACTGTGAGAAAGAGGAACAGGAAACCAGTGGTGGAAGCTCTGAAATTTCTGTCTTCAATCAATCCAATCGAGTGTTTTTTTTTTCTTTTAGAAGGTAAAATCTCACATTTCCATCAAATCCTAAACTAGAAAGCCCTAGGAAATCTATTTCTGTTAAAAATCGAGTTTAGATCAATGGCACCAAGAGTTAAGAAATTACCTACCCACTCAGCTCATAAGATAGCATCGTCACCTTCTCCTTCTCTATCTAGGTGAGTATGACCCAGAATAGAAGAAAATCAAACAAAAATTAGTGTTCCAACCCCTGATGTACCTACAACCACTGCCACTAAAACACCTCTCGTGGAGGCAGTAGTTCCAACTGATAACCTCCAATCTGAGCCATCCACATCAGCTTAAACTACCAAGAAATCCAAAAAGAAAGAAAAGTCATAAAAATTAGCTACTAGATCCACTCTAGATGGATGTTTTGTAAATTTTCATTTCTTTGCTAAGGCACACTTGAATGTGCAACCTCTTTTTAAACTCCAGGGTTGGGTACAGTTCTGTTCTTACCAAAACAAGTGGTTTCCAAATCTTGTTAAAGAACTTTATTTGAATCTCCAGAAAAATCAAGATATGGGTTAGTTAGGAAAACCCATGTCAAAGGGAAGTCCCTAAAAATCTCTCCTCAATACTTTATCAGTACATTCTCATTGCCTGATGTTGAACAAGTCCCACTTTCTCAAAGCAAGGAATCCTATTTCCAGGTTACAAAAGCGTTGCAACCTTGAACTTCTTGTCTAGGAAAAAGGATTACACACAGGTGGATAGCAAGTTGACCAATCAGTCCTTTGAGCTTATACCTAGAATCATTCACAATATAGTGTCCCATGCGTTTCAACCAAGATCTGGCAGTAAGGGAAGTGTGAATGAATTGGATTTGTTCCTCACATGGTGCATCCTTCAAAAAAGAAAAATCAACCTTCCTTACATCCTTATGCATGTGATTGATACTACATCAAAAAGAGGAGGAGGATTACCATTTGGGATGCATCTCACACCTTTGCTAAAGAAAGCAGGTGTTCATTTAGCTGATGAAGAGAAGAAGGAGTTGGATAAATATGGATGCATAGGACATACCACAGTGAAATTTATGAATTATGTGTATGCTCCTGTACACAAGAGATGGTATCACTCCAAAGCTATCCCTCAAGGAGTTGAAATTGAACCCTTCAATGAGGAAGTTGAAGAAAGAATAGATATTGATCAGGCTCAAGAAGAAGGAGCTGATTCTAAAAGAACAGCATCAGACCTGCCTTTCAGAGGCGATGTTCCTATGGAAGAGAAACTCCATGAGATAGCTGGTGTAGAAGCCACTTCAACAGTCCCTCCAGTTATCCAAGAAGAAGAAAGAGTAAAAGAGAGGTTTGAGGTCCAATCACCTCAGTATTTTACTGATCATGGTGGATATGTCTCACCAGTTCACCACTTCACTTATCAAACTTTTACTACTGTCTTTAATGAAGAAAATCTGATTAAGAAGATCAAAGAAATTCAAGAGGAACAGAGAGTTGTAATGATTGAAGAAGTGGAAATTAATTATTGATCAAGGAATGGCAAATGAAGAAGAAATCAAGAAGTGCACTGAAGGTCTAATGTAAATATCTAACAAACTTAGTAGTATGGTGGCTAGTATGGAAAGATAGTTTGAAAACTTGAAAACAAGTATGCCATCTACAAGCTCAGTTGCTCCAGATATGAGTTGCTTAAGCGATATTCAAGAGAGTCTTAAGCAGATCAAAGAATAATTAGTTGTTCTATCTCCTCAGTCTTCAACTTCAACTCAACCAACATTAGATCAGAATTTTTTGAAGACAATTTCAAAAGAAATTTGGAGTATTAAGAATGCCATCACATCCTCAGCAGGCCCTAAGGTTGATCAAGATTTTTTGAAGCCTGTACTTGATGTTATTTCAAGTCTGAAAATTGCAACATTTCCACCTTCAACCACAGTTGATTCTCAACAAGTCTTGAAAGCAATTGCAAATCTCAAGACCACAGTTCTGTCAATTACTTCTGGTCCTATCAATGTTGATGGTAGAAAGTTGGATAATTTGGTCACTTCAATTGCTCAAGTATCAGAAAAGATGTCTAGCTTAGAAACCAAGGTTTCATTTCTAACTTTTACCATTTTAGATCTCTCATACACTGTCACAAGAGCGACTGATAGAATTGAAGGAGTTGTAGCCTTCATAGAGGAAACTTTCAAGCTCATCTCGAGAAAACTTCATTCTTCAGTTTGATTTGCCATTACCCATATGAAGAGATTAAGCTTGCTGTATAAATTGTTAAGAAATAAGGGAATACATGTGATACCCCAAAAATTATTTCATCTAGCCCATAACTCAATTACATTTTGCCCAAACTCTATGTGTTTGCCTTGATATGTTTGGTGTTTGTTTGAAGGTTGTTTAATGTTTGTATATTTGATGCTTGATAATGTATATAAATATGTGCATTATAAATTGTATATGGGTCATGTTATATTAAAGTATAATGCATGTGTTATTATTTATGCATGGGCCCATTAAACCATGAATTGATATGGGTTAGGATTGATTGAATAAAAGGATAAATGAGAATGAAAATTTGGTGTATTAGATGGATTGGACATTTAAAATACATGAAAGCATGAGGTTGGTTAAAGTACATGTAGTTGGTATGGGTAGTATGAGACCAACACATGTCAAGTTGGTGCATGAGAATGGACAAGTATCTCATGCCCCATTTCTCTTCTCCAACACATGTCAAGTTGGTGCATGAGAGTGCACAAGTGTCCCATGCCCCATTTTTCTTCTCCAACACATGTCAAGTTGGTGCATGAAAGCAGACAAGTGTCTCATGCCCGACTTCTCTTCTCCAAGGAAGTCTTAGAGAGTGAAATGAGTGGAGGAAAAGGAAAAAAGAAGAGAAAGGAAAGAAGAAGAGAAAGAAAGAGGAAGTTACTTTGATGGAAGTCTCAACAATATTTTCATCAAAGAGCTGGATCATAGTGATATATGGTCAGATTGAGCTCAAAATTTGTCAGCCAGTTCATATCTTATGGTTATTCATTCTGGTCAGTGGAGATCTTGATTGGAGTTTTCTTCTGAGAGATATAACCTCCCAAAAAAAGCTAGTCGAAAAGTCTGGATTTCTCGCGCAGTTTAGATCAAACTGTTAGATCTCCTAAACCTACCGTTGGATGGATATGATATTTTTTAAGATGGTTCACACCTAATAGTTCTACATTATTAGCGGTTGAGATGTTGATGGGTGAAGTATTTTGTGTGATATAGTCATCTGAGTTCAAGTATTTGTAGGAGGAAAGAAGAAATTGTCTGATTAGAGACTTGTTCATCAAAGCGGCTTATCTCTTCGGTCCACTGTTGGATTGCGCTGATTTTTGTACAGAAGGTTTGCTTCTTCACATACTTCAATCTGTACTGTTGATTTTGTGATTAAATATTTATGTTGGCAGCTTGATACATCTGAATAGAATATTAAATGGAAAATTGGTAGGGTTGTTTGTATTAGACCTAAATTTAGAATATGAACTTAGACCTTTCCAAATAGCTTGCATGTCAACTATGTTGACCTAGTTTCCATTGTTGATGAACCCATGATGCAAAATCAGTGATATACATGGCTGAACATAGTGACCTAGTGTAAATCGGCAATATGGCCTAAGTATGGAAAATTTCATATTTTAGGGCTTTTGATGTTTTTGGCCTAGAATCATTGAATTGATGCAAATTATTCCTAATTGAGCATGATTAGGGTTGATTATGCTACTGATTAGGTGGTTGTGACCATATCATGGGTTAGGCCTACTTGTGATCAAATGGCCCAATTTGGGCATGTTATGCCCAAGGAATTGAAAATCAGTATTTTTGATTAATTAAATGGTTTATGAATGAGAACTATGCATTAGAGGCCTAAGTCATGTGATTTGAGTTGAATGATGGGATTAGATGGGATTTAGGCTTATTGTCTATATGTGGGCTGATTTAAGGTTGATATGTAATGTCTATGTGATTGAGCATAGAAATTGATCTATGGTTGGATATTGATGAATGTTTCAGGGCCTTGATTGGGTTGATTCGGTTCGGTGTCCGTGTGTGGTTAGATACTCTCGCGAGGCTTGGTTGTGAGTAGACTTCATTTATGATTATATATTTTATGTCATCATATCACTTATATATATTGTATGTTGAAAGCATGAATGTGTTCTAATGTTTTGAATGATGCATTAATTTGAGAAAACTTTATGACTTTGGTTGGACCCATCTATCTGGCTAATATGGAGACTTAACCTTGTCATAGGAGGGTTTTAGAAAGAAAATATTTGGGGATGAGAACGGTACGGTGAAATAGACGTGCACTAGTAACCCCAAATCAACATGATTGGAGATGAGAACGGTACGGTGAAATATACGTGCACTAGTAACCCCAATGCATGTGGAATGTAGATCCAAATTGATAGGCTTTTACTTGCATCGAACTTATTATAAATGCTTGATATCTATATGTTATGAGCTTTTAATCCTACTACACATTGACATGCATACATTATATTTATTGATGAGTATTGATAGCATATTTGAATTCTATTCACTTGGCACCGTTGGCTCACCCTCATTTTCCTATTTCAGGTCCTTCTGTCCCGAATAAGGGCAAAAGAGTAGTCATATCTTGAGGGCCTTGCAGGCGAGAGAATCCAAGGCCTCGATGTGAGTTGAGAGGCATTTTGATTGAACTGTGTTTTAAATTATGATGTATTATAGTTTGGACTATGTAATTATAACACTTACCATATTGTAGTATGGGTGAGTTGAGACTTGTTAGATAGACCATGTGGGCATATGACGGTTTTTTTGTACCCATAGTTTTGGACTTTATGTGTAAGTCCATCTTGATGGACTGTAGGAATTATCGTTTTATTTGTGGTTCATTTTTATGGATTATCTCTTGTATTGAATGATTAATACAGTTGGTAGTTTTGTTTAGTACCTTTTTATATTATGTCATTGTTTGGGATAAGGCTCGTAGGGTCTCAACCACCTCACGGGGGTGAGGAGTGGTTGGAGATGCCTACGCCCCGCGTCCAGCCCCGGCATTCTGCAAGTCATTCCTTGCGGAGTTGGTGGTGCGGGGTGTGGGGTGCGGGGTGCTGGGTTGCCACAATACATGTTCCAAAAGTTATTTTGGCACCAAGATTCACAAGGCCAAGATTGCCTAGAGATAAATCTGATATGTCTGAGCACTTGTTTGAAGAACAAGAATAAGCTAATATTAATGAAAATCCCAAGGACTTTGTGCCAGCTGCACAAATCTCCAAATGCATGACACCTCCACCTGATGAAGATGATGTCTGTGAAATTCCTAGACCCACATTTGTTGTAAGGCCATAATTTAAAGGAGTAAAACTTTTTCTAACATTTGCCACTGGTCTTGCTGAAAGATATCGTCAATCTTTTCAGAGAGCTTGCCCAACTAATCCTTTTGACTCTGATTCACATTCCTTTGAAACTTCCTTTGCCAATTTCGTAAGGAATTTCAGAAATGATAAAGGCAAGGACAAAGCTAAAGGGGAACCAAGAAAGCCAAAAGGGAAAGAGCATAACAAGTAGCCTGTTCTCACGCTACCTTTTTTATGTTTTCAAAAGGATGAGAAGAAATATCTTATATTTAGGGGAAGAAGAATAGGAAAATGAGAGAAGAACAATTAATGTTTGTCTTGTATAAGTGTTTGAAAGAGATGGCTTAGATTTAGGGGGAGAAGAATAGGAAAAGGGGAAAAAACAATTGTTGTTTGTCTTGTATTAGTGTTTGTACTTAGGGGGAGAACAAAAAAATTGTATCCATAATGTGTTTGAATGATATGTTCTGTTTTGTAAATTTTGAACAGTATGAATCATGAATGATGACTTTTGATCTTTAATGTATATGCTACTTGACGAGAATATGATTGTGGACATGAGCTTCTTTCTATAACTTTTTTTATCTATTTATTGAAAGGTTTAATGAGTATTTGAAATCATAAAAAAGAAGGAGATTGTTATCTCAAAAGGAACCCTATGAAAGAATGTTTTGATGATTCCAAATCACTCAATCTTATGATCTAATGATGTTGTTGAAGTGTCTCAGCAAATCAGTTTGAAGAAAGTCAAGTCTTAACCAATCAAGTTCATGCCAAGCCAAGTTGTCAAGATCAAGGTTAAAAAGGGTTAAATGCTAGATTGTAGAACCTTACTCAAACCCTCTTTTCAGCAAAACAATATTTAACCAAAACTTGTGATTTCGAAGACAATGATTTCTATCGATTTTATTCAAAGGATTTTCAATTGATTTCTGAACCATTTTAACAATTTTATGAGCGTTTGATTTGATCCAAAAAGCACAAGTATTGATTTGATTTAATCGTGTTTTCAAAAAATCAAATTTCAAGAAAAACTATTTTCAGTGTCTTTCAGGACACTGATGGTCGATCAGGATGCTAATGTCGTGGCTAGTCACTTAATATTGAGCCAACACTGCAAGATGCTGATAGACCATCAGAGTGTTGATGGTTTCTGGGTTCGAATATTTATCATTCATGTCAGGACGCTGATCGATTATGAGCGCCCTCATTGAATGAACCTGAAAACCAGCAGTTGCACGTCAGGACGCTAATAGAGCATTAGTGCCCTCATCTGAAATCTTAAGTTTTTAGTACTTAAGCTCGTCAGGACGCTAATGAAACATTAGCGCCCTCCCAGAGCGAGTCAATGAAAATAAATTGTCATAACAGTTTATTTCAGGACATTGATACTCTATCAGAAAGCTAATGGAATACTATTAGAAAATTGAAAAAAGAAACTGTCACCTAACCACTAACATTTCAGTCGCATGATCAAAGGATTTTTTATTTTTTCTATTCTCATGCAAATTGAATTCAACCAGAACACTTTCACAAAAACTAAACTTACCATTTCCATGAAAGATTTAGACCGTTTTGACTCAACGTTTAAAATTCATTTCGAATTTGAACACAAGGGTCTAGGCACACAAATAGTTTTATAAAGAAGAGAAATTCATAATCGAACAAGAGAACTTTTTGTTTGAGCTAGAACATTTTGAAGGTTAATCGATGTTTTAACTTTGAAAAGAAAAAAGAAGGCTACTTTGATTAAAGATTTTTCTTTCAATGAATGGTTTTTCATATTGAGCATATTCTATATCTTATCTTTTTTGAAAACTTGTGAAAGAAAAACATATTGTTTTCACAAAAATTTCAGCTATATTTGAATTCATATCTTATTACTGAAAGAAGTTTTTCTTGAGTAAAAGGTTAATAGGATTCAATGTACTAAATTAGATATTTTTCATCTGAATTGAGTTGGCACTACAATTGTAAAAGTTGCAAAAAGTTATTTTTGTAAGTTAGGATAGTTAGTGGTTGTTCATACTCATGAATTTGAGTGTATAGGTAGTCTTGCACCTGTGAAGCCAAGAGTATAAGTATTTTGTACCTGTAAGTCAAAAGTGTAAGTAGATCTCAAGCCTGTAAGTTGAGAGTTGTAACGGTTGTTCTCAAGCCGGTGAAATTGAGAAAATGTGTAACGGTTTGATCTTCACCCGTAAGAATATCCTTTAGTAAGGTTTGAAATCATGACTGATGAGGTTAGGTAGTGGAGGTAGGCATATCGCTGAACCACTACAAATCATCTGTTCAATACCTGTTTTCTTTACTGTCTATTTGTCATTTCACTGCAAGTTTTATTTAAAGTTTTTAACTGACTATAGTGTCCAATTTACCCCCTCCCCCTCCCCTCTTGGATACTCCTGGGCCAACAGATATACCAAGCACTATCATCATATGTTTTCGAAGACTTGATGAAAGCTCCTGCTGAGGTGGGGAAACCTACACTAGTAAACCCATGTAATTCATGTCTACACGATAGTAGCAGATCGCAGCATAGTAGCCATACTTGCCACAAATTTGACAAGTGGGATGAGAATTGGTCGAACGCTAACCACCACCACAGCCACGGGAACGTCCTCCTCTAGATTGATTAGAATTGTTGGTTCGACCACCAGATGTTGGCGGACGGAAGAATTGTTGTCCTTTTTGATGTCTCTACTAAGAGCGACCAGGTGCATTGTTGGGTGCCTTAGTGGACAACACATTAGCAGATGTGAGAGAGCTTGAAGTTGTTGCAGTTTACTCTCATAATTAATGAGAGAAGCATGCATTTCAGGCCATGTGAGGTTATCATTTTCTTGCAGCAGTGTAGTAGTAGGAAGATAATCAGAACCTAACCCGACTAGAGTAAATGAGATCAAGCCGGTAGTGAGAAATGAAGTTCCAGCAATAGCAATGTTTTCGAAGAACTCTTTCATGGTGAAAAGATATTGCACCATTGTCATGGACCCCTTTCAAGTCGTTTGTATACCGGTGCGACAGATTTGAATCTAAGCTTTGTTATGAGAGCCGCAAAATTCTTCAATGGCATTATAGGAGGAATGAAAAGTAAAGTGTCCAATAATCTGGGAAGCAACTGATTCGGTCAAATAATTAAGTAACCAACCAAGAAGAAGTTGGTCCTGGCTTACCCATTCGTCATAAGAAGGATTGATTTGGTATTTTTCATGTGATGATGTATTTGCAGCTAGTATCATGGGTGGAGGGCAGGGCTTTGTGCCTAGCGAGTACCCTTCCATCTTGTGGCCTCTAATGACCAGGAGCACTAAAGATTTCCAAAAGAGGTAGCTGCTTCGGTCAAGCTTGTTCGACATACACTGGTTCATGTTATGGCCTGGCAACGATCCAAAGATCGATTTGGAATGGTTCATTGGAGCTGAGAGTGAAGAAGGAGAAGGGGAAGAAGATGAACCAAAAGGTGAATATGAAGATGTCATATTGGTGTTAGCCTAGCTCTCTGATACCATGAAACAATATTTTAAAACTCAGCTCAAAGAATAGAGAGAGCTATTGTTTCATTATAGAGAATGATTGACAACCGTGGGATGTATAACAACTTTGGTACAGGTGTTACAATCTAAAGATCTTCTAGATGATTCCTAATGACCTGAATATTCTCAACACATGGGTGAAAGCAACTCCTGACAGTTTGTCATGGTAGTGGATAAACCTGTAGCAAAATCCTAGCTAGAGCAGCTTGTTGAGCTGGGCACCATGGTGGCAATACTCTGTTGATGACACATTTAGTGAGCTGGCTTTACAGGATTGATGGTATATCCCAACTGAATACACCTTTAAAAATCAATCTACAAAGATTGGGACCCATCCTTTTATAACTCTAAAGTGTCGGTTTCATCAACCGGCACTAAATATCCACGTGGTCCTCGTCCTATGTTTGGTGATCCTAAAGGTAAGGCTCCAATGGAACATGAGCATACCTACTATGATCCCCCCATATGCTCCACCTCGACCACCTCCACCTAGTCCTGTTCCGCCTTTAGATCCTCTCACATTCACTCAACCATTTCACCCTAAACCTCCTCTGTCTCATCCAATTGAACCCTTTGTCCATTTTCTAGATCACCTTATTCACCAAGATCAGAAAACAACTAGTAATGATACTAATCACAAAGTTGATACAGATGATTCAAGTACTACTGATTCCTCTTCATGGACAACTCCAATGGATGATGAAACTCATCTAATGGATATCTCCCAAATTGTTGATATCCATATGGCTCAAGGTACATCCTCTTCTCATCATGATCCTAATATCACTGAATTAAATTATGATGATGAAGAAATACTTGATGCTCCCTCTATTGGTCCTCATGACACCCATCCACCACCTACCACCAACAACAAAAATACCAATGGTCCTTGGTTCTCCCTTGATGAGATTTCTGTTGATAAATGGCGAATCAAGTTACCAATGGATAACCAGATGCTCTCAGGTAAATCCTCAGAAGTTGTTCTTCGTGATTTCTTTTCACGGTGTACTGGTTTACTTTGAGATTGGTTAATGAGCATGGGTGAATACCGTATTATTCACATGGTACAAATGACAATATTTGAGGTATATCAACTCATGTTGAAGGAATTCGTTAGTGATATTACACTTGTTGAAAAACAATATAAACAAGAGTATTTTACAATGAAGTGTTGTTCTCTAAGAAGACGAGATCTCCACAGACATTTTTCCAGAATGATTCTTTGCTATCATCTCCTCGGCGGAATCAACAAGCCAGATCTCAAATATACCTTCATTGTCTCTCTACCAGAAGAAGCTCATTTAGAACTAAATCGACTAATACTTGCTATTGGTTGACCTATTGATCAAATTTCCCTTGTAGAAATTTTCCAGTTTCTACTTACGGCTATTGAAAAGCTTTGTGAAATACGCAAGTCCATCAAAGAAATGGCTAGCCCTGATCATAATTTCAAACAAGCCTGTCAAAAGAAATATCTGAAAATTGGTTGTAAAGAGAAATGCAAGTGTAAAGGAAAGAAGAAGTTCAACGAGTTTTCTGGTTCTAAGAAGAAACATTTCTTTTCATCCAAGAAACGTTTTCCTTGGAAAAAGAAACGAAAACTTCGTTATTTTAAGCAACGAAAATCTTCACCAAAAGACACTCGTTGTTATATTTGCAAGAAACCAGGACATTATGCAAAACAATGCCCTGATAAGAAGAAAAGCCAGCATTTGATACATCAGATTCAACAATCTTATTTTAAGCAGCCAGATCAAGATATAGAATCTGTTTTCTCTGAGCAAGATTCTCCTGATGAAGATACTATCTTTTCCTACCAAGATTATTCATCAGATATATCTTCTACAGCCTCTTCAATGGATAATGATAATAATGATGATAACTTTATGGGAATGGTTTCTGAACCATCTTCTCCTTCTTTTCCAACAGTAGCTCCTACTCATATGATGCCTTATGCTCAGATATCTCTATTTCAATCAAAATATGATCAACCTATTAAGGTCATCGCTTATCTTGATATAGGTGCATAAAAGAGTATGATGAATCCACGCATTCTCCCTGAAGCCCCATAAAAAACTATTCAAAGTAGCCAACAATGAAGTATTTCAGACAAACCTTATTACTGCCAAGAAGATTGGTCTGAAGTTCTTCCCAAATTTAATTATCTAGACTCATATTATTGGTTGTGATCTTCCTGAGAAAGATATCTTATTTGGAATGGATATTTATTCCAAAACACCGCTCAAAATTCTATTTTCGTTTCTTATAATTGTCAGCATCATATTGACATGAGCTATCCAACCAATCTTCTAATTCTTCTTCATCTCTACAAGTGCAATTAGGGGCACACATATCTGGATTGCAATCCCACATAAAATGACCATTGATATGAGAATGATAAACTAGAGTGCATGAGACTTGAAAAGAAGGGATAGGAGGGTTGTCTTTGTGATATTTATAAACAGGTTGGATTGTCATAGAATGATGGACAGGAAGAACTTCTTGTGATGTCTGAGGTAGATCAAAACTAATCTTAACCGAACCATCAGACTGTTTCTTCATGAGAGGACAGGTTGTAGTTGTAACCGGTTTAGAACGTTTGAGGAAATGTTCATAATTGGTGAACCAGGTAGTCGACATCATTTGATTTAGATCTTGTCGAGGAATTTGCTTCAGGATCTGGACAATAGTAGGAACTTCATTGTCATTGAAGAAAGCCATGACTGTGCCATGAGGCTTCTGAGTACGTAAATGAATTGCATGATCCTGATGTCGAACGGCCATTTGGTGATGCAGGATAGCAATAACACTATCAACCCGATGTCTTACTCCTGAGAACTGAACTTGAACTTTGAAATGTGTTGGTAGGGTAGGATCACTGAGACAAATATTAAAATCAAGGGCTATGGTAAAAACCATGGAGCCGTGACTAAGAGTAGTGATAACTGTACCAATACAAGCATGTTCATAATTTAATAAGTTGGTATCCAACAAAGCAACTCTGGTGAAGAGAGGGACATCGCCTCTGCCATGATATGATAAGACAAGCCTTATAGCGCCAAGATGGAGATGGGTATAGTTATGAGCTAACCAGTGGCATATAAATTCAGGCTCGAATTATAATGTAACATACTGCTCTTGGTGAGTGGATTCAAGTTGGCAGTTTGTTAAGGCAGTGCTCTGCACATATTCCTTGATCAGAGGAACTTTTCTTGAAATCAAAGTACGAACAGATGTAGTAAAAGACTGAAATTTTTTCGTAAAAAGACTGTAAGGATTCAACAAAGGAGTAACTATCTCATTAACTTTACTATCTTCAGGGATATGGGTTACTTCTATCAACTGGTCTATATTTGATGTTTTGGACTTAAGACATGATTCTGGGAGACTAGAGAAATTAAAAGACGAAAACTTAAGAATGGGTGTAGTCGAAGCTACAGAGGATGAAGGTTGACTGTCACCGAAAACATCCATGGATAAGGTATGACTGATGTCACTTACGCATACGGCTCGCCTGGCCTGGCTGGACGTGTCCTTTTATATCCGATGGACTAAAGAACAGTGATAAACAGAAACCTTAAAGATCTGTAGATAAAACGAAACCCAAACTAAAGAATAGTCCAAACTTACTCATTCACAGAATCACAAATAACAATAACAAAACATAGACGAAAGATACCGACCAGAAGTATAAAAATAATGATTAAAACCACGAGTAACAATATAGTAAGATGAGTGAGAAGTGATGATGTCATGACGAGAACAAATAATTATGCAATCGTTCTAACATATGGGTATATAGGTGTAATAACACGCATGAAAACAAGACTATTATTAAAATAGCACACAATCCCAGTAGGGAGATATGGCTGGTCATAACATAAGACACACTGAGCATACAACGAAGTATTGCTCTGATACCATTCAGGGTTCTACTATCTACTATCACACAAGTAGGTTTAGTAGGTTTTTAGGACTTTAAGCACCTAGGAGATAATATAGAACAAACTCGATAAACTCGATGATCTTCAATGAAGCAAATGAGCTCGTATTTATAGAAGCGAGCAGATAAGGCGAATTTAAACGCTAATGGAGTCCACGGACTTCAAATGGTTTGAATCCCAGACAGCTGGAAAGGCAGATAGCTGGAAAGACGCAACTGGATGAAGACAAGTGACAGCATGTGAGGCGTGCTGATGAACCGACGTGGATGTCGGTTGAGTGCGGAGATTGTGGATGTTTTGTCAAAAGTTGCACAGTTCTACTTTTGTCTCAAACTGTAGTAGTGTGTCGGGTCGGGGCAGTTGTGTGGTGTGGCAAACAAAGGATGTGCTGGTGGGGCCAGACGTCACATGGCTGAGTCAAAAGATGGAGTGGAAGATAAGATCGAATCTTTGCTGGTGCTGGCGATCATGACAAGTAAATGAGAAGTTAATGCACTAGTGGTAGATGCTGAAGTTGACGTGGCATCAACTGTGGACGCATGCATTGTTGGTGAAGACATGGCAGTCGAAACCTAGAAAGGAGGAAAAAACGTACCTGACGAAAACGAGGGATGATAGAGACGACAATGAAGACAGGGGCGAATTGCAGGAAGTGAGGTATGAACTTGCAGAGAAGATGACCGGAGGTGATGATGACTGTACAGAGCATAATACATGGCACTGAGACGAAGGCGAGGATACGAATATCACCGGAGATGATCATGGAGATGTTGACGGCGTAAGTGGCGGCGTATGGGAGTAGGAATGTGAGGGGGATAAATTCTCTGTGGCTTCTTCATCATGGTCATCCCAGTACGGTTGACTGTCGTCGTAATAATAGTAAATCGAAGGACCTTCAAGTTCTGCTAAGGTAGCATCATGTGCTTCTTGTTCTGCAAGAATTTGTTCGTAAGTCAGAGGAGTGTTGACTCGCTGTGGTGGAGGTTGAGACGATGACGGAGAGTCTGGACTGGAAAGTGCCAAGGACTGGATGAGAGATGCGAGATTTTCGTCTGGAATAAATTCACAAGGACCTTAGATCACTGGTGGTGTAGTATCTGGTTGATTGTTGATGTCATTCAAAAATGTGCAAAGACCAGATATAACAGAGTCAGAGAGATGGCATGAGTAGGTCTGGAACTGCTGAAGATAATGTTCTGCGACGAGACCATGTACTGAATCAACATAAGGTTGATGGAAAATATATATAGCAGTATGGCGGCTAGGCTGCAGTTGCCTGATCTCATTGATATGGGTAGTTCAGGTAGACAGTGGAGCAAACAGTTGAAAACAGTCATTTATCCGAAAAGGTTGAGGTTTTTGGATTTGCTTAAGCAACTGCAATGGCAGAAATGCTACAGCAATCTTGTAAAGACAAAACACACACCAAATATACCAATACAGATTTTCAATAAGTATGGTACATAGGTGGATGATAAACAGATAGGGCCAGGTTTGATGAAATGGATTACCATTGTCTACTTGTTCTGGAAAATCCATTATATGCCGATGGGCATAATAAACTAGTTTGGATCAGGCTAATTCATTAACCTCATGGGTTGTTTTGGGCTAAGAACTGTCTGGTGGAACACTGATTGTACAGATGATAGGAATGGACCTAAATTGATTGTACAGTTGAATAGGTTTGGGTCTTGTTACAAGGCTGGGTTGTAACAATAGAGGAAGGTTAAAGGGGCCTGTGAGTAAAGAGGCTTGAACCTTGTTTTTTTGGATTGGACGGGTTAAAAAGTCTGCTAAAACATTCTTTTGGCCTGGAATATGTTTAATAGTAAAGTTATACTGAGTAAACCATTCTTGTAGGTGTAAGAGTTGAGCAGATGGCACCATTTTGTTCTTGAATTCCAGCATCTTAGGAAAAGATGAATTATCCATTTGGATTTCAAATTGAGCTGGTCTGAGGAAGAAAGCAAACTTCTGAATATCATTTTTGACAGCAATGATTTCTTTGATTGAAATATCGTAATGAAGTTCAACTTCAGAGAATTTACCACTCTGATAGCCACAAATATTTTGGAGTATTACCCTGTTTTTCGAGGAGAACAGCTTCCCAGTAGTTATTAGAGGCATCCATCTGAAGAATGAGAGATCCTGTAGTAGGAAGAACCAAAGGAGAAGGGTGCTGACAGGCTGTCTTCAGATGTTGTATGGCATTGGTATGCATTGGTTGCCAATCCGAAGGATTTTTCTTCAAGAGAGAAGAGAGGACTGTCGTGTGTTGAGAGACACGTGGCAAGAATGTTCGAAGGTAATTGACTATACCAAGGAATTGCTGTAATTGTTGTCAGGTAAGATGTGAATCAGGAAACTGTAACAGTTCTATAGCAATATGAGAACCAGGTTGATAAACTCCATTATAAAATTTCATACCAAGAAAATCAATTTCAGTGGTATTGAGAATGTTTTTCTTTTTAGAGAACATAATTCCTGAAGCTTCAGTGATATCAAGAAATTGATGGAGAAGTTGTTGATGATCAGTGTCATTTTTAGAGAATTAAATAATATCATCAATGTAGATCAATGTTGTATGTAACAAGGAAGCATAGATCTTTGTCATGCTTTCTGAAATAATGATGGAGCAACCTTGAGTCCAAAAGGCATAACTGTCTATTGGTAATGGGCATTGGGAATGCAGAATGTCATTTTAGGATTATCATCTGGATGAACACCAAGTTGCCAAAATCCTGCTTTGAGATCAAACTTACTATAGATTGTAGATCTGGCAAGGAGAAAGAGCTGTGACGAAATCTTTGGTAGAGGAAATTTATCATCACGTAAGAAGGTGTTCAAAGGCTTGTAGTTAATCATAAGTCTTTTCTTACCTCGTCATTGTTCAGCTTTTTTGTTAACATAAAAGGCTTGACATGTCCAATCAGAATTGGTTGGTTCTATAAGACCTTGGGCAAGCAATTCAGCACACTCTTGTCTGGCAAGAGTTAATTCTTCAGGAGGCATGCCTGGGTGGATTGCCTTAGTAGGATTGATATCTTCATTCAATTTGAATGGTAAATGGACATAAAACTGATCATTCTTCCAAAGAGGATGAGGATTGGTAAAATCCTTGTAGGACTCGGTAAATGATCGTTTGAGTTTAGCTTATAGATCATTTGCATCTTGGAGAGCATAGAGTTTTGGCACACTGGTATATGGAAGAAATTGTTGTTTGTATAGAATACCATTAGGCAGAATTCTGAGCGGTGTTTTGGAATAAATGTTCATTCCAAATAAGATATCTTTATCAGGAAGATCACAACCAATAATATGAGTCCAGATAATTAAATCTGGGAAGAACTTCAGACCAATCTTCTTAGCAGTAATAAGGTTTGTCTGAAATACTTCATTGTTGGCGGCTTTGAATAGTTCATTATGGGGCTTCCAACAATTTGGAGGAGAATGCGTGGATTCATCATACTCTTATATGCACCTGTACCAAAATAAGTGATGACCTTGATAGGTTGATCATATTTTGATTGAAGTAGAGATATTTGAGCATAAGGCATCATATGAGTAGGAGCTACTGTTGGAAAAGAATGAGAAGATGGTTCAGAAACCATTCCCATAAAGTTATCATCATTATTATCATTATCCATTGAAGAGGTTGTAGAAGATATATCTGATGAATAATCCTGGTAGGCAAAGATAGTATCTTCATCAGGAGAATCTTGTTCAGAGAAAATAGATTTTACATCTTGATCTGGCTGCATAGAATAAGATTGTTGAATCTGATGTATCAAATGTTGGCTCTTCTTCTTATCAGGGCATTGTTTTGCATAATGTCCTAGTTTCTTGCAAATATAACAACGAGTGTCTTTTGGTGAAGATTTTCATCGCTTAAAATAGCGAAGTTTCTGTTTCTTTTTCCAAGGAAAACGTTTCTTGGATGAAAAGAAATGTTTCTTCTTTTTATGTTTCTTCTTAGAACCAGAAAACTCGTTGAACTTCTTCTTTCCTTTACACTTGCATTTCTCTTTACAGCCGATTTCCAGATATTTCTTTTGACAGGCTTGTTTGAAATTATGATCAGGGCTAGCCATTTCTTTGATGGACTTGCGTATTTCACAAAGCTTTTCAATAGTCGTAAGTAGAAACTGAAAAATTTCTGCAAGGGAAATTAGATCAATAGGTCGACCCGTAGCAAGTATTAGTCAATTTAGTTCTGGATGAACTTCTTCTGGTAGAGAGGCACTGAAGGTATATTTGAGATCTGGCTTGTTGATTCCGCCGAGGAGATGATAGCAAAGAATCATTCTGGAAAAATGTCTGTGGAGATCTCGTCTGTTTAGAGAACAACACTTCATTGTAAAATACTCTTGTTTATATTATTTTTCAACAAGAGTAATATCACCAACGAATTCCTTCAACATGAGTTGATATACCTCAAATATTTTCATTTGTACCATTTGAATAATACGGTATTCACCCATGCTCATTAACCAATCTCGAAGTAAACCAGTACACCATGAAAAGAAATCACGAAGAACAGCTTCTGAGGATTTACCTGAGAGCATCTGGTTATCCATCCATGCACACCAAGCAGATAATTTGATTCGCCATTTATCAACAGGAATCTCATCAAGGGAGAACCAAGGACCATTGGTATTTTTGTTGTTGGTGGTAGGTGGTGGATGGGTGTCATGAGGACCAATAGAGGGAGCATCAAGTATTTCTTCATCATCAGAATTTAATTCGGTGATATTAGGATCATGATGAGAAAAGGATGTACCTTGAGCCATATGGATATCAGCAATTTGGGAGATATCCATTAGATGAGTTTCATCATCCGTTGGAGTAGTCCATGAAGAGGAATCAGTAGTACTTGAATCATCTGAAAGATCTGTATCAACTTTGTGATTAGTATCATTACTAGTTGTTTTCTGATCTTGGTGAATAAGGTGATCTAGAAAATGGACAAAGGGTTCAATTGGATGAGACGGAGGAGGTTCAGGGTGAAATGGTTGAGTGAATGTGGGAGGATCTAAAGGCGGAACCGGACTAGGTGGAGGTGGTCGAGGTGGAGCATATGGGGCATCATAGTAGGTAGGTTCATGTTCCATTAGAGGATCACCAAACATAGGACGAGGACCAAGTGGATATTGAGGTCTGGGAGATGGTCTAGTTGGTTTAGGTGAGGATTTTGGTTTAGGTGTAGGTGTACCTAAGATACTAGAGAAAAAGAATTGGGTAGACTCAACAGGATTTGACGGACGGGGTGTCGGTTGTGGAGCAGTGAACATATAGGAGTCTAAGGTGGTCTAGTTTGAAAATGGTGTGGGTATGGGTTGTTGGTATTTGTGGAGATCAGCAGTAACAATTGATAATTTTTGTTTCAGATGACGCAGTTCTGCTTCAGTTTGATTGAATGTCGAACCAGTGTATCGTTGTTCCAGATAATATCGGAGAGTGGCATCTAACTCAGCAATTTTGGCGGTGAGTTCATTGTAATACTTTTTAGCTAGAGAGGTTTGAGCATCAGTCTTGTGAGTGAGACTAGTGGTGACTGAGGACAAATGGGTTAACTGAGTATCAATTTTCTGGAGATATTGATTCTATACAAGAGCATTCTTGGTTTGCCAGTTAAGAACCTCTTCTGGCTTAGAAAGAGGCTTAGGAGATCCATCAACTCGAATTTCAGTAGGAGTTGAAAATGGTTTGGCTGTTGTTTGATGTTAAGGATCTGCTACTCTTGTAAGTGGAGGAAAATTCTGATCACATGGACCAATTGGACAACAAGATGGAACTAGTGAAGCTGCTGGAGGAGCAAGAGGGTTATCAAAATATCGTCTGGCTTCAGATCTGCAGGACGATTTGAATTTATGCTTCTATTTTCGTTTCTTATAATTGTCAGCATCATATTGGCATGAGCTATCCAACCGATCTTCTAATTCTTCTTCATCTCTACAAGTGCAATTAGGGGCACACATATCTGGATTGCAATCCCACATAAAATGACCATTGATATGAGAATGATAAATGGGAGTGCATGAAACTTGAAAAGAATGGACAGGAGGGTTGTCCTCGTGATATTTATAAATAGGTTGGATCATCATAGAGTGATGGACAGGAAGAACTTCTTGTGATGTCTGAGGTAGATCAAAACTAATCTTAACTGAACCATCAGACTGTTTCTTCATGAGAGGACAGGTTGTAGTTGTAACCGGTTTAGAACGTTTGAGGAAATGTTCATAATTGGTGAACCAGGTTGTGGCGACCCCGCGCCCCGGACCACCAACCCCACAGGGAATGGCATGCGGAATGCCGGGGCGGGACGCCCGGCGTAGGCATCTCCGACCACTCCTCAACTCCCGTGAGGTGGTTGAGACCCTACGAGCCTTATCTCAAACAACGACATAATATCAAAAGGTACTAAACAAAACTACCCACTGTATTAATCATCAAAGACGAGATAATCCATAAAAATGAACCATAAATAAAATCATAATTCTTACAGTCCATTAAAAATTGACATACACATAAAGTCCAAAATTGTGGGTACAAATAAAAACCGTCATGTGCCCACATGGTCTATCTAACAAGTCCCAACTCACCCATACTAATTGTGGTAAGTATTATAATTACATAATCCAAAATATAATACTTCATAATATAAAACACAATTCAATCAAAATGCCTCTCAACTCACATAGAGGACTTGGATTCTCTCGCAGGCAAGGCCCTCAAGATATGACTACTCCATTGCCCTTATTCGGGACAGAAGGACCTGAAAGAGGAAAATGAGGGTGAGCCAACGATGCCCAGTGAATAGAATTCAAATATGCTATCAATACTCATCAATAAAAACCATGTATGCATGTCAATGTGTAGCATGATTAAAAGCTCATAACATATAGATATCAAGCATTTATAATAAGTTCGATGCAAGTAAAAGTTTATCAATTTGGATCCACATTCCACATGCCTTGGGTTACTAGTCCACGTCTATTTCGCCGTGCCGTTGATCCCAATCATGTTTACTTGGGTTACTAGTCCACGTCTATTTCACCGTGCCGTTGATCCCAATCATTTCCTTCTTAAAACCCTCCTATGACAAGGTCAAGTCCCCCTATTAGCCAGATAGATGGGCCCAACCAAAGTCATAAGGTTTTCTCAAATCAATGCATCATTCAAAACATTAGAACACATTCATGCTTTCAACATACAATATATATAAGTGATATGATGACATAAATGATATAATCATAAGTGAAGCCTACTCACAACCAAGCCTCGCGAGAGTATTTAATCACACACGACCACCAAACCGAATCAACCCAATCAAGATCCTGAAACATACATCAATATCCTACCATACATCAATTTCTATGCTCAATTACATAGACATTACAAATCAACCCTAAATCAGCCCACATATAATTAATAGGCCTAAATCCCATTTAATCCCATCGTTCAACTCAAATCACATGACTTAGGCCTCTAATGCATAGTTCTCATTCATAAACCATTCTATTAATCAAAAATACTGATTTTCAATTCCTTAGGCATAAACATGTCCAAATTTGGGTCACTTGATCACAAGTAGGCCTAACCCATGATATGGTCACAACCACCAAATCAGTAGCATAATCAACCCTAATCATGCTTAATTAAACATAAGTTGCATCAATTCAATGATTCTAAGCCAAAAGCATCAAAAGCCCTAAAATATGAAATTTTCCATACTTAGGCCATATTGTCGATTTACACTAGGTCACCATGTTCAGCCATGTATATCACTGATTTTGCATCATGGGTTCATCCACAATGGCAACTAGGTCAACATAGTTGACATGCAAGCTATTTGGAAAGGTCTAAGTTCATATTCTAAATGTAGGTCTAATACAAACAACCCTACCAATTATTCACATGTATTATTCTGTTCAGATGTATCAATCTACCAACAGAAATATGTAATCACAAAATCAACCGTACAGATTGAAGTATGTGAAGAAACAAACCTTCTGTCCAAATATCAGCCCAATCCAACGGTTGACCGAAAAGATATGTATCTTTGATGAGCAAGTGTCTAATCAGACAGTTTCTCCTTTCCTGCTGCGAATACCCAAACTCAGATGGCTATATCACACAAAATAATTAACGTATAAATATTTTCACCGTTCAGAATACAGAAATATCTGTTGTAAACTACATACCCAAATTTGATATCCATCCAACGGTACGTTGAGGAGATCTACAAGTTTTACCGAAACGGAACGAGAAACCCAGAAATTCCGACCAGCTTTGTTTCAGAGGTTATATCTCTTAGCACAAGCTTTTACTTACGATCTCCACCGTTCAGAATGTATACATATCAGTTATAAACTACATACCCAAATTTGATAACCATCTAACGGTAGATTTAGGAGATCTATAAGTTTGAGCGAAACAGTGCGAGAAATCCAGACTTTCCGGCCAGCTTTGTTTGAGAGGTTAGATCTCTCAGAAGAAACCTCTGATCAAGATCTCCACCGACCAGAATGAAGAACCATAAGCTACGAACGTGCTGACAAAATTTGAGCTCAATCTGACCGTAAATTCCAAAGATCCACTTCTTTGATGAAAATCTCGCAGGGTTCTTACTCCTGCAACTCTCTCCTTCTTTCTCTTCTTCTTTCCTTTCTCTTCTTTTCTTTCTCTTCTTCTTTCTTTTCTCTCCACTCACCTCTTTCTAGCACTTCCTTGATTCCCTCCCTGATTCTCTCCTTGATTCTCTCCTTGTTTTCCTCTCATTGGTTCCCTCCACTCATTCTAGCACTTCCTTGAAGAAGACAAGTGGGCATTGGACACTTGTCCACTTTCATGCACCAACCTTCACATGTGTTGGTCTCATACTACCCATACTAACCACATTTATTTTAAATGTCCAATCCATTTAATACACCAAATTTTCAATTTCATTTATCCTTTTATTCAATCAATCCTAACCCATATCAATTCATGGTTTAATGAGCCCATGCATAAATCATAACATATGCATTATACTTTAATTTAACATGACTCATATAAATTTATGATACATATATTTATATACATTATCAAGCATCAACTATACAAACATTAAACAATCATCAAACAAACACCAAACATATCAAGACAACACATAGAGTTTGGGCAAAAATGCAATTGGGTTATGGGCTAGATGAAATAATTTTCGGGGCGTCACATCACACCCACCTTAGAATGAACTTCGTCCTCGAAGTTTTAAGGTTAAGAATTACCTATGCCCATGAACTCGGCAAAGTGCTCCATCATGTAGTCCTCACGCTCCCAAGTAACCTGTTCCTCGCCATGGAACTGCCATCTCACCTTAACCATCGGAATCTCGCGGTTACGTAACCTCTGGACCTTCCGGTCAAGTATCTGAATAGGTTCCTCATCATAAGTCCCATCCTGCCTCAGTTCAATGTTCCTCCAGTCCAAGACGTGATCAAAATCACTCTTGTACGCTCTGAGCATTGACACATGAAAGACATTGTGGACTGCTGCTAACTGAGGTGGCAAGGCTAATCGGTAAGCGACGGGGCCAATTCGTTCTAAAACCTCGAACGGCCCAATAAATCTCGGAGCGAGCTTGCCTTTTATCCCAAATCTAGTTTGGCCCTTCTGAGGTGAGACCTTCAATAAAACTTGGTCACCCACCTCGAACTCTACGGTCTTCCGCTTGGCATTAGTGTAACTCTTCTGCCTGTCTTGGGCTACTTTCATATTATGCTTGATCCTCTTAATATTCTCTGTGTGTTCTTGTACAAACTCTGGTCCCATCATCGCAACATCCCCTACCTCCGTCCAACAGATCGGAGATCTACAGGGTCGACCATACAATGCCTCAAAAGGAGCCATGCCAATACTGGACTGATAGCTATTGTTGTACGCGAACTCACACAAATGTATGTACTCCTCCCAGTTACCACTGGACTCAAGGACACAAGCTCGAAGCATATCCTCTAAAATCGATACCAACCTCTCAGACTGGCCATCCGTCTGGGGGTGAAAAGCGGTACTGAGATCTAGTCTAGTGCCGAGCTGCCTCTGCAACCCCTGCCAGAATACCGATGTAAACCTCGGATCCCTATCTGACACAATCGAAACAGGCACTCCATGTAATCTGACTATCTCCCGCATATAGAGTCTGCTCAGCTTGTCCATAGAATCCCTAGTGTTCACCGGTAGAAAGTGAGCGGACTTGGTCAAGCGATCAATAATAACCCAAACAGCATTATGTCTCTTCGGGGTGTTGGGTAATCCCACAACAAAGTCCATAGTGACATGCTCCCATTTCCACTCAGGAATGGCAAGCGGTTGCATCTGCCCTCCAGGCCTCTGATGCTCAGCTTTGACTCTTTGACAGATCTCACACCTCTGAATGAACTGAGCTATTTATCTCTTCATGTCGGGCCACCAATACATTCTTTTCATATCATGATACATCTTGGTTCCGCCAGGATGAATAGCATAATGAGATCTGTGAGCCTCTTGGAGAACACTCTGTCTAAGTCGTGGATCTGCGGGAACCCATAAACGTCCCCTAAATCTCAAGGCACCATCAGATGACAAGTGCCAATCAGTAAAATCACTGCTCTCAGCCCAAGACTTGTATATCCCATAATCAACGTCAAGTCTCTGTTGGTCAATTACCTCCTGGACTTGTGTAGGCTGAGCTCTCATTTGAGCACATATCACAATCTGATCTGAAGGAGTAGCACATACACTCATAACCGTAGCCGCCTCAAGTAGTCTCCACTCATGAGACATCTGGCGTGCTACCATAACTGTCTCTACCCGCTTCCTGCTCAACGCATCAGCCACTACATTGGCTTTACCTGGGTGGTATTCCAATGTAAAATCATAGTCTTTGAGGAGCTCCAACCACCTTCTCTGCCTCATGTTCAATTCCTTCTGAGAGAACAAGTACTTGAGGCTCTTATGGTCAGAATACAGAGTGAATCTCTCACCATAGAGATAATGCCTCCAAATCTTCAAAGCAAAAACCACTGCGGCCAGTTCTAAGTCATGAACAGGGTAGTTCTTTTCATGCACCTTCAACTGCCTCGATGCATAAGCAATGACCCTATCCTTCTGCATCAACACGCAACCTAAGCCGATGCGAGAGGCATCAGTATAGATAACCAACTCCTGATTAGGCTCTGGCAAAATCAACACTGGCGTAGATGTCAATCTTTTCTTCAGCTCTAAAAAGGCATTCTCACACTCCTCGGTCCATGCAAATGACACATCTTTCTGGGTGAGCCTAGTCATAGGCGTAGCTATCTTGGAGAATCCCTGAACGAATCTCCTATAGTAACCAGCTAACCCAAGAAAGCTTCTGATCTCGGTCACTGTGGTAGGCCTAGGCCAACTGATAATGGCTTCAACCTTAGACGGATCAACTGAAATCCCCTCAGAACTTACCACATGACCTAAGAACTTCACTTCGGTGATCCAAAACTCGCACTTGCTCAGCTTTGCATATAGCCTATGCTCTCTCAGAGTTTGCAAAGTTACTCTAAGATGTTCCTCATGCTCAGCTCGAGTCTTGGAATACACCAATATGTCATCAATGAAGACGATGACAAACTTATCCAGATACTGCCTAAAGACCCTCTGCATCAGGTCCATGAACATCGCTGGTGCATTAGTCACACCAAATGGCATCACAAGGAACTCATAATGTCCATAGCGGGTTCTGAATGCCGTCTTAGGCACATCCTCCTCCCTGATCCTCAGTTGATGATACCCGGAGCGCAAATCAATCTTTGAAAAATACCTCGCTCCCCTCAACTGATCAAACAAGTCATCAATCCTTGGGAGAGGATACTTGTTCTTGATGGTCATCCTGTTCAATTGGCGATAGTCGATGCACAACCGCAAGCTCCCATCTTTCTTTTTCACAAAAAGAACTGGAGCTCCCCAGGGTGACACACTCGGGCAAATAAAGCCTTTAGCCAATAACTCCTCGAGCTGTTTCTGCAACTCTTTCAACTCGGCTGGCGCCATTCTATATGGTGCCATGGAGATAGGCTTCGTGCCAGGGACTAGTTCAATAATGAAATCGATCTCTCGCTTCGGTGGTAATCCTGGAAGATCCGCAGGGAACACATCTTCAAAGTCCCTAACAATGGCAATATCCTCAAGTATCACCTCACTAGTCTCTTCTTCATTAGGTACTAACCCAGCCAAAATCTCCCTATCTCCATCAGTCACAAATCTACCCCTTGTGACTGTCTGGTCTGAAGCTCTACCCTGTAGTGTAAACATTGGGTGTCCGGGGATCTGAAAAATGATTCTCTTCGTGAAACAGTCGATAACTGCATGATAAGCTGCGAGCCAATCCATCCCTAGAATTGCATCAAACTCTAAAAACTCTAGGACTCGAAAGTCAATAGGCATCTCAACATCACCAATCTGAACCACACACTGGCTACAAATCATGTTCGGGTAGATCCTTTCCCCAGCTACAGTACTCACCACTAACCATGTACTAGCCCTAATGGGAGTCAAATGCAAACTATCTACCATACGTCCAGATATGAATGATAATGTAGAACCAGCATCAAATAATACATGCATAGAAGTACCACAAATAATAAGAGTACCTTCCACCAAAGTCCTGGATGCTGTCGGGTCTGGCTCAGTAGCTGCCTTCGTTGTCTCTCTGGCACTGGACTGCTGCACAAATCCCTGAGCTCTCTGAAAATTCGGACACTCGAGCTTCCTATGCCCAGCCTGCCCACAATGAAAACATAAGAATGGAGCCCTGGGCGCAGATGATCCAGTCTGAGATGTCGTCACATAGCTTCATCGGCCTCTACCTCTGCCTCGGCCAGCAGTCTGTGGGAATGGGGTCTCGGTGCACTCGGTGCCTGAATAGGAATCGGGACAGGAGAGGAAACCACTGGTGAGGCCATCATACCAGTCTGAACCTGGGATGTCTTACTCTGAGTACCCTCGGACTGTGCTTCTCCATAAAACTTTCTCTTCCTTTCCCATCTTCCCTTCTTCCACGGAGTCTGGAACTGCCCCCCAGACTCTGCTTGTGAAGTCTGTTCACCTGGAGCTGCCCGTGTAGACATACCAACACTGAAAACCACCAGTCCTCTGCATCACTCTCCAGTGTGTGAGCAGCACATAGGACCTGAGACTCCTCATCAAGCTCTAAAGAGCGACTGATCTTCTCGACATTCTTCAGCCAATCTTCGGCCTTTTTTAAGTCAACTCCACCAGTGAATTCCTTAACCTTTAGTTTCATGAACTTCTCTAGCAGTTTGATCTGCCAATTAGTAGGGTTCTCCACAACAATAGGAGCAGGTGTAGGCATAGGCTGAGGTACAACCATTTGAGGTCCTACTGCCCCTGCAGCTCCACTAGCCTCAGCCCCACTAGTGCCCGCCTTATAACTACCCATATCATATAATACACACAGAAAATATGATAGTAAGGCTTTTAAGTTAATTCTTTTAAGCTTTTTAATCACCTAAATCTCTCACCCAATTCCTAGGTCAAAGTCATCTAAGTCCAATACATAGACCAAACTTAGTAAAATCAGGCTCTGATACCAACTGTGGCGACCCCGCGCCCCGGACCACCAACCCCGCAGGGAATGGCATGCGGAATGCCGGGGCGGGGCGCCCGGCGTAGGCATCTCCGACCACTCCTCAACTCACGTGAGGACTTGGATTCTCTCGCAGGCAAGGCCCTCAAGATATGACTACTCCCTTGCCCTTATTCGGGACAGAAGGACCTGAAAGAGGAAAATGAGGGTGAGCCAACGATGCCCAGTGAATAGAATTCAAATATGCTATCAATACTCATCAATAAAAACCATGTATGCATGTCAATGTGTAGCATGATTAAAAGCTCATAACATATAGATATCAAGCATTTATAATAAGTTCGATGCAAGTAAAAGTTTATCAATTTGGATCCACATTCCACATGCCTTGGGTTACTAGTCCACGTCTATTTCGCCGTGCCGTTGATCCCAATCATGTTTACTTGGGTTACTAGTCCACGTCTATTTCACCGTGCCGTTGATCCCAATCATTTCCTTCTTAAAACCCTCCTATGACAAGGTCAAGTCCCCCTATTAGCCAGATAGATGGGCCCAACCAAAGTCATAAGGTTTTCTCAAATCAATGCATCATTCAAAACATTAGAACACATTCATGCTTTCAACATACAATATATATAAGTGATATGATGACATAAATGATATAATCATAAGTGAAGCCTACTCACAACCAAGCCTCGCGAGAGTATTTAATCACACACGACCACCAAACCGAATCAACCCAATCAAGATCCTGAAACATACATCAATATCCTACCATACATCAATTTCTATGCTCAATTACATAGACATTACAAATCAACCCTAAATCAGCCCACATATAATTAATAGGCCTAAATCCCATTTAATCCCATCGTTCAACTCAAATCACATGACTTAGGCCTCTAATGCATAGTTCTCATTCATAAACCATTCTATTAATCAAAAATACTGATTTTCAATTCCTTAGGCATAAACATGTCCAAATTTGGGTCACTTGATCACAAGTAGGCCTAACCCATGATATGGTCACAACCACCAAATCAGTAGCATAATCAACCCTAATCATGCTTAATTAAACATAAGTTGCATCAATTCAATGATTCTAAGCCAAAAGCATCAAAAGCCCTAAAATATGAAATTTTCCATACTTAGGCCATATTGTCGATTTACACTAGGTCACCATGTTCAGCCATGTATATCACTGATTTTGCATCATGGGTTCATCCACAATGGCAACTAGGTCAACATAGTTGACATGCAAGCTATTTGGAAAGGTCTAAGTTCATATTCTAAATGTAGGTCTAATACAAACAACCCTACCAATTATTCACATGTATTATTCTGTTCAGATGTATCAATCTACCAACAGAAATATGTAATCACAAAATCAACCGTACAGATTGAAGTATGTGAAGAAACAAACCTTCTGTCCAAATATCAGCCCAATCCAACGGTTGACCGAAAAGATATGTATCTTTGATGAGCAAGTGTCTAATCAGACAGTTTCTCCTTTCCTGCTGCGAATACCCAAACTCAGATGGCTATATCACACAAAATAATTAACGTATAAATATTTCCACCGTTCAGAATACAGAAATATCTGTTGTAAACTACATACCCAAATTTGATATCCATCCAACGGTACGTTGAGGAGATCTACAAGTTTTACCGAAACGGAACGAGAAACCCAGAAATTCCGACCAGCTTTGTTTCAGAGGTTATATCTCTTAGCACAAGCTTCTAATTACGATCTCCACCGTTCAGAATGTATACATATCAGTTATAAACTACATACCCAAATTTGATAACCATCTAACGGTAGATTTAGGAGATCTATAAGTTTGAGCGAAACAGTGCGAGAAATCCAGACTTTCCGGCCAGCTTTGTTTGAGAGGTTAGATCTCTCAGAAGAAACCTCTGATCAAGATCTCCACCGACCAGAATGAAGAACCATAAGCTACGAACGTGCTGACAAAATTTGAGCTCAATCTGACCGTAAATTCCAAAGATCCACTACTTTGATGAAAATCTCGCAGGGTTCTTACTCCTGCAACTCTCTCCTTCTTTCTCTTCTTCTTTCCTTTCTCTTCTTTTCTTTCTCTTCTTCTTTCTTTTCTCTCCACTCACCTCTTTCTAGCACTTCCTTGATTCCCTCCTTGATTCTCTCCTTGATTCTCTCCTTGTTTTCCTCTCCTTGGTTCCCTCCACTCATTCTAGCACTTCCTTGAAGAAGACAAGTGGGCATTGGACACTTGTCCACTTTCATGCACCAACCTTCACATGTGTTGGTCTCATACTACCCATACTAACCACATTTATTTTAAATGTCCAATCCATTTAATACACCAAATTTTCAATTTCATTTATCCTTTTATTCAATCAATCCTAACCCATATCAATTCATGGTTTAATGAGCCCATGCATAAATCATAACATATGCATTATACTTTAATTTAACATGACTCATATAAATTTATGATACATATATTTATATACATTATCAAGCATCAACTATACAAACATTAAACAATCATCAAACAAACACCAAACATATCAAGACAACACATAGAGTTTGGGCAAAAATGCAATTGGGTTATGGGCTAGATGAAATAATTTTCGGGGCGTCACACAGGTAGTCGACATCATTTGATTTAGATCTTGTCGAGGAATCTGCTTCGGGATCTGGACAATAGTAGAAACTTCATTGTCATTGACAAAAGCCATGACTGTGCCATGAGGCTTCTGAGTACGTAAATAAATTGCATGATCATGAAGTCGAAAGGCCATTTGGTGATGTAGGGTAGCAATAACACTATCAACCCGATGTCTTACTCCTAAGAACTGAACTTGAACTTTGAAATGTGTTGGTAGAGTAGGATCACTGAGACAAATATTAAAATCAAGGGCTATGGTAAAAACCATGAAGCCGTGACTAAGAGTAGTGATAACTGTACCAATGCAAGCATGTTCATAATTCAATAAGTTGGTATCCAACAAAGCAACTCTGGCGAAGAGAGGGACATCGCCTCTGCCATGATATGATAAGACAAGCCTTATAACGCCAAGATGAAGATGGGTATAGTTATGAGCTAACCAGTGGCGTATAAATTCAGGCTCGAATTCTAATGTAACATACTGCTCTTGGTGAGTGGAATCATCAAAATATGTGAGGGTGAGAGTCATTATACCAACACTTAAAAGGTAAACTTATTGTTTTACCCTTTTTAACATTAAATATATTTTTTAATCAAAATATAAGATGAATTGTTTAGGAGCAATTTTGAAACATTAGCAAAAATAATTTTACTGCAAAAATTTAGAAGTATTATAACTATTAATAGTATAAAACCTATATATATATATATATAGATAGATAGATATAAAAGGTGATTTTAATGTTGGAGAGGATAAAAGTATTTTTTTAAACAATATCTAACTTTTATTGACCATACTATTTTGACCTTTTCATTTTAAATTTTCATATTATACCATTTTGGCTTCCACCTAGCATTTTATTTTTATTTCTATTCTTATTTTTAATTAGAAAAAGACAAATTTACCATTTCGCTCTTATAAAAAGATATTTAGACCTGAAATTGCTTATAAAACTTCCAATAAAATCTTATTTAGATTAATAGATAGATAATGAAAGTCATTTTAAAACTTTTAAAAGTCATCTTTAATTTAATTAGCGAAACATTCCTATTTCCTACTCTTATTCTTAAGTTAAAAAGAAGAAGAAAACAGGTTTCAAATCAACAGTTGCTCTTTGGTCAATGGACTAATTAAAGCAGAATCGCCAAAACTTTTAGACATTAATTAAATGTTTCATGGGTTATTAGTTTAAAAAGGAAAATAATATTCTAACTAGAAAACTGTAACTACTTATACATATAAGTATACTTTCTTATTCATTGCAGGTGTTTTTTATTATGTAATAAATAATCTGTAACACCCCGTAAATTTACTTAAATATATACATTGACGTACAGGTATATCGAGATGTATAATATACGTATTTTTATACATGAATTAACTATACGCTTGATAATATACGTATTTTATACGTAAGAATCAAATATACGTGTGTATGAGTAATAAAAAAAGAAGATGATTAATTTATGGGGTTGGTTAATTAAATATGTGAATTGAGTGTATAGAAGAAGAAAAAGAGGATTAAAGAAAGAAAAATAATAAAATAATAATTAATTACTGTTTATTTACGGGTACTGTTCACAGAACAGTACCATGAACAATACTCGTATGTATTAAATAAAATAAAATAAAAAAATTAAAACGAACGAAAGTTGCAGAGAGGAAGAACCGAGAAGAGGAGAAGAAGAAAAAAGAAAGAACGCGGGATTCGGGTCCAATCGGGCCTCGCGGTAAGTGATTTTCACTCCCTTTCTTCGTGAAATTACTATTTAAGCTATATGTAACGATTCTAGCGGACTAATTTTAGCTATGGGAGCCGTTTTACGACGTTTTAACAAATTGGGGTTTTGATCCAATGTGAATGAAAATCCGCTAAAAAGGTAAAAAAACACTCCTTAGACGGTAGGGACCCCGAATATGTGGTTAGATTCTATTTCATGAGTTTTAGAGACCGTTGGACAATTTTAATACAATTTACATGTTTCGAATGAACAGTGATGTGAATAGTGATGTAAAT
The DNA here is from genome assembly GCA_035771175.1 of Paratinospora sagittata. NCBI lineage: Eukaryota > Viridiplantae > Streptophyta > Magnoliopsida > Ranunculales > Menispermaceae > Paratinospora > Paratinospora sagittata. The sequence continues at coordinate 25,525,998 of CM069596.1, read as the reverse complement.
AGTGAACGGTGATGTGAATAGTGAATAGTGAACGTGAATTCACCAACAATTGCTAGCTCTCATTAGTGTAGCGTGCATTCACCAACAATTGCCCTACAATATGAAGACAAAGCATGCCACAAACATTAACCAAATATAATGACTAGCTTTAAGTCTCCGACCTAGCAAACATAAAAAATGAATGGGGAATGTGGTATACGAGATATGAAAGACATCGATCGAGGCATAACTAACCACGTGCTTCCATTTTACAAGCCAAGCAGATAGGGCCGCAAGTATAAATGCTACCATAATACCCTCCATATACAGGTATGAAAGTGGTCGATTGACACTCTCTTTGAGCATTTCATAGGTCATCAAGAGACCTTGACATATTAGTATAGCACCATGACAGTGTCCCCTCACACTAGCCTTATCATACTTTCAAGTCCTAGCTGAGATCTTTTTCACTAAAGCTTAGGTCATTTGTGAAATACCAAAAGATGTTTCCTAGTTAATCGTTGAGATTTCCTCTCCCACTACATTCAAGTAGATCATCTACAAGTCTATTTTGTGTCAAATCTTGCATTAAAATTTGGATTATCTCATGGAGGAAGACATTTTAAGCCGATGCCAACTCAACCATAAGCCAAAAGGTAAACCCTCTGAACAATAGAACGAACTTTCTCCCTAGTTAGGCCTAAAAGTCTGACATGGTCACCCACCACAAAAAATGAGTCACTTACTAAAAATAAGAAAAAACGAGAATAAGCAACTTGGAGAAATTTGTCAAGAGGATCACTCTACTCCTCGAAGAGCAACAACAAAGAATTACTCACACGCCCCGTAGAGACTAGTATTAGTGTAAAATTTGACCAACATTAGATACATGAATAAATAGATAGAGTACTAGGATGACCTAATAACCAGTCAGTAGTGCCTTTTAAGTGTTTTGGTTGAAGAGCTCTAATAAGCTTAGATGGGAAAAACCTGAGCTAGGACCTATACGAAGAGAAAAGAAATGGTTATCACAAGGAGGCTGTAGTGGCGTCAACCTAATGCCTTATTATGTGTAAGTTAAGAATCATTTTACCATTATTAATATAGGCACCGGAATCATAGATATATAATTGTGGACATAGGAAATCAACTAAAAGAAGGAAATGCTATAAATAAAGTGAAACAACAATACAGCATAACAAACCTACAAAAACAACAATAATTAATAATAATAATAATAATAATTTATATTATTTATAAAGCCAAAACTTCTTAACTTATATTGTGCTATTTTTATCATAAATTTCTAAATTACCCACTACTTTTAATATAAAATTGTCAAATAAATTTGTATAAAAAATATATATATTTATGGGTAATTTGGTAAAAATGCACTAAAAATTTCTTTTGTAATATTGGTAATTATAAGACTTATTTTAAGAAGTATTCTTTTTTTACCATTTTAAATTCCCTTTTTTTTTAAGTAATTTTCAGCCCCTTTATTTATTTAGTTTTTAGTAATTTTTAATCCCCTTTTATTCTTTTTGGATAAATTTCAGCCTCTTTTATTTATTTATTTTTCTGATAATTTTTAACCCCTCTTATCTTTTGTTCTTTTTGTTAATTTTCAGTCTCTTTAATTTACGCGCAACGCATGTGCCTGTAGACTAATAATAATAATAAGAAGAAGAAGAAGAAGAAGGAAAGATATTTTCTGATGATAAAGTTTATAAATAAAAGGGGACACAGGGTGTAACGGCACATTATTTCTAGCCAGAATAAAAAAAAAAAAAAAAAAAAAAAAAAAAAAAAAGAAAAGAAGAAGAAGAAGAAGAAGAAGAAGAAGAATATATATATATATATATATATATATATATATATATATGTATAAGCACCTCCCTATCAAAAATCATATCTTCCATCCCATATCATGTATTCCTTATCCCGGCCAAATGGAATTCTTATCATTTTTCAACTTCCATAGTTGAAAAACCTCCCAACCACCCCCAAACAAAGCAATCCAACACCAAAATGAAGTGATCTTCATAACAAATCATCTAAAAGAAAAGGTTGAATTGATCTAATTTTGTATGTTACAAATATATACAAAATTTTATCCAAGAATCAAGAATCTTGAAAATATATACAAGTTTCATATACATACAATTGCAACACCAAAAAATTAATGGAATATGAACAATGGCACCTGTATCAATCTTTTATTGAACAAAATTTTTGTTTCAATTTTGCGAACGAGGTGCTGGTTCGGTGGTAATGAGGTGACATAGTAAGGCTCTCACAAGTGGAGGGCTCTAGGTTCGAGACTTGGTGGCAGTAATTTATCAAAGGTAGTATGCGTGGAGAGGTTGCAGTTTACCAAAGCCAGTACACGGGTGATGGGTCCCTCCTCCGGACGATCATTACCATCGGTGCATATTATAATACTTTGTTTCCCCTCAAAAAAAAAAAAAAAAGAAAATTGGATCTCGCAATTTCCTCTGGTTGCCAACGAGCGAGGTGCTGGCTCGATGGTAATGAGGTGACATAGTAAGGCTCTCACAAGTGGAGGGCTCTAGGTTCGAGACTTGGTGGCAGTAATTTATCAAGGTAGTATGCGTGGAGAGGTTGCAGTTTACCAAAGTCAGTACACGGGTGATGGGTCCCTCCTCCGGACGATCATTACCATCGGTGCATATTATAATACTTTGTTTCCCCTCAAAAAAAAAAAAAAAAAATTGGATCTCGCAGTTTCCTCTGGGAAGACGTTGTCGTGATATTCCTCACCCTGCACAAGTTCATTCACTGAATCAAAAAGAAAATAATTAAACTAAGAACAAGAAACTTAATAAGAGAATAAGATTAAAATTTTTATTTGCACTTGGTGAAGCCATACAACATGGAAGTTCTAGTCATGGCTAAATTTTTTATCTCCACATAGTCTAATTTCAGCCCCACATAAACCAAACTTACTTTTCACATTTACCGTGAAAATTTTCAACTCAACTTTTAGCATTATAATAGTTTGAATTTAGATCGTAATTAATTTTTGCTTATAGTTTAAATTTTTGTATATATATACAAGTTTTTAAACTTGATGCGCTGATATTTTGTTGTAAATATCATTGTAAAAATAAAATTACGAAAGTTTTAAAGAATGTAAGTCTTTTTTAAAAACTATTTGATAATGATTAAATCTGATTTTGTAAACTGTATTGTATTATTTGTAATGTTTCATTATAAGTTTTTTTTTTTTTTTTTTGGAAGAAAAAAGGAGTATATTGATATAACTATATGTTGAGAATTTATATGTTGTACTCATTTAAAATAAATATCTAAATGCTTATGTGTATATATATATAATGTGTTATTCACAAAACTAAGTATGAGTAGTTGAGAATTAATATCTAATCCGAAAATGGTAGATTTATTGAAATAATTGAACTGGATTTGAAAATTAAAATCAAATTGAATTGGACTAGTTATCTAACTCTTAAGTATAAAAACTATTTAATCAATCTAATATAATATCTCCAAACATATTTAAAAAAGATGCCACATATCTAATGATGATGTCACAGCAGCACTATTTTTTTTTTCTACTGGTTTTCTGCTCGGGAGGTGTCTTATCGAAGTTCGAAGTTCTACAAAAATTTATAAACATCTCTCCCATTCAAAATTTGTTCGAGACATGACTGAAACCCATAATCGAATTCAAAATTTGTCTGAGACTGAAATCCATAATCAAATCCCTTAACTTACATCGGGGTCCACTCCCCGTGCCAGCAGACAGATGGTTGGTTACAACAGCACTACTTACAATCACAGCAAACAAAAATTTTCTTTTTCTGAAAGTGACAGCATCTAATTCATATATATGAATCTATCTATATAAGAAGAAAAAAAAAAACATGCTCACAAGTGTTGTCCCATTGGACTATTGTATTAATCTAAATATTTTAAAAATGATTATGATGAGGGTAATCTCTGTACTACAAAATGTACAAAAAAATAATACTACACTCCCCCTAAACACCTTTTCCACTAACATGTGATTCAACACAATCAAAATTGTTTAAGATTTATAGTTTGAATTGTAGAACTCTTTAATAATCATTTAGCATCACTCCTAAAACAAAAAACTCAACTTTGTGATCAACCAAAAGATTGAAAATGAAGCAACAACCAATACATTAAAAATTATTAAGGAATACAAAATCAAGCTAATCAACAAAATTCCCCAGTGAAAAAAGCATAAATATTCACTTGGAAGGTTTTAGCTCTCTAGTTGCTCTTCTTCTTCTCATGATCATTTTAGCATCACTCCTAAAACAAAGCTATCAAATTGTGACAAAATGTATAGGGTTTAATGTATCAACCAATTAAAAAACTATCAATGAAGAAATCAACTACCCAAAAATTAAAATTACCAAGGGAATATAATATAAGCTAAATAACAAAATTTCCAATAAACAAAGGCATTTTTTATTCACTTGGGAAGGCTTTAGTTCCCCATGTGCTTTTCCTTGAGATAAAAGGCACCATCTTCTTGAAATTTGTTTTCTTCAATGCTGCTCTTCTTTTGCAGTATGTTTAATTGTTCCTAACTTCAGGTTGGAATGGGTTCTTTCATGGCTATTTCATCCAAATTAACCAATACCTTCAATCCCATGTTTGACAAATCATCGAGCATTAAAGGTATATCTCGCCTTAAAGAATTGCTCAATGCCTGCAAAACACACAATGGTGGAATCAAAAATTTGTACAATACTTTTTTATCAACATAAAAGAGCTGCAGAATCATCTGTGAGATGAAAGCGAAACCTTTCTATCTTGCTCTTTTTGATGCTTTATGACTTCCAAAGGCCACTTGCTAACCAGTTTCTGCAGTTCTACAGCAACATCTGCCTTCTTTGTGTCTGGCAGCTTCTGTTGCACACACAAAGATAATTATATATCTATCTCAAGTGACTAAGAAAGAGATGCTGGAGCAAAGCAAAGGGAGCTTCTAATACTCAAACTTGATAAATAAAACATTACCGAAAAAAAAAACAGAGGTTAGTTTAAAGAAATTTATTTATCATCAGCTCATCGTTAAAAAAAATTAGTCAACCACAAGGTCTAACATTTCTTTTAAGAAAGTGCAAAATAAACCACCTGGTGGAGGACATGAATGATGGCTGCTGCATTCTCAGGTTTACCTTCAAGGAGAAAACCCTGCAGAAAGAAGTAGCTTTAATACTTAGAAAACATGATCTTGAACTTGATGTTTCAACTTTCAACCTTCCCACCCAAATATAACCTTTCACCATTTTTAAAGAAAAAAAAAATCCAAGGGAAGAAACAAGGAGGAAGTACATAAGAGCAGGATCTTTGGCAGGCAAATAAAATAATTTCAGACTCAAGGTATTTCTTTCTTCTAATTGAGAAATTATGGCTGAGAACATAAATTCATGAAAATATAAATTTAGGCTATCATCACAATTTGTTACATCAAAAGAGGAGTAACATGAAAGGTCATACTTGTTATCTTTATCATGTGATTTATTTTACCCAGGATCAAAAAGCTTTAAAATATTGCTCAAGCCTCTATTCAGTTATTTGCCTACTAATCATTGTAAGAGATGACAAGTGAGAACTGAAGTACATAAGTGTTTTGGCTAAAAGCTATAATCTAAAATTACCAACAAGATGTGAATTAGGAGGGATTTGTTGACAAAATGTCAACTGAAGACTGAATCTTGTTATACCTCAGAACATTCCATGAGATCACAGAAAGATATATTGGCTACACCAGAAAATTTAATCAGAATGAAATTTGAGAGGCAATATTATCACTTGAAAAGGAAATGTGTTCAGCATATATTGGATCCATGAGGGCCTGTTTGTTAATGCTACTTAACATCTACTTCTACTTTAAAATCAGTAGAGGTTAAAGCTTTAATATAATAAGCCAAGTTTTTTTGCTTATGCTTCTAGAGGTTATAACTCTACTTCAGAGGTAGAAAAAATAAAAGTATTTACCAAAAAAATAATTTCTTTTATTACCCTCTACTTTTTTAAGAGAATGAAAGTAAAGTTAACAAAAACCACCCAAGATAAATTCAAATTGGCTATGAATTTCCTATAGATTACTATGATAATGCCATATCCACATGGAAGCTCATTAAGGGATTCTTGCAATTAAGAAAATATGCACAAATCTAGTGTTGCACAACAAGAGAAAGCATAGACTTATGATGTTCCCTCTTAGTAGCATGTCACATATGAACATGTAATATAAGTTATATAACAAACCTACTGTCACCAGAGTCCAGCCATGAAAAAATATAATATACTCTAAACATCTTGAGCACAAAATTTACAAACAAAACTTACAAAATTTTATGCAAATAAGAACCATAAGGCCTTTAATAGCAACAAAAAAGAGGTCCAAAATGAACACAATACAATTCTGGAACTTGGCCTAGAATGCACAGGCCCATTTCAATCTGCATAGGAGAAGGAAAGATGCTTTAATTCTTTCTATTTCCAGCATTTTCACTTTTTTTATTATTTCTGGTTTTTTTTATTGAATTTATTTACAATGAGGAAATAAGAAAATTTCTTGATAATAAGTTATTTCTAGTTTTACGTGTTTCTATATTTCAGGTTTTCAACAATGTCTACACTTAAAGGTTTTTTTTTTTTTTTTCATTAGTTCCATTTTGGAGTATAATTACAACGAAAAGGGTTCCTACGTTTTTGGTTTAATCAAATATTAATAGATGCAGCTTTTAGCTAATGAGATCAATAAAGAATTAAGATTTCCCCCCCTTTAAAGTAGCTTTATGCATTTGTCTTGAGTGCAACTATCAAGGATTTATGGTGCAAATGCAATTCCAACAACACTAGGCACAAAGGAGGATATCTTTGCTCACTTTTGTTGAAGTTGTTACTCCTATAAACTTTATTATCTTTAAATTTCAAATATTCGTTATTCTTAAACATTCAAAAAAAAAAAAAAAACATAAGAAAAGAAAAGAAGAAAAAGATCTACCATGTCTGGCGTCAAAAAGTTTCAGAAGAATATAAAGTTTAGACTTGTTCAATTAAAATCCTGTTCACCAACCTCTGGTGGAGAGCAGGTAATAGCCAAAAGTAAGAAATTGGTGATACAAAACGCGGAATAAACTGATTTTTGTTATAAAAATAGTGAAACAGTAGATATCTAACTTGAGCATGTCATTTATTATGCCACTTTCAGTAATACAAACTAACACAAGGATAAATGGGCTCACTCCAAGGTTCAGATAAACCTAAAACAAAGATTACAAATCCCAAGTTTGGTAAGTTATAGAAGCATGTGTTTGGGCAATGAATTACCTTAGCACATGAAAAACTGCTAGAAAGAGTGTGTTGCTTTGTCAAATCTGACCTCAGTTTTTCAATTTGCCATAGGGACTCAACATCACCTGCACAAGTCGCAGCCTGTCATTCTTTGCGTATAGATTTTCTTTTCCTTCCATGAATATAGAATTTGCACAGAGAGGTGGTACAAGAATACTTGTCAGAATCATTTACTAGGTTGTTCACAATGGAAGAAACAATCACAATGCAAAATAAACATTATGACCAAGGTGATACCAGAAATATAATAATAAATCATTTATTTGCTCATCATGCGTAATGTGTACTTTGGCTTTTGTGATTCTTGAGTTGTTTATTTTAATAGATCGCTTCTATAGTCCCGAGTCTTTTGCAAGCCCCGTCTCAATAGAAAACACGCATGCCAACATATAAAAAGTGATTCAGGTAGCTCAGCTGATCCTGAATGATTGCAAAAAAAAAAAACTAACTGAACACACGCCAACTATTGTAAATTGGTAATTGGGGGCATTATAATAAAATGATTACAAAAGTAATTGAGATTCCTGTGTTTGAACCAGTTATTTAATTGCATTAACCAGCAATTTCAAGAGCAAAAAAAAAAAGAAAAAAAAATAGGAATTATGTAATTCATGCCCCCTAGTGACCAGGAGGTCACGGGTTTTAATCTGGTAATAACCTCTCTAATGTGGAGGTAAGGCTGCATACATTGTTCCTTCCCCATATCTCACACTTGCAAGAGCCTCGTACTGTGTGTGCACTTTTTTTTTTCCCCAAAAAGAAGAAAAAAATAGGCTCAACAATGCCTGCTTAGGTCTCATTTCCACTTTTTACTCTATTAGTCTTCAAAGGGTCAAATTTTTTTTCAAGGATAAGGGACATTGAGCAAGATGCCATTGTCAAGAGTTAAGGTCAATTTTCCACTTGCTTTGAGAAGCATATTTGGCCTTCATTTTATTAAAGTTTTTTCTAGTGAGAAGAAACTATTCATTCTGCTCTAGATCTAAAATGACAAAAAGAAAAAGTGGTAGAAACCTATATCAGCAGCAAATTCCATCCAGGTACCAAATGTAGTCCGACGCAATTTCACTCCAGCCATGATAAACTTCTTTGAATACTTTGATATCAACTCCCAATTCTTGGTATTGTGACAAATACTGCAATTTTTCAAGCCACTTATTAAAATAAAATTCAGACTAACTACAAAACTGTCACTCTAGAAGCAAAACTGAACATCAGTTATAGCAGATGAGATGATGAAGGAAAGCTAGTGCAAAGTTCCCGACAATCGAATACATTGATATTTTGAACATTTAGGTATCAGAGAGAATACCATGCCTGATAACTTAAAGACTTGTCTGAATAAAATAAAGAGTAAAAGTTACTTGTCCTCAAATTACTCACAATGGGAAGTTAGGAAAAAGTGGCACATGGATTTGATATAACCAATGCACAGATATTAATTATATTCTTTGAATCTTCAGCATCTCACATAGGATGGACTATGGATTGCAAAGTTGGTTAGCCCCATGGTTCAAAAATTTCCCGAAATTCTGCAAACTTCCACGAATTTTTTCCCTTTTTTTTACCATCAAAGTGTGAAGTGGATGTAAAAATATAAAAAATCGTCGAAATAATTCGATAAACTTCGATAAAATTTCTCTTTTTCAATTCAAAAATCGACAAAGAATTCGATAAAATTCGACAAAATTTAATAAAATTCAATGAAATTTGACAGAGAAGTAAAAAAATATTATTTCATCAATAGAAAACAAAAAAATACTAATAATTATGTATCATTTTCAACTTCATCAACCAACATAGCAATACAAATTTTAATAAATAATTTAACAAGCTAACAAATTATGTAGTTTATGTGATATGTTTTACCAAAAAGAAAAGAAAAGAAGCAAAAAAATAATTAATTAATTAAATAAAATTAAAATAAGATAAAAACTTAAAAATAAATTAAAAGGGTTCCCAAAGCCATCTTCTTTTAGTTAACTCTTTTAAAACAAGATTAAAAAATAATACATTTAGATAATAAACTAATAAATTAAGCATGGTGGAATTCAAACTAGCAAAGTATATGATCGAGAAGCAAGTCATTACAAAATTAAATATTAAAACAAAGAAAAGGAATTAAGACCAAAAGCCATTATTTCAAATTCATCAACCTACTTAACAAGATTGATTTTGTTAGGTCACTTATTGATATTTTTATATATTAAAAGTGTCTATTTATTTTAGTTTTAGCTTATACTACAATAAATCTAGATATTTAATGCATGTGCAAAAATTCTCAAAACTTCTCTAATTTAGCGAATTTTTACAAAAATTCTCCATGTCGAAATAAACTTCTACAAATTAATTCCAATTTTCAAGTGATCGAAGTCAAGTCGAAATCGAATTTATGATCCTTGGTTAGCCCACACATACTCAAGATTCATCAAAAACATTAGCTCCCATGAAAAAATAGAGCATTCTTTATAATGCAAAGCTACATAGAAGGCTAGTCAAATCGAAGATCAAAAATTCAACTTCGTCCTATATTTTGGTCACTTAAAAACCATTATAAATTTGGCTTCAACATGGAGAATTTTAGTAAAAACTTGTCAAATTGGAGAACCTTAAAGAAATTCTGTATAGATGCTAAAATATCCAGATCTATTGCACTATATGATTAAAACAAAAACAAATACACTTTTAATAAATAAAAGTATAATATAATGGTTTGGAATGGATGTGCACGCCATTCATGCTCTCCCACTTCTTTGCCACAATTTAGTATTCTAATCTAAAAGACCTCTGACGAAAAACCAAAAAAAAATAAAATTTTGAAAGACAGTCTTGTGCCTGTGCATGGACATATTCAATGGATGTTAATAAAATAAAAAAAGTCGAAGAATGAGGCAAATTGTTGTAAAAGAACCCCCTTTTGCAGCTAAAGTAATTTGTACTAGGGTTAGGGAAGTGTGTCAACACTTAGACAAAAGCCAACAATTTTTTAAATTTTCTAATTGAAAATTCAATTTTTCCTGAATTTTTTATCAAATTTCAATCAAATTTTTGCATTTTCTGAGTGAAAAAAATTCAAGTTTTTCTCTAATTTTGTGGAGTTCTCTATTGAGTTTTTGCATTTTAAAAATTATCTTTGCTCTTTAATTCGCCAAGTCGGACATAAACAAAATGCACTAATAATTTTGCTAATTTTGTCAATTTTCATGTGTTGGCTCAAATTTCCATACGAACTCAATGGAAAACACACCCAAGGCCAAGTTGGTGAGATTTGATATTTGATGTTGGCTTAAGTGTGTCGTACTGTGTATTGCCTAAATAAAATTGAGGCACACCTCAATTTTTGCAAGTGAGTTTCATAATACAACTAAAAATTATCAACTTCTAGTTTGGGCTTTTCCTAGCACATATTAAGCCATCTATAAACATTTAGTTAATGCACAAACAATTGGATTAGGAGCCGCCACCATATATATAGCTAGGGGTGGCAATATAGGTCACGACACGATAACACGACTCGAAACCGATATGAAATAAACGGGTTTGGGTTTTGCATAAACAGGTGCGGGTCAAAATAGGTTAAACTCGATTAAACACGATTAAATTTCAGGTCAAAAGCAGGTCAACTTGCTAAACCCGAAATTGACCCGTTTAACACGATTATATTTTGTGTTAAGACTTATGTTATGTGTGAAGACTTTTTAATATTTTATGTCATGTGTTGAAACTCTAACTTTATAATATTTTATTTGGTCTTTACTATATGGTTGTATAATTATGATTTTAAATTTTTGATTTATATGTTAATTTAGAATTTATATATGATAAACAGGTTCGAATGAACTTGTTTAAGCTTTAAGGGTTATAAACAGGTTAACCTGTTTAACCCGTGTATTAAATGTGTCGGGTTTGGGTTTACATATAATGACACGTTATTTAAACGTGTCGTATTTGGGTTTACAATATATTTCATTATACACGATTACGACACGACTGATTACGACACGGCAACACGAATTGCCACCCCTATATATAGCCCATACGTATCCAATTTGTTGTGTTTTTCTAATGACTGAAATTAGCCATAGCATCAATAAATCATTAGAAATATGAGCTTCAAAGTCAGGCACATGCATTCAAAAAGTCAATATATGCCGGAGAGTGTTCGATAACAAGAAAAAGTATATTGATCAGAAAATCACCCTCTTTTCCTAAAGTTTTCCTCCACGCTTTTCACATGTAAGATGATGCAAAACAAATTATTTACAATTGAAAAATGTTACAAATACCTGAAAACAATATCTGCTGTGCTTGGTTGAAGAGGCAAACGGTTTCTTTTGATCAGCTTCATAATTTCCACCATAAGTTTTGTGTCATTGTGCTTTTTAGCATACAACTGCAGTCTCATTCCAACAAATATTTCATATAGTCATCAGTAGTGTATAAGAAATAGTTCAATCAATCCAACCCAAAATTATCAGTTGCTTAAGATCAAAGATCAGTAACTACCAATAAATAATTAGCAGAACCAATACTTGGTGTCAGTCCATAAACATTATGCTCCCATAGCACCTTCTTTCCTACATACACAAAATCATATCTTGGTTACTTTCTAAATATTTCTCTTTCCCAACCACAATTAGATAACATCAGAGCCAAGTGCATCGAAGGTCCAAACTCATGAGTCAAAGGTTTTAGGCTTCACTAATATAGCGATTGGTAAATGGATGTTAGAAACTAACAATAATAAAAAATGTCTTTAACAAAAACATCTCAACCATGTAGGAAAATTGACCACTTTGAAAAAACTTCTACTTTTAACAATAAGTCAAGACCATTTATATGAAAGTAAACTGAGAAGCAAATTGAATAGTTACAATCAATGGTAGTGACACATTCTACGAGGCAATATGGAAGCCCATTTACTCAAGATGGTGGAATTCTTGGCAAAACATTGGTTAAATGCCAATTGCCAACCAGCAAAGAATCCTAGTTCACATAAAAACTAAATTTACAGATACCTCGCGTAAGAAATTTATAAGGGGTAGAGCATCATTAGCTAAACTAGTCAAAAGACTAGGGTTGAAAAAAATTTCAAAACTGTTATAGATCCTGAAATCTGATAAAAGAAAACATTTTGGTTTTAATTTTCAAGACAAGGGTTGGAAGAGAATTTTCCAAAATGTTGAACTATGATCAAGAAGCAGAACTAGACATAATTTACAAGATGCATGTTTGCATCTTAACCCAAATCAAGCACATCCTTCTTCCATTGGTTCATACCTGGAAACATTAGCATAAACAGTGAAGCAGCATTCACAATATAAGATACTGAGAGTCTATGTAATACCCCTGGTTTACACAAAAAAAATATATATATATATCTGAAAGTTCAGGCGATTTCGGGCAAAAACCTGAAAGTTCAGTCGAAAACCTAAAAGTTCAGGCGAAAACCTGAAAGTTTAGGCATATGATTTCTATAAAAAGGGGCCCTTCCCCCCTCATTTCTCACACCACAACTCTTCACTTCTCTCTCTCTTTGGGTTGATTTCCATCACTCTCCTTGTAATTTTTCTCTCTCTTCTTTTGAGACTCTCTGCGGTGCAAAGTTGTTCTCCTCAAGAAGAAGCGCCAATTTTGGAACGAAGTCCAATTTGAAGGTAGGAACGAAACATAGGTTTGCACGTCTTATGACTTTTCATAAGTTTTCATTCATTTATCTTTATGTCAATTATTCACTTACACTGCATTATTATGTATAATGTTCATACATATCATAATTATGCCTTAATATTTGAAGTCCATGTATTACACTATTACTGTAATACCCCAAGTTTGGTTAGAGATTAACCCTAGTTAATGAACTATGATTAAACCACAAATTACAATATAACATTACTTGATTGTGTGTTGGATTATATATGTTGTATTATGATGGAAATTATGTGCTATTAAAATAGTCAAGGTAATGATAATAATCGATTAATAATAATTATAGGTATATTAACCTATAGTAATCTTATAGAATAAATAACGTAATTTGAGATAATAACCTTATTTGATAACTAAGATTAATTAAAAGATAATAGTACCCACATGTGGGAAATAAGGTGAATTAATTGAATTAAATGACCTTATTATTAGATAAATAAGGTTGATTAAATTGAGGAAATGACCTTTATTATATTAATAAGAAAAATAACAATCTTATTATATGAATAATTAGGATAATAACCTTATTAGACAAATAAAATTAATTAAGGTACATTAATTATGAAAATTACCTTATATTATATGATTAATAAGGTGATTTCATGAATTATAAAATATTGAACTCCATAATATACATATATATGTATTAATCCGTTAAGATCATACTCAAATTATATAGGTAGATGTGATTGGTTGGTTATATTCACTTATGGACATATGTTGATTAATATATATCAACAAGGTGTATTGTATTTATAACCCACATAATATATGTGGGTCAAGCATAAGTATTAAAATGACCATGTAGATCAAATAAACTTTAATGAAAAGGGTTATCTGGAATAATGAGGCTTAATCATTTGGGCTAATTTAAAGCCATAACTTTGAGTAAGAATGATATATATATTCATGTATGGACATAAATGGATATTATAACATATATATGGGTACATATCTAAATATAAGAAGTATATGGAAGTTCAGGGGTATTTTTGGAAAGTCCTCAATTGTAAATATTGAAAAGTTCAGGGGCATATATATTATTTGAATTAATATATGGACACGTATTTTATACATGCGAGATATATATATATGAGATATAATATATAATATATATGTGATATATTATATTATATATATATAATAGTTTTGTCTTGCTTGGGAAGCAAGAAACGTGCTTACTGAGCAAAAGGTTTCTTGCTTCCCAAGCAAGAAACGTCTATATAAATGAGCTCTTGCTCATTTTGAGAAGGTCCAGTGGCGACAGGAAAAGAAAAAAAATAGAGAAAAGGAAACAGAAAGAGAGGAAAGAAGAGAAAGAAGGATAGGCGCCGCAGCATTTTGATTCTCGTGTATAGAAGGAAAAATGTAAAAGGTGGGATGATTCCCGAGGTTTGCTCGTATAACTCGTTTCTATAGTGTTGTATTCATCATGTACTCATTTTTCTATATGAATTTGGGTGCGATTGGCTCATGCTGTGTGCTAAATGCAATCTTTGGGTGCGATTGACCCATGCTATGTGCTAAATGCAATCCTTGAGTTTTGATTTATCCTGCTTAGTTCAAAAGAAATCATTCATGCACATGCGTTTTATACATATTTTCGTGCACGTGCTTTTCATATATGTGAGTTTTGATGTTATGATTGTTGCATTTATGATGCGTGTTTGTTATGGTTGAATTATATACTATCGATAGGTTTAATGCGTGGGAACTATTGGGTATGACCATTGGGCTTTTAGCTCACCTCTTTATATTTTTCAGGACATGAAATTGCTATGTGGATCTCGTGCACATGAAGCACGTGGAGCAGACATCAACTTTGATCTAGGAGACTGTGTATAAGTTCTGCTGCGTAAAAATGTGTAAACTATACCATATATATTTTCATAATTACTCTAATAAATTTTAAATATTGCTTAAAGATCGAAGTTGATGTCCAGATAATGTAACACTTCAGTTTTGTAATTGGGTGAAAATTGGGGTGTTACAGTTACTACGCCGAATTAGTAGTCAATTGGACTCGACCAAACTTAGTTTTGTCCTCAGTAACTTTGAATAATGAACGGGAGGCAGCTTGCTGCTAACTTGGTATGTAAGCGAGACCTCGTGGTCCCACCACTCAACCTAGGGACTGGTCTAGTTGGTCCTATTGAAAGTTGTCTGCTTGTATAAGTTATACTGGACATCCTAACAATGCATGCGGTGATGATAACACTGATAAGCATCACCAGACGCTGCCAAATCCTGTCCAATATAAGTAAAGACCGGACCAGCGCATTCATAGTCATCATTCATAAAATAATAACCACCTAGGGACGTGGTCTGTGATCTGTAACGTATGTACTGGTGCAATTGTGCCCACTATTATTGATGTTTCTCCTAGAGATGGACGTACAATGTGAACCCAGGATTACCTGGAGATGGACATTTGTGCGTGAACCTAGGGCGATATACGGTCACAGAGCCATTACGAGACGGTGTTATGCATACTCATTTGTTAAGCCACGTTGCACTGTTTATGATGCTAGGTTGTGTATATTTGATGTATGATTATGATGTCTTCTTTATTAATTGTCATATTCACGAACTATTTTACCCACTGGGCAATAGCTCACTCCCGTTGCTAACCATTTTACAGGAGTCTAGGGTGGATTGGGCGGAGGTGGTTTAGGCCCTCATTTTGTACTCCCTTACTTATTTGTTCAATTAGTTAGGGAGATTTTTGAGAGAATGTTCCATCATTATTGGCAGTTCCAGACAGCCTACATTCGGTACAAAATACATTCTGAAATTGATGAAATCAGACTTGTACTTGAATTGTGTACTTGCGCACTCGATAACTGTTATAATGCATTCGCGCCCCGCCTGTGAGTGTCCCACCGATTTAGGCGCATCCGGGCGGGGTGTGACAGTCTAAGACTATCAATGAACAATTTTTGGTTTAGTTTTAGACAGCTACTTTCTTAGCTCCTAGTAACTTATGACAATTCACTCACTCCATGAAAATTGTTAATATTATGATCATAGTAGATGGTTACTTCAACTTTTAAATTTTGTCACTCGCTGATGTTTACCTGGATCCCAGCATTTTTCCATTTTCAGCAAATCAATCTATGGATAACAGGTTTAGTCAATAAATATTATATTCTGGTGAAGAACATTATTAACTTGCCTCTTTGCAACATGTCTAAACTTGAAATTTGCATTAAGGTAATGAACAAGTGATCTTAGCACAAGACCAATCAAGCACAGCGATGGGAGTTCAGACCTAAAACAGCACAAAGGCCCAATACCTAATAGTATGAAAGGGGAAAAAATTGTGATATTATTTTTATCAATGTCTGCATA
Organism: Paratinospora sagittata; assembly: GCA_035771175.1. Taxonomy (NCBI): domain Eukaryota; kingdom Viridiplantae; phylum Streptophyta; class Magnoliopsida; order Ranunculales; family Menispermaceae; genus Paratinospora; species Paratinospora sagittata. Next base: position 25,509,573 of record CM069596.1, on the reverse strand, counting down.
ATCTCAAAAAACAGAAAGAAGAGTGTGGAAGAATTTCTAAATTGGAATAACAGTCTTTGGGACCTCACCACCTGCCTACTTGGCAAGTTCTTCCAAGTGGAAAAACTCCAAAGAAAAAGTAGGGCATAGATCATTGACACTACTAAAATTCTTTTAGTTGCAACATTGGATAAAAAGAGTATAACAAAAATACAAGGAATAATTTAAAAAGGATAACTCTCATCTGGTTTAGTCATGTAAGTCTCCACCTTCACTTTTTCTCTTTCTTTCTTTCTTTTTTTTTTTAATTTATGATCCCACAAATAAGAACAACTATTGTTTATCTATAATCTCTGTTATAAAAGATGAAGGACTTCCTGGAAACTACCTTTGCACTAGTAAAAGAATATGCAACAGCTTGTGAGTCATATGGTCATTAAGTTAAGGCCTCCAATAAACCACTACCTCATTCTTTCTTAGACAATAGAAGCTAATCCATCTAAAATGCAGAAGCATATAAGCCTATGCTCAACCTTATGAAAAAAATAATTCCTAGAAGTTCAGTAAAATATGCTTAAAATATGAAACTGAGGACATCAACAACCTTTTAGGAAAGATAGACTATCAATAATCGATGACCATAACAAGAAACACTCAAAAGTAAGAAACATTATAACAAACATACCAAAGTCTATGGCACTGACATGAGCACATGCCTCAGCAACTTTCAAGCAAAGATTGCAATTGAAATTTGTATGAATCCGAAGGTTTGACAACCTCTGAAACCAAGAAAAGAACCTTATAACAGTCAAATAAGTATATTTGGGATGCAAAATAAAGAATGAAAACTGTTATTTACTATGCAACAACAAGGGAACTAACAAATCTCCTCAGGTTCTGCAATGTCTGAAACAGAAGATCAATGTCATCTCGATTGGCACACTTTTCAATCAATGACCAAAGCCAGGCATTTGGAGGCATGGTTTTAGCTTCCACAGACTTGAGGATTTTTTCATAAAGTTCCTTCACAGGCTCTGCAATCAATTAACATAACAAATAATATGTCGGCAAATGCACACACATGACTAAACATACCAATGAGAAAAGCAAATGACATTAAATCACATAACAGTGAAAAGCTGCCTCAACACATATTTTACTCCAAATTAGTGAGCATCAAACAATAAAGGAAAGAAAAAAAAAAAAAGATTACCTGTAGGGCCTCCACAGGTTGCACCTACTTCAGTGGCATAAGAAGCCCTCATATGACCCAAAGGATAATGCCCTGGATGTTGGAAATTTGACATCGGATGTTGAAACAGCTGAGCAGTAGCTGCATTCAGTATCTTTAGACTACGGATCTTTTGACAAGACAATGTTCAATACAGGAAGAAAATGCTAAAATTGTTTTAAGGCAAAAAATTGATACACATATTCAGTTGGATTTCCATTCTGATCTGCTTCAGACAAGATTAGGCTTCCAGAAAAAATGATTTATCGAAATTGGCTAACCCAAAACACCAAAAAAGTAAAAAAGAACAAGAAAAAAGATACCTGACATATTGGAGCTTTCAACAGAAAAGTTTCTCTCCTGTTGTGATTGAGCAGTGCTCTGAGTTTTTTTGAGGTTTTCAACATCAGAGAAAATAAATCGTTCTGGTAAAATGGGAAAAGGAGCTTTGAGAAACCTATAGAGTCTGCGAGCATTTGAAGTGACTTGCATGATCACGAACACTTCTCTATTTCAGGCCCTGTTAATTGCTAGCAGACATTAGTATGCAAAAATTACATATTTTTGATAAACTCATTTTGAAAAATTAAATATAGTTAATTTGCGTGATTGTGATTAACAAAACGGCATTTCAATGTTTATGTGTCGTCTGATTGTCACATGTAAATGCATGGGACAGCACACCATTCATTTGTGGCCACAAACACCTTCACTTAAAAATGCATAATAATATGCACAGCAAGTAATGGCTCCAGTGTTTAGATCACATAATAATATTGAGACAGAAAAAAAAAATAATAAATAAAAATAACCCTACTCCTGTCCATCTACCAACAAGTTTCTATTGTTGTCACATCTTAAAAGAAATTTTTGAATATAATACCAAACATATTTCCAAAAAACTATAAATCAACTTAAAAGTGAGATTGGGTGAAAAAAATATATATATTTAAAAAGAAGGGCCATGAACTATGTAAATAAACAAATGGAGAAAAAATATGGATCATTTGAAACATCTACTAACAAGGATCCCTTCTATTTGATGAAATGCCTCAAAAGAATCGAACATTGGAATGCACTATCATATGAACTATTCAAATTCGTAAAAAAGATGGATAGGATTTAGGGGTCTCGTTAGTTATTGAATGTGCTTTGACATCATTGGCAATCAATCCAGAGGATTGACTGATTACACGAAAGTAACAAGCCCAAATGGAATTTGAACTCGAACAACAAAATCTGAAATGGAAAGTTCTGTCAGGCATTTCTTCAAACAAACAAGTTTGCACCAACTGCTTGCACTCACATGGTAAATTTCTTTCAAAAACAAAACATAAACTAACAGTAGTAAGATTCAATTGTCTGTGTATTAAGATTCAAATGCGTGTGTGTCTGTTTCGTTCTTCAAACAGAGTAAAAGATTGGGAAAAATGAAATGAAATGTGAGATAAAACCACATGCGAGAATAAGCAAAATAATCTGTTACCTGAGAAAAAGATGATGAGATTCGCAGGTTTTGTTCTCTGAGCAAGTAGGAAATTAGAACAGCAACGGACGAAAGAAAGAAGCACCGGTATCGACTCAAAGAGGGCAGAGAAAAGAGGGGGGTTTTGGGCCTTTTGGCTAAAACCAAAAGAGGAGGAGTGAGTTTATTGTTAAAATTATTAAAATTAGTTTTATTATTAAAAGTAATAAAATTATTTTTATTATAAACTAACATTAATTTTATTTGAAAATTAATTGAAACTAATTTCAAGAAAACTAATAAATGAATTTTTGATAAAATCAAAATTATTTTTTAGATCCCCCTATTTTTATTTTTTATTTTTTCCTCATGTCTTTCTTTTTTTTTTCCTTTTTTTACTACTTTATTTTATCTTTTTGGTCTTTATATTTTGGTAACTAAATCAGTTTTTTTTTTTATTCTGTTGAGATTTTCTAAAGTTAAAATAATTTAAGAGGTTTGTTATTTAGACCCCATTTATGGACTATCATCAACCCAATTACTAACACTACCCTACTCAAAATATATACATTATTCCTTCCTAAGTCAAAAAATCAAAAAACCCTAAACTACCCTCCCCCACTCTTACCCCACCCCAAAATTATAAAAAAAAAAAAAAAAAAACCAATTCCCTCTCTCCCAATGGAATCTTCTTCCTCCATTTCTCTTCTAAAACCCTAGCCTCTAACTTCAGTGTCCACCATTTTCATCTCTTTTATCTTGGTTGGAAGAAGGTTGAAGCTAGAGAAGCATTGTTTGGACCTCAAAAGAGCGAAACGCCACTCATTCGTCTTTGAAAGTTTTCATCATTTTAATCCATTGAATCGATAAGAATTGCATGTTTTTATGGTTTTTTTTTTCTATGTTTATGTGCACTTTTATTCATGAAGTGAAGTATGTATGGATGTTTTTTGATGTGATTTTTGTGAAAAAACCAAATAGGAAGCTCGTCATAATGGACGAGCTTCGTCGTCGGTTCGACCACGCAGGGCCTAACCAACTTTTTACAGTTTGGCCCTGTGTGGCTGAACCGGGGGAATAGGTTCGGCCTTTTGTAGTTGAATCTCTTCCCACCCTCAACTGTTTGATTTTTTTTTTAGAATTACTAATTAAATATTTTATTGTATACAGATATGCCGATGACACGCAATACCACTCCTACTGTTCCATGTAATCAACGATTATTTCTAAACATGGTTGTTCATCCTGAAATTATACAAAATTTTATAATTAGACAAACAATAATCAAATAAGATCATAAACGACATCAAGTAAACTTAAATACAAAACATAACAATTGCATGCATAAATATTTAAAAACAAATGAAAATATATGGTTCGGCCCTATATGGCCAAACTTTAACCTTCGGTTCGGCTAGACAGGACCGACTCTGTCTCATAACGTTCAGCCCTGTGTGGCCGAACCTACTGTACAAAGTTCGACCATGCAGGGTCGAACCAAATGACGACTTTTTGCAAAAAAAACACAACGAACCATTTGAAAACTTACCTTTCTTTGACGTCCGTTGTCACAAGAGCGTGCTCTTTTTGTCATAATGCTTACAATGTGTGCTGATGGTGAAAGTTTTTGAATGCTCTAACTTATCAAAGGAGGTTGAAGAGAAAAAAAAAGTTGAAGAAGATGAAGACGATGTTGAAGAAGAAGAAGATTAATGGTATGGGGTAGATTTAGTGGGTGGGTGGAGAGTTGGTTTCTTTTTTTTTTTGAAATAAGGTCATTAAGATAATTTCACCTGAGGGTAGTTTAGGAATTCAATTTTTTGGTAAAGTGCGGTGATGATAGTGTAGTTACGAGGTTTAACTAGCAACCTTTTAATTTAACTAAGAAAAACATTTAAATCATCGATAAATATTGATTTATCAAATACTACTATCTAATAAATAATAATAATTAACTAAAAAAATTACATAGGCATAATGAAACTCAACAATAAAAAAAGCATATAAGTTGTTGTAATGTCTTTAATCTTCTTATGCAAACACTTGAAAAGGGTTATTATTATTATTGTTGTTGTTGTTTTATTTCATGATATTATGATTAATAATAAGCAATAGTCTAAGAAATAAAATTAAATGTGTTATTATTTTACTATATGTAAAAAATTAATATAAAATTTTTTATTATAAAGATTTTTTAATTTACACGACTATGTTTTTCGTAGTTCCTAGATATACATAACTACTTAAAAATCTTATTTTATGAAAGATATATAGAATTTTAAAAATTAACTATTTACATGGGGCCATGATAGCTCAATCAATATTTTACATTGGGTCGGTGGATTGGGCCACTGATTAACTCAATTAACAATTTGTATTAATTGGAGAAATATGCATCTCTTGAAGAAAAGTAACCCTAAAGAGGATCAAATGCCTAAAAACAAAAAGATCTCAATAAGTTATGTATATACAGGGTGTGAGATTGAAATGATATTGTTCCAGATAATATATTTGCTTCAATGTATCCTTTGAAATTTGCAAAAATGAGAATCCTGAACCACTAACTATTGATGAATGCCGACCGGGAAATGAACGACAAAAGTGGAAAGAGGCAATTTAAATATAGCTAAACTCATTGAAAAAATGATAAGTATTAGGACCAGTAGTCCCAATGCCATAATATGTAAAGCCTGTTGGATATAAATGGATATTTGTACAAAAGAGAAATGAAAAAAAAAAAAAAGAGATTACAAGATATAAAGCCCGACTTATAACTCAAGATTTCTCACAAAGACTCGGGATTGACTACAAGGAAAATTATTATTCTTTCATTAACGCAATTACATTTAATTTCTTAATTAGTCTACAATCTCAAAAGGACTTTTTTTTTTTTGCAGTAGTTTCAAAAGGACTTGATATGTGTCTTATGGATGTTGTTACAATATATTTTTATGAATCTATTGATAGTAAGATATATATGAAAATCATTGAAGGATTTAAAATGTTTGAAGCAAATTAAGCATCATATCATGTATTCAATAAAGCTACAATGGTCTTTGTATGGATTAAAACAATCTAGTCAAAATATTAAGGGTGTAAGCTAACCCGACCAACCTGATTGAACCGAACTCAACCCAATGGGTTGGGTTGGGTTGATCGAGATGTTTGGGTTAGATTGGGTTCAAAAAGCTCAACCCGAACGGTTCGGGTTGGATTATGGGTTGACACCCTTGGAACCCAACTCGAACTGAACCTAACATTAACCCCTTAAATCCCTTATCCCCTACACCCAACCCGAACCGAACCTAAAATTACAATTTTTTTTTTGCCTTCTACCTGAAACCTCTCAACTCTTCTTCTTCTTTATTTCTTCTTCTTCTTTATTTTCTTCTTAGATTATTTTTTCTTTTAAAGTTGAAGGCACTTTCTTGAAAATAAAAAACAAAAAAAACAAAAAAACTAAATCATCTCAACCCGAATGACTAACCAACCCAACCCGAACTAGTTTGGGGTGGGTTGGGTTGGGTTATGGGGTTAGTTTTGTTCGGGTTAGGTTTCATTTTTCCCAACCTGAATTGTTTGGGTTGTTTTAGGACCCCCTTCCCATACTCCACCAGGAGCGTCCTGACTAGCACATGAATCTAGCCATCCTATTCACTATAGGACCATTAGATCCCTATTAAGCTTCAACCAGACTCGAACAGAGTCTCCCCTGTAAATAGACCATCTATCATATCCTCAACCTTATAAACAATACAATAATTCACCCATATCACCAATCGAAATCAACTATTATCCATATTCTATCACAATTCTATTTACACCACAAAATACTAAGCACCTATCATAACCATCCATGTCAGATAATATATCTACCTAACATGATTTTCATAACAAAATCATACATCTATTTATATTACAAGTGTAGAGTGATATATATTTACATAATTCAAAGTAGCAAAATGAATATATACATCTTGTATCATTCACCTACATCAAAATGAAATCTTCTGGCAAGGCTTCGGTTCCCACTGATAGGCTACACCTTTGCCTTTGTCCACTCTTGAAGGACCTAAAAAATGTGAAAGGGGTGAGCCAACGATGCCCAATGAATAAAATTCAATTATATCATCATTTATACACCTAACATCCCATGTATGCATGCATGCTCCTTGATATGAAATAAACAATGCATAACAATATATAGCAAATTCAAGTTATCATATAATCAATGAAACTTTAAATAACACCTTATTCGCCTTTATTCCGTGACCAGTGTCCCAAAGTTTACATTAAACATATAACCCATGAGAACACCTTTCAACTTGTGTCACACTTAAAATTATTAACTGCATAACTACCATCAGTGGTCATGAATATGGAGTCCACCTAATACCCCAAGGTGAGCTTCCATGACGTTGTTAAAAGTCTATCTCCGTACTTTTTGGAGAATAAACCCAATGCTGATCATGTGACTCTGCCAAACTAATAAATAATACCCTCTTCATGTGACCAACGGAAGATTTATAAAACTCTCCTTTAATTCATGTTTAGTATCAACTCATATGAATTAAAGGTTTTTCCCCTTTTAAATCACACCATGCCATTTTCATAAGCATACATGAACAAGCATTCAAATATAATAGGATGACATAAATAACAATATAACTAAAATTCTAAAAGTTACTTCCCACACTATCAACTCACTCCACCACCTCTATTAGAACATGCACACATTACTATCTTTACATCAATACAAATACCCAATATTCCTTTTCCATTCTCATGCAATTCTTAGCATTTTTTACTATTTCTACCATTGGAAATCCACCAATTCCATTTCTAACTCAATTTCAATTCACATAACATTAAGAAACAATAGAAATTAACATTCAATCTAATTTCCACATGTTCTCAACCCCAACTCTACCATTTTTTAGCTTCTCACCTATGCAACCATCAATTTGATGTGTAAACCTTAAATAAGCATGATTTCTACGTGATTTGGGCAAGGAAATACTAATTACACCATTTCCAATCGATTTCCAATTAAGAACACCAAAACCCTAAGTTGGAAATCACCCAAAACATCATCTACTTCGAAAATTACACCAGAGGAAAGGTTGCTTTCATGATAACTAGAAATTTTACGGAAAGAAATTGATGAAAACACTTACCTCGGCTTTGATTTGGCAAAAGGTTTCACTCTGTAACCCTTTTTCTCTTCTTTCCCCTTCTCTTCCTTTCGTTCTTGCTGAAATGAGCAAAAGGAATGTGTTTTAAATTTTTGTTTCATGCACACCACCTTCACTGACCTAATTTAAAAATTGATTTTTATCGTGAGGAGGGCGCTTCTCCCAACCAGGAGTGCGCTTCTCCATTTTCTTGAAACTTTCGGCTCTCTATTTCTTGCAAGGAGCGCGCTCCTCCTAGCCAAGAACGTGCTTCTCCACTGCCCATAAATCCAATTGGTTTCTGTCACAGAGGAGCGTGCTCCTCCCCTCTTGGGAGAGAACTCCTAGGCCCCATTTACTGTTTTCACCTATTTTCCACTCATTTCTTCCCCCGATTGGTCTCCCAATCATTTCCACACTAACCACACATCTTATACACACCTATGACACCTATACACACATACAAAACGCCATACAATGATTCACACTAAGGTCACAGTCTTACACCAATTTGGGTATCCGGTTTCATGAAAATGAGGGTTGTTACAAGTTGGGTTGAGTTTTGGCTCCAACCCAACCCGTTACACCTGTAGTGAATATCTACTTAAAAAAGGATATGTGAATAATCAAATTTAGCCATACATTTTTATTAAGAAATCATTATCTGGATTTGCATTTGTTGCAGTTATGGTGATGATTTGAATATTCTGGGGGCTTACAAGGAGATTGCAAAAACCTCTGATTATTTAAGAAAAAATTCGAGATGAAAGATCTTGAAAAATAAGGTTTTGCCTCACACTATAGATCGAGGATTTTCCAACTGGAAGTCTTGTCCATCAATCAAATTATATTGAAAAAGTTTAAAAGAGATTTCATATGGATAAGGTCTCAAAGAACACAATTGTGAAATAATTTTCTGATGATTTCATTCATTGTAATTCTACAATTTATAGAATACATAGAGGAACATTTACAAGGAAAGAATAAACTATTACACTGAAAGAATAAACTAATAATTACCTTATAATATTACAGGAAATAATGAATAGAATGAATAGAAAACATCTTATAATTAAGAGAGAAAGAAGGGCAATTACTAATTAAGAATATCTCCTAATTAAGAATATTTGCCCATATCAATCCTTTAATTTTAGCATTCCCCCTCAAGTTGGAGCATGGATATCACACATGCCTAACTTGCCTAAAGAATCATCAAAAGTTTTTCTGGCTACGACTTTGGTAAGTATATCTGCTAGTTGATCTTCAAACTTCACAAAAGGAAATATAAGTATCCCAGTATCAAGTTTTTCTTAGTGTCTATCAACTTCTACGTGCTTCATCCAATCATGTTGAACTAGATTGTAAGCAATCTCTACAGTTGAAGTGTTATCACAATACAACTTCATTGCATCTTGAGAGTCAACACCCAAATCCTTTAACAAATTTCTCAACCATAGTAACTCGCACACTCCAAAAGCCATGCCTCTATACTCAGTTTATGCACTAGATCTTGCTACTACTAGTTGCTTTTAACTTTTCCAAGTCACAATATTTCCTCATACAAAAGTAAAGTATCCTGAAGTAGATTTTCCGTCATAAGCTGAACATGCCCAATCTATATTAGTGTAACCTTATACCTTTAGGTGATTTTTGCTTGGTGAAGAGTAATCCTTTAGCCTGAGCAAACTTCAAATACCTCAATATGCGTTCTACGCCATTCAAGTGCAATTTACGAGGATCATGCATAAACTGGCTTAATTGACACACTGCATAAGCGATATCTGGTCTAGTGTAGGACAAATAAATCAATTTTCCCACAAGCTTCTGGTACCTTACTTTATCAGTAGAAGTTACATCCAAATAATGAAACAACTTATGATTTTGTTCAATATGAGTATTAACAGGCTTACATCCAAGCATTCATGCTTCAGTTAACAAATCAAGAATATATTTCCTTGGTGATAAGAAAATACCATTCTTTGATCGGGTTACCTCAATTCCAAGAAAGTACTTCAAGTCACCAAGCTGCTTCATTTCAAATTCTGAGGCTAAGTAACGTTATAAGCTTTCTATTTCATCTTGATCATCACTTGTCACAGCCATATCATCAACATAGATAATCAAGGCAGTAACTCTATCTTTTTGGTGCTTTAAAAACAAAGTGTGATCATAATTACTTTGTTTATAGCCAAAGTTCTTCATAGACTTTATAAATTTGTCAAACCAAGCTCTTGGAGATTGCTTTAACCCATACAATGCTTTATTGAGTTTGCACACCATTATAGTATTTGAGTACTTCTCTATACCTGGAGGAAGATCCATATACACTTCTTTGGCAAGATTTCCATGTAAGAAAACATTCTTTACATCAAATTGAAGAAGTGGCCAATCTTGATTAACCTCCAAAGACAAGAGTACTCTTACGGTATTAAGCTTGACAACTGGTGCAAAAGTATCTTGAAAGTCAATCCCTTAAGACTATGTATACCCTTTTGCAACTAATCGGGTTTTGTACCTCTCAATGGTCCTATCTGCTTAATGCTTAACTGCAAAGACCCATCTACATCTCACAGTCTTCTTTCCCTCTGGTAGAGGTGCAAGCTCTCGAAGTAGCATTTTTTTCAAGTACTGGCATTTCTTCTGTCATGGCTTGGGTCCATTTGGCATCTGCTAAAGCTTTTTGCATTGTACTAGGAATAGAGACAGATGATAATTGCAGCACATAAGATGCATATGACTTGGACAACCTTTGGAAAGACACATAATCACAAATGAGGTATCTAGTTTTGGCTTTAAGATTTGGTTCATATTTAATGTGTAACACCCCGTAATTTTAATCAAATACCTACATTAACTTATACGCGTATTTTATACGTAGGAGGCAAATATATGCGTGTGTGAAAATACGTGTTATATTTAAGGGGTATTAGTAAATAAATAAAATTATTAAATTAAGTGATGATTTTAATAAAGTGCTTAAAAATTAACAATGGAGTTGGTTAGCTAAATGACTCTAAGACGCATGGAATCATAAAAAATCATGTTCATCTTCTCTTTCTTTTAAACCTTTAAACATAACGTATTATGTTTATGTTTTTTAAATGAGAAAACGTGAAAGAAGAAGAAGTTGCAGAGAGAAAGAAAAAGGGCGTCACGGGAGAACTACGTGTTTCACAGCCGATTCGTCTTGTGGGTAAGTCATTTTCGTTCTTTTTCATCACAAAATTGATCTTTAAGCTACGTGTGATGTTTCTATTGGTATAATTGTTCTATAGGAGGTGTTTTACCGTGTTTTCAAAAATGGGGTTTGGACCCACTTTGAGTGGAAATACATAGAAATGATATATTGTCACTCCTATAGTTATGTAGATATTGGATATGTGGTTTGTTTGTGTCAATGTATAATATTGGTGCCAGAAGCCAAATTTGACACTAAAGGCCTTTGGAACCATGTCAAACTCCGATGAAATTCTGATTTGAAACCATAGAATTATAGAGAATTGAATTTCGGACATTTCAATACCAAAATTATGATTTTTGGGTATCAATTGATATTTTTAATATATTTAGTGGAAATGTGGTTCAAAAACCTATTTTTATTGTCCATTGCCTTAAAAATAATCATGAGGGTCGTGCAAAATATTTGGTACGCCTCAAGCGATTTTTAGACCAGATTGGAATTATTGGAATTAATTGTACGAATTAGAGAGTTAGAATTAAATGACTAAGTGATTAAAAAAATAAATTATAATGATTTGATAATTAAGTATGGATTATCTGAAAATGAATATATGACAGGATTATGTTGTTGATTGGATATGGATATTGGAGTGGTCGTAGAGAGTAGGTCTATGCGGTACCACTGCGAGTATTTCTTTACTCTAGTTATTCTATATATGACATTATAGATATAAAATGCTTTTGATTGAATAAGCATATTATGATTATTGTGCATGAGTTGAATTCATGAAATGATTTTAAAATGAAGCATGTGTTAGATTTGCAAGAGCAAACTAACCGCATGAGGTCGATTCTTGGGTAAGCCTCAGGAACTAGTCCCATGTGAGTAACTGGATTTGTATTCACGTACTAGAAGATTGTCCTGATTGGATTAATAACCCAAAATTGATGATTATATGAAAATGAGTAATGAGAGAACTGTGGCTACTCTTCTTGCGGACAAATGAGAAGTTAGACCCACTCTATTACTTGGAAGGAGGGAGATTGATATAAATGTTTTAATCCATTGTTGCATCTCTTGTAATGGAAATTATGATGATCATGTATGTATGCTATTTATAAATGGAATTGCTCAACATGCATGTTTTTTTTATTAATGTATATATAGTGCCATTGTTAGAACTATTCATTGAGCTTGTTGTAGCTCACTCCATTTTCCTCAAATATTTCAGGTAGAGACAAAGGGAAAGGAAAGGCAAGAGAAGAGTAGCTGACTCTTCGGTTTCTTTTTCCTATGTATGTATGGTTTGAGGATTGAGAACATGTTATTTTGGGTTATGTATATTTAACATCATATGTATATATATTATCACTAGATGAGTGGAGTGATGAAATATATGATGGTTTGTGGTATGATGTGAGGAATCTGGTATTTATGTGAATGAATAAATGTGAATAATGTTTTGATTGTGATAATTAGGTTTGTGATAGTCAATATTTAAGGGGAGATTATGTCAAAAGTTTTATGAAAATTGAGGTATAAGGAGGCTGACATAGTATTGTATACGTCGGTGTGGCGTATATAGTATTATGTGCAGGTGGTGACACCACTAGTACAGAGTGGGTCGCGACATAATGTGTGGTTTACCACGGTTAGAACAAGGTGGAAGATGATATTGGGAAAATTGAGACTCAACATTAACATCATCAATAATTATAGAATTAGGATCAGTGGATACCTCTAATGGAGTCTCAAGAGAAGATTGGCTTGGTAGTTGTATTGGATTGTTAGGAGACGTACTATCACAGAGAGAGTTATCTTCAACATTTGGATACGTCGGTTCAACAATAGGAGACTTTTCCCTTTCGTTTGGTTGACCGATAGCATCTTGAGTATTTTGGATACTAGAGAAATTTGAATCCAAGGGAAAAAAAACTCCTATAGTTCTTCTTGATTGATCACTTCTTCTCAATTTTCCTCCTGAAGTGATGGATCAGTAGTCAGTAGCATGTAGAAGATTTCTTTCTCATGAAAAATAACATCCATGGAAACATAAAACCTCCTAGAAGACGAATCATAACACTTGTAGCCCTTTGATTGATACCATATCCCACAAAGGCACACTTCAAAGCACGAGACTCAAGCTTAGTACTTTGATGTGGATGCAAGTGTACATAGACCACACACCCAAAAATTCTAGGAGCCAAACATACCACTGGCGAAAGAGTGAAGTGATCAGAGAGGGCATCCGATGGTCTTATAAATTGAGGATGCTTGATGGTGTTCAATTTATCAAGTAGACCGACGAATTCAAGGCTTCACCCCACAAATGAGAAGAAACATGCCCACCAATCAAGAGAAATAGAGTAACTTCTAATAAATGTCTGTTTTTCTGTTCTGCAACACTGTTTTGTTGAGGGGAATAAAGACATGTTGTTTGATGAATAATACCTATTAAGTGCATGAATTATGTCAATTCTTGTTTGAAGTATTCTCCCCCATTATCGGATCGAAGGACTTTTATTGAAATGTCAAACTGAGTAGTCACCATTTGATAATAATAGGCGAAAAACAGAGCATACATCACTCTTGTGCTTCAACTGCTAAACCCAAGTCATTCAAGTACAATCATTCACAAAGTTACAAACCATCTCAACCCAATAAGAGTAGAAATTGGTGCTAGTCCCCAAACATCTAAATAAACTAATGAAAAATGGTGATTTGCTTTATCATCACTTAAATGAAAGGTAGTACGATGACTTTTTGTCATTACTGTAATGCCCCGTATTTATGAGTCAAACCCGTACGTTGACTTATACATATTATCATATGTATTTGTACACGTATACATATGTGTATGGTTTTAGCATAGGGTGAATGTGTGTATATTAGGGTGGTATTTGTACATGGACCCTACACATAGCATGAAAACCCACCACACAGTGAAATTTTCACCTGGAGCATTGAGAAACGCATTTCCTAAACTCGACATAAGAGTTTTCTGAAAATGTTCAGAGAAATGCGTTTCTAAAAGGGAAACGTGTTTCTGTAATGAAAACCCGAGAGTATGTTTTTTCAAAAAACTCTCAAGGAAACGCGTTTTTTTTAGGAAAAATGAATTTCTCACAAAATTTTCAAAGAAAATTCATTTTCTGGGCAGCAAGGAAACGCGTTCCCTTAGGGAGAAACGCGTTTCTCTGTGGGCCTAGCAAATTTTTTTTTTTAACTGGTCGGTATGGCGGTTTGTGCAAGATTAAAAGACTTTTCTCTATCATTCTTGCTCATTTACAATAGAAAGAGCTAGGAGAAACTCAGAAGAACGAAAGGAAATAAGAGGAAAGGGCTTAGGTGGCCAAATCCAAGGTAAGAATTGGTGATTTTTAGTTAAAATTTCTAGATTCTTTCTCCTCTTTTCAAGTTGTTTAACATATGTGAAAATTGCATGATTTCTATGGTTAGATTGAGAGATTTGAAAAGTGGGTTTGAGCTGGAATTGTGCCAATTGTTGGGAGAAATCATAGGTAAATGATTCCTTGCAAAATTTTTGGTTTAATTGATGATAAAATTGTTGATTTTTCATGGCTGAATGTGATGTTTCTTCAACCTTGCTATATTGAACCAGCTGTGGGTTTGGAGGTGAGTTTTTATGGTGGTTTAAGTTGTTTTTAGATGTGATTTTGATTGATAATTGATTTTAGATGGGTTACAATGTTGAATTGCAGAGAATTAGAGAAAGAAATGGTGATTTGATGAATTGGACAGGATGTGTAAGTGAGCTACTTGTGGTAAAGTGTGTTCAGTTGAGTTGAAAAGTGTAGAGAAAGTGTGTGGTGTAAGGCTGTACACCATAGTAGTGAGTATTCCTACCCTTGGTTGTTATATGTGGCATTGTATACATAAACCCTATTTATGAAATGAAAACATGAATGACTGCAAGTCTATTGAATGCATTAAACTTTGTTTTGAACATTGAACATACTTTGACTTACTAGATTAAGAAAAATATGTGATCAATTTCATTGGGGTAAGTCTCTAGGTTCGTAGACTCGCATAAGTATAGAGTAAATACACATGGCATTGGTGCAACTCCTAGAAATAGACGAGGCCCTGGAATGATCGGAGTGGATGGTCAGATGAGGCAGATTTTTCCTTGAATATGCATAAGGAGGAAAGATGCACTCATGAACCTAATAGTGAGGAGTTGTTTATTTACCTTATGCATTGTATGATACGTATAGAGTGACACAAAATGTATCTTATTCACGTATTATTATTTACATGTTGCTTGCATATCGGGTTTACGTTGATTTAAATGTCATGTTTTATTATGAATGCATATGTAATACCACTGGTAGATTACTCACTGGGCTTGTTGGAGCTCACCCTATTCCTTTTATTACAGGTGGTGACTACAAGGGTAAGGGCAAGGCTACAGAGAGTTGATTTGTGCTTGTTGCCTATTTCTGATGTATATATGAATAGGAAGTTTGGTTTTTATTTCAGTATTTTGTATATGTATACATGTAACACTACTTATGATATGTATAAAAGTAGTGGGTGACATTTGGGTTTGGAAACATGTGAACGGTATGATATATATGGATGTGATATTGGATACGTATATGGGATAGTTGTATACATATGAACATGATATGGTGAGATGTTATATGTGTATATAATCTTGATATACATGTGGATATGGATTTGATGTTTTGTGACTATCAGGTGTATGTGGAACCTCATATTTATGGGAAGGTTCTACCAAAAAATTCTAGTGATTTTTGTGTATTTTGTTAAAAAAGAAGGCTGACAGGGTATCATATACGTCTATGTATGGTGTATATGGTATTCTGTGTCGGTCGTGATGTCACCCTATGGAGGGGGGTTGCGACAAGTTTGGTATCAGAGCGAAAGATTCGTTAGGTTTAAAAGATTTAAAAAGATAAAAGCTTTATTATGATATGTTTCTATGTATAGGTATATTGTATGGGTAGTCGGATTATGAATAACATGATCAACTGACTAATAATCTCTTATGTCTGTGATTTTCAGATTGGAAAGAAATAGTCAGAAAAGATCATGAATCCGATTGATCAAGAAAGGATCAGAAAGTTGGAAGAAATGTTAGCTGCCCAACAATAGCAAAATGCCCAGTTGATAGAACTTGTGGCAAAATTGCGGGATGACAGGTAGAGGCTCGAAGCACCAATGGTTCCAAAGGTTGGTGCCAACAGTGTTGGTGCACCTACAGAGGAGCACGTGGCTGAGGTAGAGAAAACAACTATTGGTGTCAGAGATGATCCTGAAGAAAAGAAAAGATATGAAGAAGTCATAAAAGCCTTCAAGAGGCGAGAACCACTTACTCTCACAAGCAATCTAGTGTTAGAGGTGGCAGAGAATTGGTTGTTAAGGATGGTGACTATTTGAGGATATGCAGGTCTCAGAAAGGGACAAAGTTAAACTGGCCAGGTCTAAATTTTTCGATGACGCTGAAAGATGGTGGAGGACTACTCTGAGGGCACACAAAAAAGTAATCACTTGGGACATATTCACTGCATTGTTTCGTGAAGTTTTTTATCCTCGTGCAGAGTGTGATAAGAGATGAAAGGAGTTCATTGAGCTAAAACATGGCAATATGACTATCAGACAGTATGAGCATGAGTTCAACAAGTTGGCCATATTCGCTTTAAAGATGGTACAAACTGATGAGCTGAGGATGAAAAGACTCAGAGATGGTTTTAAAAATCCCATCAGACAATGTCTTGCAGTAGCTGGAGTACAGTCATATGATCAAGCCTTGAGACAGGCTTTGGACTTTGAGACTGTAGATATGGCAGCGGTTCAACCAGTTGTTCAATCGGCACCGCCACTACCACAGATGCAATCAACACCTACCAAGCATTATGTCCCATTTCCTGGGAAGAAAAAGAGAAAATGGGGAAAAAAGTTTTGGGTTGATGTGAAAAAGGCCAAGTTGGTCGAAGCAGCTAGTGGTGAGCCTCAGATGACTCCGATGGCACTAGTTCCAGCAGTGCCATATTCATTTCCACCAACAGGCAGAGGGGCACAGACGGTAGGGAGACTTTTGAGTCAGAGTTCTTCGATAAAGCCATAGCCGCAGTTGAAGGGATCCAGTGGTAGTTGGTTCCCAGTACCTAGTACAAAGTCTCAGACTGCATCTTTCGTTCTTCGTCCTCTGGTCACTTGTTACAGATGTGGCATCCAGGGCAAAAGTGCTAAGTGTTGGTCCCACCCAAGAGGGGGGTGAATTGGGTGCGATGGTCAATTTTAAAATATCTTCCAATAACTTAGTGATTTATATGAGTGTATTGGAATTGGATACAAAATAGAACACAAACTAAATTGCAAAAGTGAGACACACGATTTATAGTGGTTCGGCCTTGCCTACGTCCACTACCTAACCTCCTCAGTTAGGATTTAAACCTTATAACTAAGAGATTCTCTTACGGGTGAGAACCAAACCGTTACAACTGCCCTTTTTCAGGTTAAAGGCAACCTATCCTTTCACGGGCTAAGGATGAACCAAATTTCTTTTTTTCGGGATGAGGAGAAACCCATGTTCCTTTTACGGGCTAAGGAAGAACCGGTTCTCTTTTAAAGGCTGAGAGATAACCTATCCTTCTTAAGGTTAAGGACACACCTATCCTTTTATGGGATGATGATGAACCGATTTTCTTTTTTCGGGCTGAGGAAAAATCCATGTTCCTTTTACGGGATCAGGAAGAACCGTTGTGATTTCAAACCTGAAATCACTTAAGTGAACCACGTCCACTTGTCCTGGTTGTTTTACACTGAAACTCACCAACATTACAACACAAATAATGTTGGTTCTAACAAAGTAGAACACTTTACAATTAAGCACATTACATAGCATTACAAGGATATGAAATATGGAATAGGTAATGCTAAGTTGAAATACACTTACAGTCCTTTACCTTTCAATGTTCGGTATTGCTCAAGTGCAGTTTCGAAAAGCATAAATGATGTGATATGAAAATTAGTGATTCTTCGAAAATAATATGATACCAATAAACATTGACTTAGAAAATGAAGGACTAGTGTAAATCATAAACACAGAAGGTTTTCAAAATAGATATAAAATATAAGTATGAAAACTTCTGGTTCGATGTTCAGTAGTTAACACAACTACTGATATAGTTCAATACAGTACTTAAGATATGAAATCAAGTACAACTATATTTCTCATGAACTACATCTCAAATTATATCTTTAGCCAGAATGATATCAAGTGTGAATCAATGCTAAGAATTTGAGTAGATATCAGATCAAATAGATTTTCAAAGAAAAAATATAATTGAAGCTCAATATGAAAATCTTTTGAATACGTAAAGGTATCAGTGAAAAATACTTTGAAAGTTTAGATGTTTGAAAAACATTTTGACACAGACTAACTTTCAAAAAGTATTGGCACAATACAAAATGATTGGCAAGTTGTTTGGTTCTAAGTGCTAGTATTTATAGACTTAGTGGGACATAGCCGTTAGACATTTGAAGTTCAAATAATATGAACGTTTACACACAATGACTAGAATGTTATATGAAAATGACAACTACAATTTTCACTAACATTCTGATTCTTTTTAGATTTCATGAAAAAGGAAAGTTTTAGAAAAACTTATTTCATGTATCAGAGAAGGTCTCTGATAAGTCTGAAAAGGACTCTGTGCAAAGGTTTATTCTGAAATAGTAAACTGATGTAGTGTACTTATTCGAGCAGTGACGATTGTTGAATTAGCGTCCTGATTCCATAATCAGTGTCCTAACGCATAATATCAACAATGTCGTTTTGTTCCTTGAGGGCGCTTATTACGTATAAGCGTCCTGCTGAACACTTAAGTGAGAGCGCTACTAACTTGTAAGCCTCCTGACTTACTTTGTCACTTAGACGACTTAAACTTGAGGGCACTAATACATAGTTAGCATCCTGCTATGTTTTAAAACAACTAAATGCATGAAAGCGCTACTATCCGACTAAGAGTCCTACATTTTTAAAACATAAGACAACACATGAGGGCGCTACATTACGTGAACGTCCTACTGGTTAAGAACATAAAAACATAACATGAGGGCGCAACATTACGTAAGCGTCCTACTAGTTAAAAACACTTTAAAACATATCATGAGGGCACTACAATAATGTAAGCATTCTACCGATTAAAACCATTTTAAATAAGACACAAACATGCAGAAGGACAATCAGCGTCTTGAAAGTTACTAAGTTGATTCCTAAGGTGAGGGTGCTTCTATCCAGATAGCGTCCTGATAGATTGTTCAACTTATAACTATCAGCGTCCTCAAAGATACATTCTTTGAAGAACTTAAGACATTTTTCAGTGAGCTGATGTTGAGTTAGCTTTCTGACAACTTCAGAGGTTGACTAATAAAGGAGGCCGCTACTATACAAGTAAGCGTCCTGATAAATCAGTTATATTCAACTTTGAACGTTATCAGCGTCCTAATGAACTATCAGCGTCCTGACTTATTAAGTTCATGAGAGAGTTTTTAACTCATTAGCATCCTAAAAGACTCTTTGAAAATAATTTTGACTCGCAATAAAATATACGATAAATGCGAATGAAAACTCGGTATATATTAAAAATTAAATATATAGAATGAAATCATTTGAAATACCGTAAAACATATAATCAAAACATGCAAATTAGAAAAAACATATGTAGATGATTTGTGTATGGTTTTGAAAAACATTTTGAGTAATAACAATTAGAGAAAGATATACCTTGAATACTTTGTGTATTTCTCATTTCTCATAATCGTTAAATCCAACTCTTTCATTATGAGATCTTCAATAAGAGCATTTCGGAGTTGAATGACTTGAACGTTGATCGAGAGATGTAAACTTGAAGCGTGATCGAAACGTTCGAGTAAAGTGATCTTGAAATCATGATGTGATCGTTGAAGTTCTTTAGTTGAAACGAACTTGACCATTGGATATGAGCTATGAGTTCCTTGATCGAGTAGTTCCTTGACTTTTTGCTTTCCTCAGGTGCTTTGATGAAATCTTGATAAACGCACGTTTAGCACCGAAAAGTACTTTGTTTGTGATCATCAAAATATACTTAATCGCAGTATATTTAGGGACGAGCAAAGTGATGAACCACATAGGTTAACATTAAGCAGTGTCCTTTTTAGCCGGTTCCAAAGACTTCGGCGACGCTATCCAACGTGACACCTTCTGGTACACGGGAGCAGGCTAAAGCAGTGACAGAGCCAGACACTAATGCAAATAAGACATTGATTGAAAGTATGATTAGTATTTGTGATGCATTGGTGTATGTTTTAATTAATGCTGGATCTACCTTGTCTTTTTTATTTGATAGCATGGTAGATAGACTGCATTTGACTCCTGTTAGACCTAGTACGCCGCTGATTTTGAGTACAATAGCAGGAGAGAGAGTCTACCCTAATATGGTCTGTCATAATTGTATAGTTAGATATGAGGAACATGAAATGACTGTGGATCTTAGAATCCTAAAATTCCTGGAATTTGATGCAATCCTAGGTATGGATTGGTTAGCTGCATATCATGCCCTTGTGGACTATTTTCTTAAAAGATGGTATTTCAGATACCTGGGCAGCCATCATTTGTGTATAGAGGTACAATTACCTCTAAACTACCTGCTAGAGTACATATGAGGAGATGGAAATCTTGGCTAGTATAAGACCAAAGGGAGAGAAGGATCAGGATGTTCAGTTATCTAAGATCTCGATAGTGTGTGAATATCTGAATGTGTTTCCTGATGACTTACCAAGATTGCCACCTAGGTGAGACAATGACTTCATTATAGAACTGATGCCCAGTACAAGATGTCACGACCCACTATACGTGACGTCATGACCGGCACGGGAACCTCAGAGTATACCCTCCGTCGGTACACCCGACGTCCCGTCAGCCTAAAATACATATACTAATCCCCAAAAAGAAATGAAAGTACATCATTAACAACCAACTATCATGATCATAATGAAATAAAATATTACTTCTCCAAAATTCCAGAGTCTTCAAAATGATACAAAACCCAACACATCCCAACTATGTGTTAAATATACAATTACTAGGTGTTATCATGTACATAATTATCAAAATACAAAACTAAATGTACAACACCTACATGAAACAAAAACAAGGGACGCTCCACAGTCAAGCCTTCCCTTTTCCTTTTCTATCAGATCCTGAAAGAAGATGGTGAGGTGTGAGCTACAGCCAGCTCAGTGAATGTTATTTACAAGTGGCATATACGTGCATTTATAAAACATGGTAAGATCATAAAATAGTTGAAATGTCATGATGACGAAATATATTACATACATGCTAACATAATGCATCAAGTCATACATAAGACGATGCATAACATTTTGTAGTCATGCTCATGCAATCCTAACACCTCTTGAGTATGGGGGTTTCAAGGCCTGGTGCGCGACACACAGCGCCTGAACACACACACAATACTCGTATTCTAATAGGGTTTATGGGGTCGTGCAGCACGTAGGATTAATTTAAACAAACCTACCCATACACAAGGCATAAAACCCTCTGCCAGGTACACAACTGGGATCGCCGCTAGACATACGATAATTCCCAAAAAGAGGAATTTCCAACTAGGGGCCTCAACCCAAATTGTCATCCCAATGAATTATGCTCAAATGAATTTCATGGAATATTAAAACATGCATACCATCATACATAAGTATTTAAAACATTTCTATATTACAATGCCACATATAAATAATCCAAAAGTAAAAGAACACTCACACTTGATTGGCTAAGTCTAGCCAATCCAATTGCCAAAACTCTCCAATTGACTAAACGGGTTCAAGATCAATCACAAGACCTGGAAATAACATGGTTCACACAACTGAAAATCAGTCATAAAGTGTGTCAAAACCCCATGTTCAAACCCGATCTAAAGTCAATTAGATTCTAAATTGATTACCCCCTTGAGCCAATTTCCATATTGCCCAACTTGATCATTTAGACTCAATTAAACTAAGATTGACCTAAATTGAATGTAATAGGGTGATCCCATGATCCAACCACTAATATACATGAAATTCAATTATAATTAGGGTCAATTAGACTATACATCAAGTCAATTTCATCAATTGACTAAGTCTTGGTCAAAATCCCCAATTAGGCCAATATAAAACATAAGGTCAAAATGAACTAAGTCATATCAATTTAACATAGGTTCTAACATTTTAAACCCATGATTCTACTTAATTTGGGCCCAATTAAACAATCCCCAAGTCAATTTCACAAATTGACTTGCTTTGGGTGAAAACTCCCAATTTGGGCAAAATCCCCAAATTACATGCAAAATTACCAAATACTTAGCCTAGATCAAAATTAGTCAACCTTAGGGTGTCCATTATGAGAATCCACTGAATTCAATCATCAAAAAACTCTAATCATGTCCAATTAGACCTACATTGCATAATTTTCCAGATTTTATATCAAGAGCATCAAAAGCCCCAAATCTGGAAATTTTCACACATATGCCCTATTGCCAATTTTACACTAGGCCACCATGTTCAACCATGAATTTTACTGATCTTGCAACATGGAATCATTCACAATGGCCACTAGATCAACATAGTTGACATGCAAACATTTTGAAAAAGTCTAAGGCCATAAACTAAGTATAGGTCATTTGAACTAAACCTTCCAATTTCTTGCTAGAAATTGGGGCTTTCACCATTAGTGTACTCCTTGCACTCTCTAATCACACATATGTGATATGCAAGACTCAACTCCAACTTTGGTCTTCCACCCATCCAAGGTTCATCACAATGCATGCATCAAAATGAAACCCTCATGCTCAAAATAAAGCTATCATGCAACTAATAGAGAGATTCAAGGAAGAAATGGAGGAAAAATACAAACCTTAAGGTGTTCTTGAGCAAAAAACCACCAAACCCTAACTTTCCTCTCCTTTTCTCCTCTCCAGCTCCTTTCTCTCTTTTCTGGCTGAGAAATGAGCAAATGAGCCTAAAATCACGTTTTGGTTGCTTAAATAGATAAGCTTAGGCCCACAACTAAAAGTTGTCAAAACTATTAAAAACCCAGTTTTCCTGTTACAATACTTGCATTTAGATAGTCCATTTCTTGCAAAATACGCACGACTTTAACATCTTAACCGTTCAAACGTTGCATGAGTAAGTTATCAACATTATGGTAAACTTTAGGCTCAATCCAACGGTGGGATTGTGAGATCTATCTGTTTGATCAAAACTGCGTAACAAAATCCCAGAATCCGTGAAACAGTGTTTGGGGTCTTATAACTCAAAGTAGGTAACTCCAATCAAGATCTTCACCGTTCATAATGAAGATCTATTATATAAGAATGAGCTGACAAAATTTCAGCCCAATCAGACAATGGATCTAGGAGATCAAACAATTGATGTAAGTTGTGATAGGAATTTCTTCCTCCATGGAGAAAGCTCCACTGGATCCAAAACATCGTTTTTGAAATGTTTTGACGTCGAACGGGTCTCCGATGGTTCCGAAATTTCATGCGCACCCTTTATGATCTAAAATCATGCAAAGACACTCAAACTTACGTACTTCGAGCATCAAAATACATATACACATACGTATACGAATACGTATAGGGTACACTATGGGTCAAAATGACGTCACCTAAAGGCACGGGTGCTACTGCCTATATGTATTCCTCCATATAGAATGACGCCAAAAAATTTGCAAGAACTCAAGGTGCAGCTTGATGGGTTGATGGAAAAAAGATTTATTACACCCAGTATGTCACCTTGGGGAGCACCTATTTTGTTTGTGAAAAAGAAAGATGGTAGCTACGTCTGTGTATAGATTATTGGCAGTTGAACAAGGTGACAGTAAAGAATAAGTATCCTCTACCATGTATTGATGGCATGTTTGATCAATTGAATAGGACCAAGTTCTTTTCGAAGATCGATCTGCAATCTAGGTACAATCAGTTGAGAATTCGAGAAAAGGATATATCAAAAACTACATTCAGAACAAGATATGGTCACTATGAATTTAAGGTGATGCCCTTTTGTTTGACCAATGCACCTGCTATGTTTATGGATTTGATGCAAAAGATGTTTAAGTCATATCTGGATCAGTTTTTTATTGTCTTTATTGACGATATTCTAGTTTATTCCAAGACTCGGGATGAGCATGAACAACACATCAAGATTACACCGCAGACATTAAAAGAGCATAGGTTGTATGCCAAGTTCAGTAAGTGTGAGTTTTGGATTAACGAAGTGAAATTTCTGGGTCATGTGGTTAGTGCAAATGGGATATCTGTTGGTTCTGCCAAGGTGGAGGTATTCATAAATTGGCCAAGACCGACAACAATGAAAGAAATATGAAGTTTTCTTGGGTTAGTGGGCTATTATAAAAAGCTTGTGGAAGGCTTTTTCAAGTTGGTTGTACCACTAACTAGTCTGACTCAGAAAAATGTGGCTTTTGTGTGGACTGTAGCTTGTGAAGAGACATTCGCAAAGCTGAAAAAAAATTTGACTACTGCACCAGTGTTAATATTTCCAGAGCTTAGAAAAGAGTTGGTGATTTATATAGATGCATTGCATTCCAGTCTGGGTTGTGTGTTGATGCAGGAGAGTATAGTGGTAGCTTATGCATCTAGAAAGCTGAAGGTGCATGAGAAGAATTACCCTGTGCATGATTTGGAACTGGTTGCAATTGTCTTTGCATTGAAACTGTGGAGGCATTATCTTTATGGTGAGAAGTTCACACTGTTTTTAGATCATAAGAGTTTGAAATATCTTTTTGATCAGAAAGAGTTGAATATGAGGCATAGAAGATGGCTGAAATTCCTAAAGGATTATGACTTCACATTGGAGTATCATCTTGGGAAGGCTAATGTAGTTGTTGATGCACTGAGCAGGAAATGTATAGAGACTGGTGTGGTAGCTTGTCAGAGCGCCCACGAGTGGCGATTGTTAGAGAGAGTTACAGTGATGAGTGTACTCTCTATTGCACCGCATGTCGATATTTGTGCTTAGATGCATATACATCTTACTGATGCTCATATTCAGAAGATCAAGGATTTGCAGCAGCAGATCCTGATTTTGATATGTTTAATGCATGGGCTGATAGGGCTGAACGAGTTGATTGACAACGAGATTCAAATGGTGTATTACGATTTCAGGGGAGATTGTGTGGGTTCCTGTTAATTATGATTTGAGAGTTGAATTACTCCAAACAACACATGTTGGCCCATTATTATAGTCCAAGAGGGGGAGGGGGGGAAGGGGGGTTAATTGGACTTGACGGATTTTCATGTTACCTTTCGGTTAAAATAATTAAACAGATAAAGTGCGCAGTAGGTAACAATCAAAATAATCAAGTGCGGGAAAAATAAATGGACACAACGATTTAGAGTGGTTCAGTTTCCCTTAAACCTATGTCCATTGCCCGATCACCACGATCAAGATTTCCCAATACACTATTGGCTAGTCAACTTATCGGCGTGACTAGAAGCCACACACACTAACCAACACAAGGGTTTGGTTAGAAAGCCACACTAACCAACACAAGGGCTTGGTTAGAAAGTCGCACACACTAGCTTACATAAGGGCTTGGCTAGAAAGCCGTATAGTAACCAACTTAAGAGCGTGGTTACGAGCCGTACAAGATATGGTATAATCCCCGATTGACTAACAAGTCAACAATACATCAAGATTATAAATGATAGAGAGAAGTGTTCTAAAACACACTCAATAATATTAAGCGTATAATCTTGAATGAGTAAACACTACTATTCCAACCAAAATGTTTTAAATGATGCGAAGTGTTGAAATAGTTGATTTCAAATACATGCAATCGATTAAAATATAAATGATATGAAATTAGGAATCGAATATGCACATGTATTCAAATATTAATTCTAACAATGATATGTATAAAACTCAAGAATCAATACGCAATAATGATCAAGACTTGATGATTCTAAATATATAAATTGTTAAGATCAAGAATAAAAATGTTCAAGTAATGATCTATGAACTCGATTCAATATAATATAAGTTTAGCATATGAATCGATACCACATTATATGTATGAAACCACTAAACAAGATAATGGAATATGAAGATCAAATATGGTTTCACAACGAGTACTTAAATCAAAACGGTTTTTCAAGATATAAACTTAAGCACAAAATTGATTTGCTCAAACAAAATCACAAGAATCTATGTAGAGAAATTTTGCCCAACTTAGGTAAGGATGAAACTCAAAGATTCTTCAAGTGTGATGATGGTTGAGAGATATCGTCTTCAATGATGATCAAGAATCAACAAGATGTGAATGAATCACTAAAAAACGTCTTGATCGAATGCTCAAGAGAAACACACAAGTTTCTCCAAGAGTTTTAAAGATTTGGAGAACTATACAGAAGTATGAATTAAATGAACAATTGTAGGTGAACTTTTGCTTTGAAAGATGTTTAAAAACACTCAAGAACTTGTTTTGGTCTTGTAGAAATCAAAGTATGAAACAAAACACAAGTTCATGTATTTTGCAAAAGTTGCTCTTCAAATGAGCAAGTGTGGTATTTATAGAAAAATACTAGACAGAGGCACAAGAACGCGTTCCTCAATGAAGGAGCACGCTTCTGCTTTGAAATCTAAAACTTTTCAGATTTCCCTCCAATTAGGGAGCACGTTCCTTATATGATGAGCGTGTTCCTTAATGTGTCTGTTTAGCATCGGAGCGAGGTCCTTCATCAAGAACCACTGACTCTATAAATTTTTTTATTTTGCCCTTGACTACAGGAGCGCGTTCCTATTAAAATGAGCACGTTCTTTTTTTTTTCTTTATAAGAAAAATCTAAGTCTCGAAAAAAAACACAGGAGCGTGTTCCTTTCTTAAGGAATGCGTTCCTTAAATTCTGATAAAAAAAACTTGTGCTTCGAGAAAATGCACAGGAGCACGTTCCTTGAAAGAGGAGCTCGTTCCTTCACGTTGAAATGATAGAAACCCGATTTTTAGATCAAAAAAAGTTTAAAACATTCTCAAACATATAAACTAACTTTCAAAACAATGTTGACAAGATTGAAACTCAATTGACAAAGATGTACACATGTAAAACGATAGATTAAAACAGATGATCAATACATTCGATATGATACACGTAAAATGATAAAACCATGCAAAGTTATACACGTAAAACGATAAAACCATGCAAAGTTGGTAATATGAGTGCATGATAATCAATGATATAAATATGCATGATAAACAATTTTAACTATATGATTCTATAATAATCATGATAATGTGTGTGCATGCATAATCAATATAATAATAGTGTATATGCATGAGTATGATAACTTATATGCATGATTTTCAAAAAGATTCAAAACATATTGTGTAATGGTTACTCTACAACATTAAGATTCTAAACAAGAATTACAAACATGAAGCTCTTGAATCTTCGTGCAATGTTGTTCCATCCACATGCTTTGACAGTATAGTTGTATTCATTTGATATTGCTAGTTAGCACTAAAACAACTAAGTCAAAGAGATTAGTGATCATAAGTACGTTGTTTGTAATCATCGAAACAAAATTGGGTGAGAATAGTTACATCAACAACACATAGGTCTCAGTATACTATTCACCCAAGATCAACCAAAATGTATCATGATATGAAAAGAACAATTTGGTGGCATGGGATGAAGAAGGATATAGCTGAATATGTTCAGAAATGTGGAGTATGTCAACAGGTTAAGGCTAAACACTGAAGACCTGGAGGACAGATGTCACACCCCATTGAATTCAAAAATGGTTCAACTTACCACATTCTACCAAACAGAGTATGACAATAAGGGGATTTTGCAGCAGAAACGTCGACCCATCACATAACACAATATTTCAAAATAGATAGTTTCATTGAAAGAGGAAATGGATTCAAAATATTATCATAATCGTTTTATGGGGGGTTTCCTTGACACAAAATAAAGGGAAACAATCCCCCTACAAAATAAAGTGGCTAATGCCACCCAAAAGAAGGAAGCTACATATCAGCTCCTTGATACACAAAAAGATAAGTCTCGACGTGAGTTGGGACTGGTAACCGCCCCCTGTACATATCAACCCTAAACCATCTCAATTCTCTGAAAAGTGAAGAAACAGGGTGAGCTCAACAACTAAGTGGGTTAAGCAAAGTAAACGTAGTGTTTACAGAAAGATAAAAATAATAGTGCATAGATCAATGCATTTCAAACAACAACAAACAATACAATCATGAACTGCAACAACACCCCCCGTACCAAGGTTTCAAAACATCCCATGGGACGTGTGCTGTGAAAAGTCATTGAGCAACTACGGAGTGCACCGTGGGCTGAGTGTTTAACATCATCATGTGATGGTTCCCTTCGATATCACGAGACCGAGCGCAATGCAACTATAGGTCCCGCAAGCAAAGGGCTCAACCGTATATCATGAGGGCTCTAATGGTCCAAGTCACAAAGATAAGGAACCACCCCCATAAATTTACGTGTAAAGAGTATGCCAAATGCATGAAACAGTGTAACATGGTATCATGTATATAATCGATGCAATGTCATGGTTATCATAAAGTAAAAGAATACGCAAACCTAGGCCATCATCTCCACCTTGAGACGCAAGTTTTATTGCACAACTTAGAGGGGCAAAGTCTCGATGTTTTCGAGGATCTCGGTGGCATGGAAGATGGTTTGGAGGAGGGGGGACTCTCTTATTTATAAAAAAAAACGAAGAGGAAAAGAAACTAGACCATGTGCTTGGCACGTGCCCTCTTGTTTTTCTGCCCCGAGTGACAGTTTTTGGTAAAAAAATTTGGGGCAGTGTTCGGGTGTTTTTAAGTGTGTGTTTTCTATGTTATTTGGTTTAAATTGGCCCATTTTCCAGAGGTGTTACATTCTAGCCCCCTTAAAGGAATTTCGCCACCGAAATTCAACTAAGGTGGTACATATTAGAAAATACGATAAAGACGTCAGATACCTGGTTCAGTCTTCATCTAAAGAGATGATGATGAATGTGTCAGAATTGTCCTCCACTTTGGTAGGGCTATGCATTACACGCTAGTTCGAATGATTTTGAGGGCCGCACACATCGTTATGCCCAGTAGAATCTCCCGAATGAACTGAAGTAGGAGAGTGGAAGGACTTAGAGTCGTTATTTGACTGGCCCTACAGTTCTGGCAAGGAAGGAGGATTGGGTGGCCTTTTGACTGGGCAGAACAAGATTTGCAGAGAAGGGAGGCCTCTCATTGCCTGAGCCCTAGTCTGCCATCCACCCCGGATAGGTGGGTTTTGAGCTTGCCAGTCAAATGGCCCGGCTTGGTCAGGCACTGGGACTAGTGGATATTTAGGTGTGCAATACAAGGTTTTCGAGAGCAGCGAAGATTGTTCGTCTATGTGTGGGTTCCTAAATGTGAGTAGTGGCAACCAGATACTTTTCCTAGCTGTTTGTCTTATCCGCTAGCCTCCCCTTGGTTGATTGGGAGCATTCCAGTCTGAAGGTCCTGTCTGGTCAAGGGGCCTTGTGGGCTATGGATTGGAGTCAAGGGGGCCTTGTGGGCTTGCTGTGAATTATCTGGATTGCCAGGACAAAGACTGGCTATGGCATGATGGTGTTGGACTCCTAGTTGGTGGGTTGGGAGTACTTTCCTCAAGACTCATGTCCTGCAACAACCGATATAGGAGAGTTGAGGTTGTGTTCGAAAAAGTTTTCATCGTCATCGTAAGAGAAGCTATGGTTACTATCTGACATTTGTGCAAGTTCAAATAGTGGCACCAATATTAAATGTTTAAGAAGTAGATAAACAGGTATGGGAAAATAGATGATTTTATTCCTCATGATGATGGTGATGATGATGATGAACAAGTTTAAACGAAAAGTTCAGGGTATTTTTGCTTGATTTCACTTTCCAATTCCCAAGTTGCTTCTTCAACACTGTGGTTTTACCATAGGACCTTGACAAGTGGAATGTTTTTATTGCGAAGGTCTTGTGTCTTGGTATCCAAGATTTGGATAGGTTGTTCATTTTACTTGTTCCAATCTTCGATTTCTATCTTGACTAGATAAATGACATGAAAGGGGTCATGGTGGTATTTGCGGAGTATAGAGATGTGAAAGACATCGTGGATGTGAGACATGAAGGGTGGCAAACACAGTTGGCAGGCAGTTTCGCCAATTCTTTTGATAATCTAAAAATGTTTGATATATCTTGGAGAAAGCTTTCCCTTGATGTCAAAATGTTTTACGCCCCTAATGGGTTGGACTTTGAGGAACACGAAATCTCCAACCCCAAACTCTAGATGTTTCTGTCATTTTTCAGCATAGCTCTTGTGTCGACTCTGGCCAACTCAAAGTCGTTCTTTGACGAGAGTTATCTTGTCTGTAGTTTCATTTATTAGTTCCAGTCCAAGCTGTGGTTGATCTGTCATACCCAACGAACACACAGGGGATCTACAAGGCCTGCCATATAATGCTTCGTACGGTGCCATCCCAATGCTTGTTTGAAAACTGTTGTTAGAAGAAAACTTCGCCAAGTGGAAGTAATTTGCCCATTCGTCTTGGAAATCCGAGACACAACAACGTAGAATGTCCTCCAAAATTTGAATTAGGCGCTCTAACTAACCGTTGATTTGTGGGTGAAAGGCCGTACTCATGGTGACCCTAGAACCCATGCGAGATTGGAAACTCTGCCAGAATCTTGAAGTAAATCTGGGATCACGATCTCAGAAGATGGTGAGGGGAATCCCATGAAGTCTGATAATCTCATGTTCATAGATTTCGGCTAGTTTTGTTGGGGTATCAGTAGACTTTATCGATTAAAAGTGCGCGAATTTTGTAAGTCTATCGATGACTACCCAGATTGCATCCTGTCCCTTAGAATTTTGAGGCAGCGTTGTGACCAAGTCCATGGCAATGTTGTCCCATTTCCATTCTCGGATAGGTAGTGGTTCTAGTAGGCCAAATGGTAGTCTACATTCAGTCTTAACCAGTTGGCAAGCGAGACACTTCGACACCAAATTTACAATTGCCTTTTTCATTCCTGAAAATCAGAATTATCTCTTCATGTCCCTGAACATCTTGTCTCCTCCTAGGATCATAGTAAATTTGGATCCGTGAGACTTAGACAAGACTTCATGCCGAAGTTCAGGATCGTTTGGTAGACATAGCCATTTTTTGTAAAATACTACACCGTCCGACGATAATGACCAATGGAAAAGGGCTTGATTTGAGATAAGAGTTGTTTATTTTCCATTAATTCAGCGTCATTTGCCTGGGCTGCCAAAATGTTTTGGATGAGTTCAGTAGATCGTCAGTTGGGTAAGCCTAACAGTGTTTTCACCCTCAAGAAGCTGGAAGTTGTAGTCCCCAATCTCAGACAACAACTTACCCATCTCAAAGTTTACAGAGCAAGTTGAGACATTTGATTTACGACTAAGGGCATTGGTTACTACACTAGCCTTTCCCGAGTGTTACTGTAAGTCAAAATCGTAGTCTTTAAGGAATTCAAGCCAACGTCTCTGTCTAAGGTTTAAATCATTCTGAGTGTAAATATACCGTAGGCTTTTGTGGTAAGAGAAAACTTCAAATCTTTCACCGTATAGGTAATGTCGCTAGATTTTCAGGGTGAAGACTACGACAGCAAGCTCGAAGTCATGTGTGGGGTAGTTGCCTTCGTGCAGCTTCAATTGTCGTGAGGCGTAGGCGATGATTTTGTCTTCCTGCATTAGGACAACACCTAAGTCTTGTAGTGAAGCATCAATATAGAGGATGAAACTGATCCCGTCATTTGGTGTAGTGAGTACTGGAGCTGAAGTTAACCTCTTCTTAAGCTCTTGAAAAACTGACTTGACTCCGAATGAAACGGGCATCCTTTCTTGTTAGTTGGCTAAGTGGTTCTACCAATTTAGAAAAATCCTTTATGAAACGTCTGTAGTACGTAGCTAAACCTAGGAAGCTTCTAATTTGGGTGACGTTGGTGGGTTTCTTCTAATCTAGGACGGCTTCGACTTTCGAGGAATCAACTTCAATGTCGTTGTGAGAGATGACATGCCCGAGGAACTTGACCTTGGTCATCCAGAATTCGCACTTGCTCAGCTTAGCATATAGCTCATGCTGTCAAAAGGTACTGAGTACGATCTGGATGTGAGTTTCATGTTGTTCCTCAGTTGGAGAGTAAATTAAAATGTCATCAACAAAGACAACGATTAAGCGATTAAAGAAGGGTCTGAAGATACGATTCATTAAGTCCATGAAGGCAGCTGGGGCGTTCGTTAAGCCAAAGGGCATGACAGTGAATTCATAGTGGCCATAACGAATACGAAATGTTGTCTTCGGGATGTCGGACTTCTTGATTCGAAGTTGATGGTAACCAAATAGGAGATCTATTTTTAGAAGAACTGAGCCCCGCTTAACTGGTCGAGCAGATCTTGGAATCGGGACAAGGGATATCGGTTCTTGATAGTTACCATGTTCAACTTCCTGTAGCCGATGCATAGACGTAGGGATCCATCCTTTTTATTGACAAAGAGCACTGGAGTGCCCCAAGGAGATGTGTTTTTTCAGATGAACCCAAGTATTTCCAGTTCCTTCAATTGTTTGTCGAGTTCTACCAATTCATCGTTTGGCATTCGGTACGGTGGGATGTAAATAGGTTCAGTATCGGGGATCAGTTTGATTTCGAAGTTCTCCGGGCAGAGGAAGCCTAGGTAGATCATCCAAAAATAAGATCGGATATTCAAATACTACACGTATAGAGTGGGTGAAGGTTAGGCGTTGCAAGGCCTCAAGGTCATCTTCATGGTCTGTTATAGCGAGAGTGTTTATTTGAGTTTTTATAGAGAGACCGAGGATTTGTGAATATGCTTTTGGTCCCCGTGGATCTTCAGTGTCTCTCAGTTAGGTGGGTTCAGTAGTACCTATTTTTATGAAAATTTATTCGAGTATGCAGAGGTGTTAACCAATACATGCCCAGAATGATGTCGAAGCCTGTGAAACATTACAATGAGGTTGACAGATCAAATTGTATCGGCCATTCTAAGTTCACATTTGAGGCATTTTTTGTTTATTTTGGTGCCTAGCCCTACTGGCGTGGATACATGTATAATTATAGTTGGTTCAATTTGTAATCTTAGCGTTTCCACAATCTCAGCAGAAAGGAAAGAGTGAGTAGAACCATAATAAAAAAAGACATGTGCCAAGGTATTGAAAAGAGGGCAAGTACCTTCAACTACATTGTTGTTGAGTTTCGCTTGTTCAGCGATAACGTAGGCTTGGCCTTAATGTCGGGGAGTATTATTTAACTGTGGTCTGGGTGGTTGGGTGGAGCCGGAGCTGCTTGCTGAGCTGGTGCAGTCGGGGCTCTTGGCTGCTGTTGATGGGGAGCTTGGGTACAAAACTTTGAATGTTACCAGGTTGGCCGCACTGATAGCAGACTTTCTCATTTTTGTGCTGGGGTGGTTAGGGAGGTTAATTTTTTCTGCCACCTCTGTGGATCTTTTTTCCATTTCGACCGCCACCGCAGCCTTTGTTGAAGGTGTTGGGAGGGTTCTGCGGTTTTTTGGCAGAACATTTGAAGCGAACGGGTTCTAAGGCTGAACATCCTTGGGTTGGGAAGGGAGGGTGTTTTGATACCGTTGGTAGGGCTTATTTTTCTTCGTTTGCTGCCCTAAAGTTGTTGCCCTCTTCCCATTGTTTCGCCTAAGCTCCTGCTCAAGCTTCTCTTGCTTGAAGTTCATTGTTTTGTTGGCTAGATCCCTGAAATTGTCCTAGTCCAAGAATGATAGGGCCTATCGAATGCCCGATTTGAGTCCATTGTAGAATCTTTCGGCATTGTCTTGTTTTATGGAGACAGTGGAGAGAGAAAATACAGAAAGTTCGGTGAACTTGGTGGCGTACTCCCGCACTCTCATCGACCCTTGATACAGTTTCTGAAACTCTTGTCTCTTTCATTTCTTGACTGTACTAGGGAAAAATTCATTTATGAAATGGCTCTCAAAGTCTGGCCAAGTCATTTATGCCACGTTGATTCGAGGACCGCCTTTGACCATTTTCCACCAATTGTTTGCACCTCTTACAAGTTTGTAGATTGCTAAAGGGATGTTCCTGCCCTCTGGCAAGCCCATTACTTCTAGAGGCTTCTTGGACTCGTCCAGCCACTTGTAGGCTTCGTTGACGTTTGGTTTCCCATTGTAGGTGATTGACTGCAACTTATATTTCGTGATTTGACTGGTCATCTGATCGGTGTCTGATTGAGTGCAACCCATAAGAAGTTGGGTAGCCACCGTTTGATGACCAGGAGACGACTGCATAACTGTAAGATGTTTTGGAAGAGTTGTTCCATGCTAGTTGGCACTGCTACCCCTACAAGAGTAGCTGGGGGAGCTTGTTCAACAACTGGCACACAGTTCGTGGTGTCCGTAGCTTGGTTTGCCATGGGGGTGCAGTGATAGGTGTAAATTGATCGATTTCTTGCGGCGTTGGTTCTCCGATGCTTGCGAGGAACTGGGACCACGCTGTTGCCTAGTTTGGACAAGCATTTTCTGCAAGTCCAACTGCGATTAGCTTAATTTCATGCATGAAGGGGGAAACGTGATGCATATGCCAATGCCTAGTTCAGTGTATTGTTAATAGGTGTTAACCATATAAGTTTCTAGATTTTTGGTAATGGAATAGAGGAGTCTAGATACCTTATGGCCTTGTACTTCTAGGTAGGGTTTAAAACAAAACCGTAAAAGTTGGCTTATATATTTGAAAAGTGAGCTACTTATCTACTTTTGTTTTAAAACCTTCTAAAATTCCTTGGTTGGTTTCTAAAGTACTTGTGGTTTTTCAAAATTAGTACGAGCTATAGGTTTCTAGTACTTATCCTCGCATTATCACATATTCTACATGTCGCAATTTCTACAACAAATTCTATGCTCACTTCTCACCATGAGTGAACAATTCCTGTTATCCTCCAAGTCCACAGGTCCCATTTCCTGTGAACTTGGTGATAAGGGACATGGTCTCGTCCAGGGGATTAGTGACCGGTCTTTCTGCTATCCGTATGGATACCCAGTTTATGACTTGTATCCTTTGGGTTCCCACATCCCATTCCATGCAAACCTAATGATACCAGATGTATGTCTAGTTTCCAAATCGGACTGCTACACGCAGGTCATAGGCTAAGTTGGTTCTGAAGTTTTCTCCAGTATCTGGTAAGTTTAATGTGTTCCATTTCACTTTAAACTCATTGATAGTAGGGAAAATACTACGGGTCAAGTTCACTTATCAATCATTGTCTCAAACAAACAAACAATTATGCAATGTTTGCCAAAGTTTTCTAGCAAAAATCCGGCATGACCTTTTTTTTTTTTTTGGGTACAACATACTAGGTACATTTCCATAGTATAAAAAAAAACAAAACAAACAGGCATCATCGACGATAGATGGTAATTTAGAAGATATTAGGAGAATGATCTACTAACGTGTCGTTGATTTGTCCCCATACTCATCGAAGTAACCGTTCAACATATCTTCGACCTCTGTTCCCAATACTGAAGTTACCGGACCCATAGGGTTCGGGTTAATTGGTGGTTGTATGGGCTAGAAGGTCTGAGGGAAGAGGCATGGGTTCTCCATAGGAAAGGAGAAGGGCGTTGGGCTGGGGAGTATGAGAGGATTGGCCTAGATTCGCTGAAGAAAGGGAGAAGGAAAGGGGCGTAGCTTGTGTCATGCCATGGCCGTAGCAGAAAGTCTGGAGAGCTGCAATATCGGCGAGTCCTTTTTCTAGCTTGGTGCCATAAGCGTCTTGGCCATCTAGTTGTATTGTTGGAAGTGCAAGTTGTTGGAAAACTTGATTGTGTCCCGAATTATCTGTTCGAAGCGCTCCCTGTCGAACATCTGTTGCGCGGTGGAGGGAGAGGAAGGAAAAGAGAATGGTGGTGGCGTAGGGTTCCGTCTTGGCCGTTGCTCATTTGGGAGGGGCTCATTTGTTGCTCGAGTGAATTCCTTCGAGTTGATTGATTGATTTGCGAAGTTTTCGCCTAGGACCTTGTCACATGGAACCTCATGGTCGATATCAACATTCTGATTATCTATACCCTCCCCCTCGTTGTCTGGGTTTGGGTAGCCCGCGTCCTATCTACTGGAGCTTGACTCTACCCGAAATATGGGATTTTGCTATCCCTGTGTAACGCCTTGTATGTATGAGTAAAACTTGTACGTTGAATTATACGCATTGTCAGGCGTAATTATACACGTATACGTACGTGCATGACCTTATAATGATGAAAATATAAGTATGGTAGGGTTATTGGTACACTAGGAGGTTAGTTGTATTATGAAATGCCCTATACTTAGTAAAATTTCACCTGGAGCTTTGAGAAGCGCGCTCCTAAGGTGAGACGCGCGCTTGTCAGGACCCTTTCACAATCCCCCAGGGCTTCCTGACCGACACAAAAATCTAACCATCTTATCATCCATAGGACCATTAGAATCCTGTTAAGCCTCAACTGAGACTCGGACAGAGTCTCTCCTGTAAACTGGACATCTCACAATCTCAACAACCTGATAAACATCTCATATAAATCATCATCAACACATATATACATCACATCAAACCAAATATACATGTATCATCATCCCCATCAAAAATATTTCATCCCATACCTAAGGATCATCATATCCACTATTAAATTCTATACTTTGTTAACATTTAACAGTCACTAACTATTACAACAACATGTCCATCTACATAATTACACATGTGGGGTTATATATATATATATATATATTTTTTTTAAAAATAAATACATGTATACCACTTCAATAACCTACGTCAAAATAGCTTTTCTGGCAAGACACAGTTCTAACTCTGATAAGATATTCCTTTGCCCTTATCTGCCACTGAAGAACCTGAAAAATTTTAGGAATAGAATGAGCCCAGTGAAATAGAATATTCAATCATACCATCATCTACACATCTACACATCTACATAATCATGCATGCTCGTGCATGTTATGTAAAACATCATGCACACACACACACACACACACACACACACACATATATATATATATGCACATTCAATACAACATATAAATCACATTCATTCCCATTCACATTTCAATTAGCTTTCCCAAGACTTATGTAATGCATAGTCAATAGGTACTCACTACAACCTTTCAGCTAGATGGTAAAGTGGTTTAGTTTTATATACTATCCAGGAGCACTAAAAACTGTTCAAAAGAATGAATGTAACCGTACTTTAGTTCCGAGAAAACATTCTCCTTTTTTAACCTAATTAGCTTTCCTCGCAAATAATACTAGAACAATGACTCACTTCCCAATAGAATAGATTCTCATATAGACCTTTAAATCTAACTAGGATCACTAGACACAATTATTCTCGTAGGGAGCAGCTCAACCTACTTCGAATGTCCAAAAGTCTAGCTCCAATAGATTTATCAGTCAATACAGACAATCTCTGCCTTTTCTCATGCAACAACCATCATACACATGTATAAACATTCAATTACACGTAATATGACGACATAAATGATGAATAAAATTGAAATTCTACTCACAACCAATTTTGCTAGAAGAACTTTCTCACAGTACCAACTCACTCCACACCTCTACTCAAACCCTGCAAATATTAACACATTCACATCAATATAATTACCCAATATCTCAATTTATTCTCAAAATCAACCTATTACCTTTACATACAAACCCCCAATTATGCTTATCATTTCAACCATGAAAAATTCATCAATTGCTCATTTTTTTTAATTCAATTATAATTTATACTATGCTAGAAACAGTAGAAATCATCAATTAAGTTAATTTCTCATGTTCCTAACTTAATTTTCCCAATTTCTTAACTATTTCCAAAAATTTGGAAATTTTTTAATTTAAGTACTTAGCTAAATTTTCAGCTCATACAACGTTAGAATTTTAACTCTAGCTTTTTAATTCAGTCCCATAATTATATTTGAGTCTCCCAGACACGTGATGATCAGTCTAAATAATTTCTACCACCCTCTAAACTATTTTCACAGTGAAAGAAAATAGAAATAAGTTTTTTTAACCTTATTTCCACAAGTCTCCAAGTTCAACGTATTTATTGAAACCATTCAATCGCATACTAAAAATATTAATCGATATTCAAAAATCATGATCTTGGTATCGAAACGTCCGAAATTCAGTCATCTACGATTCGATGGTTTCAAATTGAAATTTCACCAGAGTTTGACATGGTTCGAACGGTCCCTAGTGTCTAATTTGGCTTCCGGCAGCTGTACTGGCACCAATAGTACACATGAACACAAACAAACTATATATTCACGATCTACGCGACTATAGGAGTGATAATATATAATTGTTACGTGTTTTGAGTCAAAGTGGGTCAAAACCCCAATTTTAGAAACTCTAAAAAATACCTCCTATAGCAAAAATTAATCCGCTAGAATCGTCATATACTAGTTAAAGATCAATTTCAAGGTGAAAAATAGCAAAAATCGCTTACCGGCACGTCGGATTTTGCCGCGAAACGCCGTTTTCCTTCTCGCCCTTTTCTTTCCTTTCTCGTTTTCTTCTTCTCTGGACGTGATAAGCAAGTGAATGATGTTTTTCTTGTTTCTTTTTTTTTTTGTTCTCAAGGACTTTTATTAACAATAACCACATTAGCATCTTAATAGATAAGATCCTATGAAACTTCATTTGTTTTAACAAACTAACGCCCATATTCAGTAAATTATATCATGCAACTTCCATCTAATGTATATAATACTTTTAATTGAATTAACCACTTCATCTTTTTATTTCATCCACTCATATTCTCTAATCTTATTTAGAATCTTAGTGTTGTAGAGTAACCATTACATGTTCCAACCACAATATGATTTGCATCTTTTCAAAAACCATGCATACAGTTTATCATACTCATGCATATACACTATTATATTATTGATCATGCATGCACACACATTAGTTTGATAATTACGCGATCACATAGTTAAAGTTGTTTATCATGCATATACTTATTAGTGATTAATACGCATTCATTTTTTCAACTTTACATGGTTTTATAGTTTTACGTGTATTATATTGAATGTCTCAATCATATGCTTAGTCGATTGATATACAGATATTTAACTTTGTCAATTATACTTCAATCTTGTCAAAAATTATTTTTAAAAGTTAGTCTATGTATTTGACAAAGTCCTAAACTCATTATGATTGAAAAATCAGGTTTTTAAGGAACGCACTCCTCTCTTAAGGAACGCGCTCCTGTACATTTTCCCGAGACTCAAATTTTTCTGATCAGAGTTTAAGGAACGCGCTCCTGTGGTTTTTCCTGAGAATCAAAATTTTCTGATCAGGGAAAAGGAACGCGCTCTTTTACGTAGGAACACGCTCCTGTTGTCAAGGGCAAAATAGGAAAGTTTATAGAGTCAGTGGTTTTTGATGAAAGACCTTGCTTCTATGCCCAACAGATACATTAAGGAACACGCTCCTCATATAAGAAACACACTCCTTAATTAGGGGGAAATCTGAGATTTCTCATATTTCAAAGCAGAAATGCGCTCCTTCTTTGAGGAACGCGTTCCTGTGCCTCAATGTGGTGTTTTTCTATAAATACCACACTTACTCATTTGAAGAGCAACTTTTGCAAAAACTATAAAACTTGTGTGTTTTTCATCTTAGCATTTCTACAAGTCCAAAATAAGTTCTTGAGTGATTTTAAACCTCTTTCAAAGCAAAAGTTCACCTACATTTGTTCATTTGATTCATATTTCCTTATAGTTCTCCAAATCCTTCAAAACTTTGAGAAACTTGTGTGTTTCCATTGAGCAAGTGTTCAAGACGTTTTTGAGTGTTATCTACACATCTTGTTGTGTCTTGATCATTCTTGAACGTGGTATCTCTCATCCAACATCACAGTTGAAGAATCTCGGAGCTTCAACCTTACCTAAGTGGGGTATATTTTCTATATCTAGATTCTTTTGATTTTGGTTTGAGCAAATCAGTTTTGTGCTTATGTTGACATCTTGAAATCTGATTCCGTTTTGAGTATTGTTTGTGAACCCCATTTTGATCGTCATATCATAGTATCTTGTTTAGTGCTTTCATAAATATCTTGTGGTATCGATTCATGTGTTAAAGTTGTACTATATTGAATCGACTTCATAAATCAACACTTGGTTTGTTTGATTCTTGATCTTAATCATTTACACTTTTTGAATCATCAAGTTTTGATTATCATTGTATATTGATTCTTGTGTTTTAAACTTATCATTGTTAGAATCAATATCTAGATTCATGTGCATATTCGATTCTTGATTTCATATCACACATATTTAAATCGATTCCATATTTGAGGAAAACTATTTCAACACTTCGCATCATCTAAATCATTGTGGTTGGATAGTGATGTTTACTCATTCAAGATTGTAAGCCTAATATTGTTGTGAGTGTTGTAGAACACTTCTCTTTATCTTTTGTAATCTTAATGTATTGTTGACGTGTTTGTCAATCGGGTTTATACCATACTATTGTACGACTCGTAACCACTCCCGTAAGTTGGTTACAGTGTGGCTTTCTAGCCAAGCCCGTGTGTAGGCTAGAGTGTGGCTTTCTAACCACCAAGCCCTTGTGTTGGTTAGTGTGTGGCTTTCTAACCAAGCCCTTGTGTAAGTTAGCGTCAGTGTAAGGCTTTGAGCCAAGCCTTTCTGTTGGCTTTTGTAAACGGCTTCTAGTCGCGCCCGTAAGTTGACTAGCCAATAGTGTATTGAAAAATCCCGATCTTGGTGATTGGGTAGTGGACATAGGTTCAAGGGGATCCAAATCACTCTAAATCTCTGTGTCCATTTATCTTTCCTGCATTTGTTTATTTTGATTGTTACCTATTGCGCACTTTATCTGTTTAATTATATTAACCGAAAGGCAATGCAAAAATATGCCAAGTCCAATTCACCCCCCCTCTTGGACTATAATACTGGGCCAACAACGAGAAGCGCGCTCCCCGAGGGGATCACTTCTTTGTAGGCCGACTATTTTTTTTAAGTCGATGTGGCAGTTTACATGTGTTTAAACACTAAACCACGACTGTTTTGGCTCATTTGCACCTGAAAGGTTTGGAGAAAACCAGAGCTAACGAAAGGGAATAGGAGATTTGAGCTTGGAGAGCCAAATCCAAGGTGTGAATCAATGGTTTTTGAGTTAAAAATTACAGATTCTTGTTCCTCTCTTCAACTTGTATAACATATGTAAAAATTATATGACTTTCATGGTTAGATTGAAAGTTGGAAAAGAAAACCATTTGTAAGTTGTTCCTTGTTGTTTTGTGGTTAATTTGATGGTAAATTTACTGATTTTCCATTGGGTGAGGGTTTTGGGAATCCATTTGAGTGTTGAATTGATGTGTTTTATGATTTGAAAGTAATTATAGATGGTTGGCAATGCAAAATTGCAGAGATTGAAGGAAAGAATTGATGAATTCTGAGATTGGTGATACACACGAGTGAGGTGCTTGTGCTATAACAGTCAAAACTCAGAAAATTGGCTAAATGTTTTGAGTGTGGACTTGGTCAAAATCCTGTAACTTTGAAAGTATTTCTTATCTTTGGTTTTTATGTGTGGCATTGTAATATAAACTCTATTTTTATGAATTGAGATCATAATTGTTTGCATTGTTTCTAGAATGCATTAAACTTTATTTTAAACATCGAATATGCTTAGGCTTCTTAATGTAAGAAAGACATGAGATCAATTTCTGTAAGGGAAAATCTATAAGAAGATAACTTATGGGTCAGGCCCTTGGAAATGATCGGAGTGGATGGTCAGATGAGGCATCCCTCCTTTGATATGCATAAGAAGGAAAGATGTGCTCATGTACCCTATGGTGAGAATTTGTTATTTATGCATTGTATGATATGTATAGAATGGTGAAAAATGTATTTGAATCATGTATTGTTATTTACATGTGATCTGCATATCGAGTTTTATATGATGTTACATGCCATGATTTTGTATAAATGCATATATAATGTCATAAATAGTTTACTCACTGAGCTTGTTGTAGCTCACCCCATTCCCTTTTTATTATAGGTGCAGATTACAAAGGCAAAGGCAAGGCTCCATAAAAGTGATTTGAGCCTGTTTGTTTCTAATGTAAGTATGTGTGTATAAGGAGATGAGATTAGTACATTTTACTTTGGTATATGTATATGTATATAATAGTAGACTATGTATATAATGTCTAGTGAGTTGTACATAAATGAAAAAGGTACATGTGAATATTTTGAGACTGGAAATGAATAGAAGTCTTGTGAGAGTATGGTTATGATATCACGAATACTTGGGTATTATGGAATAGAATGATATTATGTGGATGTTAATGATTTGATTATGTAAGGAATTGTCATTTGATGAGATTATCTGGTGTATGTGGAACTTCAAATTTATGGAGAGGTTCTAGCAAAACTTTTTTAGAAAATTTTGTGTATTTTCTTAAAGGAAGAGGCTGACAAAATATTATATATGTCTAGGTACGGTGTATATGGTATTTTGTGTCAGTCATGACATCACCCTACGGAGGGGGTCGTGACACCCTGAGTCCATATTTTTTCAGGGTACAATCAGTAATGGCCCCAGTCAGTGGGGTGAGTGCCTCATTGAGATCAAATCTTACGGGAAAGTGTTTTAAGATTTTCATGATCAAGGCACCGTAGGGGATGATAGTGTCACTAGAGTTGTTTGAGAATACGCTAGCCATGTGTCTAAGTATAATGAAGGGAAGATTGAGGGGTATTCCCTTCACTATACAGTAGATGAAAAAAAACATTGGGCTCGGGTCAATGTTGACCTTTTTGTTACTTGAGGGAGGATGTTGTGTATAATTATCTGAATCAAGCATTGATGTTCTTCCAAAAAACTTGTTGTAGGGATTTTGGATTTTGGGTGCCTAGACGTTTTAGTAAGGAAACGTAGTACCCTTTTGGTTTTTTGGTTCTATTTTTTGAGTTTCGACGTCGGTATAGACGTCGCAACAAGGTCCCATTATGGGTATTTTCAACATGTCAAACAGTGAAGATGGGGTTAGTTTGATCTGTGCCAGATGCACCCATGTGGTGATTTAGAGGGTATCGTCTAAAATATTGTAATTTTCTACCAGTAAATTTGCATAAAAATCTCTAATTAGAGTCAC
Source organism: Paratinospora sagittata (assembly GCA_035771175.1). Taxonomy (NCBI): domain Eukaryota; kingdom Viridiplantae; phylum Streptophyta; class Magnoliopsida; order Ranunculales; family Menispermaceae; genus Paratinospora; species Paratinospora sagittata. The sequence continues at coordinate 25,466,282 of CM069596.1, read as the reverse complement.
GAATAAGTACCCATCCACCTTCATGACATTGATCCACTTGATCGCTTTCAGCTTTTCATCAACATGTGGATAATACTCTGGTGAGAAGAGTACTCCTCTCATGGTCTCCTTTGGCCATGTTACCAATGGTGGAGCTTCATCGTCCACAACAACCTTCTTACTCCTCGTGAATCTACGCTCCATAACTCTAATTTGGTATTTGAAAACTCAGGTTTTTGTTGAGGAAAACAGTTCAAAAACTGTGGAAATATCTAAAAAAGGTAAAAAACAATTGAACAAAAACTTAGTGGACTTAAGAGAGAAAAGGGGCGGGGTGGTCGGGATGTCAGAAACGTCTAGCCCCCCTCCAATTTATAGAAATCGCCCAAATGCCCAAGGTGTTGGTCCACCCAAGAAGGGGTAAATTGGGTGCAATGGTCAATTTTAAATATTCTTCCAATAACTTAGGTGATTTACATAAGTTAATTGGAATATGATGCAAATTAGAACACAGACTAAAATGCAAAAGTTTGACACACAGATTTATAGTGGTTTGGCCAAGCCTACGTCCACTACCTAATCTCCGGATTAGGATTTTCTCAATCTACTAACTGATTCTCTTACGGGTGAGAATCAAACCGTTACAACTGCCATTTTTCAGGTTAAAGGTAAACCTATCCTTTCACGGGCTAAGGATGAACTATTTTCCTTTTTTCGGAATTAGGAAAAACTCATGTTCCTTTTAATGGCTAAGGAAGAACTGTGATCCTTTTGCGGGATAAGGAACAACCAGTTTCTCTTTTAAGGCTGAGAGATAACCTATCTTTTTTAAGGTTAAGGACACACCTACCCTTTTATTAGATGAGGATGAACCGATTTCTCTTTTACAGGCTCAGAGAAAACCTATATGATTTCAATCTTGAAATCATCATGTGAACTACTTTCACTTGTCTTAGTTGTTTCAATCCAGAAACACACCAACATTACAACACTAAGATGTTGGTTGGTTCTAACGAAGTAGAACACTTTACATTAAACACAATACATAGCATTACAGAGATATGAAATGTGAAGTAGGTAATGCTAAGTTGAAATACACCTTCAGTCTTTTACCTTTCAATGTTCAGTATTGCTCAAGTGCAGTTTCGAAAAGCATGAATGATATGATATGAAAATCAGAGCATCTTCGAAAACAATATAATACCAATAAAACATTGACGTATAAAACTAAGGACTGGTGTAAATCAAAGATACAGATAGTTTTCAAAATAGATATAAAGTATAAGTATGAAAACGTTTGGTTCAATGATCAGTAGTTTAATGCTACTACTGATATAGTTCAATACAATACTTAAAATATGAAATCAAGTACAATTGTATATCTTGAACTATTTCTCAAATTCTATCATCAGCAAGAATGATACCAAATGTGAATCAGTGCTGAGAATTTGAGTTGACACCAATATAAAAATAGATTTTCAAAGATAGAAATATATTTGAAACTCAATATGAAAATCGTATAAGTATCAGTGAAAATACTTTGAAAGATTAGAAAATGAAATTCATTTTGACTCAGACTAACTTTCAAAAGTATTGGCACAATACAAAGTGATTAACAAGTTATTTGGTCCTACGTGTTGGTATTTATAGACTTAGTGGGACATAGCCGTTAGACATTTGAAGTTCAAATAATGTGAACGCTTTCACACAACGTCTAGAATGTTATATGAAAATAGCAACTACGATTTTCACTAACATTCTGGTTCTTTTCAGATTTCATGAAAGAGGAAAGCTTTAGAAGAACTTCTTTCATGTATCAAAAAGGGTCTCTGATAAGTTTGAAAAGGACTTTGTGCAAGTGTCTGTTTTGAAAAAGTAAACTGACGTAGTGTACTCATTCGAACAGCTACAGTAGTTGAATTAGCATCCTGATTCCGTAATCAGTGTTCTAACACATAACATCAACTTTGTCGTTTTGTTCCTTGAGGGCGCTTACTACGTATAAGCGTCCTGCTGAACACTTAAGTGAGGGTGCTACTAACTCTTAAGCGTCCTAACTTACTTATGACTTTAGACGACTTAAACCTTGAGGGCGCTAATGCACAGTTAGCGTCCTGCTATGTTTTAAAAACTATTAAGTTCATGAGGGAGCTATTATCCAAGTAAGCGTCCTGCTTTTAAAACATAAAACAAAACATGAGGGCGCTACATTACATGAGCGTCCTACTAGATAAAAACATAACATGAGGGCGCTACTACTATGTGAGCGTCCTACACGTTAAGACATTTAAAAACACGCTGAAGGACAATCAACACCCTGAAAGTTATTCAGTTGATTTCCAATGGTGAGGGCTCTCCTATCCAGAAAGCGTCCTGATAGTTTAATCAACTTATAACCATCAGCGTCCTCAAAGAAACATTCTTTGAAGAACTTTTAAAAGATCTTTAAGTGAGCTGATGCTGAGTCAGCTTCCTAACAACTTCAAAGGTTGACTAATGTATAAGACCGCTACTATACAAGTAAGCGTCCTGATTAATCAGTTCATTTCAACCTTGACCATTATCAGCATCCTAATGACCTATCAGCGTCCAGACTTAACAATTTCAGGAGAGCGCTGCTATTTCATTAGCGTCCTGAAAGACTCTTTGAAAACAATTTTGACTCTCGATAAAATATTCGATAAATGCGAATAAAAACTCGGTATATTTCAAATTAAATATATAGTATTAAATTTTTTAAAATATAGTTAAGACATCAAAATATGCAGATTTAGAAAACATATGAAAATGATATATGCATGGTTTTGAAAAACATTTTGAGCAATAACGATTAGAGAAAGATATACCTTAAATACTTTGTGTATTTCTCTTTTCTCATAACCGTTAAATCCAACTCTTCATTATGAGATCTTCAATAAGAGAAATTCAGAGTTGAATGACTTGAACGTTGATCGAGAGATGTAGTCTTAAAGCTTGATCGAAACGTCCGAGAGAAGTGATCTTGAAATCATGATGTGATTGTTGAAGTCCGTTAGTTGAAACGAGCTTGATCGTTGAATGTAAGCTTTGAGTTCCTTGATTGAGTCGTTCTTTGGCTTTTTGCTTTTCTTTTGGTGCATAGATAAGTTCTTGAAAAACGTTCGTTAACACCGAAAAATACTTTGTTTGTGATCATCAAAATATACTTCATCAAGTATACTTTAGGGATGTGCTATAACACACCTTTGCATTGAAAGATCTTGGTGATCTTCATCTTTTCTTGGGTATTGAGGTGTGTCGTGACTCTACAGGCATGTATCTCAGCCAAAACTTATATCAAGTCTCTTCTTCAACGGGCTGGTTTTACAAATCTCAAACCTGTTGACACTCCATGCCCAGTGGGCAAGCATTTTTGTGTTGATGACAGTGCCACCTTATCTAATCCCACACTATTTCGCAGTCTTCTTAGTGGGCTACAATACTTAACGTACACACGCCTCGACATTTCTTATATGGTTAACCGGCTTAGTCAACTCCAACAGAGCCCAACTGATCTTCAATGACAAGCATTGAAACGTATCTTGCAGTATCTCACTGGGACTGCTGAACTTAGCCTTTATCTTCGTCCCAATTCTCTTCTTCATCTGTCAGCTTATACCGATACCGATTGGGCTTCCTCGCCGGATGACAGGAAATCCATTAGAGGCCATTGTGTTTACCTTGGTGACTCTCTAGTCTCTTGGCAATCTAAAAACACAAGAAGTGGTCGCTAGATCAAGCACCGAATCAGAATATCAGGCTCTTGCCCAAGCTGCACCAGAGGTAGCTTGGATACAATCCCTCCTCAAGGAAATTTCCTTTTGCTTTACAAAATGTCCAGTCATTTGGTGTGATAACATGGGGGTTGGAGCTCTTGCATCTAATCTAGTTTATCATGCTCGCACCAAACACATTGAATTGGATATTCATTTCATTCGAGACAAGGTTTTGCGGAAGGAACTTGTTCACTCTTTCCCATCTTGGGACCAAATTGTAGACTGCCTTACAAAGTCATTATCCTCTGTTTGTTTCTTCTCCATGCGAGACAAACTCAGTATATTTTCACTCCCCGCTCGTTTGAGGGGAGATGTTAGAGAAACTCATTGAAAGAAGCTTCTACAACCTTCCACATGCTTCCATCAGCCTGCAGCACATGATCAAGGTTACAGTTAGTTAAAAGAGAATATTCTCTCTATCAAATTTGTTATTTCTTGTTGTAATATCACATGGGTGTTGAGACAAGTGTAAGCAGGATTCTTCCATGTGTATTATCCTCTAATGGTTGTAATTTCATCTCATTTCTATAAATAGAATATTGCTCCTGCTCCTCAAGATTGAGCAGAGTTTTACTGTGCACTTGTCTCCATTTCTCTGTTCTGATATGGAAGATGAAGTAGCTAGAAACAACTAGAGCAAGTGGAGAACTGCTTGCTTTGAAACTGTCTTGGGCTTTAGAAAGGAGAGGTGGCTTCCAATGTAATTGAACTGGTGGTGGCATGGTGGCCCAACCTGGTGTATATATACCATATATAATGTGAGACTTGGTAATTAATTTTTCTCTTTTCTATTTGGTAACTAAGGTTGATATTGAGATATTAATGTCAGGTGGCTAGTTTGTTTTTCCTACTTTTGTTCTACACTATTATTCTACATTTAATCATTTTTCTTCATCAAATATGTGTCTGACACACATCTATGTCGTAAAAAAATTACCACATATATACACAAGTTATTATACCTATATACTTATTATTTGGTATATACGTACACATAAATAGGATATAATTTTTATTTTTTTATTTTTTTTGCAAAGAATAGTGTTGGTGTAAGATTTGACCAACACCAGTAGACAATGAGGTGGACGGAAGATGCTGATCTGGAACTCGTCGGAGTGTTGGAAAGATCACCGGAGGTTGATGATCTAAGAGAGGAAAACAAAAGAGAATAGGCTATCGTGAAGAACACCGATGTGGTCTCGGCCAAAGACCCTCCAATGCCTAAGTTAGTTCAGAGCTCCGTAGAGTTAATGGTACTGAACTGGGTCGAGAGTTGCTTACCTCCCTTTTAAGGATTATGGTCTTTTTTATAAAGAGGGTTGGAAGTCTTTGACCTTGTAGTAGAGTTGTTGTAGAATCAGGAATCACTCTGGTGCTAGAAGAGCACATTTGATTCCTAGTAGAATTAGGAAGATTTGGTGCGATCCTTATGGGATTAGGATGACTTATTAGTCTCCTAGTCGAACTAGTAAAGATTCAGGCCTTATCACAGTTGAATAAGTAGTAAATCTCGAACTTATTGTTGGCCCAGATATGTCCAAGAGGGGGGTGAATTGGACACTTAGCATATTTTAACCTTTCTTAAAAATGTGCGGATTAATGAAATCAAATTAAACAAAGTATAGCAACTAAATACAGTAGCTATAAATGAGACAATGCAATCAAGATTTATAATGGTTCGGCCTCACCTACATCCACTACCTAACCTCCTCAGTTGGGATTTGTTCAAACTCCACTACGGACCTTCTTATGGGTGAAAATCAAACCAATACACTTTCTCAACTTACAGGTGTGAGAACTACAGTTTCCCAGCTTACGGGTGTGAGATAACCATAATAACTTTGAGCAACACTTGCTCTTGCCCAGTGATTAACCGGTCACTGCAAATTTAATACAAGATGAGATATGATTCCCTTTATTTAAAATCAAAGTGATACTTACAAAGCTTTGGATTGAACCTTTTGTGACTACAGATTCAGCAAAATATGTATGATGAAGTTTATGCTGAAATAGGTTCAAAGAGCTTTTGTCTTCTTCAATGAACTTTCAAAATGATGAAGATGAAGTTCAATCAATCCAGAATACTTGAAGTTTTTATTTCAAAATAATCGTAAGTTCAAGCACAAATGAAAGACGACTAACTTTCAAAAAGTTTTTGCACAAGTGAAAACTGTTGATACGCTTTTGAATGAATACCAATTTTTGTATTTGATCAGTCGTTTTTCTGCTCTAAGGCAGCACGTATATGTAGAAGTAACAAATGCGCAATGGACTTGATAAATTTTGGCGCTCTAGGTTATTTCAAATACATCGTCTACATGCCTTCCTGAAATGGATCGATTCAGCACTGTGCATATTGTGGTAGCACCTGAATCATTTTGATCCTTTCACGAAAGAGGAATGTTCTAACACAGTATAAGAATGTTCAAAAAGTTCTGAAAAAGTTGTTGTACGATTCTAAAAAGTTTTGAAAAGTTTTTGTGCGGTTCTAGAGAAATTAACAAAAATGGTGCTATTGTCAGAACAGTAACATTTGTTGAATTAGCGTCCTAGCGCATAATATAAACTTTTGTCATTTTGTTCCTTAAGGGTGCTCATGGAGCATAAGCGTCCTGCTGAACATTGAAGTGAGGGCGTTATTAAGTCGTAAGCGTCCTGACTTACTTTGACGATTTAAACGACTCAAATCATGAGGGTGCTACTTCGCAGTTAGCGTCCTTTTTTTATTTTAAAACATTAAACACACGAGGGCGCTACTCAAGAGTTAGCGTCCTGAAATTTAAAAACAGTTTTAAAACAATATTAAGTGCGCTGAAGGACAATAAGTGTCCGGAAAGTTATTAAGTTGATTCTAAAGATGTGGGCACTCCTATACAAGTAGTTTCCTAATAATTTATTCAACTTATAACTATCAACGTCCTGAAAGATAGAAATCACTTGAAAACAAAAAGAACTTCTAGCGAGCTGAAACTAAGTCAGTGTCGTGACATTCTCAAAGGTTGGCAAAAAGAAAGTCGCTACTTACACGTAAGCGTTCTTGAGAATCAGCTCAATTCAACCTTGAGTGTCCTAATATTTTATCAGTGTTCTGACTCATCAAGTCCAAGAGGGCGCTGCTAAAACATTAGTATCCTGAAAGACTTTATAAAAGCGGTTTTTGATTTTTCGATTAAAGCTCTATAAAACATAATGTAATCGAATTAAATTGAATATGCAAACGATCGATTAAAACATGCAGGCATGCACATCGCTGAATCATATGACATAGAAGGTCCTACAACCTATCATAATCTAATCCATACAACTGAACATCTTCAAATGATCATGGTCTTCAAAAAGATCTTTAATACGTTCGTCATGCATCATTGAATCTTTGAAACCTTCAAGTAAGATTAGATATGGCATATGTGCAGTAATATCATAAACAGAATGTGGTTTGTAATCATCAAAATATTTTTTATATTAGGGACATATTCTCGTAAGGGACATGTGGATAATTGGTTCAACAATCTCCCTCTTTTTTATGATTCAAACACATTACTATAGGCTTTGAAACAAGCTAATAAGATGATGTGTGTATGCATGAGATGTAGTACTAATGTTCCTTGTTTCATATGATATGAGTGTATTTCCAAGGAATGTACTTAAAACATCACTAAGACTCCCCCTTCGTGTTAAACTTCCCTTGAATATATGATGCTTCAATGATATTACTTCTCCCCCTTTTGAAATATCAAAAAGGCTAAAGTATCATGAAATATGACTCCCCCCATATAGAGGTAAGCATCACAAATTAATCTCAGAGAACATGTCAAATTCTCTTCTAATGTGAACAAATTGATCTTTTGGTAAGGCTTTAGTAAATATGTCAGCCAGTTGTTCTTTTGTTCCAATGTGAGATAATATGACTTCTCCATTTTGCACATGATCCCGTAAAAAGTGATGTCTTATTTGAATATGCTTAGTTCAGGAGTGCAATACAAGACTTTTAGAAATGTTAATAGCACTAGTATTATCACACCAAATCTCAGCGCATTGAATAAATATTTGATAATCCTGAAGTTGTTGTTTCATATAAAAAAACTGAGAACAGCAACTTCCAGCTGCAACATATTCTGCTTCAACTGTGGATAGTGTCACAGAGTGTTGTTTCTTGCAAAACCAAGAAATCAAAGAATTTCCAAGAAATTGACAAAATTCGAAGGTACTTTTCCTATCAGTGAGACTACCGGCATATTCGTTTGACACACTTTAAATGAGATTCTTTAGGTTCTGATTGAAATCTTGCACAAAGGCAGACACTAAACATAATGTCAGGTCGACTTGCAATTAAGTACAACAGACTTTCAATCATACTTCTATAAAGTTTTGAATAAATTGATTTACCTTTTTCCTCCTTATCTAATTTGATTGCAGAGGTACAAGAAGTATCAATCGATTTCAAATTGTGCATTGAAAACTTTTTAACTATTTCCTTAGCATACTTTGATTGGCTTATGAAGGTGTCTTTTGGTATTTGCTTAATTTTTAAGCCGAGAAAGTATGTTAGGTCTCCCATCATACTCATTTCTAATTCCTTCTGCATTAATTTAGAAAACTCATCACACAATTCTTTGTTTGATGCACCAAAAATGATATCATCTACATATATTTGAACAATAAGCGTATTATCATTATGGTGTTTGATAGACAAAGTTAGATCAAGTTTTCCTTTTTGAAACTTATACACTCAGTCGATCATACCAAGCTCTTGGAGCTTGTCTTAATTCATATAAGGCTTTGTGGAGTTTGAACACATATTCCTGGTCTTAAGCATCCTCAAACCCTGGAGGTTGTTCTACATATACCTCTTCATTAAGGTATCTATTTAGAAAAGCATTTTTTACATTCATTTGGTATAAGGGAAAATCCTTGTAACAAGCATAGGCAAGTAGCATCCTTATTGCCTCTAGTTTTGCTACTGGGGCAAAGGCTTCTTCGAAGGCTATGCCTTCTTCTTGGTTGTACCCTTGTGCAACCAATCTAGCCTTATTTCGAACAATGATACCTTGTTTATTCTTTTTATTTCTAAAGATCTATTTGGTTCCAATAACAGATTTATGAAAAAGTCCAGGAACTAATTCTCATACTTTGTTTCGCACAAAGTGTCCTAGTTCTTTTTGCATAGCAAGAATCCAGTTTTCATCTTTCAGTGCCTCTTCCACTTTAATTGGTTCAAATTGTGATACAAAAGCAACAAGCTCCTGATCTTTTTGAATTGAAGCTCTAGTGGATACACCCTTTCGTGGATCTCCTAAAATTTGATCTTGGGAAATAGAAACAGTCTAGAGTTTTTAGAAGATTCTAAATATGGTTCAGGTTCAAGATCTATAATCTTGCTTGTTTTGGGTTCATCATCATCAAAATTTTATTGTTTAAATTCCTCCACAAGACTTTTCTTATTTTTATTTTCATCAAAATTTACGTGAATTGATTCTTCTACAGTTTGATTAGATTTGTTGAACACTCTGTAGGCTCTACTATGAGAAGAATATCCTAAGAATATTCCTATGCCAGATTTAGGTTCAAACTTATCTAGATTATCTTTATCATTAAGAATAAAACATTTGCATCTGAATACTCGGAAGTAACTAATGTTGGGTACTCTACCCTTCCATAGTTCATATGGAGTTTTATTCAAATCTCTTATGATTTGAACTCGGTTCATTACATAGCAAGCAGTGTTAATAGCTTCACCCCAAAAATGATTTGCAGTGTTATACTCATTAAGCATTGTTCTACACATCTCCTGCAGAGTTTTATTCTTTCTTTCAACTACACCATTTTGTTGTGGTGTCCTAGGGGATGATAGATGGTGAGTGTAACCTTGATTGTTACAAAATTCTTCGAGATTTTTATTGACAAATTCACCACCTCTATCACTCCTAATTATGTTGATTTTCTAACCCTTTTCATTTTCGACTCTCTTACAGAATTTTATAAATGTTTCACATGCATCAGATTTATGAGCTAATAGAAATACTCATGTGAATCGAGTAAAGTCATCAACAATCACAAACACATATGATTTACCACCTACGCTTTGGGTTTTGGTTGGTCCGAAAAGATTCATGTGAATTAGTTCGAGAGCTCTAGAGGTCGATTGATGTCTCTTGTTCTTAAATGACGATCGGGTATGCTTCCAAGTTGACATGGTTCACATACATTGTCGTTTGAGTAAGTTCCTTTCGGAATACCCTTGGCAAGATCATGTTTGAAAATTCTAGATATGTTATCCATATTAACATGAGCTAATCTCCTATGCCATAACCATGCATCATTATAAGAGATAGCACTTAAACATGTTATATTTTATTTCTTCATGTCATTAAAGTTTGTGCAATACACATTCTTAAGTCTAGATGCCATGAATGCAATGATTTTATCAGCATGCTTGACTGTACACTTATTTGCTTTAAATGAAATGTCATAACCCTTTTCACATAATTGACTTATGCTCAAGATATTATGCTTTAGCCCTTTAACATAAAGTACATCAGATATGGATAGAAAATCGTTACCAATAGTTCTGATGCCTTCAATGTCACCTTTGTTATCGTCTCCGAAAGTGACCTTTCCTCTTTTCTTCTTTTCAAGGCTCTGAAATTTAGATTTATCTCCAGTCATATGCTTTGAACAGTCGTTCTGTAACACCCCGATTTTCAAAACTTAAATTTCAAGTAAAATAATTAATATTTTAATTTTATTGAGAAAAACCACTGAAAGTCGAGATGTTAATCGTATCCGTCTATCTTAACCCCTAACCATTATATAGGTAATAAAAGTTACAACACTATGAATTTGTATTCTTCTAACCAACTTTCTGGTTAAGATAAACGAATACTCTTTCATCTTCATGCTAAGGACCACATAATTCCACTATACAAATTTTTGTGAGAGAATTATGAGGATACTTGCCCTTGTCCATCCATTATGGACACAATTTTTCTTAAATACATTCATTAAATAGAATTAATGAATTCAAGTCCAAAGCGCATACCTTTAAAGTAAATCATGATTCCTTCAATAATCATAATAAGGTTTTATCACAATTTCTAGTGTCAATACAACCCTTTTTAAATAAAAGTTCACAAAATTAAACAAGTAATTAACTCATTCACCAATTAAAATCTTGTCTAGATTACCATCCTACCCCTATCACTGAACCACGTCACAACTTGCTACTTTATCTTCTAGGTACCTGCATGTGAAAAATAGGGGTAAGCTTGAAAGCCCAGTGGGTCATCTAAACAATTCACAACATTTTATTATGATACATACACAAGAACATTACAAACAAGTTTCACACATTAATCGTTGCAACATTAGATTGTTTGAGTATACAATTTTATCACGTTCTAAATCACGTACCTTTAGGAAATCAAACACAGGGTGGCACTACCCAAAAATTAGAACTTCGTTGGCTATATTCATCATGAATAACTCCCCCATAATATACATTGGCGATATTCCTTAGAATAACTGCCCCACAATAATCAATGGCGATATTCCTTAGAATAACTGGCCCATATGTGTGATTCTTATCTTAATTGTGTTCTTTAGTGATGTCACACCATACATACAACCTAAGTATGATATTAATTGTATTCACAAACCATATTCAAATTCTACTACACGTAGTATCATGTCACAATGCCAAATATAATAATATTAACGCATAAATTTTCTATGCTAATATTCCAAGTCATACGTTTCATTATCAGGCATTATAACTTATAAATGAATTCAATTACCACATGAATTGCATGCATCCAATTATCATTTGATCATAACAAAAATCATGTTGACACACATATCATCATGGCTAACAATCACAACATGGTATATATAAAATCATGTACAATAGGCATGCATAAGCAATCTAATGATATTATAGACCTAATTAATTTAACATTCCTATCTATATATCAAAATAAAATATTATGAAGGCCTAGAATCATCCCCACCTGTAATGCATGCAATTTGTTCTTGTCCGAATTCCTTGGGGCGTAACGTACGTCCTTAACCTCTACAAGAATAGAATTGATTTGCAACTTGAACAGCACCAACCCTGTATCTAGCAAATGAATTTTTTGAACATGTTCTGCCTAAACACACCATCTCCATAGCAGAAACTGATATTAGGTTGTGAGTCATCGTTTGTGACGAAAGACTTGAAGGAGGAACGAAGGGAGAGTGGAAATCGTACTCGTGGATTGAACTTGCAGAGCAGAGAGATTTGTTGAATGGCGGAGAAAGATGAGATTTTGAGGTCTAGGGTTTTTACTAGTTTTCATAAAGTAGAAATGTGAGATGGTGGGATTGGAAGAAGTAGTAGTAGCGGCTATAATGGAAGAGATAAGATAACGGTTTGGTTGTTGTTCTCGCAGCTGAAACTCCGGAGCTACTCGCACACCTAATATCACCTTTTGACACTCGTCTTCTTCACTTCGATCGGGCTAGACTACAGGCGAGCGATTTGGTTTTCTTTTTCTCTTTCAGCAATTTGGGGTTTTTGGCGATCTTTCGAGGGTTTTGTAGGGGTTCTCTTGATGATCCTCGACACCATTTCTGCTGTGCTCGCTAGTTTTCTTCTTCTTCTTCTGATCTCTCCCATGGACTCCTTCGCCGACACGATCTTTAGCCGCCGGCGAAATTCCGTAATCAAGAGAAAGATCAGAGAAACAATGTTTTTCGGCGAACCAACAGAAAGAGAGAGAGGTTTGGGTTTCCGACGAGGCGCGATTGGGTTTCAGGGGTTTGGGGTTTCCGACGACGGACGAGAGCAGCCAGAGCAGAAAGAGAGAGATTTGGCGATTGGCGATTAGGTTTGCGATTAGGGGATTGGGGTCTGAGGGTTTAGCGCGATTGGGGTTTTGAAAGAGAGAGGCGAGATTGTAGGGCGAGAGGGTAAGGAGTCATGGCGAGAGTGAAATAGCGAGATTGCAGGCGAGATTTCAAGCGAGAGCGAGATTGCGAGAATAATTTCAAAATTGGAAGGTAGATATTTTTCAGAATTTTCAGGGATTACGTTTGAAATTGGAAAGTAGATTTTTTTGATTTTTCAGGGGATTACACATTCTCTAGATACCGTATATCTTAATTTTTGCATATCTACACAACATAAAATACTTTTGATTTTGGTACCCATGCAAGTTTGGGTCCGTGCATGTTAGCATCAGTAAGAACAAAATTTTCAATCCATTCATATTTCTTTTTCTTTCTACTTAAGACATTACATCTAAGTATGGCATGACCTTCTTTATGACATTTGTGGCATGTTGGTCGTTTGGTCAGTAAGGTATTGTATTCCTTTTGCTTCGACCCATGAGTATAGCCTAAGACAATTTTGTCGAATGCACATCTTTGTGATCCTAACATCATGTCAAAAAACTTTTGACCATTTATGAATTTATTCATGGTGCAGTTCAGGTCTTCCTTTTCCTTTCTAAGAGTTTCATTTTTAATTTTTAGTTTCCCAACAACTTTCTTAAGTTGTTCATTGTCTAGAGACATTCCGTCTAGCTCTTTTTGTTAGAATTTTATTTCCTCAAGAGCTTCTTCAAGACTATGCTTGAGCTTTTCATTTTTCTCAGCTTACGGGTGTGAGAAGATCGTTTCTTAATTTTCGGGTGTGAGATGACCGTAATAACTTTGAGCAACACTTACTCTTGCCCAGTGATTAACCAGTCACTGCAAATTTAATACAAGATGAGATATGATTCCCTTTACTTAGAATCAAAGTGATACTTGCAAAGCTTTGGATTGAACCTTCTGTGACCACAGATTCAGCAAAATATGTATGATGAAGTTTATGCTGAAAACAGGTTCAAAGAGCTTTTGTCTTCTTCAATGGATTTTCAAAATGATGAAGATGAAGTTCAATCAATCCAGAAGACTTAAAGTTTTTCTTTCAAAATGATCGTAAGTTCAAGCACAAATGAAAGACAACTAACTTTCAAAAAGTTTTTGCAAAAGTGAAAACTGTTGATATGCTTTTGAATGAATATCAGTCTCCGTATTTGATCAGTCATTTTTTTGCTCTAAGGCAGCATGTATATATAGAAGTAACAGAGACGCAATGGACTTGATGAATTTTGGAGCTCTAAGTTATTTCAAATACAACGCCTACATTCTTTCCTAAAATTGATCGATTCAACTCTGTACATATTGCGGTAGCACCTGAATCATTTTGATCCTTTCGCGAAAGAGGAATGTTCTAACACAGTATAAGAACATTCAAAAAGTTTTGAAAAAGTTGTTGTACGATTCTGAAAAGTATTTGTACGGTTCTAGAGAAATTAACAAAAATGGTGCTATTTTCAGAACAGTAACATTTGTTGAATTAGCATCCTTGCGCATAATATCAACTTTTGTCGTTTTGTTCCTTAAGGGCGCTCATGGAACATAAGTGCCCTGCTGAACAATGAAGTGAGGGCGCTACTAAGTCGTAAGCGGCCTAACTTACTTTGACGATTTAAGCTACTCAAATCATGAGGGCGCTACTTCGCAGTTAGCGTCCTTCTTTATTTTAAAACATTAACACACGAGGGCGCTACTCAAGAGTTAGCGTCCTGAAATTTAAAAACAGTTTTAAAATAATATTAAGTGCGTTGAAGGACAGTAAGCGTCCTGAAAGTTATTAAGTTAATTTTAAAGATGATGGTACTCCTACACAAGTAGCATCCTGATAATTTATTCAACGTATAACTATCAGCGTCCTTAAAGATAGAAACCACTTGAAAACAAAAAGAACTTCCAGTGAGCTGAAACTAAGTCAGCGTCGTGACATTCTCAAAGGTTGGCAAAGGAAGATCACTACTTACACGTAAGCATCCTTGAGAATCAGCTCAATTCAACCTTGAGGGTCCTAATATTTTATCAGGGTCCTGACGCATCAAGTCCAGGAGAACGCTGCTAAAACATTAGTGTCCTAAAAGACTTTATAAAATCGATTTTTGATTTTTTGATTAAAGCTCGATAAAACATAATGTAACCAGATTAAATCGAATATGCAAATGATTGATTAAAACATGCAGGCATGCATATCGCTGAATCACATGATATAGAAGGTCCTACAACCTATCATAATCTAATCCATACAACCGAACATCTTCAAATGATCATTGTCACACCCGAGTACACAGCACACCGCAGTGTCTAGTACCCCCGGGATATGATGGGTACCTCATACCGAGCGTACCCCAGCCGTTATATACCACATAATATTCTCACATCCCAGTACACAGCCCACCGTAGTGTCTAGTACCCCCGGGATCATTTGTCCACACTATTCACTCATTTTATGAATAGTGTAGGGCCTCCCCCAGATTCGAACTCGAAACTTCTTAAGGTTTGATTTCGCAATCTCAATGGTTACTCAGATTGCGAAATCAAACCTTAAGAGGTTTCGAGTTCGAATCGGGGGGAGGCCCTATACTATTCATAAAATGAGTGAATAGTGTGGACAAATGATCCCGGGGGTACTAGACACTGCGGTGGGCTGTGTACTGGGATGTGAGAATATTATGTGGTATATAACGGCTGGGGTACGCTCGGTATGAGGTACCCATCACATCCCGGGGGTACTAGACACGGCGGTGTGTTGTGTACTGGGGTGTGACAAAAAGGCCTTATGTATTAGCTCAGTGGTTACTCCAAGTGCGGATTCTAACTCCTTAAAGGGAGGTTGAGAGTTCGACTTGGGGGGAGGCCCCCTTTGTGGACAAAAAACTTCGGGGATACTAGACGTTGTGTGAGGGCTGTGTATTGAGGTATAACAATATTATGTGGTATATAACGGCTGGGGTACGCTCGGTATGAGGTACCCATCACATCCCGGGGGTACTAGACACTGCGGTGTGCTGTGTACTGGGGTCTAACAATCATGGTATTCAAGAAGATCTTTAATACGTTCGCCATGCATCATTGATTCTTTGAAACATTCAAGTAAGATTAGATGTGACATATGTGCAGTAATATCATAAACAGAATGTGGTTTGTAATCATCAAAATGTCTCTCATATTAGGGACATATTCTCGTAAGGGACATGAGGATAACTGGTTCAACACTTATCACAGTGAATCACTCCTTATCTCTATCTGAACCAGTGTTTAGTCGTCATTCGTTTCGAAGTCGTAGACTTCTTTAGATCGGTACGTCGATCTGCAGTCTTTCATTTTGTCTACTTGTAAGCAAAGTTATAGTCGGAAAAGAGGTCGATAGCTTTAGGTCGGCAAGACACATCATGTCCTACCGGGCTGATGTTGTCATTTTATAATTGCTAACCTATCATCCAGGTCTCTCTCATGTTGATTTGGTCATTATGGCGAATAATATGTCATCCAGGTCGGTAGGACCGACCATATCTCGAGTTGTATGCATGGCAAAGTAGATCTGTATTCTTTGTTCAGAACATGTCGGTATATCTACCTGGTTTGTATTACATCCTACTTGGTGAAACTAGCGTGGCTGACATGTCTTATGCTTGGTATATGGTCCAACAGTTACCCCCCCAAGATACAAGCAAGACTGATTGCTTGGTGGTTAAATGAAGCGTTAGATACCGAGCTATTTAATGTTGATGACAGTTGTGCTCCAAAAACCGCACGGACGTGCGCGCCTCACAACCCGGCCACTCTTGCACATTCGTTGAATACTTGTCATTAATTTTGCCTCGAGATTCGTACTCATCATTATGCCCTGCGGGTCGTTCGCCTATAAAAAGAGAACTTGTCACTTGCTCTCCATTCATCCACTACGCTCCAAAGAGATCAGTAATCGTTTGCTCGACATTTCTGGTCTTCCATCCTTGCGCAGTAACTCTTTATTCACAGCTTTTCCTTTTATCATTCTGCTAGGCAATCTGTTAGTATAATCCGTAAGTTATTTAGATGGCCTCTTCTAGTGTAAATCCACCCACCGACTAGATCGCTTCTTCTCCTATTACCTCGAATGAGGTTTCCTACGAGGACCTTTTTTCTGAAGGAGAATAAGAAGTTAGAACTAACCCTAGGGTCTGAAGGGATGTCGTAGTTCTGTCATTCGAGGAAGAAGGTTTCGAGGAGGGCTCTGAGGCTACCGAGTAGGATGAGGAGGTGTTTGACGTGTTGCCATTTTTAGTCGATAGGTCACAGAGTGTGCTCAGTAGTACCGAGCTTAGTACTGAGGGTCGTCCTCTCGCGTCTAGTGTAAGTGAGGTATTCTACTCGGTCGACCGTGTTACCTCCAAGATAAAAGAGCACCATCTTACTCAGTTAAGGAAGGATGTCGGCATACCTAACTATGTTAGGTTGAGGGCACTTGCTCCGGGGGACCGTCCTAGCAACCCTAGAAAAGGGGAGGTTGCTCTGTACACCAACCTCTTTGAGGATGGGTTGACCCTGCCCATCCAATTGCCCTTTCGTTGCTTGCTCAGCCAAATTCGAGTAGCTCTTGCTCAACTCAACCCGAATGTATGGAGGGCAATTCTGAGTTGTCTTGTGCTCTGGAAGGAGAAAGGGTGGCCGGAGTTCGATTTTGACAACTTCAACCTAGTATACCGACTAAAGTCTCACTCGAGATGTAGGAGTAATACTATGCATTAACCCATCAGGGTGCCGAGGAAGGCCAACCCTTGATTACAGAGAACCCCACTTCAAACAAGTCGTGGAAAGACAAGTGGTTCTTCACCTTGGGGGAATGGGCAGAGGAAGCTGGAATACCGACCATATTCAGGAAAGCAAGTATTGAGCTTCCTTTCATCCCTTATTTTTATTTCTAATCTTATTCTTGCTCAGTGGAGACTCATGTTTTTCACTTTACTTGACAGGTACCTAGGGACAAACCAACCATAGACGAAGTGTTTGACTTATCTAGGGTAGACGAAATCTACCAGGTCCCCTTCGCAGACTGGCGATACAAGGTCATTTTGATGCCCAAAATACTATACAAGGCGGGCATTATTACCGAGAAAAAATCTTCTCAGGCCGTAAGTTCTGCTTGGAATGTCTTAATTTTCTTATACCGACCTGTGTGAAAATTATGAGTTGATGTTATGTTTGTGGTGTAGGTTTTACTGCTCTCAATTCTACCGACCAAAGGGAAAAGAAGAAGAAAAAGAAGGATAAGCCAGAGGAAATGGCATCCAAGAGAGCTGCTGCCGGGAAGTATGTTGCCGACCCGGCCAAATTGAAGAACGTTGCTGCTGAACCGGCTGCTGTCGTCAAGGGGCCGGCAATTAGATCTCCGAGCAACAGCCCAAAGAAGACTCTTGATTCCAAGGGGAAAGCTCCTCTAGCTTCCTCCGAGCAAGCGGGTTCACCTACCAAGGAAGCTAGGTTGGTTAGGGGCAAGTTGAATTCCCCTGCTTCTACCGACCAGAGACCTGATAAGAAGGCAAGGCTTAGGGAGGCTGAGCGCCTTACAAACAAGATTGGGGAGATTTGCCTGAACCTTGATTCCTATCAGGTCGGCGTCCCCAACTATGTCTGGTCATTGATAAAGGACGAGAATATGTTTGAAGGCTTGGCTAATGCCTTCATGAAATCAATAGAGGTGAGTTTGTTTACAAATTTCCTTTATCGTTCATGTATTCTTCCCTTGTTGTTTCTGACTTTGTTCTTTTTGGCTTTGTAAGCTATTGCTTAGACTTTCTACAACCTCCACAGCATCCAAAAGGATTATTGTAGATTCTAGGAGGCAGTAAAAGAGGCCCAAACCAACTCGGTGATCTGGGGGTCTAAGGTTGTGGCTCGAGACACCGAGCTGAGCAAGGTTCAGGAGTAGCTGAAATTGAAAGAGGTTGAGGAGGAATCTATCCAGGATGAGCTGACCAGGTTTTGAGCACAGTTCGAGGCCACGGTGGATGCCAAGGTCGAGGAAGTCTGCCAAGCCCGAGTGGAAAAGGCCTGTGTCGATGCAATGACCTTATACCGAGCGGACTTGGAAGAGTTTTTTGGTGACTCAGTAAACTGGAAGAGATTTTAAGAGTGGGTCAGGTTAGCCAATGCTAAAAAAGGGGAGCAGAAGAGGAGGCCAGGACCAAGGACTCTCCTGTAGATCAGGCTACTACTTCTACCGTTCCAAGAACTTCGTCCGATCTGCCGCAGACCATAGACTCTGAAGAGGAGACAAGCTGAGCAGGCCAACTAGGACGAGCCAGTCAGCCTAACTGAGGTCTTGCACTATTCTACTCCTCTGGGGTTGTATAGGATCTCCTTGGTATCGGCTGTATTTTATTGTTATGGGCCTGCGTGTCCTGATATTTCTTGTCTTTTTTGTTCTTCCTTGTATTCTCCTCCCTTCTTAATGAAATATCTTTTTGTTCACCCACTCTGAGCTTTTTACTTTGTGTAATTATTTACCTCTGTAAAAAAATAAGGTCGGTGGGTAGTAGATACCTGTCGAGCTCTTTGCATGGTTTTCTCCAAGCATTTGTCAAAATAGGAGGTAGGTGGGTAGTAGATACCCACCGAGCTCCTTACTTGGTTTTCTCCAAGTATTTATTTGTTGAAATATGGGTCAGTGGATTAGTTTTCTCCAAGTATTTATCGAAATACGGGGTCGGTGGATACTTTACCTCGGTAGAGACTATTCGACCCCCCAAGGCGTTCTGAACCCGAAGGTTTTCTTCTCGGTAGAGGCTTGTTCGCCACTTCAAGGCACTTCAAGGGTAGATCACCCCTCATTTCCGGTTGTATCTGCCCCTCTGGGTCAGTATTCTAAGGCACTTTTGGCCGTAATCATCTTCTCGGTTGGTACATAACTAAAGCTCAGTACCCCCAAGGCATTCTAGGGCTCTGGCCCTTCTTCTCGGTGGCTTTCGATATGGTCGGTAGTCCTAAGGAACTTTAACTGTAGATCATAGACGCAGATCTGTAGAACTAAACTTCATGCTAATTATGAAAAAATCATGAGTAAACATTTGTTGTAAAAACTAGAAATTAACACTAGAAACAATCAACACCTCTGTAGAAATTAGAAACTAACTAATGAATTGTTACTGCCACTGCTACTGCCTACTGGTAGTACTTCTTGAGGTGTTTTGCATTCTAGGGCTTAGGCATTCTTCTTCCTGATAGATCTTAAAGCTCATACCCGCCTGTGCGAAGTGCTGCAGTGACTTTGTAAGGCCCTTCCCAATTGACTACCAGATGAAGTGCATGGTCTTCTGCTCAGTAATCTGTGCCAAAGGTTCAACCTTTGCCCATTTGGTAAAGCAGTCAACAGCGAAAATTGCGAAATTGACCTATCCCTTAAGGGTCGGTAGGGGTCCTATCAGATCCACCCCCACTGAGCGAAAGGCCATGGGCTCTGCATTGGCGAGATATTCTATTTTCTCGGATGTGGGTTTCATGTTTCTGACAACTATCACACTCTCGAGCTATACTTACAGTGCCTTTGTGGATCGTTGGCCAATAATAACCCTAGTGAAGAACCTTGTACGCGAGAGTCCTTCCGCCAGAATGGTTGTCACATACGCCTGCATTAATTTCCTTCAGGACTAGTCGTGTCTGCTTTTCCTATATACCTTGAGCTCTGTCAGAACTGAGAGCTCTTCTCTTCTGTCGGACTAGTCTGGCCTCTGAGTCGACATTAAGACGATGTACCATGACGTTGGTCGGTATGCCTGGCATGTCTTCATGGGACCAGACAAAAACATTCTTGGGCTCTCGGAGGAGGCCAACCAGCTGGTCGGTAAGGAAGGAGCTCATTTCCATACCGACCTTAACAGTCTTCGCTATATTTTTGTCGATTTGCACCTCAGCTTATTCATCTTGGGGTTCGATCCCCGACACCTCTTCTCTGGGGTCGAGTAAGGGTTGGTTGGGTGTTCCAACAACATTAATTGCTCCTCTGTGATCTTAAGAATTTTCTTATGCCCCATCTTTTTCTTCACGGCTGTGACATAACAGTCCCTAGATTCTTTTTTGCTGCCCCGTACCACTCTGACACCTCGCTCTGCTGGGAACTTCAGAACTACGTGATAGGTTAATACCACAACCCTCATACTATTGAGAAGTAGTCTCTCTATAATGGCGTTTTAGACGGTAGGGCACCTTACCACCAAAAAACAGGTCATGATTGTGACCTTGTGCTTTGAGTGCCCTACTATTATTGGTAAGGTTATTCTTCCTTCTGGCATAATGCTATTTCTAGTGAAGCCGATCAGAGGGACATCCACCAGGCTCAACTGATCCTTGGTCAATCCCAATTTCTCGAACGCTGACCAGTAAAGGATATCTGTCGAGTTACCATTGTCGACCAGCATCTAACGAATTTTGTAGTTAATCACGGTCATCGTGACCACTAAAGCATCAACATGAGGACGGAGTATGTCTTGGGCCTCCTCTTCGGTGAAGGTAATCGCAAAATTTGATCTCTTCTGCTTCTCAGGTCGGTACCCTAGGTTCATGACTTCCGACCTGGATTCTCGGACATAGGCCTTCATAACCCAGTTAGAGGTACCGATCCGGTCTCCACCAAAGATCGTTCTGATTTTTCCCACTGGCCCAGCTTGGTCATTTTCTAGAATCCTCTGTCAGTTAGAGTCCTTCATGAACTCCTTTAGATGACCTATACGAATTAAAGTCTCGATCTCCTACTTGAGATCGTAGTACTAGTCAGTATCATGACCGTGGTTTCGATAATACTTGCCGTCTTTTTTCTTATCCCTCTACTCTGCAGGTGTTTTTAGCTTTCTAGGCCATCGGATATAGTCCCTGTTTTGAATCTCAAGGAGAACCTGCTCTCGTAAGGCAATAAGAGGCGTGTAGTTGGAGTAAACATTACGGGGTATTTTGTTACTCCTCTACTCTCGGCCGCCAGCGTCCGATCTCTTTTCATCCCAATTGTCCTCTTTCAAGTCATGTTCCCTTTTTCGCTTCTTGTCTTTCTTCGAGCTCTTCGGAGACACATCTTCCCCTTGCTTTGCATCGTTCTGCTAATCGAAATTGATGTACTTCTCTACTCCATCGAAGATTTCTTCGTAGGTCCGGGCGTTCTTTTCTCCAAGGGAATAATGGAACTTTCCGGGCCTTAATCCTTTGAAAAAGGCAGTTATTGTCTTCTTGTCATCACAGTCGTCTACCTCAACTCGTACATCATCGAAACGACCGAGGTATTCCTTCAGAGTTTCACATTTCTTTTGCCTGATAGCAAGCAAACTATTCACAGGTTTTTCTCTCTATTTTTTTCGAGCAAAGTGATTCATGAACATGTGAGCTAAGTGCCCAAAAGAACATATAAAACCGGTTCTGAGCTTCTGGTACCACTTCCGAACTGGTCCGCCAAGGGTTATCTGGAAACCCTTACACATGGTGGTGTCGTTATAGCCCTTGAATTCCATACAGAACTTGTAGTTCTCGATGTGCTCTCTCAGGTCCACCTTCCCCTTGTACGTCCTGACTTCTGCGGTCTTGACGTTCTGTGGTAACGATGTCTGGAGTATATCTTCGATGAAGGAAGAAGGGAATTCCTTATACTTGTGATAGTGCCGAAGTGCAGATCTAGTAATCTCAGAATGCTCTGATCTGTACGGCTTTCGTGACACCGACCTGATAGGGCCAGGCTTTTATGCCGCAGCTCTTTTGGATGATACCAACCTGATCTGGGAGAACACCGAGCTATGACTTTTCTTGGAGTCTAATGAGTAACGCAAGTCTTTAGCAGATAAAAACATATGATTTGAGTTCAGAGGCGGTTTCCCCTGATACTGACCATTTCTTTGAGGTCACACTTCGACACCTACTCTTTTCCCCCTTCTGAGGTCGAAGGCTAGGAGATGGTAGGTAGCTATGAAGTAATCGTAGGAGGGGTACCTCCCTTAACACCCGTTGCTGCTCCAAGAGGTTTTGAGACATTTTCTCCAAGTTCTTCTCTATAGCAGTCAACCTTGATTTCTGAGCAAAGTTTTTTGACTATTTTTTGGTCGTCTTCTCCTTTGTTTTTGGGGTACCACTGGTGTGGCGATGGGTTCCACCTCAACAAGTATTTCTGCCCGCTGACTCATGACGGCTGAGTTATTTCTGACTTACAATGTTGATCCCCACGAACGATGCCAAATGTTGGTGCAAGATTTGACCAACACCAGTAAACGATGAGGTGGAGGGAAGATGTTGATCTGGAACTCGTCGGAGTGCTGGAGAGATCGCCTGAGGTTGATGATCTGAGAGAGGAAATTAAAAGATAATAAGCTATCGTGAGGAACACTGATGTGGTATCGGTCAAAGACCCTCCGATGCCTAAGTTAGTTCAGATCTCCATAGAGTTAATGGTACTGAACTGGGTCGAGAGTTTCTTATCTCCCTTTTAGTGATTAGTCGTCATCAATTTCAGAGTCGTAAACTTCTTCAGATTGATATGCCAATCTAGAGTCTTCTATTATGTCTGCTTGTAAGCAAAGATATAGATGGAAAAGATTTCGGTTGCTTTAGGTCGGCAGGACACATTATGTCCTACCGGGCTGATGTTGTCGTTTTATAGTTGCTGACCTGTCATTCAGGTCGGTATCTGAACCCGTCGACCTAGAGCTCTCTTATGTTGATATGGTCATTATGGCGAATAATATATCGTCCAGGTCGGTTGGACTGACCACATCTCGAGTTTTGTGCATGGCAGAGTAGATCTATATTCTTTGTTCAGAACAAGTCGACATATCTATCTGGTCTGTAATACATCCTACTTTGTGAAATTGGCGTGATTGACATGTCTTATGCTCGGTATATGGTCCAACAAATAGGATATAAAACTCAGAACGCATCGCATAATAATTAATATATCATTTAATGTCAATAAACCTTCTCATTGGGAAATTTAATAACAATGTCAATTTTAGTTGAGATCCAACTCTCATCATCATCGTCATCGTCTAAAAAAAAAGAGTGAAGGAAGAAGAAGTATATAAAATGGGTGTTTAGACAAAGATTCCTTTTATATATCTGCTAATTATCTACTCTCTATATATATTGGGAGTCAAAATGATCATGGTTACTTTATTACGCGCCCTCAAGGAATCGATCTTCTTCCTTAACATCGTAGAGCAATCCAAGATTTTAACATCATATATAATTCCATTTCTAACAAATAAAAAAAAATTAAATTAATGTGAGATTTGTTTTCCTTCTAATGAAAATTACTATCAGATTGGGCCCTAAATGGCTAAACAGGAAGCCCAATGTAAAAATAGGGCCTCCCGATTTGAGAGATACATGTAACTATATAAGTGGGGGTTTCTTGATTTGAGAGATATATACAAGTAAGGATTAACTCTCCCAATTTAAGAATTGGACCATAGTGTAGGTTGTGCGGTCTAAGTCCAGGTCCCCACATATAAGGGTGGCAAATTGGGCCCGGACCCGTTTTTAATCTTCTGTCCAACCCGCTTTAAAACGGGTACAAACAAGATTTTTTTAAAATTTGGCTTAGGTACAATTAAAAAATTATGTCTGTTTTAAAAACTAGGCCAGATCCATACATAGGCTCATAAAACCGATACTCGGTTCCTACTTAATACAAAGAGTATGTTTTACATATCCCTATTTTAATTTTTTCATGCTCTATCTTGATTAAATCTTTTTTACTTATATTTCTTATTGAATCTTTCTTTTTCGCTTGTTATCTTCTTCATCTTCTTTGTTCTTCATCACTGTTGGCATTAAATTTCTATTTTTTTTTATCAAAAAAACATAATTTGATACTATATATTTTAAAAATCATATGGGTATGGAAAAAATTGGGTTACTCGATTTTAAAACATAAAAATACAAATGAATACTTGTCCTCCGTTTTCTAAATCGAGCCGGGTACGACATGCTACATGTGCGTTAGTATGAGACACTATCCGTATACGTACCTTTCTGTACCTGGTGTTTTGCCACCCCTACCCATATGTCTCTCATTGCTAACCTCACCATCAAGGCCCTACTTGGGTCCCGACTACCTTTGATTTTGCGGTAGTAAGCCAAAAAAAGGTATTCAACCCATTGTAGTTTTTCTTAAACGACATATTATAACACAGGTAAGAAATGTATGCATAAGTAACAATCCTCCCATGTAATATTGTTCAATTTTAGATCCCTATTGCCTCAGTTTTGTTTTGACATATAATTGTTATAGAGGTTGAGAGTATCATGCACATGAATCGTAAACTTTTCCCTTACGAGATGATCTGACCCTAACAACAAAAAATTAAATTCAATCACTTTCCAAGAAAAATAATAAATTGCAAGAAAATAAAATAAAATAGCAAAGAAAATAAATAGAGAGACATATATATTTTTTTTACATGGTAAAACCCAAATCAAGGAAACATTCACAGCTCTGTAGAGCGTCAAATCCACTATAATAAGGAGAGATTTTACAAAATTTTACTAATTTTCAGCTAGACAAGCCTTGGTATCTACAATGCCCTTTTCTACAAATTTTCCTCCCTTTTCTCCCCTCTATTTTTTTCTAAATTTTTTTTTATATTTAGAACTATCCCAAAAAACCTAAATTTATAGAGTTAGAGATGATAGAAAAGTGTTTAAGAGGGAGATTAGTAATAAAGTAGTTGAGATAATCTAGGAAAGTGGGGGTACAATTATCCACTTCTTTTTTCCTACTTATGCGTTGTTTGACTGGGGCCTACAAGATGGATTAGGCCTCCCCCATCAGAAGGCTTTGTTCTCACAAAAGCTTCAATTAAGTAGATTGGAAATTTTCTTCTTCTTCCACCAACTTCTTAATAACCACTGTAATGATTGCTGCTGGACTACTTCAAAATTTTCTAGTTGTTGTAGTAGCCCCATTTTTTTTTATCTTCATGCCAACCACCAAGATTAACTTTAGCTAAACACAAAGAATTTCCACCAACATGGCAAACCATTAGCGATGTGAATTTTTGACTTACATTGACTAGAAGCTAGTTTGTTACACTGTCATTAGTTGGACCTTTTCCTTTTCCTTTGACGCCAATATACGAGAACCCTTTTCGTCTTTCACCAATGCCAAACATTGTCCCTTCTATAGAAAATTGCATCCCTTTCCCAAAAATAAAGACTACCAAAAATAATATGGCATACATCTAATGGTACTACATCACAAGCTATCTGGTCCTTAATCTTCTCATTAATTGCAAACTTGAAAGTGCACTAAGTGGTTACCTGCAGTTTTGAGTCTTTGTTCAACTACCTTAAAGGATATGGCTTAGGATGTGGAGACGTCTTTGTTTATCTACGGTTTGTGGATCTCGTAGATTTATGTTCAACGCCACTACTTGTTTTCAAAATTCTATAGTGTAATCTTGTACATTGTGCCCCTCTTCTTGGCACAAAAACTTTCATCGCTCCTATAATCATTCCTTGTAGTCAATAAGGTAGGATTGGTTCCAAACTATAGTCAACAACTGAGCCCATAATGTAACAGGAGGCTCATATGAGAGCTAGATCCGTTGTATGTGCCTCCCACCATGTGAGAGCATGACCTTCAAGTCTCAACTTCACAAAGCTTAAATTTTAGACATTTATTATAAGCTTTAGTGCTGAAGTAGACTTCTAGATACTTCAACAACCCGTCCAATTTTTCTGGATCTAATTTGCCGTTGTAGGAAGGAATCTCAATTTCGGCCTCCAGCTTGAATGGTGTTTTATCAATCACTTCTACTTGATTTTGTATGTTTGATGTTTCTATAGTTTCTGGAACTAAAGTAGTTTTCGCCATGAAACTTGTGAGACTTTGCATCATCTCCATTAACATCTTCATGTTCTTTTTCATCTTTTGCATATCTTCCGCTAGTTTTTCCATAAATATTCCTTGTGGCTCCTGAATGTTGACATAGTTATTTTTTTCTTCTGCTGATGTCAAGATATGTTGGAATTATTTCTTCTCTCTTAGATCGAAGTCCTTGCATTCAAAGAATTCAACCCAAAAAAATTTAAAATTGTCAAACGAGGCTTTGATACCAAACTTGATCTGATTCTAACGACAGAAAATTAAATACAACCACTTCCTGGGAAAAATAATAATTTGCAAAGAAAATAAAATAATTAAATAGAGAGACCTATAAATTTTTTTACGTTGTAAAACTCAAATTATGGAAACATCCACAGACTCTATAGTGGATCAAATCCAATATAATAAAGAAAAATTTTACTAAATTTTATCCATTTTTAGCTAGACAAGACTCGGTATTTACAATCTCCTTTTTTTGCAAATTTTCCTCCCTTTTCTCCTTTTTTTTATTATTAAATTTTATTATATTTAGAACCACTTCAAAAACCTAAATTTATAAAGTTATGAAAGAAAAGTGTTTGAGAGAGAGACTATTAATAGTAGTTTAGATAATTTAAGAAAGTGAGTACAGTTATCTACTTTTTTTTTCCTACTCCTTGTAGGTTGTTTGAGTGCGGCCTACAAGATGGATCAAGAGAATATCACAATCCACCCTCTTGCCGTTGAAGACTAAGATTTGATACTAGACTAGCCCTTCAACTAGGATCAAAATAATTCACTTTGGGTATTTCATTCTTAAGAACTTTCCTCTCCACAAGTAGGGGTGTCAATATGAGCTGCCCGGCCCAGCCCTAACCTAACAAGCCCGACCTATTATTAAATCCGGCTAGGCTGGGTTGAGCCAATTTATTAAATCACAGCCCAGACCTACCCATAATCCGTTAAAAATCTAAAATGGGCTGGGTTGAGCTTCATCTATGGGCCAAATAAATGAGCCAAATGGGCTAGAACTACGGGCCAAGATAGCTAGTCAAGTGGGCTTAAATTGAAGACTAAGAGATTGACTAATTAAATTGAACAATTTTTTATATTATAAAATAAAATATTATTTATATTATTTAATTTTAAGTAACATAGAAAATTTTTTAGAGGGATTAAAAAACAAATATAAAGAAATTAAAATAAACAAATTTCCTTCGTTACAATGACTTAAAAGAATTACTAGAAGTGATTATACATTGTTATAAAAATTTAATTTCTAAAATATATTAAATACAAGTTAATTATTAATTATAAAAAATTAAATATTAAGAGATTTATTCTTCTTCTTCTTCTTCGTCAATGCCCTTCATTATATCATCTGAAAATAATAGTCTAATAAAAAATATATATTTACTTAAAATTACTTAATTTAATAAAGTAAATTTTATAACATTTTTCTAACCTAATATGATATAGATATGATAAAAAAAATTGAATATTTTTTTATTTAATTAACGGTAACCTACTTAATTTAATATAATAAGATTTCAAAATAATTTCTCAAAATTGATATGAAAGGATATGATAACGGCAACCTACTTCATTTAATTAGAGTCATTTTTTAAAAAACTTTTTTAAAATTGAAATGATATATAGATTTTGAGTTAACTTCTACTATTAATTTATATAAAGTAAAAATTACTTAACTTAATTAAAGTAAAATTTTAAAACTTTCTTAGATTAAATATAAAGAAGATATAATATAAAAAATTTGAGTGAAGAATTTTTACCAGTATGTATATATATATATATATTAAAAATATTTTAGAAAATGAGGATATATGTATATTAAATTTTTTTTAATTAAGATTTCTAAAAGTTCTTAGAATAAGTACAAAAATATTTTAGAAAATGAGAAAATATTTTTTTTCTAATTTCTAAGTTTAAAACTACTTAATTTAAATAATAGAAGATTAAAAAAATTTATTAAATAATATATATATATATAATTTAAAAAATCATTAACGGATTTATATGAATTTGATGTATATATATTCTTTTTTATAGTAATGAAGACTTTGTTTCTAAAATTATTTAATAATTTAATAAAAAAGATTTAAAATGTATGCAAAAAAAAATTATAATAAGGATTTATAAGTGTTTTAGTATGTATTGTTCATAAATAAAAATTGTTATTTAAAAATTTTATTTAATAAAATATATATAAATATGAAAAAATTAATTATTTAGATCGGATCGCGGGCTTAGCCCGAACAACATTATATTAGATTGTTGGGCTAAGCCGTTCGGGCTGACCGGGCTTCAAAGGGTTACTCTAACTCGTCCACTTTATGATAATAGAGGTAATGGGTCAGCACAGCATTTAAGTCAGACAAGAACTTGGGTCGGGCTAGATAGGCCGGTTCGGGCCAAGCTGATGGGCTGTAGCCCAGATTGACACCGTTCAATCCGATAGTAGGTTCGGTCCCGACAAAATAGTCAACAATTTGACTGGATAAAATCTTCTAATTCTAGTGTTATACAAAGCTTTCCACCATAATGAGCGGTATTATGTCAAATCAATCAGCAATTAGTGGCACGGGTGAGTGCATGTGCTTGATTGAGGATATTCAAAGCTTCGGTTGCACGGCGCACGTGCTCCCCCACCCCAATTATAATGACACCAATTATATATATATGCAGGGCTGTTTTCCATAATTAGAAGAATGATTTAAGGAAAATATGACTCAAAGAACCAAAAATTAATGCCACCTATCACGTCATAAAAAGTTACTGTACTAGGTTTGAAGAATTTAAACCTAATATGATAGTTAGTTGAAATAATGAATATGTAGTTATTAGTTTCAATTCTAATTAATGACTATTTTCTTGGTATGATGTGCAGAATAATACTTATGACTAACCAATGTCTCAATGGATTATTAATGGTGGTGGCAGTAGTGGTTACCACCACAATAATATTATAATTTAAGAGACTAAATTTAATGTCACCAACTTGTATATATATATACAATTAAAATGGAAAGGACTATCAATCATGAAATTAATATGAAATTTATCAATAAATTTGGTGCTATAATTAATGATAATAAATAATAGGATTTGTTTCTCTCCATTTCTGTCGCTTCAATTGAAACAGGATGGGATATTTTAGTTATAATTTTTTTTCTCATACTTTGAGTTTTGTTACGAGCTCACTGTGTTATTAACGCTGAGAAATATATATAGATGCATGTATTAATTTAAACTACTTTCTTTTCTTTTGTTATCGGTTTTTCGACATTCGAGAAGTGTCTTCAATCTCTTTGAGTGAGACTAATTCTCTCGGACTCGAGCAAGACAGAAGCATTTAGGCTTGTCCTCCCAATAGGGATAGATAAAAGGAGACAAGCTTAGATTCGATGTCGCAATTCCTCTCTAGGTGACGTCCCAACCTGCACAGAATACCATATACGGCCATATATAGTATACGATACTCTGTCAGCCTCTTCCTTTTAAAATAATACCACAAAATCACTAAGATTTTTGGTAGAACCTCCCCTTAAATCTGAGGTTCCACAAAATTTTCTGATAATCACATTCAATCACAAAAAGACATATAATCAAATAATTAACATTATTCATATCAAACCCAATCACATGACTTATTCACATCCCAAGCATCCTCAAAACCAAACAAACCACAACTATCTATATTTTATATAATGAGAATTTGTGATATTTATATACATAATCAAAGATGAAATAAAATAATTACACTAGTCCCAAGTTTTTCCAAAAATATACGAATTAAAACATACATCCAAAAGAGAAGAAAATGAAGACTGCAAGCTTTAAGCCTTGCTCTTTCCTTTCTGATCTGAACCTGAGAAAAGTAGAAAAAAAATAGGGTGAGCTCAACTAGCTCAATGAGTAAGTTTTCAGAATATATTTCCATATATGCATTTATAAAAAACACGTATGATATTGAAATTCCATTCATAAACCAAATGGATCAAGAAAAATCATATTATATATGTGTTTAAACTAAACATGTGAATTATACATCATTTCCATAAGAATCAAATATGCATACTCTTTACCAAAAGGATATGTCAGAATAACACATGTATTTACTTCCCCTATTGGCCAATAAATTCCGACCGGCGCATTGTCTGACACTAATCCTCCTAATCTTTCTACCCTTACATTCATCAATGATACGAAAAGTCTTTTCCATGAAACACCAATCCAAGTATTGCTGCAGCACATTTCTCCGAAGAATAAGTAAATAAAAAGACAACAATGTCAAGGTATTTAATCCAAAACACCCAAGGCAATATCAATGCATATATTTCATGCTCATGCTCTTAAATCACAATGCACATATATATAAGATGCATGTCATTACACAAACCAATTTATATAAATAAAATGTCATAATGGAAAATAAAGGAGAAAAATACTCACAACCAATTCACTAGCAAATTTCACATATCATTTACATTCAAATTGGCCAATTGACTCACATACACCTGAAATGAATCAATTTCATACACAAATGATCAATTTCAGTCCATTATGTCTAAATACATAATTATTAAGCCAAATCACATCTAATCCACACTAATTTGGATTAGAAACACTTAACATCATTCAATTGATCAATTCCAATCTAAATGCCTCAAAAGCCCCAAATTAGATAAATCTCTACATGGTCAAATTGAACTAACTCATGCAATTCTAACACTAGTCTAACCATTATAAACCCACAATTTCACTCAATTTGGGTTCAATTAGACAAGTCTCAAGTCAATTTAATCAATTAACTTGATTTAGGTCAAAAGTCCTAATTTTGGGCAAAATTCTGAAATCAAGCCCTAAGCCAATTTTACACTACACCTACATTTTCCACCATTCAAAATCAGTGAATTGGACCATCAATCACTTAGAATCAGTCATTTATTCAACATAATTGAGTGGCAACTTGAATGGAAAACCCTAAGTTCATTTTCTAGGTTTAGGGCCATTACACTTAACTCCACCAAAAAACGTGGTAAAGTGTTTGCAAAATGCACATTGGGTATAGATCTAGGTTAATGAAGGCTGTTTCTACCATAAACAAGCTCGAAATAACAAAATACCAACCAACCCTAGGTTAGGAATTCCCAAAATCGTGGCCTATGGAGAAAATTACACCATTAGAAAGCTTACTCTCACCTTTAATGGTGATTTCATGGAAAGGGATGGAGAAAATAACTTACTTTGGGGTATAATTGGTGAAGATTTCCTCTTGAAACCTTAATTTTCCTTCATTCTTCCTTCTCCAATTCATTTCCAACTCAAATGGGAATAGTAACAACTTTTTCCCCTTTAAAATACTGATTTTTGGCCATTTTTCATAAAAAAAAGGCCCAAAAAATCGGATCAGCGCCCTCCATTTGCGCATGAGCGCCCTCCTATTTGCGCATGAGCGCCCTCCTCTACGCATGAGCGTCCTTCTTTTTGCCAAAAGCACTCATTTTTCATTTCGCTACTACGCGCTCAATACACATCGGAATTTCACGTATAGCCAGTCGATTTCTATGTAAAGTCGCGCACTCATTTATAATATCCCCAAGTCCATTTGACGCACCAATAATTAATTATCAAACAAAAACATCAAATACATGCACAAAACACGCAAAATACGAGTATTATACACATCAAATACATACACAAGACCTAAATTCGTGCATTTTACGTCATCACGACATTATATGTGAACGTGGGTCGTTACAATCTCCCCAACTTAGAAAATTTCGTCCTCGAAATTTAATATAAAATTAAATGTTACCTCAAGCGGTGAACAAATCCGAAAACATCTCCCGCATCTGATCTTCTCTCTCCCAGGTTTGCTCTTCATTATCATGAACTGTCATTTGACTCGAATCAAAGGAATTTCTTTATTCCTGAGCTTTTTAACTCTGCGAGCCATAATCTGAATTGGTTGTTCCACATAAGTAGCATCCTCCCCAACTTGAATTTGAGAAAAATCAAGCATAGGTACATGTGTGGGGTCTACATTATACTTTCTCAACATAGACACGTGAAATACATTATGAACTCCAGCAAGTTGAGATGGTAGAGCAATCATGTATGTCAAAAGACCTATCCTCTCAAGGATCTTAAATGGCCCAATAAAACGAGGAGAAAGTTTTCCTTTCACACCAAATCTCATCTGCCTTTTCTGTGGAGAGACTTTTAATAAAACCTGATCTCCCAAAGCAAACTCTAATGGTATGTGGCGTCTGTCGAAGTACTATCTTGTCGATCCTAAGCTGCCTTCAACCTTACCCTAATCTGCTTAATCTTCTCTGTCTGTGCTACCACTACTTCTGGCCCCACCAACTGTGTCTCTTCCACTTCAAACCAACAAGTAGAAAATCTACAAGGTCGCCCATGGAAAGCCTTAAAGGTGCCATGCCAATGCTAGCCTGAAAGCTATTATTGTAAGCAAATTCACACAAATGAAGATATTCAATCCAACTCCCACCAAATTCCAAAAAATAAGACCTAAGCATATCCTCCAGCATCTGAATAACCCTCTCAGACTGTCCGTCCGTCTAAGGGCGAAATGTCGTACTGAGACAAAGCTGATTTCCCATTTGTTTTTGCATCACACCCCAGAAACTTGAAGTAAAACGCAGATCTCTATCCGAAACAGGAACTCCATGAAGTTTCATAATCTCTCGAAGGTATAATCTGCTCAATCGATCCATGGAATCCTTGGTGTTCATCGGCAAGAAATGTGCAGATTTCGTGAGCCTATCAACAATAACCCAGATGACATCATATCTTCCCTAAGACCTAGGAAGTCTCATAATAAAATCCATTGTAATATGTTCCCATTTCCATTCTGGAATAGGTAATGATTGTATTTGTCCTCCAGGCCTTTGGTGTTCAGCTTTTACCTGCTGACACAATCCATACTTTCGAACATACTCAGTTATGTCCTTCTTCATCCCATGCCACCAAACTGTACGTTTCATATCATGGTACATCTTGGTCGCTCCGGGGTGAATAGTATACTGCGATCTATGTGCCTCTCGAAGAAACTAATCTCTCAGCACTAGATCATATGGAATCCATAGTCTTCCTTGAAATCTCAGAATGCCATCTGCATCTCTCGACCAGTCAACACGATCAGTACTATCAACCCAAGCATCAAACATCCCAAAATCTGGACTATGCTGCTGCAAATATCTAATCCTCTGAATATGAGTATCTGACAGCTGTGCCCGCATCTGAGCACACACGTCCAAAGATGGTTCAACAAAACGTAGACTCATCGTCGAGATCCTCTCCAATAATCGCCACTCATGGGCCATCTGATAAGCTACAATGCCTGTTTCAACCTGTTTTCTGCTCAATGCATCAACAATAACATTGGTTTTCCCAAGATGATACTCCAATGCGAAGTCATATTCCTTAAGAAATTCAAGCCATTTATGTTGTCTCATATTCAATTCCTTCTGATCAAACAAGTACTTCAAACTCTTATGATCATAATACAATGTGAACCTCTCGCCATATAAATAGTGTCTTCAAAGCTTCAAAGCAAAAACTACTGCCGCCAATTCTAAATCATGAACTGGGTAATTCTTCTTGTGCACTTTCAACTGTCTAGATGCATACACAACAACTCTGTCGTCCTGCATCAGAATACAAGCCAATCCTGCATGAGATGCATCGGTATAAATTACCAACTCTTTCCCACGTTCTGGAAGTATCAAAACAGGTGCGGTAGTAAGCTTTTTCTTCAACTCTGCAAAAGCTTTTTCACAGGCATCAGTCCACACAAAAGGAATGTTCTTCTGGGTTAACTTAGTAAGTGGGGTAGCTAACTAAAAGTTTTGGACAAACTTTCTGTAATACCCAGCCAAACCTAGAAAACTCCTAATCTCAGTCACTATGGTCGGTCTTGGCCAATTAATAATCGCCTCAACCTTAGCAGAATCAACAGAGATACCATCTGCACTAACCACATGACCCAAAAATTTCACTTCAGAAATCCAAAACTCACACTTGCTGAGCTTAGCATAAAGTTTATGCTCCCTTAATGTCTTCAATGTGATCCTGAGGTGCTGCTCACTCTCCTCATATGTTTTGGAATATATCAAAATATCTGTAACACCTCGTACTTTTAATTATACACCTACATTGAGAAATACGTATACGTACGCATATACAAATGTAGGAGTTAAACGTATATGTGTATAAACATACCTAGAATTAAGTAGATTGCATTATTAAATGTCATATTATCATTAGAGTATAAGATGATTAAATGTCCTTGAAATGATATTTGTATAAGATAATATACCTTGATATTAGTATAAGGTATAAGATAATAGAAATATTATATATTTCTCCTTTTTATTTATCTCAATTTATCTCATTCTCTCACGTAAAAGATAAAAAAAAAAAAAGGAGAAGGAAGAAACAGAGAACGCGAGAAAGAAGAAAAAAAAAAGGGGAATGCGGGATTTTCGCCGAATCGGGATCCACGGTAACTATTTTTCAATCTATTTCTTCATAAAATTGATATCTAAGATAGATGTAACATTCCTTTCGGAGTAATTTTGCTGTGGGAGCCGTTTTACGGCGTTTCCAAAAATTAGGGTTTTGACCCAACGTGAATGAAAATCCGCTAGGAAGGTTGGAAAACACTTCCTAGGCTGTAGGAACCTTAAATATATGGTTAGATTGAATTTATTTGTTCGTTTGTAGTTTTTATTGCTATTAGAAGTTAGATTTGATATTGGATTCCTTTGGAACCCTTAGCTTTGATCTTTGAAACCTTTCAAATCATATTAAAACCCGATGAAACTCTAGTTTAAGGCTATAGAATGGTAGAATGAACTATTGCGAGTCCATCGATGCTAATTTCATGATTTTTGGAGACCGTTTGACAATTTTAGTAAAAATTATCATGTTTCTAATGAATAGTGAATAGTGACATGAATAGTACTATAATCATATCCAGTGAATAAAATGTAATTAGAATCCAATGAAACTCTGGTTTGAGATCATAGAATGGTAGATAACTGAATTCTGGATGTTTTTGATGTTAAGAACATGATTTTTGGATATGCATTGATATTTTTAATAGTTAAAGATATAATTTTTGTGAGTAAAATTGGCTTTGGATGCCTCCGCGAACGTGTCGAACCTCAATAAAATACTTGTTGAAGGTAGTAGAATGATAGAATGACTGATTTGACACGTGTCGATGTGAACAAAATAATTTTAAGAATGTCCTAGATTTTTAATAAAATTGACATATGTTTTCATATGCCTATATGAGTACGTTGGTGTTGAAATCTAGTTTAAATGTGGCATTTTCATGCTGAACTAGCTAGGAAATTTGAGTATTAGTAATGGTGTTTTGGTGAGTTTAAATGGTAATTCTCATGATGATTTATGATTTGAATTACCAAATTGCAGTGTTTGACTTGAGAGATAAATGCTCTTGAGGAAGCAACTATGATGCACATTATTGTTGTTGAATTCTAGAGGGTATATTGGCTTAGAAACCTGTAACCACTGTGAGTATAGTTTTCTTGATTTGGTTCTTGTATGGCATTGTACACATATAAAATGTTTGATTGTATGCATGTTATATTTATATATAATGCATTGAGTTTTATGGATCATACAAACTGATTTTAGCAATTGGAGTTTGTAATGATGTCATTTCGTTAGGAATTAGACCCGGATGAGGTTTTGAGAAACCTCATTGTCAGTAGGTCTGTCCTAATAAGGGTTGCGATCCTTGAAATGACTGTGAATTGGGTAATGAGAGGCTGTGGCTACCTTGTACGGCCATACAAGGGTTAGACCCGCTCTCTTGCCTTGAAGGAGGAAGATGGAAATTTTTTATGAATGAGCATCAATTATATATTGTGTGCATGTATATTATTTTGAAGAATGTTGCATATGTGCTTTTGAAATATTTAAAGTTGAACGA
The DNA here is from genome assembly GCA_035771175.1 of Paratinospora sagittata. Classification (NCBI taxonomy): domain Eukaryota; kingdom Viridiplantae; phylum Streptophyta; class Magnoliopsida; order Ranunculales; family Menispermaceae; genus Paratinospora; species Paratinospora sagittata. The sequence goes on along the minus strand of CM069596.1, from coordinate 25,429,783 downwards.
TTTGATATGCCATATTTCCTAAAATGCATGCGATTGTCATATCAAGAACTATATTCACTGAACTGTTGTTTGCTCACCCCATTTTCCTCACTATTTCAGGTACAAAAGAAAAAGGAAAAGGAAAAATTTGACAATGATCAGGACGTGATTAGAACTGACATTATTGATGTACCTATGCTTTGTAAGAAGTAGTTACATGTTTTATATATTTTGATATATATATATATATATATATAATTATCACACATCTTATATATGGATTACCATCTAGAGGGGTTAGTTTTGGAGAATAAGATAGCAATAGTTATTTTGGATTGTTACGATATTTGGCGAATATATACATATATATTTGGATGATGGAATGTTTGATTTATGAATGGCAATGGTTGTCTTTTGGATTCTGGTATACATGAATGAAATGATTAGATATATCTATATTGGATTTGATTTGTGATATATCAGGAAAAAAAAATGTGAAATGTCCATTTTATAGGGGAGATGCTGTCGAAATTTCCAAAACTGTTAAGAATTATTGTGAATGTCTGTTGAGGCTGACAATGTATTATATACTGTATATGGATATGTACAGTGTATAGTATACTGTGCCGGTCATGACGTCAGCCTACGTCAGGGGCGTCGTGACAATATCGTCAATGAAGACAATGATGAAGTGATCTAGATACGATGTAAACACCCTCTGCATCAAATCCATGAACATCACAGGTGCATTCGTCAACCCAAAAGGCATGATCAGAAACTCATAGTGACCATATCTTGTTCGGAAGGCAGTCTTCGGGACATCATCTTTTCTAATCCTCAACTGATGGTAGCCTGATCTCAAATCAATCTTAGAGAAAAATTTGGCACCATTTAATTGATCAAACAGATCATCAATGTGAGGTAGAGGATATTTATTTTTCACTGTCACCTTGTTCAACTGACGGTAATCTATACACAGTCTAAAACTCCCGTCTTTCTTTTCACAAAAGGAACTGGTGCACCCCAAGGTGACATACAAGGGGAAATAAACCCTTTGCTCAAAAGCTCTTCAACTTGCACCTTGAGTTCTTGCAACTCCTTTGGCGCCATTCGATAAGGTGGAATGGAGATAAGTTTTGTACCAGGCATCAACTCAATGATGAAGTCAATTTCTCTCTTGAGTAGTAACCCAGGTAAATCATCAAAAAATACATCGGGAAACTCACTCACAACTGGAAAAACAGAGATTTGAATACTCGGATCCTTCTTCTCCAATGGCCTAATACTAGCCATAAGGGCAGCTTCTACATTAGTAGCCAGCCTGCCTCGAGTAGGTGGTCTGGTAGTAGTCATACCTTGGGAGACAAAAGATGGCCGCCCAGGGATATGAAATACGATCAGCTTATGGAAGCAATCCACTTGGGCATGATATGCCACCAACCAGTCCATTCCCAAAATAACATCAAAATCGAGGAACTCTAACACCCGAAGGTTCACAATCATCTCAAGTCTCTTGTATTTGACAATACAATTCATACAAATCATATCTTAGTAGATTCTCTCACCCGTAGCCCTACTCAAAATCAAAGGTGTACTAGCTCAAACCACAGGAAATTAAGTCTATCTACCACATGTCCAGATATGAATGATAAAGTATAACCAGAATCAATCAATACATGCATCATCATATTACAGATAGAAATCATACCCTCTATCAGATTCTTGCTGAAATCAGGATATGGTTCAGTCACTGCCTTAGATTGCCCCCTCATACCAAATGCAACAGAAATAGCTGAAGCAAAAGATTGCCTTGGCATAGAACACTGATTAGCCACGTAGCCTTTCATACCACATCTAAAGTAAGTAATAGGAAGTCTCGGGCCTGAAGATGCAGTCTGTGATTGACTCTATGATCTAATTGGAGTTTGATCTCCCTTACTGTAAACTGTTGGAGTAGATGCCACAGAAACAGGAGTAACAAAGAGAATCAGCCCCAAAAAATCCACCACTAGTCTTGGGCTTCTTACTATCATCTCAAAACTTTTTGTTCCACTTTTTCTTTTTTCCTGAAGATGGAGAAGATGAATCAGAAAGAAATACAGGTACTGGCGGAATAGTCGTCGTTTTAAATCTCACTGCAATCTCAAAATTCATGGCCTACCTCAAGGCTTGATCATAAGTCGACACACCAGCCAATGCTAAACCCTGTCTGATCTGATCCCTAAATCCATCTCGAAGTCTAGTCATCCTCAACTCATCAGTAGGTACTAGCTTTGGAGCAAAGAGTGGGAGTCTATTAAACTCATATTCATACTCTGGAACTGATCTACTACCTTGAGTCAACTGAATGAACTCATTCTGCCTCCGATCAACCTCTGATCACGGGTAGTAAGTAGTGTAGAACAACTCTTTGAATATAGTCCAATACTTAATCTCACCAGGGGATCTCTAAGTAGTTTCCAACCATCTGTCGGCTCTATCGACCAACTTAAATCTAGCCAGACGAATCTTATCTCTGTCTAGAGTTTGCATATCGTTGAAGATGACTTCCATGCGCAGAATCCAACTCTCAGCATCCTCAAGCTTCAAACTGCCTGAAAATGTTGGAGGTTCCCGCATTTTGAAAGCCTTCATCACTTTCTCATATCGTTTCTTCTCCGCGACGTCCTCATCGGACTCGGGAGTCGGTACTCTAGTCTCAGCAAGAGGTGTAGCAGCCACGACACCAACACTTCTAATGCCCACACCTTGTACAACAGGTGCATCAACACGTAGCCTGTCTTGTTGCAGCTTTGTGATCATCTCAAGAAGTTGAGCATTCTGCTGCTACTGGATAGCAAACATTTCCTCCAACCTCTTAAGCCTATCTTGATCGCTAGGGTCCATTGCTATCCTTGATTTTGCCCTTTTTTAGAAAACTGGAATTTCAATGGGCAAAAAGGAATGCATCAAGCAGGGTATCATACAATGGATAGCATTAACATAATCTAACTACCCATACAATCAAACATAACATTATAAGGCTCTTATCTTTCTTAAAGTTTTTTTTATAACCTAACAATAGGTATCCTAAACATAGGCTCTGATACCAAAATTGTCGCAACCCCTCTCCGGGTTACGTCACGACCGGCACAGAATACCATATACACCATACCTAGACGTATACGATACTCTGTCAGCCTCTTCCTTTTAAAACAATACCACAAAATTACTAAAATTTTCGGCAGAACTTCCCCATAAATCTAAGGTTCCACAAAAGATCCTGATAATCACATCCAATCACACAAAGACATATAATCAAATAATCAACATCATTCATATCAAACCCAATCTTTTTGCTTTCTCACATGACTTATCCACATCCCAAGTCATCCTTAAAACCAAACAAACCACAACTATCTATATTTTATATACATGAGAATTTGTGATATTTATATACATAATCAAAGATGAAACAAAACAATTACATTAGTCCCAAGTTTTCCCAAAAATATGCGAATCAAAACATACATCCAAAAGAGAAGAAAATGAAGACCGCAAGTTTTAAGCCTTGCCCTTTCCTTTCAGATCTGAACCTGAGAAAAGTAGGAAAAAATGGGGTGAGCTCAATGAGTAAGTTCTCACAATATATTTCCATATATTCATTTATAAAAAACACGTATGATATTGAAAATTTCATTCATAAACCAAATGCATCAAGAAAAATCATATTATACATGTATTTAAACTAAGCATGTGAATTATGCATCATTTCCATAAGAATCAAATATGCAGACTCTTTACCAAAAGGATATGTCAGAACAACACATGTCTTTACTTCCCCTATTGGCCAATAGGTTCCGACTGGCGCATTACATGGCATTAATCCTCCTAATCTTTCTACCCTTACATTCCTCAGTGATTCGAGAAGTCTTTTCCACGGAACACCAATCCAAGTATTCCGACGGCACATTTCCCTGAAGAATAAGTAAATAGAAAGACAACAATGCCAAGGAATTTAATCCAAAACACCCAAGGCAATATCAATGCATATATTTCATGCTCATGCTCTTAAATCACAATGCACACACACACACACACACACACACACACACACACACACACACACACACACACACACACACACACACACATATATATATATATATATATATATATATATATATATATAAGATGCATGTCATTGCACAAACCAATTTATATAAAGAAAATGTCATAATGAAAAACAAAGGTGAGAAATACTCACAACCAATTCACCGGCCAATTTCACACATCATCTACATTTCAATTGGCCAATTGACTCACATACACCTGAAATGAAGCATTTTCATACACAAATGATCAATTTCAGTCCATTATGTCTAAATACATAATTATTAACCCAAAACACATCTAATCCACACTAATTTGGATTAGAAACACTTAACATCATTCAATTGATCAATTTCAATCTAAATGCCTCCAAAGCCCCAAATTAGATAAATCTCTACATGGTCAAATTGAACTAACTCTTGCAAATCTAACACTAGTCTAACCAATATAAACCCACAATTTCACTCAATTTGGGTTCAATTAGACAAGTTTCAAGTCAATTTAATCAATTGACTTGATTTAGGTCAAAAGCCTCAATTTTGGACAAAATCCCAAAATCAAGCCCTAGGACAATTTTACACTACACCTACGTTTTCCACCATTCAAAATTAGTGAATTGGACCATCAATCACTTAAAATCAGTCATGTATTCAACACAATATGAGTGGCAACTTGAATGGCAAACCTTAAGTTCATTTTTTAGGTTTAGGGTCATTACTCGTAGCTCCACCAAAAAACGTAGTAAAATGCTTGCAAAATGCACATTGGGTACAGATTTTGGTTAAGGAATGTTGTTTCTACCATAAACAAGCTCGAAATAACAAAATACCAACCAACCCTAGGTTAGGAATACCCAAAACCATGGCCTATGGAGAAAATTACACCATTAGAAAGCTTACTCTCTCCTTTAGTGGTGATTTCATGAAAAGAAATGGAGAAAATCACTTACTTTAGGGTATAAATGGTGAAGATTTCCTCTTGAAACTTTAGTTTTCTTCCATTCTTTCTTCTCCAATTCGTTCCCAACTCAAATGGGAATATTAGCAACTTTTTCCCTTTTAAAATACTAATTTTTGGCCATTTTTCATTAAAAACATGCCCAAAAAATCGAATAAGCGTCATCCCCTTTGCGCATGAGCATCCTTCCCTGCGCATGAGCGTCCTCCTTTTTGTAAAAAACACTCATTTTTCATTTTGCTACTACGCGCTCAATATACATTCGAATTTCGCGTATAGTCGGTCGAGTTCTGTGTAAAGATGCGTTCCGAACTCATTTCTAATATCTCAAAGTCCATTTAACGCACCAATAATTAATTATCAAACAAAAACATCAAATACATGCACAAAACAAGCAAAATACGAGTATTATATACATCACATACATACACAAGACCTAGAGTCAGGCATTTTACGTCATCATGACATTATATGCGAAAGTGAGTCGCTACATTCAAATTCGAAACTTGGACCTCAACCTCATTTATACTCAGTTCTTCAATCAACTGAGCCTCTTGGTAATTTAAACTACTTTTCACAATAAATAAATTATTATCGTGACAAATCATGACCTTAGTCAAACGTGTCAACAAATTTGTATTCATTGTTAATTAAAATGAAATAGCATTTGTGTGCATGTTAACAAATTAATAATAATAAGGCACGTACGTGTGCTCTATACAGTGTAGCTTTCTAGCTTATTAATTAGTATGCTCATATTCGCCCCAGAAATATAATTTTAAATATTTACATTTATGATGGACGATAATATATATATAGTATCAAGTGTAGTGTTTCTTTATATTTAGTTTTATATGTTACATTATATTATATAAAATATTTTGAATGCCACCTATTATATATATTTAACACTTAGACTCGCTCTGTATAGATGGGATGTACATATATGAGTATATGATGATGATGATGACCCGATGGATAGGTTATGTTTTATTTATTTATTTTTATTACATTTACATGTGAATTTAGATTTTGATGATTATAATTATGATTTGAATTGTGTTAGCATAGGGCATGAATGAATATCAGGTTGTTTGTGCTTAAGTTTATAGGACGTTGAGGATATTAAGGAAAGATATACATGAGGTTTTGTGCGGGTTATGACGTCACAAGTAGTGGGTCATGACACGATATATATATACATAAGAAAATAATTTATATATATATATATAAAAGAAAATAATTTTAGAGTTAATAGCTTTTAATAACTAGCACTTCTTATATTTAATTTATTAGGGTTTTGGTCCTAATAGCAATCTTATAAAAAAAATTTTAAATCATATAATCTTACTTAATTTGTTTGTATGATTGACATCGCATCCTATTTCTCTTTCCCTAAAAACTAATTGAACATAAATATCTAAAATTTTCATTCCTTAATATCTTTTAATGTTTAATCTTCATTCTCTCTTTTATATAAATTAAGAAGTTATAAGTTGTGCACATATTAAAAACATAATTTTAAATAAATTTTTTTTATTTTCTTTTCTTTTTTGTGACCATGTCAGCCTACTGTTGCATTTTTTTTCTTCCTTATCACTATATTCTCAACATTACTTAAATCCCAATTATCAAGAATTAAATTGAATTAGGAGTATTCTTATTCATTTTTAATTATCATAGTTTAATTTGTGCTTAGATTAATGTATCAATGAACACTTTATGATTTTTTATAATTTTTTCGTGGGCATTCTTTTAATATTGTGTTCATTAATTTAAGCACGTTCCCACTAAATTAAGGGTGAAATAGTTCTCATGGGGAGATTGAATGAGAAAGAAAGTATAGCGAGGGAAGTGAAGTCATTTTTGTAAGAAGTATACTGGGGTAGCTATTTTTCTTTTCTCATTGGACAAAGTCCAGTGCCATTGACATACATTTCTTTATTGTAAGATAAATATATTGTAAGAAAGAAATATGAATATTTAATTAAGTATTTTGACTTGAGTATATATTGGAGATAGAAAAAATTAAAAAATTAAAAATAAGAATGGAGGAGAACGAGTCTTTTACCTTTTTTAACATTGAAAGAGACCTTTTTTTATGAAAGTTAGAGGGCAATTTATGAAACTATAGCAAAAATGGTTTCATCATGAAAAATTAAAAGTATTTGTGTTATATATAGTATAGATACACGAGTAAGAATTTAAGGAGTGTATATTTTTCAGTCCAATAGACAGAATGGATATCATTTTAAATTAAGATTTTCATGATTAAACTATTTAAACTATTTTACCAAAATTAAATAATATTTTAATCACAAGCTCACAATCATGAAGTTATTTTTTAATCAAACTTTTAAAAGTGTTATTTAGTTAATACTATTTTTATCCTATTTTCTATGGAAATAAATATAGTGGCATTTTTTATGTTAGAAAGTGAAATGAGCTTTTATTCAAAATTTTATAAGCATAAATAGGAGAAAAAAAAATTGATCCCAAATAAGCTGAAATTATATTTTTTTAGTACAGGAGCTATAGATTACCAAAATATATTTTAAACTAGTTTTTTTTTTTTTCATAAAAAGTCATATACATTGACTACATTCATTTACTGTCCTATATGTAAAGTACATTTTGGTATGAATACATTCATTTACTATCCGATATTTAAAGTACATTTTGGTTTGCATTATTAAAACTAACCTAATATCAAGAAATATTCATTAAGCAAATATCAATGCAACTTTGGATTTTTTTAAGTCTTATATGTGGGTAGTTTCTATCTTTTATTAGCTTAAAGTTTTGGATGCGTAATTTTTTTTTTTCAAGTTGAAATAATAATTCAATTAAAAGTAAGCACGATACAAGCGACATATTGCAGGCAATGATACAAATACCCCAAACTCCCTAACAACGGAAGCGTTGGCCATTGGGGGCTACTCGAGCAACTAGGACCAAAGAATTAGTTAATAGACCTCTGTCTTGTCATTACTTTATATTGGTTTCAAAACACAAATTAGACTAAAAGAGAGATTAATATATATATATACACACACTGTACGTGGAGTGTGGACTCATAGTCCTGAAATCTTCTTTAAGATCTCATTTTCTTCTTTTTCTACATTCCCCCCTTTTTCCATTTCTCACTTGTCGGCAAACATGGAAAGAAAAGGAGGCGTCCACTTGGTGTGTGGACCCAAGTGAATCCGACTTACAGGTTCAAAATCAATACAATAATCACGCACCACCTAACGTAACCACTTTACCTTTCTGCGCCCGGCGTGGGATCGACCCCACGGCTCGTGTTGTGCGCGTATGAAGGTCAATGCGCCGCGCCCAAATTCCATATCCGCCACCGCCATGACTGATTGTGTTGTGATTAAAACGAGGAAGAAGATGGTCGTTTTCACATTTTCCTTTTTGTGTTCTTTTTATTCTCTCTTTTTCTTTTTGCTTCTTAATTAATGGGACCAGTGCGAGGAATAAAATCATTTGATTTGGACATTTTAAGGCACGAGTTGGTAAAAAAATTATTATGTTGATTTGACTGAGTTTTGATTTTTAGAATAATAAATATTCATATTGAATCGATTTTTTTTTGCAATAGATCTGATTTAAGAAGCTTAATTCAGTTTGGTTTGATTATAATTTGATTTGAATTCATTCGACCTTAACAAAACAATTATATATAATGCTTTTGAATATCGAATATTTAAAGAGTTCCAAATATTCTTGAATAACATATATATATATATATATATAACTAATTCGATGGTTCGAGGGCCGAACCTAAAGAGATTGAGGGACTTGATTTCGAGTTCGAGTCCTCCATGATAAAATTATGGTTGGGAGGGACACTCACGCCTCTATAAAATTTTGAAGTTCAGTGAAATAGTCTCATCCTGAAAAAGAAGGAGAACATCATCGAATGTCGGAATTCTGATAATAAAAAAAATTTAAATATAACACACACATACACACATATATATACATGTAGGGACCGAGATAGAAGATGCTAAATTATTTATTTGATATACAAAATTCTAAAGTATCCGCTTAAAAATACCTTAACATGTTGAAATGGTGTAATAACAATGGCATGAATACGCAAATAATAAGTTGACATATCACAATTTTAGGGCTCTGACTTCGAATCATTTTCTAAATAACTTTATTGAAGCCGAAATATAAAATTGGCAAATTCTTTATATTTGATTCTTTCATCTTTTGAAACATTTTCTCATTTTCTTAATTCTCTTTTGTGCTATATTTTTTTTTTTATAGTTAAATCTAACCAATAGTTAGAAGACACAATCACCCAACAAATAATATTTCCTGTCATTTGACTATTACATCGGCTGTCATGCTCTAAGAGACATCCTGTTTTTGTCTAATTGTGATTCGCTTTATAAAAGCTAGCGTATATTGATATTCTTAAAGTAGTTACCTAAGATAAAATAGTCAATTATTGCATAAATATTGAATTAAAAAAAATTAAAATAGTTGACCATAAAGCATTTTCTTTTTTTTATTACTAATTTTTTGACACTCTAAAGATGTCATATCTCCTTCTATTTAAACAAAATTAATCTTTTCGGACTCGTACATGTCGGAGGCGTTTAGGTTAACCTTTTAAATAGGGGCGTATAAATGGGGACACGCCCAGACTAAAACTCGAGACCTGGACCTCAACTCCACTTATACTTAGTTCTTCAATTAACTGATGGTACCATAATATATTTTTATTTTGTTATCAAAATGTAGTAACAACTCATAACATGATCCGAATAATAATAATAATAATAGTAATAATAATAATAAACAATTAAAAAGTTGTAAAATACACTTATTAATTTCAAATTAAAGCACACAAATTTTAAAGCATTACTTTGAAATTTGCTTTAACTAAACTATACTTTTAGAAACAATTTGAGAGATATCTGTTGAAATCTTTGTTTAAAGATTTAAGAAAATTTTAGATTGAGTGTTAAAATCTAAACCTATGAGCCAATTTGACTACATACATTCTTGGTACTCTATGATGAATGATTCAAAAAAGAGATGGCATGAATCAAGGAGAAGTCCATTGCTCTATATTTATAAGCCTGTCAGTATAAGTTTTAAATTCTTTTTCTATATACAAATTGTTTAGACATGATAAACAAGAAACTCATTTTAAACAACTTAATTGAATAAAACCATTTGAAATTCCAACAAAAGAAAAATATAAAGATACATTGAATAAATTACTAATAATGAAGTATAAAAGTGTTTATTGGTGTGAAATGAAAGTGTGGTGTACCTATTGTATGTCTTAGTATTTGAATGACCTGTGTTAAGCCTTAATAAAGGAAAAAAGAAGAAGAAGAGAGGCTAAAATGATCAATATAATCACAATATCAAGTATTGTAAACTTATTGATTGCACAAGAAGAGAAAATACTATGTTTAAAATTAAACAGAACAAGATTCGATATGGTAATATGTCTTGTATTCATTCAAATTCAGTAGATCTTACTCAGTTTTATTATTACATGCATTGAAATAAATTTACATTGAAATTATTTTATGAACTTTGACAAAAATAAATAAATAAATAAATAAATTATTTTATAAAATATCTTTATATGGCTTCCTCTCCTTTTGGGCAAAAGTAACTTTTGGAGAAGTTTCCTACTTTATTTTATGAATACTATGTTTAAAATTAAACATAACAAGATTGGATATAGTAATATGTCTTGTATTCATTCGAATTCAGTAGATCTTACTCAGTTTATTATTACATGCATTGAAATAAATTCACATTAAAATTATTTTATGAACTTTGACAAAAATAAATAAATAAATAAATAAATAAATTATTTTATAAAATATCTTTATATGGCTTCCTCTACTTTTGGGCAAAAGTAACTTTTGGAGAAGTTTCCTACTTTATTTTATGAATACTATGTTTAAAATTAAACAGAACAAGATTCGATATAGTAATATGTCTTGTATTCATTTAAATTCAGTAGATCTTACTCAGTTTTATTATTACATGCATTGAAATAAATTCGCATTGAAATTATTTTATGAACTTTGACAAAAATAAATAAATAAATAAATAAATTATGTTATGAAATATCTTTATATAGCTTCCTCTACTTTTGGGCAAAAGTAACTTTTTAGAGAAGTTTCCTACTTTATTTTATGAATACTATGTTTAAAATTAAATAGAACAAGATTCGATATAGTAATATGTCTTGTATTCATTTAAATTCAGTACATGCTTTGAAATAAATTCACATTGAAATTATTTTATGAACTTTGACAAAAATAAATAAATAAATAAATTATTTTATGAAATATCTTTGTGTAGCTTCTTCTACTTTTGGGCAAAAGTAAATTTTGGAGAAGTTTACTACTTTATTTTATGAATACTATGTTTAAAATTAAACAGAACAAGATTCGATATAGTAATATGTCTTGTATTCATTCGAATTCAGAAGATCTTACTCAGTTTTATTATTACATGCATTAAAATAAATTCACATTGAAATTATTTTATGAAATATCTTTGTATCACTTCCTCTACTTTTGGGCAAAAGGAACAAAAGTTCTTTGATCCAAATGTATTTATCCTTTCTTATAATATTAGTCAAATTATTCAGTATCCTTCATGATACCTTGAATAATAATAATAGGCATCACTCAAAGAATTGAAAGATTCTTTTAATCATCAATATTTTTCTTTCTCATTATAATTATTTCAATAAAACAAATTTCACATTATTATGCGGACATAAGCTAATTTTAAATAAATGACATGTAAAAGTTTTAGTATGCATTACAAGCCAAAGTGCAAAAGACCACTTGATATGGTGGTCAATGGCATTCCTAGCAATGTTAGTGACCAAATATCAAGTCTCCTTACAAAAAAAATAAATGTTACTTGCTACGACTTGGTTTGGAGCTGTACAACCAATCTTTGTTGCAAGTACACTGTGTCCAAGGGTGCGCTCCCTCCTTATGAGTTAATATTTGTGCTAATGGTTAATTCTTGGTTTATGTGCTTCCCTTAGGTGGCTAAATTCACTTATCAAAGGTATGGCTTGGGCTAAATAAAATAAAAGCCAATGTGAATTAGAAGTTCAAAAATAAGCAAAGGGACTTAAAAGTTTGTAAGATCAATTACTTACACAAAAATTGTAAATTAGTCAATTGATGCATTCACTAACTCGTAGAAATTTTTTATTAACATAGTAATATATGAATTTGTAACACGTTGGAAGCATTCTTGATTGGTCGAATAAAAGAATACAACGTCCTAAAAGAGAAATGCATAGATTAAAAATAAATGTTCCTTCAAGAGACCTAACTATCCTTTGAAGAAATATAAATTGATGAATAAATATCGGATGAATAAATATTAGATAAACAAATAATAATCCATCTCAAGAAATTGATTAACTTAGAAAGAAAGAAATCAAAGATCTTGCCAAAGACCTCTTGGTCTAGAGGTGGCCATAGTAGTTGAAGGTCAAACAATGAAAGTAGAAGAAGATAGAAAAAAAAATTAAAAAAACTAAATAAACTACGATCCCAATCCTAACGATATTACAATCCAGATCGCGATTCAGGCATGAGTCACTCAATAAAATGGTCCTATACTTATCCGAATCATTTTACAATATATGGACTGGATCCCAATCCTAACAACCATAATATATCTATACTACATATAATACAAATATTTGAAAATTTTCTATGGTAATGTCTTTTAGTACTTATAATACTCTTAAAAGTTTATTTTATTTTTATTTTTAAAAAAATAATTATATTGTAAATGAGGTTTCTATATTCTTGAATGATTTTAGTGATTTGGATCATATTAAAAATGTTTTTTTAATGAAATCAACAAACGCTAGTATGCATCGCGCGTGCGCCAGCGCCACATATGGGGCTGTCGTGTCCATATTACATTGAGTCAACTAGTCAAGTGCGCAGCAGAAAGGTGGGATGGATGACTGACAAAACCGACAAAATATGAAATTTCGATAAATGTAACGGAACGGATTAGTCATGCCGAAAAAGAAGCTGATGTTGACTCGGACTTTTCTCTTATTTTTGTTGTTTATGTTGTTTATTTGTATTTATTAAAAAAATATTTTTAGTGTTAAAGATAGTAAAATAGTAGTTTTATATTATTTTACTTAATTTTTTATTTAAAACTTATAATATGCCTCTAATATTTTAAATTTTTTTAATTCTACACAGGTGGGAATTTAGTGCATGAGGTTGTTATTTTTTTTATTAATTATAATAATATAAATTTTTTTATAAAAGAGAATTATATATATATCTTTGTCATTTGACATGATTAAAATAGATAAAATGATATGGAAATAAAAATGAAAATTGGTAAGAGTACTTAAAAGTTGAATTAGAAAGAAATAACGAGAATAATCAAAACTAAAAAAAGAAAAGCTTAAAACTTAAGAGACATGTGAAAAGTGAAAAGTGTCAAATAATATTTTATCCGCCTTAATAATACAATGATCATATTTTTTTCCAACACTTGAAGACACTAATATCCTAGTAACCCTATTCAGAATCAAAAGAATAGAAATTCTAGTACTCATAACAAAAGTTATAATAGTGTATATGATTCCCAGTGTTAATACAAAAACTAAATATATTGTACTAAAAAAATTAAGAGTCTTAGGCCCCCCTACATAGATATATAAAGATCAACAACTATCCTCTCAACATCCTACTGGGCAATTTCCTTACCCTTACTAATGGGGATGGACCTACAAAAAAAATAGGAAGATTAGTGAGCCAATAATAACCAATGAATAAATTCATAATTAATCATCAAATATACAACAAGAAAACATAATAACACATGAGCAAGAGTATAATAATGTCATTAGTTTTTTCAATCATATATAAAATAACTATCACTAAAATACTTAGACATCGTTTTGAAGCAATTCAAAATGACATCTTTAAACCTAATGTATAATTCAAATAGATTACAAATTCAAATTGTGATTTGGAACGCATCAAACCTAGGCAAGATGGTACACTTAATTTATTGCCAACTTTAAATCAAAGAGAAGTATCATATCTTCCACTCCAAACTCCATCGATCACTACATCTGGAATAGTGACTCATCATAGGATGCTACATCCCTATTCGTAGGTAATGCATTTGGAATAGAGACTCGTTCCCACATCATAGTGTGAACAAGTGTTCCAGTCAAGCTATCAGAGTAAACACATAGGATGCTACATCCCCCCTATTCATAGATTTACTGCACTATGAATCTCATAGTCAAGCTCCATTCGCAGTCACATCAGGTTTGGCAAAAATACATGATTACCCTTTAAAAAAAAAAAAATTTTACAAATACCATCCCCTCAAAAATAATGTCACATTTGCCATATTTTACTATTTACTGCACAGTCATCGCACAGTCAACGCGTCACGTCAGCGCGGAGGTGACTTTTTTTTAAAGTGAAGGGAAGACGTCTTTTCAAAAGACGCCTTCCCTTCACATATTTTTTTTTTAAGTGAAGGGAAGGCGTCTTTTGAAAAGACGCCTTCCCTTCACAATTTTTTTTTTTTATGTGAAGAGAAGGCGTCTTTTCAAAAGACGCATTTCCTTCAAATTTTTTTTTTTTTTTAACAGAAGGCGTCTTTTTAAAAGACGCCTTCTGTTTAATTTTTTTTTTTTTATTTCCTTGGTTCTGAACAATGGCACATAATTGGATTGGATTCCGAAAGTTGTTTGCTCCAATTGGAAGAATCATTCAAAGAGTGCAAGTCATCATCACGAGTGTTGATCTCAACTTTCTGAGTCCAACCTGCCAAAAAAGCCTCTAATTCAGCATCCCTATCTATAGATCTTCTCTTCAAGTCTATGCTTTTGCATTTTCTAGTTTTTTTGTTCAGATTTCTTGAATTCCTCTTTCTTTTTGATTGCCACTTTGAAGTACCTTTCTCATTGCTCTGGCTAACATTAATAACATCCACTGCTATACTAGCAGAACCAGATTCATCAAGGCCTTCACTACTCAAGGATCCAACTTGACTGAGATGACCAGAACGCTTTCCCATAGCACCAGATTGGAGCATTTTTGACGTGCAAGATGTAAGTATAGGAGGAAATCCTGGAGAGTCAACATTATTTTCAGTATAAAGAAGATGATTTCATAGAAGATGTACAACATGCGGACTCTAAAAGCATTGAAAGCTAGAAGCCATGGAACAATGGAGAACAAAAGTGCAGAAATAGCTCTGTACCTTACGGTACCATCCAGAACAAAACAAACAAGTGCAAAGCATCCAACAGGAACATTAATGAATGGCAAAACAAGAAACACCAAAAGTGATGGTATGCAAATTAGTGAAGAAGCGTCCCAGAAATGTGGTCCAAAACCCAAAATGGAAAGATGACCTAAAACCCAGTCCATGCCTGTGAAAAATATGCAAAAACTAGCAAAATTTGTTCAGAACCAAGGAAATAAAAAAAAAAAATTAAATAGAAGGCGTCTTTTAAAAAGACGTCTTCTGTTTCAAAAAAAAAAAAAATTTGAAGGGAAGGCGTCTTTTGAAAAGACGCCTTCCCTTCAACTAAGGAAAGGCGTTTTTTTTAAGTGGAAGGGAAGGCGTCTTTTCAAAAGACGCCTTCCCTTCCACTTAAAAAAATTCCACCTCCGCGCTGACGTGGCGCTTGTTTGGCGCGCTGACTGTGCGATGACTGTGCAGTGAACAGTAAACTGTGGCAAAGGTGACATTATTTTTGAGGGGATGGCATTTGTGGAATTATTCTTTTTTTGAAGGGTAATCATGTAAAAAACCCCATCAGGTTTTAACTCAAACTATCCCGAATTCATTATTCTTTTTCCTAGCTCAACCCTATCAAACTATTCATTTATAAGTTAATTAAGTCATAGGCATATGCGCGAAGAAGACTAGAACCCCTACTTGTTTGATCATTTAACATTTTTTTTTCTTTTTTGAAAGCCAATAGAGGCACTAAAATTCATTAAGGAAAAGGAAGACAAGCCTCTGCAGAATTACATCCACTATGATAGAGGGGGTGTCCGTGTCCTCTAGCCATACTTGACAATCATCAATATAGAAAGCAAATTGCCTCAGCCTTTAAGCCACCTCGTTAGCCTCACGAGGTATGGCACTAATAATAGATGGTGCTAGAGGAAAATTTATCAATTCAATACAATCTTGGATCACCTCCCCCAGCTCTGAGAACTCCCTATTAGATTTAGATATTGCCCTCATAATGTTAGAAGAATCTCCTTCTATCTCATGAACTGATAACCCAATTTCTTTATCGAATGAAAAGCCTTCTCTTACGCCCATAGCCTTAGCAACATCCACTGGAACCTGCCCCTCCAATTTTTTCACCATAACTGCTACTGGAAACCCAAATTCTTCTCTAATGATTATCCCAATCCCGAACCAACCAAAACCCTCTTTAACGCATGCATCGATATTCATCTTTAAGTGGGAATGACGGGGAAGGGACCATCCTTGTAATCTACGTTGAACAACTTCTCCAACTTTTTTTGTATCTTCTTGGAACTCCTTTAATAGTAATACGGAGTTACTGACAATCCTACATCCATTTTTCCCCTGTTGATACTCTATTTTTTTCATTCCACATTTGCCAAAGAATCATAGCCATCTGAGATAGTTGGTCTTCACCGCCGCTTCGAATCATCTCTTTGATATTGCTTTGTCGTAAAGCCTGAATGATCTCTAGTTGCGTTCGACCCACCAACCACTCCTTCCATGCTTTCTTTGCCACCTAACAGTGGGCAAAGACATGCCTTACACTTTCAATATCCTTATTACAGGTTTTGCACGTCCCTACACATTAAATATCCTTATTACAGGTTTTGCACGTCGCGTTTTCTACAATCTTGTATAGGTTCATGAGTGTGGGCAAGGCATTCATGGCCAGTCTCCACATGAATATTTTAACCTTGGGTAGGTGTGGCGACCCCACACCCTGGACCAACATCCCTTGTGGGATGGCGTGCGGAATGCCGAGGCCGGAGGCCCGACGTAGGCATCATCAACCATCCCACAACAACTACAACGATGGTTGAGACCCTACAAGCCTCAGTCAAGTACCATAACCAACACCTTTGGGTACCTGTAACAGTTCCTAATATCCACAATACACATCCATATATACAAAGACAATAATAGTCTCCAAAATATACAAATGATAGTCATCAACGAGTCCATATACAAATCAACAAAGTCTAGGGTCAACATACCCCGACTCATCATCATAAGTCTAGGCCCATGGCCATCACCATAAAAGTTATACAGCCTCATCAACTAAGTTTAACATGAGTTATAAATTACATATGCACCCAAAATATACAAAAAGATATACACATGTAATACAAAACATTCACCATCAAGAAAAACCTCTCCTACTCACCTCAAGGATGTCCTAGCTCTGTTGTGGCTATGTCCTCAAGTAAATGCAAGGCCCTTGCCTTTATCTGAAGGACTTGAAATGAAAGTGAGAGGGTGAACCAACTATGCCCAATAAATAGTGTTTAATTATGTCATAAATTATACATAAATAAAAGTCATATATGCATGAATGATGCTCATGAGTATATGAAAACAAATAACATATAGTATAACAAGCATCCATCTACTATCATGCTCATTCATCATCCATCCACCTTTCCACATCATTTCTTAGTTGAATTAGACCCATCCTTTGTTCCTCCCATATTGGGGTACAACTATTTCATCTTGATCATTCAGTCTCATCCTGTAAGTGTAATGATCCTCCTTGGCCGGGTATTAAATACCTTACAACCTTTCGGGTAGGTCAGCCTCATCCAACCAAATCTTCAACCACAGAAGATTCAACTACACCTCTAGAGTATTTTAGCTTGGCTCTATTGTCTATAGGGGGTTCTCTTAATGAGCAGTCCCAACCTACACAGTGATCTCTAGCACAAGCCTTCTAGATATTCAATGCATGCCAATTCATGACACTTTAAACACATGCAATTTCATACTAACCATTTCATGACTTTCAACATACAAGTATAATTTAATATGATGACATAAGTGATAAAACATAAGGAATAACTACTCACTACCAAGTCACGCAAGCAATGCTATCCACACATGGATTCCACACCAATTCCAATCCAATCACGCCTTGAAGCGATGTATCCAATTACATATAAGTCAATCCCATGATCAACATCATATTCAACACATAAAACTAATACCCAACTTCCCAACATAGCCAAATGAATTCATTTATACCATGATTAATAATCCCCAACATATGGACACCATTCTTGCCCAATTTCAAGACCCAAGCCTAATACATAGTCTAGGTCTATTCATGATCATCAAGGCCAATGCATCATTCAACATTCAAACCATGAAGGAGTGATCATAAACAACACAAATCCCCAATTTAAGCCAATAAATAGCATATGCTCCAATTTTAGGAAAATCTCTACAATATCAATTTTGGCCAATTTGTGCTAAACAACATGCTAGACCATGGGGAAACCCAAATTAACATAATAATCCATTCAAGCATGTCAAAATAACTAACATAGGTCACATGCACTCCTATAGCAAAACCCTAAGTCAAAAATCTAGGGCTAAGTCACCATGTATGAAACTCCATCAATTTCACCATGGCAGTTAGGGAAAAAGCTTCCATTGAGCTCAAATACATACTAGGAATCCATTTCCATACCATGCATTTCGGCCTCTAGGGTTTCCATGAAAACCTTTACCTTGCACAACATCAAATTTGAAATATAAAGTGTAAAAAACACTTTATGGACGTAGGTCTAGGTCAAGGAAGGTTGTTTTCACCATTAGCAAGCTCAAATGAGTACATGCAAACCAACCTTAGGTTAGTAACACTTTCAAACGACCATCCATGCCATTTCTTAGATCAAAACAAAGCTCATATGTACAAACCAAAGAGCTTTTAGGAAGAAGGAAAGTAAATTACACATACCTTAGGAGAAAATCGAGCTAGAAACCCCCAATAACCATAACTCCTTCTTCTCCCCTCTTTTCCACCTCTTTCCCCTCTTTCTAAAACCCTAAATGTGCAAATGAGTCATCCAAATGGGTTTACATAAGCCAAACCATGAGTTGGGCCCCTGCACAAAAGTTTTAAAAAAATTGGGTTTTGCTCAAGTAGAGCGCTCTCCCCTGCTCAGAACAACACACTTGTTTTTTGGCACAGGGGAGTGTGTTCCTCCCTACTGGGAGTGAGCTCCTCAACCCTAATTCATCATTTTTGACTCTTTTCGACACCTTACGGGTCTGATCAATCCGAAACTTTTCATACACATTAAACAACTTAAAATTATGTGAAAACACTTAAACTAACACATACCGAACATCAAATACACATACATACACATCAATGCAAGCACATAGAGTTTGGGCATGATGCAGATGGGTCATGGGCTAGATGAAAGAACTTTTGGGGTGTCACAGAGGGATTTTAAGATTCCATACTTTATTTCACAGGCTAACCTCAGATTCCCCATTGGAGCTTCCTTCCTGATTATTGTTCTCAATCAATAGTCTGTATCCACTTTTGACGTTGTATTCCCCATTTTTGTTAAAATGTCAAATTATTTTGTTACTAGGTCTCCTTTTACTTAATGGAATCTGAAGGATGGATTGCACATCAATATCCAGTAGGTTTGCCTTGAGTTTTTGCACATTCTAATCAAGCATGATAACAATAAGACACACAAGATTTAGAGTGGTTCGGTCTCACCTACATCCACTACCTAACCTCCTCAGTTAGGATTTGTCCAAACTCTACTAAGGATCTTCTTACGGGTGAAGACCAAACCGTTACACCTTCTCAACTTATGGGCTTGAGAATAACTGTTTCTAAACTTTTGGTTGTGCGAATGACCGTTACAACAACACTTGCTCTAAACCAGGACAATCCAGTCACAAAAACCAAGTTACAAGATGATATACGTTTCCCTTTACTTAGAATTAAAGTGATACTTACAAAGCTTTGGATTGAACCTTCTATTACCACATATTTAACAAAATATGTATGATGAAGTTCAATTGAAAACTGGTTCAAAAAGCTTTCGTCTTCTTCAATGGATTTTTGAAAAGATGTAGATGAAGATCAACTAATCCAGAAGACTTAATGAATTTCAAAAAGATCGAGAGTTTAAAGCAGTGAGTAGAAGACTAACTTCCAAGAGTTTTTGCACAAGTGAAAACTATTAAAAGTTTTGAAACAGGTTTTCAATTTTCGTATTTGATAGATGTTCTTGATCTGCTCCAAGGCAACATATATATAGAAACAATAGTGGCGCAATGAACTTGAAGTTATTTTGGCGCATAAAGCTATTTCAAAAACAATGAACACATTCTTTCCCAAAAAGGATCTGATTCAGTCTGTGCAACTACGACAACAACACCTGAATCTTCTGATCATTCATGAAAATAAAATGTTCTGATAAAGTATTTGAACATTCTAAAAAGATTCAAAAAGTGATGAAAATTTTTGCTCAGTTTTGAAAAAGTTTCTTCGAAAAGGTGCAGGTGTAAGCTTTGTGACAGTGCTGGATTAGCATCTTGATTGGTCAATCAACGTCCTGACGCATAATCTCTACCTTGTCGTTTTGTTCCTTGAGGGAGCTCATGGATCATAAGTGTCATGCTGAACTTAGAAATGAGGGCGCTACAAGAATGTAAGTGTCCTAAGTTACTTAATGATTAAAAATGACAAAAGCAGTGAGGGCGCTAATCAAAAGTTAGCATCCTGATTAAAACAAGTAAAACATAAGGGCGCTGCTAAGGTTATGAGTGTCCTAATGTTTTTAACGTGTTTGAATTCTTAAAATGATAAGAACGCTGAAGAACGTTCAGCGTCCTGAGAGTTACTAAGTTGGTTCTTAAGTGAGGGTGCTCCTGTTCAAGTAGCATCCTGAAAGTTTTCCAACTTATAACTGTTAGCGTCCTTAAAGATTTAAATCTTTAAAACTTAAAAAATAGTCAGTGAGTTGCTATTGAATCAACATCCTGACAAGTTCATTGGTTGACTCAATGAGGGCACTACTGATAAAGTAAGCGTCTTGATAGATATGGACGTTTCAACCTTGAACTCTATCAGCGTCCTAATGTTTCATTTACGTCTTGACTTACCAAGTCCAGAAGGGCGCTGCTGAGACATTAGAGTCCTGAAAGACATATTAGTGTCCTGATGGACACTTAAAAGCAATTTTGGTTTTCCATTTAAAACTCGATAAACACGATTAAAGTCTTGGTACTTTTGAATCAAATCAAACATAGAAAACTCAATGTAAATGATCGAAAATCAACTCGACTAAATCAATCAATCATGCATATTACTAAATCATATGAACTACCTATCTCAACTTACAGGCTTGAGACTAACCTAAGCTTCTCGATTTACATGCTAGAAAACTACCTATACTTTCTCAACTTACGGGCTTGAGAACAACCTATTTGCTCAGCTTCACGATTTTGAGCAAACCATTATTTGATTGGATTTAACAATTAAAAAATCAAAAAAATCATGTTAAGTGTCTATGAGGACGCTAATGTAGTGGTTAGTCACTTAATATCTACCCAACACTGCAGGACGCTACCTCTCCATCAAGACTCTACTATTATCTCAAGGAACCCCAAGATGAAAATGTTTTGATGATTCCAAACTACTCATGTTTGTGTATCTAATGATCTTGTTAAATGTTTCAGAATTATCAAGAATCAAGATAAAAAAAGAGCTTACAAGTCCATTGAATGTCAATGATCAAAGCTTCAAGTTTTAATACTTAGAATGTAAATCGATCGATCAAATTACTATCGGCAAGATCTACTTAATTGCATGTTTTGATCGATATGTTTGAAAGGTTTTTTAAATGATTTAAATTCTTAATGTTTGATTTGATCCAATCTTAACTGATTTGACTAAGTTTTGAAAGAGCAAAATTGCTTTTAAAAATCAGTCTTTAAGTATTCGATCAGGACGTTAATGTCTCAGTAGCGCCATCTTGCACTTGTATGTCAAGGCGCTAATGATACATTAGGACTCTTATGGTGTTCAAGGTTGAAATTGTTTTTATCTATCAGGACGCTTGCATTATAAGTAGCACCCTCCTTGTGTCAACCAATGAACCTATCAGGACGTTGATTTAACATAAGCTTGTTGATTATCTAAAACATCAGGAAACTTACATTTCAGTAGCGCCCTTATGTTTTTCGTACTTTAAAGATAGGAAGCTTACGTGGTAAGTAGCACCCTTATATTTCTAAGTGTTTTTATATTGAGTCAGGACACTTACTTTTCAATAGTGCCATCACAGCTTTAGTCCTTTTTAATCGTTAAGTAAGTCAGGGCGCTTACATTGTTGTAGCGCCCTCACTTCTTAGTTCAGCAGAACGCTTATGGTCCATGAGCGCCCTCAAGGAACAAAACGACATAGTTGAGATTATGCGTCAGGACGTTGATTGGCCAATCAGGACGCTAATCAAACACTGTCATAAAGTTGTGTCTGTCCACTTTTCAGTTCACTTTTTCAGAACTTTTTATGCACAAAAACCTTTGTAGATTTGTCAAAGATTTCCTCTGATGCATGAAATCACGATTCCTGAAACCTTCTTTAGTCATGCAATTTGAAAAGAACCAGAATGTTCTTGAAGATCGTCTAACCATCTTCGTGAAAGATTCTAGTTGTTGTGAATAAACATTCTTTCACTACAAGAAAATCACTATACGAGGACATTTGAAAAAATGACCAAAAACGTCCTTGAAGCTCATTAAGGATGTTTTTTCAATTAGGACGTTGAATTCAATGACGTTTTGAGCAGTCCTTGTATAGTGATTTTCTTGTAGTGTTTTTGAAATTCAAATTCAAATGACCAACAACTTCATCCCTACTAAGTCTATAAATACCAGCACTTAGAAAATCCAAAACATCGAGAAAATTCATCAAGAAAATACTTTGAAAGTTAGTCAAATTTTCAATTTGATTTTAGAGTTTAAACTGTTTTAGTTTTTCAAAGTGTCTTATTTGAAAACTCTGTTTATCCAAAAGATTTTCATACTGAGCTTAATCTCTATCTTTCTTTGAAAATCCATTTGAAGGTTACTAAAGTGTTTTTCAATCAAATTTCCAGCACTATTTTAATCATATATCATTCTTGCTGAAAGAGAAATTTGAGAGATAGTTTATAAGATACAGTTGTACTTCATTTCATATCTTGTATATTGTATCAAGTTGTAACAGTAGTTATATAAACTGTTGAGTAATCAACTTCGCTTTTCAAACAAGTGGTTGTTCTCAAACTCGTATATTGAGAAAGGTATAAGTTAGTTTCACACCCGGAAGTTGAGATAGGTAGTTCTCTAGCCTGTAAGTCGAGAGGTATAGATAGTTCTCTATCCTGTAAGTTGAGAGGTTTAGGTTGGTCTCAAGCCCGCAAGTTGAGCATTGTAACGGTTGTTCTCACACCCAGAAATTGAGAAAAGCTGCAATGGTTTGGTTCTCACCCGTTAGAGAATCCCTTAGTGAAGAGGTTTTAAATCCTAACTGAGGAGGTTAGGTAGTGAATGTAGGCAAGTAGTCAAACTATCGATTGTGTAAATTGATTTACTTTTCCTCACTCATTGAGTTGCCATTGCATTAATTTTAATTGTCTAGTTGTCCAATTCATCCCCCTCTTGGACATACCTGGGCCAACAATAGGGTTGCCTGGAACCTTGAAAAAGACATTGTAACGGTTTGGTTCACACCCTTGAAGTGAACTCGGTATAGTTAAATCCTCGAGATGGCTTTTCTAGGCATGAAGGTAGGAAAAGGATTTTCGAAACTACGTAAAAATTTTTGCATGCAATATTTTAGTTTCCGCACATTACTTATGCATTTTAAATTAATTTGAATATATAACTTAATATGATCAAGGATTTCCACTGCGGACTTAGAAATTTGTCAAAACTGGCCATTTCAACCAATTCACCCCCCTTTTGGGTGTCCAACATAGGTATCACAAAACTGTCATCCTCAAGTCCAGGACTTGATAAAATAGCCATGATCTTATCATCTTCAGTCATCATATAACCTGTAAATGCGAGAACATCGAGGACACTCTCTTTTTTTATCAGATAATCTAACATAGATGATCCTTTTTTCTTCAACATTAGCAATTGGAGCTTTAACAACATAGTGTTTGCTTTCAATTAAGAAGCAAATATGCGTTCAAGAGTGTTCCACACCTTACTAGTAGTAGCACATCTTACAAGTTTTGGCAAAAGTTCTTAACTGGAGAGGATGAAACACAACAAAATCTGATCCCATTGTTTTCAATCCAAGTACGCTTCGTTGATTGATCCATCAAGACTTAAACAATTTGGCAAAAAAATAGAAAAATCAATGGAAGAAGACAGATAGTCTCCTCTTATTGTAGCATATATTTGCTACCTCCACAATAGAAAATTACTGTGATTGAGCTTTACATTAAGCTTAAGCTTTATTGGTGTTAAGATTTTCGATCCACCATTGTTAGTTTTCAAACCAATTTCAAAACTCCTTTGACCCGGTGCAGAAGTTGCAGAAACTCCTTGCTCTGATACCATATTTAGATTGCCATCAATCTTAAAACACTCAAGAGAAAAGAAGAAAAAGTAAAACGGGGAAGAACAGAGCTAAAGAACTTGAAGCTCTGGTAATGATGAAAGAGAGATATTTTCATTCATCAAGAATCTATTACAGAGAGAGGCCTATTTATAATAACTACTCACCAATGACACCTGTCATGTTTCTAATAGAAATGTAATTAACTTAATATCAATGTAATAACATACAAAAGGCTCCACACTCTTCTAGAAGGACCTCGTACAACCATTAGCTAAGAAACAAATAATAAAGAAGTAAGTTTACTTGTCCAAAGACAAGCAGTCAACTAAAGTTAAAAACAATCGACTGTTTTACTCTTTCTCAATTGTTGAATCAAAAGCTTCAACTAAAGTTGTTACTCCTGGACCTTGTTCACTAACAAAAGGGAAGGGAAAAACCATTGAGCTAAGTGACATATAGTTTCAACTAAAGTTGTTGCTAAGGTTCCTTGAGATAACAATCTCCCCCTTTTTGATGATTTCAAACACTTAAATACCATTGGGCTAAGTGACATATAGATGCATATAGTTTATTACAATTCACATTAGCATGGCACAAATGATTACATTCATTTAATCAATCATTTAATGCTCAATGCAAAACACATATAAGATTAAGAGCAAACATATCAATTTATATTCATTTAAAATGTCAGAAGAGTATAATCATAACATCAAGTCCTGATCAAACAAAACATATACAGGTAAAATACAATTCAGTACATTATATTGCAAGATAAACTATAAACTCCCCCTAACTATAACTTCCCACTTGAGCTGACTTAGCCTAATGTGTACATTATCTTCTCCCCCTTTTGAAAACATCAAAGGGTGGGTGGGCTTAACTTGAACAAGGACCCTTACCTTTTCTCTTTCTTTCATCCTCCTCCTTCTTCTTCTTTGATCCACTTGAATTGGCTTCCTTCTCCTTGGAATCATTTTTGGGTTTCCTTGGTGCTCGAGGTTGTTAACCTATACAGTTCATCACTTAGCTCGTCCCTAAATATACTGTGATAAAATATATTTTGATGATCACAAAGAAAGTACTTTTCGGTGCTAAACATGCGTTTATCAAGATTTCATCAAAGCACCTAAGGAAAGCAAGAAGCCAAGGAACGACTCGATCAAGGAACGACTCGATCAAGGAACTCCAAGATCACATCCAACGATCAAGTTCATTTCAATCAAAAGGACTTCAACGATCACATCATGATTTCAATATCACTTCACTAGAATGATCCGATCAAGCTTCAAGTCTATATCTCTCGATCAACGTTCAAGGCATTCAATTCCGCGCAAAGCTCTTATTGAAGATCTCATAATAAAGAGTTGGATTTAATAGTTAATAGAAATGAGAAATACACAAAGTATTCAAAGTATATCTTTCTCTAATCGTTATTGCTCAAACGTTTTCCAAAACCATGTATAAACTACTTGAATACTTGAATGTCTTGATCATACGTTTTTTGGTATTTCAAATGATTTAATTTTATATATTTAATTTAAAATTTATCGAGTTTTTATTCACATTTGTCGATTATTTAATCGCCAGTCAAAACTATTTTTAAAGAATCTTTCAGGACACTAATGAGATAGCACCGCTCTCCTGAACTTGATAAGTCAGGACGTTGATAGTTCATTAGGACGCTGATAACGTTCAAGGTTGAATTGAACTGATTTATTATGATGCTTACTTTATTAGTCAACCTCTGAAGTTGTTAGGACGTTGTTTCAGTATCAACTTACTGAAAGATTTCTAAAGTTCTTCAAAGAATGTATCTTTGAGGACGCATCGTTATAAGTTGAATAAACTATCAGGACGCTACCTGGATAGGGGCGCCCTCACCTTTGGGAATCAACTTAGTAACTTTCAGGATGTTGGTTGTCTTTCAGCGTGCTTGTGTTTAGTTTCAAATGTTTTAAATATGTAGTAGGACGCTTACATTGTTGTAACGCCCTCGTATTATGTCCTATGTTTTAAACTTGTAGGACGTTTACTCGGAAAGTAGCGCCCTCATGCACTTACTTGTTTTAAAACATAGTAGGATGCTAACTGTGCATTAACGCCCTCAAGGTTAAGTCGTTTAACGTGTCAAAGTAAGTCACGACTCTTACGAGTTAGTAGTGCCCTTACTTAAGTGTTCTGCAGGGTGCTTATACGTAATGAGTGCCCTCAAGGAACTGAAACGACAAAGTTGATATTGTGCGTCAGTGCATTGATTACGAAATCAGGAGGCTAATTCAACAACCGTCACTGTTTGAACAAGTAAACTGCATCAGTTTACTTTTTCAGAACGGACCTTTGCACAAAATCCTTTTCAGACTTATCAGAGATCTTCTCTGATACATGAATTAAGTTTTTCTAAAACTTTCCTTTATCATGAAATCTGAAAACCAGAATGTTAGTGAAAGTTGCAGTTGCCTTTTTCATAGAACATTCTAGTTGTTGTGCGTAAACATTCATATTATTTGAACTTCAAATGTCCAACGGCTATGTCCCACTAAGTCTATAAATACCAACACTTAGGACCAAACAACTTGCCAATCTGTTTGTATTGTGCCAATACTTTTTGAAAGTTAGTCAGTGTCAAAATATTTTTCAAACATCTAGACTTTCAAAGTATTTTTCATTGATTTCTACCTATACGCATTCAAAAGATTTTCATATTGAGCTTCAATTATACTTTATCTTTGAAAATCTGTTTTTACTAGTATCAACTCAAATTCTCAGCACCGATTCATACTTAGTATAATTCTTGCTGAAGATAGAATTTGAGATATAGTTCATGAGAAATACAACTGTACTTGATTTTATATCTTAAGTACTGTATTGAAATATATCAGTAGTTGTGTTAACTACTGATCACTAAACCAGAAGTTTTCATACTTATATTTTATATCTACTTTGAAAACTATTTGTGACCTTCATTTACAGTAGTTCTTCAATTTTCAAATCAATGTTTATTTGGTATCATATTATTTTCGAAGAAGCACTAATTTTCATATTAAATCATTCATGCTTTTCGAAACTGCACTTGAGCAATACCGAACATTGAAAGGTAAATGACTGTAAGTGTATTTCAACTTAGCATTACCTATTTCATATTTCATATCTTTGTAATGCTATGTACTGAGCTTAATTCTAAAGTGTTCTACTCAGTTTAAACCAACATTATTGTGTTGTAATGTTGGTGTGTTTCTGGACTGAAACAACCAGGACAAGTGAATGTAGTTCACTTAATGATTTCAAGATTGAAATCATGTTAAGGTTATCTCTGAACCTGTAAAAGAGAAAAAGGTTCATCCTCACTTGCAAATAGGAAACCGGTTCATCCTAATCCCATAAAAGGATAGGTGCGTCCTTAACCTGTAAAATAATAGGTTATCTCTTAACCTGTAAAAGAGAAATGGTTGTTCCTTAACCCGTAAAAGGATCATGGCTCTTCTTTATCCCGTAAAGGAAAACGATTCTTTTTTATCCTGTAAAAGGAAAACAGTTCTTCCTTATCCCGTAAAAGGAACATGGGTTTCTCCTCATCTCGAAAAAAAGAAATTTGGTTCATCCTTAGCCTGTGAAAGGAT
Organism: Paratinospora sagittata; assembly: GCA_035771175.1. Classification (NCBI taxonomy): domain Eukaryota; kingdom Viridiplantae; phylum Streptophyta; class Magnoliopsida; order Ranunculales; family Menispermaceae; genus Paratinospora; species Paratinospora sagittata. The sequence continues at coordinate 25,401,465 of CM069596.1, read as the reverse complement.
AGGTTTTCCTTTAACCTGTAAAAGAGAAGTTGTAACGGTTTGATTCTCACCCGTAAGAGAATCAGTTAGTGGATTTAAAAAATCCTAATCGGGAGATTAGGTAGTGAACGTAGGCTCGGCCGAACCACTATAAATTTGTGTGTCTCACATTTGCAATTTAGTCCATGTTCTAGTTTTGCATTCAATTCCAATACACTTATGTATATTACTAAGTTAAATTGAAGAGATATTTAAAATTGACCATCACACCCAATTCACCCCTCTCTTGGGTGGACCAACAGAGGTGTCGGTGCTCGTGGTGTCTTGAAACCACTGGAATTGTCTTTCTTTTTAGATAAGCTTTTAATAAACTTTTCAACCACAACAGTTTGCTTGGATGTTTAGAAAACTTTTTTGTGAGCTTGCTTGGAAACACAAAATCTGAATGGATCTAGAAGTGGACCAGGTTTGAGTCATTTCGCTTTTCTTTCAGCAAGACCTTTAGCAAATTCAGGTGAAATGGTATGACCTTCAAATTCTGACCTAACTGGGTGCTTGCGTTTTGGATCTAGAAATCTTTCAGATGCAGCATTGGGAGGTGGAGACACTTTTCTTGAGATTATATGCAGAGGTTTTTCATCTGGCTGCTCTTCATCTTGTTTTCTATTGTTGACATCTTCTCGTAAGTTTGAGTAACCAAGTTTAGTATTTTGGTTAGCCTGTTATCTTCAGCTGGTGCTGGCCTAGCAGTGGCTACACTATCCTTCAAACTTGAAATGACTTTCAACACTGGATCAAGATCTACTTTATTAGATGCTTGGTCTAAGATAACATCCAAGAATCATTGCAAAGCATTTGTGCTAGATGTATTCTGAGATGACTCAGCAACCTTGCTCTTCAAATTTTGAATATCCTCAAAAATCTTCTTCAGAATTTCTACACTTGAATTACTTTGAGCAGGTCTTGGTGGTCTTACTCCTTGTTGGCTTGATGGGGCTTGACTTTTGGCATGACATGGCAATGAACTGGTTTGGATTTGAACTTATTGTTGTCTTGTTTAAACAGAAGCAACAAAAGCCTTCATGAATGCCTTGATTTGTTGCAAACTTTCTTGAATATCTTCCATCAGACCATCAGAAGGTGAGGAAGTGGAAATTAATGAAGGTATAGATTGCATAACACCTAATTGACTATCCATTTGTTGTGTCACTTTTCCTAGCATTTTTGTTGCTTGGATAAAGTGAGTGGTGTATTCTTTAATCTCCTTAATCTCTTCTTTCCTCAGAGAATTCCTAATTTTTATTAATATCTCATTATGCTACTTCAATTGATTTTGTTCCAACTTCGTCATTAGCTGAGACATAACAAAAATCTGATCTTCTCTGACTTTCCTAAGAAAATCTTCCTCTTTGAAGAAATAATCGGCAGGCATGCTAAAAGAAGGATAGGATGGTGAATGATGATAAGATTGATCATGTGAAGATGAACTCTCCTCCGGAGAATCTTCTGCTCCATATTCATCATCTTGAAATTTAGCAGCCTCATGATGTTTTTCACTCTGAACTTGATTATCAACATCTCTGCTTTCTTCAATTTTAATGTAGGGTATGATAACAAGTTCATAATCCGTTTCTTCAATAAAATCCATGACAATTCCTTGAGATTCTTCTTCTGGAATCTCATAAGATCCTTCTTCTTTAAGATCACGTGGATCTTTGATAAAGGAACATCCACAGGAGATGGTAGATAAAAAATAGTCCTCTCTGAGTCATTACTGACTCTCTCCTGAACAACCTCATCAATGATGTCCTCCATGATTGCATTAACAACCTTTTTTGCCATTAACTGTTCTTCAAGAGTAGTTTGTGCAATTTGGCTAACTTCCTCCATGACATCATCTTCAGCATTATCAATTTGCTCAACCTGACTTTCTTGAATAGTTTGAGCAACCTACTCTATATGAAGTTCTTCCATGATTTGTTCATCATGTACTTCAGTCTAAATATCAGCTCTTTGAGTTTCGACCATACATATTTCTTCAGCTTGAACTTCTTCAACAACTAGTTCAACATGTTCAACTTCAACAACTTTAGTTGTAACATGTTCATTTTCAACAACAAGATTATCATGTTCTTCCAGAGCCTGATCAGCTTGATCAGTTGAAGCTTGAACAACTTCTCCTTCCACTTTAGGAACAACTTCTTCTCTTGCTTCAGTTTGAGCATCTCTCTTTCCATTATATTCACCTTCTTGTGGAACTTCTGCCATTAGAAACCATTTTTCCAATGCAAGGACATACACATATCTCATTAACTTCACAGTGGTCTGACCAATGCAGTGATATCAACTAGTTTCCTTAGCATCTTCACCATTGAAGTTAACTTCACTCCTCTCGAACAAGGTGGTGAGGTACATTCCAAATGGAAGACCTCATCCTCTACTGACCACAATATCCATGATGTTTATGAGAATATGGGCAAGATTAATTTTCTACTTTTCTAGAATGCACCATACCAGGAACAAGTCAAGTTCATTCACATTGCCCCCGACTGCCTGATTTGGGCTGAATGATATGGGTAATGACATTGCGAATTATTTTGGGAATAAGTTCAACGGATTGGTTAGTGAGTTTCTTATCAACACTGACATATGAATCGGACACTTAGCAGATTTTAACTTTTCTTTAAAACGTATGAAGTAATGAAAGCAGATTAAACAAGTATGGTAAATCAAATACAATAACAGTAAGACAAACAACATTTAGAGTGGTTTGGCCTTGCCTACATCCACTACCTAACCTCCTCAGTTAGGATTTGTTCAAACTCTACTAAGGATCTTCTTACGGGTGAAGACTAAACCGTTACTCCTTCTCAATTTACAGGCTTGAGAATAACCTATCTTAACTTCCGGGTGTGAGAACAACCATTACAACTCAAGCAACACTTGCTTTAAACCAGTGACTATCCAATCACAAATACCAAGGTATAAGATGAGATATGATTCCCTTTACTTAGAATCAAAATGATACTTACAAAGCTTTGGATTGAACCTTCTGTTACCATAGATTCAGCAAAATATGTATGATGAAGTTCAACTAAGAACTGGCTAAAAAAGCTTTCGTCTTCTTCAATGGATTTTTGAAAAGATATGTATGAAGATCAATAAATCTAGAAGACTTAACGAATTTCAAAATGATCGAGAGTTTAAAATAGTGAGTAGAAGTATAACTTTCAAGAGTATTTACCCAAGTGAAAACTGTTTATAGATCTGAGAATATGTTATTAGTTTTCTCATTTTTGTTGTTGTATATCTCCAATCTGCACTAAGGCAGCATATTTATATAGTTTTGATGTAATGGACTTGAACTTTTCAAATAGAGTTTTGGCGCACAAAACTATTTCAAACAACGAACACATTCTTTCCTGAAAAGGATTGATTTAGTTCTGTGCAATTACGCCGACAACACCTAAATCTTCTGATTTTTCATGAAAATAAAATGTTCAAATAAAGGGTTAGAACTAAACAAATTCAAAAAACAGTTCTGAAAAGTGTATTGGAAAAAGTGCAAATAGCAATTTTATGACAGTGTTGAATTAGTGTCCTGATTTGACAATCAGCGTCTTGACGCATAAAATCAACTTTTCTATTTTGTTCCTTGAGGGCGCTTATAGACTGTAAGCATCCTCCTGAACTGTGAAGTGAGGGCGCTACTGGAAAGTAAGCGTCCTGACTTGTTTTTGAAACACTAAAAATCACAAGGGCGCTACTAATGTCGTAAGCGTCCTAATATTCAAAGTAGGAAAACATAAGGGTGCTACTGGAGACAAAACGTCCTAATGTTTAAGACTTTTAAAACAATCAAAAACATAAGGGCGCTACTCGATAATCAGCGTCCTGATGTTTAAAAACAATCAATGTCCTGATAAGTTACTTGGTTGACTCAATGAGAGCACTACTAACAAAGTAAGCATCCTGATAAATATGAACTTTTCAACCTTGAATATTATCAACATCCTAATAATCAGCGTCCTGACTAACGACTGTGAAGTGAGGCGCTACTGGAAAGTAAGTGTGACACCCCGAAAATTATTTCATCTAGCCCATAACCCAATTGCACTTTGCCCAAACTCTATGTGTTGCCTTAATATGGTTGGTGTTTGTTTGATGATTGTTTAATGTTTGTATAGTTGATGCTTGATAATGTATATAAATATGTGTATTATAAATTGTATATGGGTCGTGTTAAATTAAAGTATAATGCATATGTTATTATTTATGCATGGGTCCATTAAACCATGAATTGATATGGGTTAGGATTGATTGAATAAAAAGATAAATGAGAATGAAAATTTGGTGTAGTAAATGGATTGGACATTTAAAATACATGGAAGCATGAGATTGGTTAAAGTACATGTGGTTGATATGGGTAATATGAGACCAACACATGTGAAGGTTGGTGCATGAAAGTGGACAAGTGTCCCATGCCCACTTCTCTTATCCAAGAATGTGCTAGAAAGTGAGGTGAGTGGAGGGAATCCATGAATGTTCTAAAAAGTGAGGTGAGTGGAGGGAATCAAGGAAGTGTTAGAAAGTGAGGTGAGTGGAGAGAAAGGAAAAAAAAATAAAAGAAAAGAAGAGAAAGGAAAGAAGAAGAGAAAGAAAGAGGGAGTTGCAGGAGGAAAATCTCTGCGGCATTTTCATCAAAGTGCTGGATCTTCGGGATATATGGTCAGATTAATCTAAACTTTTGTCAGCAAGTTCGCAGCTTATGGTTCTGCATTCGGAACGGTGAAGATCTTGATTAGAGGTTTCTACTAAGAGATATAACCTCTAAAACAAAGCTGGTCGGAAAGTCTAGATTTCGCGTGCCATTTCTCTCAAACTTATAGATCTCCTCAATCTACCGTTGGATGGATATAAAATTTCGCTATGTAGTTTAAAACTGATATTTCTGCATTCTGAACGGTGGAGATGTTCATAAATTAACTATGTTGTGTGATATAGTCATCTGAGTTTGAGTATTTGCAGCAGGAAAGGAGAAATTGTCTGATTTGAGACTTGTTCATCAAAGATACTTATATTTTCGGTCCACCGTTGGATTGGGCTGATATTTGGAAATAAGGTTTTTTTCTTCACATAATTCAATCTGTACCGTTGCTTTTGTGATTACATATTTATGTTTTTAGATTGATACATCTGAACAGAATATTAAATGAAGAATTGGTAGGGTTGCTTGGATTAGACCCAAATTTAGAATATGAACTTTAGACCTTTCCAAATAGCTTGCATGTCAACTATGTTGACCTAGTTGCCATTGTTGATGAACCCATGATGCAAAATCAGTGATATACATGGCTGAACATGGTGACCTAGTGTAAATCGATAATATGGCCTAAGTATGGAAAATTTTATATTTTAGGGCTTTTGATGCTTTTGGCCTAGAATCATTGAATTGATGCAACTTATGTTTAATTAAGCATGATTAGGGTTGATTATGCTACTGATTTGGTGGTTGTGACCATATCATGGGTTAGGCCTACTTGTGATCAAGTGACCCAATTTGGGCATGTTTATGCCTAAGGAATTGAAAATCAGTATTTTTGATTAATAGAATGGTTTATGTATGAGAACTATGCATTAGAGGCCTAAGTCACGTGATTTGAGTTGAATGATGGGATTAGATGGGATTTAGGCCTATTGTCTATATGTGGGCTGATTTAGGGTTGATGTGTAATGTCTATGTGATTGAGCATAGAAATTGATGTATGATAGGATATTGATGAATGTTTCAGGATCTTGATTGGGTTGATTCGGTTTGGTGGTCGTGTGTGGTTAAATACTCTCGCGAGGCTTGGTTGTGAGTATACTTCATTTATGATTATATCTTTTATGTCATCATATCACTTATATATAATGTATGTTGAAAGCATGAATGTGTTCTAATGTTTTGAATGATGCATTGATTTGAGAAAACCTTATGACTTTGGTTGGGCCCATCTATCTGGCTAATAAGGGGACTTAACCTTGTCATAGGAGGGTTTTAGGAAAGGAAATGATTGGGGTCAACGGTACGATGAAATAGACGTGCACTAGTAACCCCAAATAAACATGATTGGGGTCAACGGTACGGTGAAATAGACGTGCACTAGTAACCCAATGCATGTGGAATGTGGATCCAAATTGATAAGCTTTTACTTGCATCGAACTTATTATAAATGCTTGATATCTATATGTTATGAGCTTTTAATCATGCTACACATTGACATGCATACATGATATTTATTGATGAGTATTGATAGCATATTTGAATTCTATTCACTGGGCACCGTTGGCTCACCCTCATTTTCCTCTTTCAGGTCCTTCTGTCCCAAATAAGGGCAAAGGAGTAGTCATATCTTGAGGGCCTTGCCTGCGAGAGAGTCCAAGGCCTCGATGTGAGTTGAGAGGCATTTTGATTGAACTGTGTTTTAAATTATGAAGTATTATATTTTGGATTATGTAATTATAACACTTACCACATTGTAGTATGGGTGAGTTGGGACATGTTAGATAGACCATGTGGGCATATGAGGGTTTTTATTTGTACCCACAATTTTGGACTTTATGTGTATGTCAATTTTAATGGACTGTAGGGATTATGATTTTATTTATGGTTCATTTTTATGGATTATCTCTTGTCTTTGATGATTAATACGGTGGGTAGTTTTGTTTAGTACCTTTTGATATTATGTTGTTGTTTGAGATAAGGCTCGTAGGGTCTCAACCACCTCACGAGAGTTGAGGAGTGGTCGGAGATGCCTACGCCGGGCATCCCGCCCCGGCATTCTGCACGCCATTCCCTACAAGGTTGGTGGTCCGGGGTGCGGGGTGCCACAGTAAGCGTCCTGACTTGTTTTTGAAACACTTAAAATCACAAAGGCGCTACTAATGTCGTAAGCGTCCTAATATTCAAAGCATGAAACATAAGGGTGTTACTAGAGACATAAGCGTCCTGATGTTTAAGACTTTTAAAGTGACCGAAAAGATAAGGGTGCTACTAGACAATCAGTGTCATGATGTTTAAAAACGATCAGCGAGCTGATGTTCAATCAACATCCTGATAAGTTACTTGGTTGATTCAATGAGGGCGCTTCTAACAAAGTAAGCGTCGTGATAAATATGAACTTTTAAACCTTGAACATTATAAGCATCCTAATGTATCATCAATGTCCTGACTAACAGGACACTGATGCGTCCTAATAAACACATCAACGTCTTGATGGACACTATGAAATAGTTTTGATATTTTTCAACTTTTAAAGCTCAATAAAATAAGATTAACATCGGTATGTTTGAATCAAATCTATTATAAAGATTTCATTATAAGTGATCAAAGAATACTTTGAAATCAAATCCACTAAACCGTGTAATCATGCATATTGCTAAATTAAATGATAAAAGAGGTTCTTCAACCTAACACAATCTAATAACACATAGATATGACTTCGAACGATCATGGTCTTCAAATTGATCTTGATAGTTCTTTCACCTTGCGTTGTCGATTATTTGCATGAGTTTTCATGTGAGATTAGATGTGTAATGCATATAGTATTATTATAATTAGAATGTGGTTTGCAATCATCAAAATATCTTTCTTTTAGAGACATATTCTCCTAAGGGATATGAGGATAATTTGTCACACCTGGGTTGCGCAAACGCCCCATACCCAGTGTGATGAGTACCCCCGCAGGGCATACTCCAGCCATAGCACCACATAATATTGTTCCATCTCGGTCTAGACCGTCATCACAAGGACGTCTCCCCGGGATCATTTGTCTACGCATCATGAATAGTATAGACAAATGATCCTGGGGAGACGTCCTTGTGATGACGATCTGGACCGGGATGAGACAATATTATGTGGTGCTATGGCTGGAGTATGCCCTGCGGGGATACTCATCACCTTAGGTAGGGACACTGTGTGTAACCCAGGTGTGACATAATTGGTTCAACATAGAGGACGCTGACGCGCGTTAGGACGCTACTGATACGATAAACTAAGGTAGTTACTTAGGTGTGTCAGGATGCTAGTCGCTTAGGAGGATGCTACTGAACAAAACTTTAGTTAGTTCAATAAGATAGTACTAGGATGATAATAGTGCTTCAGGGCGCTAATTGATCTTTAGGTAAAAAATAGCTTGTGTGCGCGTTAGGACGCTAACACGACACTAAGACGCTAATCCAAGTCAAAACCAAAGCTTCTAGAAAGGGGGAACTTTATCATCTTCATTTCATTCTGCCCTAGAAGGATGCTACTGAGAGAAGATGGAAAAATCATTTGGAACCTCTGCAATCCGTGCTGCAAATCAGTTCTTTCGAGTCAGTTCATTCAATTTAGAAGGTAAATTTCATTTTCCCATCTAGAAAACCCTAGAAAGTCCATTGTCGTTAGAAATCCAGTAAGAACCAGACTATTCTAATGGCATCCAAAGCCAAGAAATTAACCACTCATTCTACACGAAAGATAGCATTATCTCCATCTTCATCTCTATCTGGGCGTGTACGACCTAGAATAGCTGAAAGCCAACCTGTATTTGAGGGTCCAGCAACTGAAGTTCCCACAACTTCCGCCACTAGACCATCTCAAGTGGAACCAATCACTGTCCCAGCTCAAACCTCTCAACTTGAACCATCTTCCTCTTTTCAGCTTACAAAAGGATCCAAGAAAGAAGAAAAAATAAAAAATTAGCCTCACGTTATGTTCTTGGAGGTTGTTTTGTAGACTGAAGCTTCTTTGCCAAGCACATTTGAATGTGCAACCTCTGTTTGAACTCTAGGGATGGGTACAATTATTTTCTTATCAAAAGAAGTGGTATCCAAACTTGGTCAAGGAATTTTATCAGAATCTCCTAAAGAAGCCTAATTATGGGGTAGTTAGGAAAACCTCTATTAAAGAGAAACCTTTAGAAATCTCACCTCGGTATTTCACTGACATATTCTCACTTCCTAATGACGATCAAGTCATCACCTTCTCAAAACAAGGCATTATATTCCTAGTCTATAACAATGTTGCAGCCTGGAACTATGTGTCTAAGAAGAACCACACACGTGTGGACAACAAGCTTTCCAATCAATCCTTTGAGCTTATTCCTAAGATCATTCACAACATAATATCCCATGTAGTGCAACCAAGGTCTGGCAGTAAGGGGAGTGTAAATGAACTGGATTTGTTTCTCACTTGGTGCATTTTTCAAAACTAGAGGATTAACCTTTCTTACATACTTCTGCATGTGATTGACACCACAGTAAGAAGGGGACGTGAACTGCCCTTTGAAATGTATATCACACCACTGCTAGAGAAAGCAGGTGTTGATTTGAATGGAGAAGTGAAGGAAGAAGTGGATAGATATCGTTGCATAGGACATACAACTGTCAAACTAATGAAGTATGTTTATGCCCCAACATCTAAGAAATGGTAGCACATCAGAGCCATACCCCAAGGAGTGGTCACTGAACCATTCAAGAAAAGTAATGAGGAGAACAAAGTGGACAATGATCAACTTTAGGATGAAGAAAGAGTTGATTCAAAGAGAACTACTTCAGGCTTACCTTTTAGAGGGGATGTTTCAATGGAAGAGGAACCCCATGAACAAGTTAATGATAAAGCCACCTCTATTGTCCCTCTATATGCTCAGATTCCAGAAGAAGAAGAAAGATTTGAAGGAGAATTTACAGTTCAATCTCCACATCACTTCATTGATCATGCAAATGTTCAACCCTCTACATTTGTTTTTTTATGAAGAAAACTTGTTAAGAAGGATGAGAGAGCTTCAAGAAGAACAGAGATCAATCATGTTGGAGGAGATGAATAAGTTGATCACTGATCAAAGACTTGTAGAATCTGAAGAAGTCAGAAAATGTACAGATGGATTGACTTAAGTCTCAGAAAAGTTAACTCAAGTAGTGATTACCATTGAAAAACAATTTGAGGCATTGAAATCTGGATTACCATCTTCAAGTACAACAACACCTGATTTGAGCTGTCTGAATGATCTATAAGACAATTTGCAGTAAATCAAGGAGTCAATCAACTCACATAGGTCTGATACTTATGTACAATCTGTTGCATTGGACACAAGTGTCCTATAGACAATCTTTGAAAATGTTTCACGTAAGAAGACCCTTATCACATCCCCATCTGCTCCAGCTACCATTGATTCTAGCACACTTCAACCTTTGCTTGATGCTATCTCAAGTTTGAAATCCACAACATCTCCATCTGCACCCACAGTTGATTTTCAACTAGTCTTGGAAGCCATTGCCAATCTCAAGACCACGGTTATGTCAAATGCTTCTGGTCCAATCAATGTTGATGGTAGAAAATTGGACAACCTTCTCACTTCGATTACTCAAGTATACGAGAAGATGACAAGCATAGAGAACAAGGTCCCATTTCTATCTTCTACCATTTTGGACCTTTCATAGACTATCACAAAAGCAGCTGATAAAATTAAAGGAATTGTAGCGCCTTCATTGAGGAGACTTTTAAGCTAATCTCAAGAAGACTTCATTCCTCAGTTTGGTTTGTCATTACCCATATGAAGAGATTCAGCTTGCTATATGAGTTGTTAAGGAAGAGAGGAGTACATGTTCCAAGAGCTCCACTGGCACCAAAGTTCACAAGGCCCAGATTGCCTAGATAACAATCTGATATGCCTGAAGGGTTGTTTAAAGAGCAAGAAGAAGCTAATGATGGTGAAGAACCCAAGAACTTTGGGCCAACTGCTCAAGTTTCTAGATGCATGACACCTCCACTTGATGAAGATGATGTTTTTTGAAATTCCCAAACCCACATCTATTGTAAGGCCACAGTTTGAATGTGTAAAGCTTTCTCCAACTTTTGCAACTGGTCTTGCTGACAGATACCGTCGATCTTTTCAAAGTGCTGACCCCAATAATCCTTTTGATTCAGATTTGCATTCCTTCAAAACTTCCTTTGCCAATTTTGTAAGGAATTTCAGAACAAATAACAAAGGCAAGGAAAAAGTTAAAGGAGAACCAAGCAAGACAAAAGGGAAGGGGAAGAAGAAGTAGTCTGTTCTTATCCCACCTTTTTGATGTTTTCAAAAGGGGGAGAAGAGACAATGAGGAGAAAACAAAAGACAATAAATATCTTAGATTTAGGGGGGAGAATAATTGTAAGAGGACCAATGCTTTGTATTTCTTTATGTTTTTGTATTTTGTATTTCTGATATACCTTCTGTAATGAATTATAATCATGTGAAACATCATATATTTGATATAAATGAATGGGTTGATAATGTTCTTGATAATGTGATTTGTTCAAATGAAATTTGATTACACAACATAAATATAAATTGATTATTTGATCTACTGATTGAAAGGTTTAATGAGTGTTTGAAATCATCAAAAAGGAGGAGATTGTTATCTCAAAAAGAACCCCATGAATGAATGTTTTGATGATTCCCAAATCACTCAATCTTGTGATCTAATATTTTTGTTGAAGTGCTTTAGCAAATCAGTTTGGAAGAAAATCAAGATTTAATCAAATGAATCTATGAGAAGTCAAGTTATTTAGATCGATATCAAAAAAGTTAAATGTTAGAATTTAAAATTTTACTCAAAACCTTTTTCGGAAAATATATACGTATATATAAGTTGTCCTTAAGCCCTTGGTTTTTGAAGAAAATGATTTCAATTGATTTTAAGTCAAAGGTTTTTCTATTGATCTTTGAACCATTTGCATGATTTCTAAATGTTTGATTTGATCCAAAAAGCTCAAGCGTTGATTTGATTTAATCGAGTATTGAAAAATTAAATTTCTAGAAAAACTATTTTTTAGTGTCTTTTTGGACATTGATGGGCCATTAGGGCGCTAATGCAGTGGCTAGTTACTTAATATTGAGCCAACACTGTAAGAAGTTGATGGACCATCCGGGCGTTGATGGTTTCTAGGTTTGAATGTTTGCCTTTCAAAGTAGGACGTTGATCGAGTATTAGCGCCCTCATCGAATCAACCTGAAAAAATCAGTAGTTGCCATCAGGACGCTAATATGGTATTAGCGTCCTCCTTGAGTTTCTAGGTTTCTAAAAATTTTGCTCATTATAACACTAACGTGGTATTAGCGCCCTCCTTGAGCAAGTCAGTAAAAATTGCATTTTTAGAGCAGTTTAATTCAGGACGCTGATACGTTATCGGGACACTGATAGAACTCTATCAGAAAACTGAAAAGTGACTATCACCTGACTACTGACAATTCAGTTGTGTGAACAATAGATTTTCAATGATTTCCATTCTCATGATAACTGAATCAAACTAGAACATTTTCACAAAAAACTTGCCATTTCTATGAAAGAATCAAGTCGTTTTGACTCAACGTTCAAAACTTATTTCAAATTCAAATGAAATGGCTTTGGCGCACAAAGTGTTTATAAAAGAGACTCTCTGAATCAAAGTTGGTTCATACCAACAATGAATCATTTGTGCTAAAACGTTTTGAAAGTTAGTCGAACTTTCAATTTCTATTTTGAAAATAAATTTTCTTCTACACGAAGTTTTTCATTGTGTGCTTACATTTTATATCTTATCTCTGAAAAACTAGAGAAAGAAAACTATATTTTTACTTGATTTTTCAGCTGCTTTAAACTTATTTTTTTATTGCTGAAGGAGTTCATTCGAGTAAAATGTTCATAGGATACAGTTGTATTGAACTATGTATCTTTATCTATATCGAGTTGTATTACTGCAATTGTATTAGTTGCAGAAGGTTATTATGTTAAGTTAGAATAGGTAGTGGTTTATTCATACCCGTGAGTTGAGTGTGTAAGTTGTCTTGCACCTGTGAAGTCAAGAGTGTAGGTAGATCTCACACTTGTAAGTTGAGAGTTGTAAGGTTGTTTTCACACCCGTGAAGCTAAGAAAGTTGTATCGATTTTGTCCACACCCGTAAGAGGATTGCTTAGTGAAGTTGGAAATCCTAACTGAGGAGTTTGGGTAGTGGATGTAAGCATATAACCGAACCACTATAAATCATTTGTGCATTACTTATTTACTTTCAGCATTAACTTTTGTTGTTACACTGCAAGTTTTTATCTAAGCCTTAAATTGATCATAGTGTCCAATTCACCCCCCTCTTGGGCATACCTGGGCCAACACAAATAACCTTATCATATTTGTCACAAAACTGGCCATGGCGCTCTGCGATGCTACTACAGATATGATTAATCTTATCAACCATACAACGAGAACCAATAAGGCGGGAACAATACTAAGAATTTGAATCATATGTCAACCATGATTGTAGGACTTGATACACTGACGAATTCCATGTGGTTTCTGGATAGTGGAGCCACGGATCATTGCACACCAGATGGTGCGAATCTATGGAACAAAACAAACTATTGTGGAAAAGAGAAGATATATGTTGGCAATGGCACAAGTTTTAACATCTCTTCTATTTGATCTAACTTTTCCAAACATGATACACATAGCTTCCTACTTAGAAACATACTACATATTCTTCAAATAACCAAAAATCTACTAAGTGTTTCTAAGTTCGGAAAAGATAACAAGGTCTTTTTTGAGTTTCATCCTAAGTTTTGTCTTGTGAAGGACCAATTTCAAAGAAGGTGCTACTTCAAGGGATTCTTAAACATGGACTCTATGTTTTCCAATTGCCTCTTTATTCATCAAACTCCAAGATAGAGAATCTTTCTTCTTCTTTGTCTAATGTGTCTTCACTGTGTACTGCAACTTCAAGTACTTCTTCTATTTCTAGTTTTGTTAATAATGTGCTTGATCCTATAAACAACACTACTTAGTTCATCTTATTGTCAATAATGTAGCTTGTAATAAGTCTGATGAAACTCTTCATCTGTGGCATATGAGACTAGGCCATCCTTCTTCTAAGTTTGTACAAAACTCTCTTGATAAATGCAAGATTCTGATTTCCAAGTCTTCTAGATATGTTTGTCATGCGTGTCAAATGTGCAAATCACATAAGCTACCATTCCAATTATCCTCCACTATATATAAACATCCCTTGAATTGATAGTTGTAGATGTTTGGGGATCTACCACACTTTATTCCTCTAATGGTTATAAGTATTATGTGAGTTTTCTTGATGCTTACTCTAGATACACTTGGATCTTTCCACTTCAAACTAAAAGTGAAGTTCACTCTATTTTCATTCAATTTAAGGCTCAAGTTGAGTTTTCGCTATTTAGAAAATAAAGATCTTACAAACACACAATGAGAGGGAGTTTGCTACCTTAACTCCATTTCTTACTTCCTTTGGTATTCAACTTCGACATGGTTGTCCGTATGCACATGAGCAGAATGGTCTAACAGAGAGGAAACATTGACATATTGTAGAAACGAGATTAAGTCTACTAGGACAAGCTTCCATGCCACTTAAATTTTGGGATGTTTTATACAACAACACATCTTATAAATAGAATGCCTACTCCAGTGCTTAATGGAAAGTCACCTTATTCTTGTCTATATAGCAGTGAGCCTGACTATACATCTCTAAGAGTATTTGGCTGCCTTTTGTACCCATATCTCAAGCCTTTCAATAGGCATAGACTAGAATACAGAAGCACTCCTAGCACATTTATGGGATATAGCCCCCAGTACAAAGGGTATAGATGTTTACGTAATGATGGGTAGGTGTTTGTGGTTAGGCATGTTGTGTTCCAAGAAAGTATGTTTTCGTTATCCAAGGATATTTCTATTCAGTCTACCACACTCTCACAACCTCATGTAACTTGTAACACGCTGTACCGTTACTCAGACCTTATCATTGACTTATATGTATTTACACGCATATATACGAGTGTGTATGTATTATGTTGCTTTTCAAAGATTTCGGGATGTGTCTTAGTGTCGTAGGAGTATCGAAACCACAGGTGTGGACATTAGGGTAAATGATATGAAAAATAACATGTTTGGCCACTAAGAGCTCGCTCCTGGCATGGAGGAGTGTGCTCCCCTAAGACAAAACTCAGTTTTGGGTTTTGGATAGGGGAGGAACGCGCTCCTAGCTTGGGAGGAGCATGCTCCTTACAACTGACAGAAACATAAATCATTTTTGGGCAAGAAGGAGAGCTCTTGGGGAGGATAAGCGCGTTCCTCGTGGTTCTAACATGTTTTCTTTTTTAAAAAGTCAATGTGGTGGTTTTAGACAGATATAAATTGATTTTCTCACTCATTTTGTTCATTTTCGAGTTGATGAAATTCAGAGAAGGGAGAAGAAGCTGGAGAATGAGGGAGAAAAGGGATTTGAGTTAGGGTTTGCGATTTCAAAGCTCTAGTAAGTGGTTTTTAGCTCAAAACTTGTAGAATCTTATTTTTCTTTGAGTTTTTCAATATTTGTGAGTTTGGGTTGATTTGGATGATGTGTGGGAATGGGTGGAAGTCTGCAGATGCTCCAGATTCATGGAGTTTTTGTGGGATTTTTCATCTCATGTGATTTTAATAGTGAAACCTGTGTTTAGAACCAGCAAAACAATAAAGAAAGTAAGGTTTCACTGTGTAAGTGAAACCCTAGTTGTGGGTTGAAGCAGCTGGGGATTTGAATGCCTTTGAAAATCATACTAAATTTGTTAATTATGTATGGGAAGCATTCTAAGATATGTGTATTGTGAATGGGTGTTGGGAAGTAAGACCTGGAAGTTGGAGTAATGGTTTGACTTGGTTGGACATGGGTTACAGGTGGTGTGTGTGTGTAAAATGGCACCAAGTGGGTTGGTTGTGAATTAGATATTTAATTGTGAAATTAATGTGCTTGAAGGAAAATGGATGAATATTTTCTATGTGAATAGATTGATATAGAGAGTTGCATATTCTGGGATTGGATTGAGTGGTGATTGGTGGTGATAGTGCGAATATTGGTGTTATTTGGTTGTGAGTATATCTCTCTTGTAGTTTCCATTTATGGCATTGTAAATGATATGCATGATTTGTAATTGTAAGCATATGAATCTATGTATATGTGCATGTATTTGAATTCATGAAACGAATTTTGAAATAGAGGTGACCGTAGCATTACTAATATAATGTGTTCAAACACAAAAAATCATTTCATAACTTATTTTTTGAGAAAAATACGAGCTGGTTCAACCTAAGCGTGTTATAATTCTGAGGTCATTCCCATGGAAAGGAGGATAAGTGTATGAATTGGTTGATTACAAAAGAAAAAATAAATGAATAAATGGATAATTCTATGCAGGAAATCCCTTATTGCACGAAATAGGGGGACAAACACGATAGATTATTACAGGAGGAGATGGAATGAGAGAATTCATGTTTTATGAACCCCGTGCATTGTTCTCGAATGGTTCATTTTGTTTGATTCATGTAGATATGTGGAATTCTTCCTTGCATATTGCTTTTGAATCTGTGCTAAAGCATGCTAATTGAGTTTTAAATGCATTTATGGTGCTATTTGTGGGATTTACTCACTAGGCTTATGAAGCCTACCCTTTTCTTATTTTCTAGGTTCTGATAGAAAAAGAAAAAGAGTGGCTAGGAAGCAATTGCAGAGTCCCAACCTCTGAATGTGTGTTGGTTTTTTGGGACTATAAGCACTTTAAATTCTAATAAATGTACTTATCACAGTAGAACTTTGGCTGTAAATGTTAATAGTTGGGTTGATGACTTGTCAAACTTTAATATTAATGTCTTGTGGGAGATATGAATGGAAATTATGTGAATTAGGTACATGTGTACATGTTTTGGGATGTGAATGTATATATAAGGTGTATTATGTCATATTTTTGGATAGTTGGATATATATTAGGTAAGGCTGAGCATGGTTTCAATTTGTAAGGCCTGTAGCAGTAAACTATCATC
Organism: Paratinospora sagittata; assembly: GCA_035771175.1. Lineage (NCBI taxonomy): Eukaryota > Viridiplantae > Streptophyta > Magnoliopsida > Ranunculales > Menispermaceae > Paratinospora > Paratinospora sagittata. Next base: position 25,384,631 of record CM069596.1, on the reverse strand, counting down.
CTATGATAACTAGAGCAAAAGTGGGGGAGTTTAAGCCAAAGGTCTAGGTGGCTCAGTTAGATGATACTAAACCTGAGAGTTATACACAGGCTTTAGCTCATCCTAAATGGCTTCAGGCCATGAAAGATGAATTCCAAGCATTACTTCATAATAAGACACAGATATTAGTGTCGACTCTTTCTGATAGAAAGGTGATTGGATGCAAATGGGTTTTTAAGATAAAGAGAGAGTCTAATGGTTCAGTTATTAGGTATAAGGCCAGATTAATGGCAAAATCAAGTAGAAGGTTCTGATTTCTCCGAGACGTTCAGTCTTATTGTTAAGCCTACTCTATCAGAATTATTCTTTCTAGTACAGTGACCAAAGGTTGGGTATTAAGGCAACTGGATGTCAATAATGCCTTTTTGAATGGGGAACTTGAAGAGGATGTTTACACGTTTCAGCCACCTAGGTTTAAAGATTTTAATAATCCACAGGTTGTATGCAAACTACATAAGGCTCTTTACGGTTTTAAGCAAGCTCCCAGAGCTTGGTTTGAAAAATTTAGACTTGCTCTCAATCAGCTAGGCTTTGTCACCTGCAAGTTAGACCACTTTTTGTTCTACAGGTTCACTCAATCTCATGTTACTTATGTTTTGGTCTATGTGGATGACATAGTAATAACTGGTGATACATCTGTTGTGGTAGATGAGTTGGTACAACAGTTAAATCAATGTTTTTTCTTAAGGACCTTGGGGCACTTCATTACTTTCTTGGAATTGAAGTTCATTCTGCTGAGAATGGTATTCATTTGTCTCAAACAAGATATATGCAAGATCTCCTTGAGAGAACTAATATGATATTAGCAGAATTGTGTCTTTTACCCATGGTTTCTAGTGTTGGTACATCTTTATTTATCTACAAACAGGATCCTCTTTCAAATGCATCAGAATACAGGTCTGTGGTTAGAGCATTACAGTATGTAACGGTTACTAGACCAGATATAACTTATGTTGTCAATCGATTTTACCAATTTATGCAAACTCCATTAACTTAGCATTGTAAAGTTGTTAAGCGAATACTAAGGTACTTGAAAGGATCTGTTCATCATGGGCTTCAATATATTCGACTATTAATCAGTTATTTGGCTTACAAGTTGTTCGATTTTTTGATATCGACAAGGCATCTATTCCAGATGATTGCAAATCAACATCTGGTACATGTATTTTCTTGGGTCCTAATTTGGTTTCATATCATTTCCAAATCATTGACGAAAGCTGAGTATACGAGTTTTGCATCGTTGTTAGTTGACATTACGTGGATTCAATCTCTACTTCATGAACCGCACATTCCACAACATAGTCTTCCTACTAATTGGTGTGATAACCAAAGTACTATAGCCATGGCAAACAATCCTATTTTACATGCTCGAGCTAAGCATGCTGAACTGGATCTTTATTTTGTTCAAGAAAAGGTGATGCAGAAGCAGCTACTGATTAATCATGTGCCATCCTTAGATCAAACTGAAGATATCCTTACTAAAGCACTCTCCATTCCTCGTTTTCTTCTTCTGCGCGACAAGCTTACTTTGAAGCATCCCCAATAAGCTTAGGGGAGGATGTTAGTGAATAAGGTCCAACAACAGAAGTTTTTGTTGAAGCTTTTAATTCAACAGTTGAAAAAGAGTAAAGCAGTCGACTATTTTAATTTAATTGACTGCCTGTCTTTGGACAAGTCGCTTAGTTTTTTATTATTTGTTTCTCAGCTAATTGTTAATTACATTTCGTTAGAAAGAATGACAGATGTAATGACCAACATTCACACATGACGTCATGATGGGGTAGATTGCCCCAATCGAAATGCTTGTATAGGTATTATACGTGTATTCTTGTATATTTTCATGTTTTATTTGTTAATGAAGTGTATGGGTTAACTAGAAATGTTCTTAAGTGTGAAAATTCTGGAAATGGATAGGAGAAGTGCGCTCCTTAAATGGGGAAGTGTGCTCCTTACGTAAACTGAGGCTAGAGTTTTATCAAGAATTGGAGAAGCGTGCTCCTCTGAGTAGACCGAGAGTGTGAATTTTGAGGAAAAGGGTGAGAAGCGTGCTCATTGCGTCTGGGCAGTTTTTTTTAAAACACAAATTTTGGGCCCAGCCAAGCTATAAAGGGAATGCATCTCATTTTCCATTCATTCTCATCATTTTGAGCTAAGAGGAACGGGAGAAGAGAGGAGAGGAGAAATTTGGAAGATTGGGGTTTGAAGAGTTTGACTCAAAAGGTATGATTTCTTGTCCAATTCATCCATTTTTTTATTCCTTTATATGATTTCTAGCTAGAGAATGTGATTTTGATGTCATGCATGTGTTGTAATTGAGATTTTGTGTTGGGTTTTGAAGCTGAAAACCCTAACCATGTGACCTTGAGCTTAATTTGCATGAATTGGAGTGTTTTCACTTGCCTTAATGGTGATTCTCATGGAAATTGAAGAGCTTATGGTGTAAATTGCAAACTGAGCATGCATGTGGGTTTTAATGGAAACCCTTGAGTACTGAAGGTGTATTTAGATGGTTCTAATCCAATTAATGATGATTTTGATATGCTTAGAGTTGAATTGATAGAAAATTGAATTAGAAATTGCATTATGGAAGTTGGAAAATTTATTGGGTTTATTCAAGTGGTGTATGTGTTGACTTGAATTTGATCAATGATGTGTTACATATGTTCATTTCAAGACATTGGGATTGGAGTGATCATTTTGGGAGTCTTATAGCTTGGTTATAGACTTTTGGATTGGTTGTGAGTATTTCTCACCTTTATTCTCCATTTTTGGCATTTTATATATGTAACTGAATTGTTGAAATATGTGCATTTATGGTATATGTGCATGGAATTTATAATCATGAAAATGGTTTTGTCCATTAGGTTGCCTTGGGTATTTTGAATTAAATACCTTTTGGCAGGAATTTTCATTCTACTTGTTCTTCGAGAAATGTACTGTCGGGGTTACTTGGATTAGTGTTTCGTGGAAAAAACTTTCCTTTATGAAGAATGTAAGAGTAGGAGGGTAGGTACTCCATATTGTGTTGGTCTTTCTCCATAGTGCAAAATAGGGGATGTGTGTTGGCCTAGAAATGTGTCCAAGAGGGGGTGAATGGGACAAACTAACAGGTTATGCACTCTTTGAATATTATAACAATTTACAGTGCAAAGACAAGAAAATGAAAATAATTAAGTACACAATGATTTATAGTGGTTCGGCTGTGCGTACATCCACTACCTAATCTCCTTGATTAGGATTTCTAAAACTTCACTAATGAGTCCTCTTCACAGGTGAGGAACAAACCTATTACAACTTCTCAACTTCACAAGTGTGAGACAACCTTTACACTACTCAACTTCTAGGTGTGAGACAACCTACTTTGCACAACTTGCGGGTGTGAGCCTACCTAACCTACTCAACTTTCGGGTGTAAGTCAACCTAACTACTCGTCTTACAGGTTGGAATCAACCTATGAACTATCTTACCACTAGGATACAATCTCAGCCAATACGACCTTTTACAAGAATACTTGAAAGTTTGAGATTTCTTCTTCACTGACAATCTCAAAGTATTACAATATTGATATGAACCTTTACTCACCCAAATACTCAGCTAAAATGTAGAATTTGAAAACGACTAAGAAGATAAAAGTATAAATTAGTTTCCTTGGAAGATAAAAATATAGATTGAAGCACAGTTTTTCCATAGATGGTTTCTCTCAAAGATAATAGTAATAACAATACAAAATCTTTTTAGAAAGTAATTGGTTTTTGAAAAACACAGACTTGTTGACCTAAGTGGTTTTCCATTTAGAATTCTTCTAAGTGTTTTGATGCTTACAAACAATATAACCATGGTGCTAATAGTTGAATTGAACATGTTTCAGCACTATGGATAAGTCAAAAGGCCAATACAAGATTCAAGTGATCTCAAAAGTCAATTCAAGTAGATTAAACAAAGTCAAAGTCAAAAGCTTTGACAAGTTGACTCAATTATAAAGGATGAGAGCTTACAAGTATAAGTAGAATTAGGTTGTAATATTTTTTGTCTCTATATTGCTCATTTATTTCCAAAGTCATGCATATGTTTTAAAACAATTTTGAAAATCATATTTGTTTTGAAAAGTCAACAGTTTTCATAAAAGTCAAAATTTGATTGTTTGATCAAAATGATTTTGATTTATGTGTTGATCTTAAAAGTATTTCAATTACAATGTTTTAAAGTTCATACAACTGTATTTAACATTGGTTTATCATGAAAACATGTTTTGATCGCAAAATTATCAAAGAAAAATATGTTTTAAGCTTCTATAAAAGCAAAAACGCATTTCCTCTTTGAGAAACGTGTTTTCTCTTTGGACTTGGTGAAATTTTTCAATGAGTCAAGCAGAAATGTATTCCCTGTTAAGAAATGCATTTCTTCGAGAAAGTCTAGAATAATTCTCTCTGGAATCATACACAAAAACACGTTTCCTTTTAGAGAAATGTGTTTCCTCCTTTTTGGGCATTTCTGGAAAATATACAAAAACGTGTTTCTTCTTTAAGAAATGTGTTTCCTCATTTTTGGACATTTCTAAAAAATGTACAGTAACACGTTTCACCCAACAGAAACGCGTTTCTGTGACAAAAATAGAGAAATGTTTTCTAGTATATTTTGAACAGAAACGAGGTTTTGTGTATAGAACCATGGTTACTTTTTATTTTTATTTTTAAAGTTCTATAAATACACCCCTTAGCTCATTGAGAACAACTTTTGCAAAATCTTTGAAACTTGTGTTTTGTTTTGTTCTCCTCATTTTCAAAAAGAAAACTCAACTCAAGTTTCTACAAAATCTTTTCAACTGGTTTTGAGAAAAATCATTCAAGTATTCAAATGTTTTTTCAAGTATCTTAATATCCCTCTTTTGGTTTCTCTCCACAATTTTCAAATTTCAATATCTTTGAGAAAAAACCTTTTGATTCTAGGGAAGATGAGTCTTTGATTTCAAAATCCAAAACTCCCTAGAGATTTAGTGTTTTTGTGAGAAAATGAGAGAATGAGCTTCAACCTTATCTTCCAACTCTTCTCATTTTCAAAACACATAAAGAGAGCATTTGAATGGCAAAAATCATCTTGGTGATTTTGGAGCTTCAACTTTTGCATCAATCATGCACATTTTTCAACATCATTCATGTGGGCAATATGGATGCATGAAAGGTATATTGTGGTAAATTTTCTCAATCCATGAGCTTTAAATTTATATCTTGTATTTATTGGCTTGTATTATTTGAGCTTCATTATAATTGTTCCAAGGATTTGGAACAAACACTTATGGTTTAGTTTCTTTGATTTGTTTCTATTTGAAACAAGTCAAGTTAAGTGATTCTTCAATCACTTGAGATTCCAAGGTTGGAATCAGAGAGTTGGTTTCTTCCTTATCCCAGTAAAAGGATTTTAGGTTCTTCCTTATCCCACAAAAGGAAGTAGACGGTTCATCTTTAGCCTGTAAAATGATAGGTTTGTCTTGAACCTGTAAAAAGATATTTGTAACGCTTTCATTCGCACTTGATAAGTGAATATGAGATAGCGGAATCCTAGAGAGGTTTTTCTCTTGGCGTGGACGTAGGAAATTAGATTTCTGAACCACGTAACAATCTTGTGTCTTTGCATTTAATTTTTTGTATTTATTTCTTGCACAAGATATATTTGAACAAATGCCTTAACCAATTCAAGGATAACATAAGAAAATCTAAAATTGACCAAATTAGCCAAGACACCCAATTCACCCCCCCCTCTTGGGTGACTAACAAGACTAACTTTCAAAGAGTTGAAGACGCAATTTCAAAAACTTCTCTAATGTATATTTGAAATGCAGAAGCACAAATGATTTTATAATGAAGCATAGTGCGATATTCAAACATTTGAATTTTTTGGAGCCGTTGAGAGCTAGGATCAGAGATTTAGATCGAACGGCTAAAAGCTTTCACGAAAATGGTGGTCAAAGTTCTGATATAACATTCTAATGAAAAAGAATATTCATGAAAAAGGAAATTGATTAAAAGTAGAAGGATTAGTTTTTCTTAGAAAATCAAAAATAGTATCAATTGTCTGACACAATCCATGAACGTCCTGTTGAAAGGTGAGGGCGCTACTACAACATGTTTTTAAAGAGCTAAGGACGTTAAGCATCCTACTCTATTGATAAATTCTGAAATTCATTTCTTTTGAAAATTTCATTGAAACAAAGTATTTTGGATCAGATCAAATAGGTGTAGCGATCATTTAAACACTTAGAATTTATTTGAAAACTTGAGAATAATCGATCAAACACAATTTTGGTAAAGATCAAAACATTTGAAGATTTTGGGAAAAACACAATTTATAAGATTTGTGGAATGGGATCAAATCATGTTGAGTATTCGACAAGTAACGCTTTACAATCTACAATACAATCTAAGCAACACATTACATTTGGAGAACTTATGGCTTAGTGTTTGATTGTTCTTGGCTTGATCAATGCTTCATTGTTCCTCTTGAAGTGATTCATCTCGGAGTGTTATTTTTTTATCTTTGACTTGCACACTTAAGATAAAGATCAGTTTGGCATAAAATGGTTTGTAATCATCAAAATATTGATCATGGGGTTCATGAGATTACAACCTCTCCCTTTTTAATGATTTCAAACACTCATGATTATCCTTGAAGCAAACTAATCTAAGTGAATGCATGTTATGATTAATAAAAGATTAATATATCAAATCAAATATCATAGGCACTCATGAACATGCTATTTGCCATCAAAAGGATCATTTCATTTTAGATCAGCAAATTCATACAAGACAGTTCACATGTAGTTCAAAATAGTTCAAACACATTTTTAGATACTCCACACAAAAAAATACAAACTCCCCCTGAATTTGTACTTTCATCTAGTCTGCTACTCCTCTAGTTGTTTTCTTCCTCTTTTGAAACATAAAACACGTGGGATGAATCAACATTTTTTAGGCTCTTTTTTTTCTTTTGAAGTTCCTAAAGAAGTTCTGTAAAGGAGTTTCCTTTTCTTCTTCTTCAAAAGGATTGAAAGATGATCGAGTGTGCGGAGGGGATTGAGTGAATGAAGGTTGAAAAAAGCATTGTCCGTAGTGTGAGGCTAGGCCAGTAGTGAACTCTCTTGAAATTGAAGCACCTACATGTTCTTTTCTGATAGATGCTCGTGGGGGTGGAATCTCAACAATATCATTATCCTCTTGACCATTAGGCGGAGTCATACACCTTAAGGATGAAATGTTGTTGAAGTCACTTTTTTCAATCAAGCCTAGAGGCAAATCAAGTTGCTCACTGGGAAGTCATGGCCTTGTGAAAACATGTGCCCTTGTTGGCTTTGGAACCTTTACACCTCTTTCCATTAACAATTCATATAACATGCCAAACCTTCTCATGTCAATGATAAAGAACCATACCGATAAGTGAAGCCTCTTGGATATGATCTTAAACTTTTATATGAATCCAACTACACCTTCTATTATGTTTGTTGTTCTGGTGATAGTAAGTAAGAGATCAAGGATGGTGGATGACAGAAAAGGCATTCTGTTCTCAATACAGATCATCTTCTCCTTAACTTGATCTATAAATACCAGCAGATTGTCAAGCCTTTTTGCATGAAAATTTGTTGGAGCAGAGTTGTTTACATTAGATAGAATAGAAGACTTCAAACTAGTTATCTCAGCAAAGATGGGATCAAGAGTACTGGAGTCAAAGGATGGAGTAGGCGCAGGAGCAGCTGGAGCAAGTGTTGCTTTTGATAAATTCAAAACTAAATGTTTGATCTTTGCCAATTCATCCTTGATTCCAACTAATAAACTTCGATCAACAGTGGGTGGTGTTGTGCTGGAAGAAGGAAGTACCCGACATACATTTGTCAATTCCTTCTTCATTGAAGAAAATGACAAATGAAATGTGTATGACCTTTGCGGTTAGATCTTCAAGACACTTCCTCATTTCCTTTGTCACTGATGTTTTGTTTTCTTCAAACATGTTTTTCATTTCTTTAGAAAGAGTTGACTTATGTTCTTCATTAACTCCTTTAATCTTCTTTAAAAACTCTTCTTCACTGAAAATTTGCATTTTTGGCTAAGGTGGTTGTGGAGAAAAATGATGAACATCATGTGCATCAACATGATGGAATGAGGGGATATGGCCTAAAAAGGTTTCCTGATCATGCACTGGAGAAATATGATGGGTTTGACCTTCTTGAGCTTCTAAATTAGAGGAACCAACACCCTCAGCTGGTTCATGCTCTGAGGCTTTCGAAGTGGCCTCATCATGGGGTTCTTCCTCAACAAGAACATTTCCCCTAAAAGGTGCATCTATCGAGGTATTTTCTAAATCATTCTCCCATTGCCTTTCCTTTTCTTTCTCTTTTTCATCAGGGAATGGTCCTGCTTCAATTCCCTATGGCGCAACCTTCTTGTGATACCATCTCCTCTGTGTGGGAGCATAGACATAATGCATCAACTTTATAGTTGTTTAACCCACCTTGCCATACCTATCCACATCAACAACTTCTTCTACACTGAAATCTATCCCGGCTTCTTCAAAAGCCCTTGTCAAATGCATTCTAAAAGGCAAACCACCTCCTTTCTTTGTGGTTGAGATAAAAAAATCCATTAAGATGTGAGGCACCTATCTTTTTCCTTTTCAAAACACACCACGTGATGAATAGATCAAGTTCATTGAAATTTCCTCTACTTCCTATTCTTAGTTGAACTAGGTGGGAAATGATGTTGTGGATTATCCTAGGAATGAGCTCAAAGGATGTGTTTTTCAATCTTTTATCCACTGAGGTGTGGTTCTTAGTCCTTGAGCAATAATTCATGGCTGCTAGATTGTTTATAACCTTCAAATTATTTACCTTTGGCAGTTTGGTTCACAATAGGTGTGTCATCGGGTAAAGAGAATTTGTCTTGAAAGAATATTGGGGACACTTCTATTGATTTCCCTTTAACCATAGATTGACAAACTAAACCTGATCTAGGTTTTCTCTGGAGGTTGGAATAGAACTCTTTCACTGGGTTGGGATACCGCTTATTTTCGCAAGTCATAAAAGGCACTCAGCCTTGGAAATCAAATAAGGGTTGAACATAAAGATGGGCTCTAGCAAAAAATTGGAAGTCTACATAATAACCATCAATTATGGGCTTTGAGGATATCTTAGTAGCTTGCTTAGCCTATTTAGATCTTTGACCAGTAGGAGGAGGCTAAGCAGATTGTGAGGGTTGTGCTGACTTTGATTGAAAGTGGGAAGGTTCTCTTGTAGCTTCCTCTCTTCTCTGTCTGATTCTTCTAGGAGGAATAAGTGATGGCGAAGTAGCTTTCTTTCTAGCTAAAAATGTTATTTGCTTTCTTGCTTTAGGAGCCATGAATGGAATTCATATAACCTCAGAGAACACTTGAACTAGTTGCTCGTGGGGAAAACTCAGAGAATAATGAACATGAGCTGGTTAGGGCTTCTAATTGAGATTTTGAAACCGTAGGTGCTCTGGGAAATTGATGAGAAAGTTTTTGGATGCAAGAAATTTGAACAAAAGTGACACTGAGAAAATCGAGGTTTGGGTAACAGTGGGTAGGAATAGCAGCATTAGGGTAGCGTCCTCTAGGGCATGCTTTGGTAAAGTGAGTGCATTTTTCTATTTCTAAGTTTCTCTTATATCAGAAGTGTGCGTCGTCGTCCATTGGTTCTCAACTTAACCAGGACGAGGGATGAGCGTCCTAGTCTTATATGAGCATCCTCACACTTGTGTTCACAAATCTTGGAATTCTCAGACTCTCCTCATGAGCATCCTTAGACTTGATGAGCATCTTCATGCTTTAAGTGACAATTAATGAATCTATCAACTTAACTCTTTGAGAAGTGTCCTCCTGCACTTAAGCGTCCTCCTGGACCCATAAGTGCATGAAACCAAAGGAACATGAGTGTTCTCACAAGGTTTCAGTGTACTTGTTCAGACCAGTCATTTTTTATTGATTCTCCCACTTAATATCCATCATTACATACAATTTCAATAATTGTAAATCAAAAGATATCATCAATTCGAACCGAATAAACAATGATTCATTCGATTTAAACAATAATCATGATGAAAATTGAAGAATTTCATACCATTAATCATGTTTTCAAATATATAATAGTTTGGGAACAAACATGATATGTCGTGAGGCAAATGAGCGGAATATTATCAACTTGAATGCTCCTAATTCGCTTCCAAGATATGCAATTAAAAATATAAGATTGAGAAAAAGATATACTTTGCTTGATTTCAAAAATAATACCTCAAGGTAAGGGTGAGCAGAGGAAGAAAAACTTTCAACTAGTGGTCTTGTGTGTTTGGATGTCTCAACTCGGTGGAATTCTACATATCTTATGTTGAAAGCAGCTTTGAAGTTTCAAAAAGCTTTTGAAAGGTTATATGAGCAAGAATATGGTGAGTTTAATGATGAAGAATAACCTTTAGCTAATGATTGGGCAAAAGCTAGGGTGTTTTTGAAGTTCTTGAAAATCTCTTTTGAGATTACTTTGAGAATTTCGAGTTCTTTGTATGTGACTTCAAATGACTTCAAATCAATATTTTCAAGAGGTTTATTTAATTCATTAGTTGATTCAAAAATATTATGCTAATGGTGATTGTTTGTTGCATGACATGGTGAAAAATATGAAAATGAAATATGACAAATATTGGGGGAACGTTGAGAGAACCAATTTCTTGCTGTATATTGGTGTTGTCCTTAATCCAAGGTATAAATTGAGATCTTTGGCTTATTGTTTTGACGGAATCAAGTTGGACAATTGATGACAAATAGGACTTCCATATTGAGGAGGATGTATGATGAGTGCAAAAGTGTTAATGGGAATAAAGATGATATTGGTCAATCCTCAGAGTTTATTAAAGTACTAGAGCAAACATAAAAGGTTTTACCATTTGGACAAGTTATTAGGCACTTGTATGAAATATATGGTGATCAGAACACACTACAACAAAATAAATTTTTAACAACATAAAAAATGTTGTTAAAATGAATATCATTAAATATTTAAAAGTTTTGATTTAAGAAAACATTATTAAAATAAGTAAAACTTTATAATTAAAATATATTATTTAATATCACTAAAAATGAAGCACAATTTTTTATTAATTTATTATATAAAATTTAAAATATTATTAAAAATTTGTATTAAATTTCTCAAAATATTAATAAGATTTGTAAACAAATAATATTTTAGTATTAAAAAATGAACGTTATTTTTATATCATAATTTTTTAGGAAAATAAAATTGTATGTAGTAAATTTTGAAATAAATAACCTTTTTCTAAATATTATCAAAACTTTTAATATTTAATGGCATTCTTTTTAACAACATTTTTTTTTATATTGACAAGACAAAGGTTGACCAATATCTATCGTAGATTTGTGAGAAACAAAGTGACTCATTTCACATCTTAAATTGGTGGAAGGTCAACTCCAGTAAATACAAGGTTCTTGGGCAAGTAACTAAAGATATATTGGCAATTCTCATATCTACAGTTGCTTCAGAGTTGACATTCAATACAGGTAATTGGGTCTTTGATTCATTTCATAGTTCCCTGGATCCAAAGACAGTGGAGGCCCTTATTTGTGGACAATGTTGGCTTCAATCTTCACAAGCTCCAATTGATATTCATCTAGTATTAGAAGAAATTAACTCCATTAATGAACAAGGTATTACATTGACAAAGGGTTGCATATTTATTTTTTGACTCTTATAAATTATCTTGTCATTTATTAATTTAATTGTGCTTACGTTCTTGTGTTTGTTTATCTTTCTAGATTATCTTTTTTTTAAAGATGAGTCGATAGTGTGTGGCCCTTAATTTAGAATGGCTTCATTCTATGTAAGTTATTTTACTACATCTATTTATATTTATTTATGTATCATTTCCATCATATGCTAATGCTTATCGTTTTTTTTCCAACTTTGACTTGGGCACATGGAGAAATGCATGGAGAATTTGAGATTATTGTATCATTAGATCTTTTGACAAAAAAATGCAAGATGGGAAAAAACTAAGTTTTTTGAAGTGGTCTTTCCTTTTTTTTAAAATTGTTGTGCATTGGACTTGTATTTGAAGTGTGGATTATATTATCTTGTTGTATGGTTTGTTTTAAGCTTTAGGTTTTATTTAAGTGATGACTAATGATGGATTAATGTGAACTTTATTTATAATTATGACTTAATATTGACATGCATTTAGGTATTTTTGAATTATAGGTTTGTGGCCAAGAATCCACCCAAAGAGGGTTGATAATGTCTCTTTGTATGATTTATATATGTTAGAACAGTTTTTGATGCTTAGAATTTCAGGAAAATATTTTTTTTAGTATAGAAATGTTTTTTTGGTAGGTTGGGCCACTTTTGTATAAGTGATGAGGAATTTGTATAGATATTGTGATTGTTATTTGTTAACAGGTTGGAACTTGTTATTTTATTACAAGTTGGGCCAATTTTAAAGATAAAAAAGGTTTTTCTTCAAAATTAATTTACTAAGTAAACAATTTACAACAAATTGGGCTCTTGACAAAAAAAAACAAAAAAAGAAAGAAAGGAAATTGGTGTTGGCCCAGATATGTCCAAGAGGGGGGTGAATTGAACAAAAGATAGCAATCAAATACAACAAATGTAAATGAGACAATGCAAATAAGATTTATAGTAGTTTGGTCGCGCCTACATCCACTACCTAACATTCTCAGTTAGGATTTGTTCAAACTCCACTATGGACCTTCTTACGGGTGAAGATCAAACCGGTACACTTTCTCAACTTGCGGGTGTGACAACTACCATTTCTCAACTTACAAGTGTGAGAAGACCGTTTCTCAACTTTCGGGTGTGAGATGACCGTTACAACTTTGAACAACACTTGCTCTTGTCCAGTGACTAACCAGTCACTGAAAATTTAATACAATATGAGATATGATTCTCTTTACTTAGAATCAAAGTGATATTTACAAAGCTTTGGACTGAACTTTCTGTGATAACAAATTCAACAAAATATGCATGATGAAGTCTATGCTAATACAGGTTCAAAGAGCTTATGTCTTCTTTAATGGATTGTCAAAATAATGAAAATGAAGTTCAAACAATCCAGAAGACTTGAAGTTTTTCTTTCAAAAGATCGTAAGATCAAGCACAAGTGTAAGACGACTAACTTTCAAAAAGTGTTTTGGCATAAATGAAAACTGTTAATACGTTTTGAATGAATATCAGTTTTCGTATATCATTAGTGGTTTTTCTGCACTAAGGTAGCACGTATATATAGGAATAACAGATAATTTTGGCGCTCTAAGTCATTTCAAATACAACATATACTTTCTTTATCGAAATGGATCGATTCAGCTCAATGCACATTGCGACCATAGCACCTGAATCATCTGATCCTTTCACGAAAAAGTTATGAAAAAGTTTGTGTACGATTCTAAAAAGTTTTGAAAAGTATTTGTACAGTTCTGGAGAAAGTAACAAAAATGGTGCTCTTGTCAGAATAATAACATTTGTTGAATTAGCGTCCTTGCGCATAATATCAACTTTTGTCGTTTTGTTCCTTGAGGGCGCTCATAGAGAATAAGTGTCCTGCTGAATATTGAAGTGAGGGCGCTACTAAGTCGTAAGCGTCCTGACTTACTTTGACGATTTAAACGACTTAAAACATGAGGGCACTTCACAGTTAGCGTCCTGCTTTGTTTTAAAACATTGAACACACGAGAGCACTACTCAAGAGTTAGCATCCGGAAATTTAAAAACAATTTTTAAAATAATGTTGAGTACACCGAAGGACGGTAAGCGTCCTAAGGGTTATTATGTTGATTCTAAAGATGAAGGCGTTCCTACACAAGTAGCGTCCTAATAGTTTATTCAACTTATAAATATCAGCGTCCATAAATATAGAAACCACTTGAAAACAAAAAGAACTTCCAGCAAGCTGAAACTAACTCAATGTCCTGACATTCCAAAGGTTGATAAAAGAAAGGTGGCTACTTACAAGTAAGCGTCCTTATTAATTAGCTCAATTCAACCTTGAGCGTCTTAATATTTTATCAGCATCCTGACTTATCAAGTCCAAGAGGGCGCTGTTAAAACATTAGTATCCTGAAAGACTTTATAAAAATAGTTTTTAAATTTCTAGATTAAAGCTCGATAAAACATAATGTAACCGGATTAAATCGAATATGCAAACGATCGATTAAAACATGCAGGCATACATATCGCTGAATCATATGACATAGAAGATCCTACAACCTATCATAATCTAATCATATAACCGAAAATCTTCAAATGATCATGGTATTCAAGAAGATCTTTAATACGTTCGCCATGCATCATTGATTCTTTGAAACCTTCAAGTAAGATTAAATATTGTCAAATTGGTCTGAATGCCCTTTCCTTAGGGTTTCCTTTCATTATATAGAGGAGAATGTACATCAAAGTTGCCATATTTGTCAGCGTACAAGATAAGTATCATCCCTATTTACAGCCTAATTATCTATTATTTACAATCTTGCTATAAAAGAATACATCCCTAAAATATCGCAAATCAAATATTCTCTGATCCTAAATTATCTTCGTAACATCCCCCCTCAATTGATGCTGGTAGATCAAAAAGCATCAATTTGTTAATCAAGAACTGATGTCAATGCTGAGAAAGAGCTTTAGTGAAGATGTCGGCAGTCTGATGTTCGGTAAAAATGTGAGGAAGAGTAATCACATGTTTGTCAAAGGCTTCTTGTTTGGAATGGCAATCGACTTCGATATGTTTTGTACGCTCATGGAAAATCGGATTAGCAGCGATCTGAATAGCACTTGCATTATCAGCATGAAGAGGAGTGGAATGTAGCCGAGGAAAGCCAAGTTCTCCTAATAACCCACGAAGCCATGTGATCTCAGAGCAAGCGGAAGACATAACTCGATACTCAAACTTAGTGAAGGACTTGGAAACTTTGTCTTGCTTCTTACTCTTCCAAGAAATGAGTGCATTATCGAAGAACATGCACCATCCAGTAATAGAACAATGAGTATCTGCACATCCAGCCCAATCAGCATCACTATATCCCACCAACTGTAAGGAAGAATCCTTAGGAAAGAACAACCCACGTGAAGAGGTGCCCTTCAGATATCGAATAATACGACGGACAACAGCTAGATGAAGATGTCGAGGGACCTGCATAAATTGACTGACCTGTTGCACAACAAAAGAAATGCCAGGGTGAGTAATCGTCAAATAATTCAAACTCCCAACGAGCTGCCGATACAAGGATGGATCTGAAAGAAGCTCGCATTCCCACGAAAAAGCTTGAGATTAACCTCCAAAGGGGTAAGAACATAGTTACCCGATTGGAGACCAGCCAAGAAAATCACTTCTTGTGTGTATTTGTGTTGATGTAACAATGTACCAGACGAAGTAATCTGGACCTCAAGACCAAGAAAGTACTGCAAAAGACCAAGATCTTTCATATGAAAAGAGGTCTGCTGAGGTAATTCAGTATCTGAGCCCGTAATCACAATGTCATCGACATATACCAGAAACATCACAATTCCTGCAGAAGTCTTGCGAAGAAAAAAAGAGGAATCAGACTGACTCTAAGCAAATTAAAAGGCAAGCAAAGTAGAGCCGAATTTATCAAACCATGAGCGCGGAGCCTGTTTCAGTCCGTACAAAGACCGACGTAGCAGACAAACTTCTGAGGAAGGTGTAGTAAACATGCCGGGAGGTGGAGACATATAGATTTCTTCCTTTAGGTCTCCATGTAGAAAAAGCATTCTTCACATCCATCTGCCTGAGAGACCGCTCCTGTGAAGCAGCAAGTGCTAAAATAGTCCGAACGGTAGTCATCTTGGCAACGGGGGCAAATGTTTCAGCATAATCAATGCCATACTCTTGACGATTCCCAAGAGCCACAAAACGAGCCTTATATCTGTCGAGTGAGCCATTAGATCGAAACTTAACTGAATACACCCATTTACAGCCAATCCGTTTGACACCAGAAGGACAAGTCACAATATCCCAAGTGTGATTCTATTGAAGAGCCTGGATCTCTTCTTGCATGGCCTGCTGCCAACATGCTTGGGAAGCTGCCTGGGCATAAGAGTGAGGAACAGAAATAGTATCGAGAATGGCAGTGAGTGAGGTATGAGGAAAACCATACCTATCAGGTGCATGTGTAACCCGAGTAGAGCGTCAAGGTATAGGAACGACAGAATCAAGTATCGGATCAGTGTCTGGAAGGAGCGTTGGAGAAGGTGGAAGACGTCGCTGAGACACCAGACCTGGTTTAAATCGCTCAATAGAAGGAGACACATCATCAAAAGCTAGAAAAAGAGCAACAGAGGGATCGGAAATAACCTGAGATTGAAAGAAATATTGATTTTCGAAGAAAATCACATTCCAGGAGATTCGAAATTTATTTGCATGAGCATCATAACAAATAAATCCTTTTTGAGTAGAGCTATATCCCATAAAAGCACACATGACAGACTGGGCAGCAAGCTTGTGACGATCAACAGGGGGTAAATGAACAAAACAAACACACCCAAAAGTATGAAGGGATTGATACTTAGGAGAAATGCCAAACAAACGAAAATAGGGAGAATCATAATTTAGAGTGTTAGTTGGCAAGTGATTGATCAAATAGACAGCAGCAGATAAAGCTTCTACCCAGAATTTAGACGGTACAGATGAATCAATCAACAAAGTACGAACGACATCTAAGAGATGACGATTCTTACGTTCGGCGACTCCATTCTGTTGAGGGGTATAAGGACAAGAACGCTGAGAGATGATCGCTTTTCTGGAAGATACGTCTGAAACGAATGGGACATGTACTCTCCCCCTGAGTCGGAGCGTAAGATTTTGATACATGTACTGAATTGTGTCTCGACAAGCGCAACAAAGCTTTAAAAGACAGAAAACACATCACCTTTAGAACGAAGAAAATATATCCAAGTAAATCGACTAAAATCATCGATAAACGTCACAAAATAACGATACTGACCATGAGAAAGAACAAGACTTACACCCCAAACATCAGTATGTATAATCTCAAAACATTTAGAAGCACGACTACCATGCGTAGGAAAAGGTAAAGTTTTACTTTTACCAAGACGAAAAGTAGCACAATCAAAAGAAACAAGAGAAGAATTAAATGAATCGTTATTGCCCAAAAAACCATGTTTCAGAAGATGAGTCAAGACAACAGAAATGGGGTGACCCAATTTCTTATGCCAGACTTCAGTATTATTGGCAGTAGTCGTACATGCAAAAAAATGATAGTAGGAATAGAAAATTGTAAAGGAAATAGACGTCCCACTTTAGGCCCCTTCGCGATTACCGTCCCCGACACCTGATCCTGCACAAGACAACCACCATGAGAAAAATGAACATCACAGTTATGATCCACCAATTGTCCAACATAAATCAAATTGGTAGATTATCCAGGAGAGACAAAAACATTTTGGAATGAAGAACCCAAATTATCAACAGCAGTGATAGGAAGAGTATTGCCATTAGAAATCTGAATATTTTGCGTGCCTCCATACTTACGAACATCATGTAGACCAATCGTACGACCAGACATATGATTAGAAGCGCCAGAATCAACAATCCAAGAAAAAGTGGAGTTAGTACCCGTACCTTGCAGGCCTAAAGCCGTAAAAGCGGACACAATCATCTGTTGTACCATGGCAGGTGTGAGAACAGATGAGTCAGTGCTTACAGTGGGGGGCGCAGAAGAAGGCGATGACTGAGCAACAGCTTGAAAGGCTTGGGATTGGCAATTCTGAAGCCGCATTCGACATTCTTTAATGATATGACCCTCTTTCTTGTAGTAGTTGCAAACTTTCTTAGGACAGTTGCGAGCAATATGACCGAACTCCTTGCAACTGAAACATTGCGCGTTGTTCTTTCCTTTCCCTTGTGCCGCATAAGCTACATTCACAGCTTCAGAAACAACCTTCTCAGAAGTCATACTCATCTGAGTGGATAACCGTTGTTCTTCATGCAGTAAATCTCCCAAACAAATATCCAAAGAGGGAACCGGATCACGGTTCAATAAACCGGCTCTAACAGGCTCAAATTCAGGTCGAAGCTTCATCAAGAACTGATCACACTGACTCTCTGCATGAACCACTTGAAGAGCCGCAAGTGCCGTAGCGGGAACCTTAGAATGAACAATAGCAGAATACTCGCCCCAAAGATTAATAAAACCAGAATAAAATTGCTCAATAGTCAAATTACCTTGATTGAAATTGCTAATTTCCAATTCCAATTGAGATTTTCGAGCATTGTGGTCTTGGTGATAAACACGCTGTAGATAGTCCCACATAGCCTGAACCGTAGGAAAACCCCGAAGATTGGTGACAAGATGGGGCTCAATCGTTCCCAATAGGAAGGAGATCACCTTAGCATCTTTGACCTCCCATTGGGCAAGTTCGTTTTCATCAGTGGGAACTCGAACAGAACTATCAATATGGGTTGATAATTCCTTTCCTTTCAAAAAATCTTAAATTGAAATTCCCATGTAGGAAAAGTCTTGCTAGTGCAGCGAACAATAGTATTCTCAATTGACATGATGAAAATTATGGAGATCAAAAAAAATTCAGACAGCCACGACAAGGAAAAAAAATAATTCTGATGATAGCAAACAGTAAGGATAAGCCCAGACTATGTAAATGACAATACCCACTGCTGCCAGCAATAAGCCCACAAGAATAAACAATTGAAGCCCACAAAAAATAGGCCCAAGGAACACAATAACAAGCCCATGATCGGCAAAGTGAAGTGTCTAGTATCCTTCAGATACCGGTCCAGCACAAGCGATCGGCAAAGTGAAATGCCGAAATCACAGTTCAAAGAAGTCGCACCCAGAACCGACAACACAGAGGTTGCCGACCACCTCGCAACCACTACAGAAACAGTCGGTCACCACCACAGAAGGGTCGACTGCCACAGAGAAGGCCAACGGACACCCAGCCATCGAGAGAGAACCACCAAAAAATAGAGAACCCGCAAGAGAGAACAATTCTCTACCCTAAAACCAATCGCCGACAGCCACAAAATAGTGAACCCACAAAGTGGATGATCCAGAAGCAAGATGGAACTTGCAGAAACAGAAAAGAAATTCTTGTCTCGTCGCACGCGAAGGATTGAGACCACAGAGATGAATATCAGAGTAGGGTCTCTGATACCATGTCAAATTGGTCTGAATGCCCTTTCCTTAGGGTTTCCTTTCATTATATAGAAGAGAATGTACATCAGAGTTGCCATATTTGCCGGCGTACAAGATAAGTATCATCCCTATTTACAGCCTAATTATCTGCTATTTACAATCTTGCTATAACAGAAAACATCCTTAAAATATAGCAAATCAAATATTCTCTGATCCTAAATTATCTCCGTAACAGATATGCCATATGTGCAATAATATCATAAACAAAATGTGGTTTGTAATCATCAAAATATCTTTCATATTAGGGACATATTCTCGTAAGGGATATAAAGATAATTGGTTCAACAATTGGGGTTCAGGTGACCGGACTAGAGCACAGGTCACTCAAGTTTGCACACCTCAAACTCTCTAGTTGGGTAGCAGCGGGTTGTATTGGCTGCCATCTGATTTAGACGGATCGGGTGATGGTCGAGCTCGAGCCCACCCCTACCTCAAGGCACTTCAAAACTCTCATTGTGAGAAACTTCATTTTTTTTTGTTGAAGTTGTTCCCACAACAAATCATCTTTCTAAGTCTGATTCTCCATTTTGCAGTTTTTGGTCTTCTTGGTGCACTTCTTGAAGCTTCATTCTCCTCACTAGGGATCACAGTTCTTGGAGCACTTGAAGATTGTCTTTCTTCATATCTTTCATTCACCCAAGTAGCAAGTTCTTCTTCACCAAGCTCACTGCCATTTGGTAAATTTGCATACATGTTTTCTCTCTCAGAGGATGTTTCCAAACCACTTAGCACATACGTAATTTTGTTAAAATTGCTTTCAAAGGGGTTTGCAAATTCCTTGAAAAACTGAACTTTATATTTCCATTTTCAGGAAAACTGTCTAGAAATATTTTAACTAAGGTGGAGTGTGGAAAAGTTATTCCAAAAATTTTTAACTTTTTTGGCTAAACCTACAAATATACTAGTTGCTTCCCTTACGGACTCTCTATCTAGAAACCTAAAGTTTCTAAGGGAGATCTCTAGCTTTCTAGCTCTATTTCTGGTTTCATTTCTCCCTTTCATGGACTGTAATAGATTGCAAAACTCCTTTAGAGTGTAATCCCATGGACTAAAGTTTTCATTGATGGTAAGCAATTTCTTATTCTACGATTTTGAAAGTTTATCAGCAAAGCACACTATTGCTACACCAGTAGGTATATCTTGATCAAAGCTTTTCATTCCATCAAGAATATATTTATATCTTTCAAGAGCTAAATTAAGGGACTCATTCTCAAGGATTTCAAAGTTATCAATAGTTTCTCAAACTCCTTGAGTTTTTCATCCTTTTCTTAATGGCCTTCCATGGGTCATTTTGAGTTTTTCCCAAATTTCTTTTGTTGTCTCAAAATGACTCACTCTTTCTAGTTCCTCATTTGGTAAGCCACAAAACAGAGTACATACTGCCTAAGAGTTTAGACTGTAGTTGTGCTTCTCATGGGATTTCCATGAATATATGGGTTCGTTAGGAGCAATGTAACCATTTACAATCACCTCCCATAAGTTAGCATTTTGGGTTTGGATAAAGGTTTCCATGAGTTTTATCCAATGACTAAAACATTTTTTTTAAACAAGGGTGGTCTACTCATGGATTGCCCTACTATCAAAGATACTTGTGCAGATGAAAATTCCTGCCATTTCTTCAAAGAAATTGTTAGATTTCCTTGATGATTAACCTACTCTAATACCACTTGTTGGCCCACAAATGTGTCCAAGAGGGGGGTAAATTGGACAAATTAGCATGTTATGAACTCTTTGAATATTATAACAGATAACAGTGCAAAGACAAGAAAATGAAAATAATTAAGTACACAATGATTTATAATGGTTTGGTTGCGTCTACATCCACTACCAAATCTCTCTAATTAGGATTTCTAAAACGCCACTAATGAGTCATCTTCATAGATGAGGAACAAACCTATTACAACTTCTCAACATCATAGGAGTGAAACAACCTTTACATTACTCAACTTCCAGGTATGAGACAACCTACTTTTCTCAACTTAACCTACTCAACTTTCAAGTGTGAGTCAACCTAACTACTCCTCTTACAAGTGGGAATCAACCTATGAACTATCCTACCACTAGGATACAATCTCAGCCAATATGGCCTTTTACAAGAATACTAGAAGTGTGAGATTTCTTCTTCACAGACAAACTCAAAGTATTATAATACTGATATGAACCTTTACTCACCCAAATACCCAGCTAAAATGTAGAATTTAAAAACGGGTTGAGAAAAGAGTAAAGTATAAATTAGTATCTTTGGAAGATAAAAATATAGATTGAAGCACAATTTTTCCAAAGATGGTTTCTCTCAAAGATAATAGTCATAACAATACAAAATCTTTTCAGAAAGTAATTGGTTTTTGAAAAACACAGATAAACTTTCAAAGAGTTAAAGATGCAGTTTCAAAAACTTCTCTAATGTATATTTGAAAAGTAGAAGCACAAATGATTTTATAATGAAGCATAGCGCAATATTCAAACATTTGAATTTTTTGGAGCCATTGAGAGATAGGATCAGAGATTCAGATTGAATGGCTAAAAGCTTTCATGAAAATGGTGGTCAACGTTCTTATGTAACATTCTGATAAAAAAGAATATTCATGAAAAAGGAAATCGATCAGAAGGATCAACTTTTCTCAAAAAAATAGAAATAGTATCAGTTGTCTGACACAGTCCATGAGCGTCTTACCGAAGGGTGAGGGCGCTACTGCAACATGTTTTTAAAGAGCTAAGGACGTAGGTAAGCGTCCTGCTGCATATGAACCGAAAGATAAAAATTTATCAGACAATCAAGGAGGGCGCTACTGAAGCTTCAACATCCTGCAAAGGCTGCCCAGAAAATTCTAAGAATTTTCTTCGCTTGCTTGAGCGTCCTACTCTTATAGGAGCATCCTGCAATGCTTTGCAGGCAACACGTTGAGCGTCCTACTCAATTGATAAATTCTGAAATTCATTTCTTTTGAAAATTTCATTGAAAAAAGAATTTTTGGATCAGATCAGATATGTGTGACGATCATTTAAACACTTAGAATTTATTTGAAAACTTGAGAAAAATCAATCAAATACGATTTTGATAAAGATCAAAACATTTGAAGATTTTGGGAAAAACTTAAAATAGTTTTGACAAGATTTGTGGAATGGGATCAAATCATGCTAAGTATTCGACAAGTAAGGCTCTACAATCTAAGCAACACATTACATTTGGAGAACTTATGGCTCAGTGTTTGATTGTTCTTGGCTTGATCAAAGCTTCATCG
The DNA here is from genome assembly GCA_035771175.1 of Paratinospora sagittata. Taxonomy (NCBI): domain Eukaryota; kingdom Viridiplantae; phylum Streptophyta; class Magnoliopsida; order Ranunculales; family Menispermaceae; genus Paratinospora; species Paratinospora sagittata. Next base: position 25,362,081 of record CM069596.1, on the reverse strand, counting down.
TTCATCTTGAAGTGATTCATCTTGGAGTGTTTTTTCAAATCTTTGACTTGCACACTTAAGATAAAGATTAGTTTGGCATAAAATGGTTTGTAATCATCAAAATATTGATCATGGGGTTCATTAAGATAACAATGCGTAGGCTGAATTATCTAGAATTGACCTCGGTTGAGGCGTTTGCATATTTTCTGAATAATTGGTGCATATTTTTATATGTTTTAGTTCGAACCATGTATGTTATCTTCAATTGATGTTTTTGTGTTTATAAATGATTATTCAACATCATACATGCTTTTAAAATGCATTTATGGAATTAATTGTGAGAATATTCACTAAGCCAATTGAGCACGGCTTAAATCGTTGTGTGTTGCCTTCTTCTTCTTGGATGTAGGTGTTTTAAGTTGGGGAACAAGATCATCTTTTGATATTTTAATTCTTTTGTTCTTTTGGACATGTATATAATTATCACATTATAAATATACTTACATATCACATAAATGGTTGTAGTTATGACATGTATATGACTTCCATTTGGAGATTAGGTACTTGGTTCTACAGGTGATTGTATATGTTTGAACCGTGTGGTTGTATAGGATGACTTGATCTATGTGGATAGATTTTTTATAGTTCCATTTCTAATTGTTATATATGGGTTGTGTGTATTGTACAGGTATTGACGGCATATTAGATAGAGGCTTAGTAGGGCCTCAGGTTTTATATTGGAGTGTCATTATCTGGGGTTCTATGCTAGTTGTGATGTCACTCGAACAAGTCATATGATTATTGTTAGTAGTTATTATAAGTAGCTCTCTCTCTATAACAAATTCTTGATGAATGAAAATATCTCTCCTTTCCATCATTAGCAGAGCTTCGAGTTCTTCAGCTATGTTCTTTCATGTTTTACTTTATGTTCTTTTCTCTTGAGTGATTTAGATTGATTGCAATCTAATTATCTTTTTTTTACCTTCATTTTTTAGAAAACCAAGGTCCATATGGGTTGGACGATCAGCTTAATAGCCCACCAAATGGTGGTTGACAAACTGGGTCATCTGGTAGATTGTTCGTCTAGGTATCAACCAGCCAAATTGTCCACCAAAATGTAAATGAGCAACCTGGTTGTCCACTTATAGGGTGGTTGACTAGGGTGGTCTTTAGGCCATTCCTCCCTTTTATATTTTTATTTATATTAAAAAAAAATTGATAACTACTTATCATGGCATGAGAGTTTGTTTATTAAAACATTGTTAATATAGAGGGTAAATAGTAATATCCATATTTTGACGAAGTATTATAACTTCCTTCATGAATAAATTCGTCATTGAGATTCATAAAGACATACCACTAGGAAAAAAGTAAGAAAGTTTTCTCTCGTGTAATTCTTTTGCACCAACAAGGAATTGGTGCAATTGGTAAAGAAGTGGTTTTAGAATCCAAAGGTTCCAAGTTCAACTCTTGTCATTGCCTCACCTTAGGGGGTGAGCGGGATTAAAGGGTTAGGAACAGGTCTGATACCTCCTCGAGAGTATAGCCTGGTGATGGAACTAATTATTCAACTAACTACTAATATTGTGTCTTCTCAACAAAAAATAAATCTCTCACTTCCAAGCCAGATGTTCTCACCACTAAAGTGCCACTTGACCTTAACTAAAAAATCTCCTTGTTCTAGTTTCATATCATTCCTATCATAAAAATGATTTGAGTCTAAATAGTAATACTTCTTAAGCATGGAGCACATTATGTAACATTGTAAGTACTGAGTTTAGCCAATCTGTAAGCTAATAGACCAAACCTTTCAATGACCTTAATAGGTCTCACATATTGTTAAGCAAGCTTTCTCTTCATGCCAAACCTCATGTGGCCCTTATGGTGTCACACCCTTGCTCGGATGCGCCTAAACTGGCAGAACACTCACAGGCGGGGAGCGAATGATTTATAACAATAACCGAGCACACACGAACACAATTGAGTACAAATCTGATTATATTAATTTCAGAATGTATTTTTGTACAAAATATGTTTGATGGAAAAATCTCCCAAAATCTCCTTTTAATTAACAAGGGTTACAAAATGTGAGCCCAGAAACCTCCACCCAGTCCACCCTAATCTCCTGAGAAAAGTGGACAACAACGGGGTGAGTTATTGCCCAATGGGTAAAATAGTTCATGAATATAACAATTAATAAAGGAAACTTCATAATCAAATATCACATAAACATAACAAGCATCATAAATAGTACAACATGCATGTATGCATGACATCATCTCGTAATGGTTCCATGATTGTACGGCGCCTGAGTTCACATACAGATGTCCATCTCAAGGTAAACCCGGGTTCTCGTTGTACGTCCCTTCCCAAGGTCGTCGCCTGGATTCACGTACAAATTTTCATCCCTAGGTAAACCTGGGTTCTCATTGTACATCCCTCTCCAGGGAAATATCAAGAATAGTGAGCATTGCTTCTAACTATTTTGTGGATCATAAACCACTAACTTCCCTAGGTGGTGCTTATGTATGATGCCAATGCATGAGCAGGTCCGATCTTTACTAACATTTGACAGGATTTGGCAACGTTTGGTGATTCTTATCAGTTCAGTATCATCACGTGTAAGGTTAGGATGTTCAATATTACTTGTACAAGTTGATAGCTTTCAAATAAGACCAACCAGATCAGTCTCCAGTTTGAGAGGTGAGACATGAGGTCTACCTAAGTACCAATCATCCAGAGCAGCACGCTGCCTCCTGTTCACTACTTAAAGTTACTGAGGACAAGACAATGTCTGGTTGAGTCAGATTGACCACTAATCCGGCATAGTAATAGTGTAATACATGAACTCCAAATATACAGGCATAAGTATGACAGGTATGAACATTATACGCAATAATGCAGTGTAAATGAATAGTCTACATAATGATAAATGAATGTAAACTTTAATAAAATTTATAAGACACGCAAACCTATGTTTCGTTCCCCGTCTTCATATAAAAACTCCTTCTGGATCTGGCGCCTCCTCCCGAGCATAACCGTGTTGTATCAAGAAAAGACTCTAGAAGAGATAGTCTAAAAAAGAGAAGAGAGAAATCACAAAGAGAGCAAGAGAGAGAAGAGAGTGATTTGGTGTGAAAATAATCAAAGGGGGGGCTTTTTTAGCCAAAAGGGTGCCCGAAGTTCTTTTGTGTGTGTGTGTGTGTGTGTGTGTGTGTGTGTGTGTGCAAACATGGGGTATTACACTCTACCCCCCCCCCCCCCTTAAAGGAATTTTACCCCAAAATTTAGTCTGTGTAGTGATGGTTGCTATCTGCGTGGGATTCACCGTCGTCACCATCAATCGCAAGATCAGGGTAGTGCCTGTAAGGCCCATGAATAGTACTATGGCCAGTGGAATCCTCAATATCATCAAACAACGGAGAGCAATGGAGTCGGGTTCATTCTCAGAAGGTTTCGACATTTGTCTCACCGATGGTGGTGTAGGGCTCTGCAAGGTGCAGCTTTTTAGGGGAGGTAGGTTGAGCGACGAAATGTTTTTTCGTGCAGTTGCTCAAATCCAGCCCCTTGGCAGTTTTGGTAGGAGATCTTGCCAGGATGAGGGCACAGGTTTGTTTCGGGCAATATTGTTACGGTAAATCCATACGCGCTCTGGCGATAAGGATCGCTGCCGAAGAGGCGAGGGAGTTGGTGATGCAAAGAAGTTGTGTTTGCATCAAAGTCTGAAGGAGTCTCCACTGGTTGCCAAGCAGGCCATGGAGTACATGACTTATTAGTCTTGTCTGTGTTGTTTTCCGACATCTACATAGTTAATTAAATAAATTAAGATATTGTAAACAAGTTCCATCATTTTATTAATAAGTGAAATAGTACAACGTATCACATCATCAATTATTACTAGAAAACATTTCAGGGTATTTCAGTTTAATTTTTTCTTCTAGTTCCCAAGTTGCTTCCTTTACTCCGTGGTGATCCTAGAGCACCTTAACAAGTGGTATCCTACGTCACCTTAGTTCTTGAGTTTTCTATCCAGAATCTGTATCGCTCCCTCCTGATACTTATTTTCTTTTTCAACCCGAACCTCGACCAAAGGGATGATATGCAAAGGATCAAGACGATACTTTTGAAGCATGGATACATGAAAAACGTCATGAACCTTAGACATGGACGATGGAAGGGATAGACGATAGGCTAGTTTGCCAATACGTTCAATGATCTGAAATGGACTGATATACCGTGGGGAGAGCTTTCCTTTGATCCCAAAGCATTTGACACCTCTTGCAGACTGAACTTTTAGAAAAACCAAGTCCCTCTTATCAAATTCTAGAAGTTGTCTCCACTTGTTAGCATAGCTCTTCTGTCGACTTTGTGCTACACGAAGTCGCTCCTTTACTAGTGTGATCTTCTCAGAAGTCTCTTGAACTAGTTCAGGCCTCAACTATGGTCGATCTACCATATCTAACCAACATATCGGAGATCTGCAAGGGTGACCATAGAAAGCCTCATATGGTGCCATGCCAATATTGATTTGGTAGCTGTTTTTGTATGCAAACTCAGCAAAATGTAAGTGTTTTGCCCATTCTTCATGAAAGTCCAAAATACAGCATCGCAACATATCCTCTAAAAGCTGGATCAACCGTTCTAAGTACTCGTCAATCTGAGGGTGAAAGGTTGTCCTCGTGGTGATCCTGGAGCCCATTCTACTCTGAAGCTTTACCAAAACTTTGATGTGAATCGAGGGTCTCAATCAAAGACTATCGTGAGTGGTATGCCATGGAAGCGTACGATCTCTCTTGCATACAATTCGGCAAGCTTGGTGGGGTTATCTGTGAACTTTATTGGCAAAAAGTGTGCAGACTTTGTAAGTCTGTCAATGATAACCTAGATAACATCTTGCCTTTTATTATTTCAAGGCAAGGCCATAACAAAATTCATTGCAATGTTCTCCCACTTCCATTCTCCAATAGGTAACGACTAGAGAAGTCCAGAGAGAAGTCTGTGTTCTGCCTTTACTTGCTGGCAAACGAGACATGTAGCAACGAAGTCTGCAATAGCCTTTTTCATTCCTAAAAACCAGAATTGTCGCTTGACATCCTTGTACGTCTTGTCTCCCCCAGGATGCATAACGAACCTCAAATAGTGCATTTTAGTAAGCACCTCTTTCCGAACTTGCGGATTGTTCAGTAGACAGAGACATTTTTTTGTAGAAAACGGTCCCATCATCAGAGACCGACCAGTGAGGAAGGTCTTGTCCACTGAGTAGAAGTTCTCGTTTCTCCATTAACATAGGGTCGTTGGCTTGAGCTACTGAAATCTTTCGAATAAGCTCAGAGTTGGCTGACAATTGAGAGAGTCGTGATCTTCCTTCCTCCTCAATCAATTGTAGGTTAAAATTCTCCATCTCTGTAGCCAACTTCCCTGTCTCGAAGTTAAGAGTGCAAGCAACATAAGCTTTTCTACTCAGAGCATCAGCCACAACATTGGCCTTACCCGGATAGTATTGGAATTGAAAGTCATAATCTTTCAAGAATTCCAACCATCACCTTTGGTGGAGGTTTAGGTCTCTCTAAGTGTAGATGTACTTGAGACTCTTGTGATCCGAGAAGACCTCAAACCGTTCACCGTATAGGTAGTGAAGCCAGTGCAAATACGATAGTTGCAAGTTCCAAGTCATGCGTTGGGTAATTACCCTCATGAATCTTCAGTTGCCTCGAAGCATATGCAACTACTTGGCCTTCTTGCATTAGTACTGCACCTAAGCATTGGAGAGAGGCGTTGGTGTATAGTGAAAATTCAACTCCATTTCTTGGAGTGATTAGTACTGGTGCTGTCATTAGGCGCTTCTTCAATTCCTAAAAAGATGATTCACAGGCTAGATTCTAGATGAATCGCATGTCTTTTCGAGTGAGCTTAGTCATAGGTTCAACAATCTTTGAGAAATCCTTAATGAAGCGTCTATAGTAGCCAGCGAAATCAAGAAAACTCCGGATTTGACTAACTGTGGTGGGTTGCTTTCAGTTTAAAATCGCTTCAACCTTTGAAGGATCCACCTCAATGTCATTGCCTGAAACCACATGACCTAGGACTTGAACTCACTTCGCCCAAAATTCGCACTTACTCAACTTTGCATACAACTGATAGTTTCTCAAGGTCTGGAGAACAATTCTTAGATGTATCTTGTGGTCTTCCTCAGTTGAAGAATATATCAAGATATCATCCACAAAGACCACCACAAATCGATTTAAGTATAACTTGAATATGTGGTTTATCAAATCCATGAACGTTGCAGGTGCATTTGTTAGATCGAACGGCATAACCAAGACCTCGTAATGACCGTACCGAGTTTTGAAATTCCTTTTATTAATGTCCGACTCTCTGATCCGGAGTTGATGATAACCGGATCATAAATCAATTTTAGAGAAGTATTTGGCATCTCTAAGTTGGTCGAACAAGTCATCGATCCTGGGTAATAGGTATTTGTTCTTGATGGTGGCGTTATTCAACTTGCGATAGTCGATGCAAAGTCGTAAGGAACCATCATTCTTGCGAACAAACAAAACTGGAGCGCCCCAGGGTGATGAATTTTTCCTGATGAAGACATTACTCTCCAATTCCTTCAGTTGTTTGTCCAACTCGACCAGCTCGACATTGGACATTATGTATGAAAGAATTGAGAAGGGTCCAGTCCCGGGTATGAGGTTGATCTCAAAATAAAATTCTCGAACTGAAGGTAGACCAGAAAGGTCATTCAGAACAACCGTTGGGAATTCAAATATAACCGGGATGTCGTGTACTTCGAGAGGGTACAGTGATAATGTTTCATTGTCATCACTTAGGGATAAGGCTCAAAGCTGTGCTTTGAGGGGTGCAATGGTCGAGTTGTCTATCCATTTCCTCATTCCCTGAATCTTGATAAAATCCCCAGTAGGCAAGGATAATTGAACTTGCTTCTTCAAGCAATCGATCTTAGCATTCAGAGGTGCGAGCCAATCCATGTCGAGGATGATTTCAAAATCTTCAATGTCCATCACAAAAAGATCTACATTATTTGTTCCAACATTTGAAGTTCACATCGAGAACACTTCAATTTCAAGTCAGTACCAGATTCTAATGGTGATGAGGCATAAATTGTGATGCCTGTGGGTTCAGGATGCAACCATGAATGCCTTACCAATGCAGAAGATATAAAGGAATGCAGAAGATATAAAGGAATGCATAGCACCCAAATCAAACAAGACATGTACCACTGTATTGAACAAGAAAAATGTACCTTCGACTACATTGTTATCCAGGAGGGATTATTGAGCGATGGCAAACGTTCTGCTCTATTGCCATTGCCCCTAGTTCTGCTGGTTCTGCCTGGGTTGGGCGTTAACGAAATGTGGGGCTTGTTGGACTGGAATAGCGGGAACAGGCTGTTGCGGTTGTTGAGGGTGGGGACAGCCAATTCTTACATGGCCCAATTGGCCACAGTTGAAACATGTCAGTCTCAACTGCTGAAGCGCCTGTTAATGGTTCTGTTGGCCATGCTGATTGTGGTGTTGTTGTCCACCACCCCTACAGTTGCGACCATCTCAGCCACAATTGCAAAAACCCCACTAGCCAGGGTTAAAACCTTCAACCACAAGTGTTATTGCCTCACTCTTTTGTACAGAGGTTAGGAGGGTTGGGTTTTGACTATAGTAGGGCTTCTTCTTGTTGCCCGGCTGAGTGCCCCATTGGGAAAACGTTGCAGGCCATTTTTTCTTGTTCATTTTCTACTCCTGCTCAATCTTCTCCTGGTCAAAGCTCATGGCCTTGTCGACAAGCTCCCTGTAATTCTTGAGATCCAAGATTGATAGGGCTTGTTGGATATCTGGACGAAGGCCATTATAGAATTTCTCGGCCTTATCTTGTTCCGTTGAGATGGTGGAGAGAAAATAAATCGATAATTCGTTGAACCGGACAGCATACTCACAAACTGTCATGCAGCCTTGGTACAGCTTGGCGAACTCTTGGTGCCTCTGCCTCTTTACTGCACCAGGAAAGTACTCGCCAATGAAAAATGACTCAAACTCAAGTCATGTCGATGGTATTGACCCTTGGGTCTTCCTTCACCGTTATCCACCATGTATTAGCTCCACCAACAAGTTGGTAGGAAGCTAGTGGAATCTTCTGAGCCTCTTCGACTCACATAGCCAAAAGAGCCTTCTTCAACTCATCGAGCCATTTTTGCGCTTCATCCACATCAATGGTGCCTGCAAAGGTAAGGGGTTGTAGCCACATGTACTTCGTAATCTAGTCGGTTTGAGTCTCCGACCCAAATTTAACAAGTTCCTGCATTGTGACCACCTGGTTGGTCGCGGTCTCACGGACAGCCATCTGAACTGTCGCCTTTATCGCCTCGACGAATCCAGCAAAGAATTGTTCTATGCCTGGAGGCATGACAAAGGGTGTGGGTTGTGGCACTGCCTACCCAAAAGTAGTGGAAGTGTTGGGTGTAGCCTGCTCTATTGTCGGAGGCGGCAGTTTCTGATTCTTAATCTCAAGAGGTGCCTCCTTTGCTGAACGGATAGTAGATGGCTTTCCTCTCTTTTTGGTTTGCATTTTCTCACTGGCAAGGAGAAAATAAAATCATGTTTTAGGAACCGTAGCTAAGTATAGTGTTATGATATTCTCAGCAAAATGTTCGAGAGTTCAATATAAAACCACCTATTTTTCTGGGTATAGTGTAAGGTTTTGGTTGAGGAATCAAAGAATCTTATGTACCTGGTATGTTTGTCCATTGTGTGAAACGAGGTTAGAGTATTTACATAATAACTATAAAACTTTGCAAGTATTTCAAATATTTTGGTTCATATTTTTGTGAACATACATATATTTTTGAAAATTCATACGAGTCTTAAAGGTTCTAAGATTTGCCTCGGTAGATATCATAATCTAACGTTCTATTGCACTCATGTGTGTTCAAACTCTTTCCCTTAGTCTTTTCGACTATTATCCAAATTTGTGTGTCCTATACCACATGAATTTGGTAATAAGGGTTTCAACCAAGTTAAGTTGTACGAACACGGTCTCTATGAAACATTGACGGGAGAAGAATTCACTAATAGTATCGTCCAAGTTTACTCGTCCCATACCGTGTAAACTTAGTGATAATGTTAGTAATTCAACTTTTCCCAGATGTTTCTTTTCACAAAGGATCATGGGTTTTCTTACTTCCACGTTTTATTTAGTATCTTCCAATTTTGTTGTGTCCCATACCACTACAAAGTTAGTGATACAAAAGAAAAAAGTGGTTGCAAGTTGGCCCACCAAACATAGTCTCAAACAAACATTTCATTCATAAAAAGAAAATAGTTACAATGCCAGTATTTTTTAAATTTTCAAGCCTACTACAACTCTTCCTAGACCTTCTGCTAGCTATAGAATGACTATCATAAGAACGTTGAGAAGTTGTTCGCTGTTCTTCAACGTTTTGCATACGGGTTAACAAAACATTTTGGGTCTCCTCCATCCAAGCAAGACTAGAAATTATCACATTTAACTGGTCAAATGGGTTGGTTGGTTGTCCCATTGATGGTTGATAGGTTGTCTGCCCCATAGGTGGAGGGTAGATTGTAGGCATTGGTGGAAAATGTTGGCCATATGGTTTACTCATAGGTGGAGGGTAGTTGGTTTGATTATATGAGGACTCCCAAACTGAGACTCTTGGACGGTTGGATATGCCTGAGTCGAACAATTTTGAAAGAGTGGACTCATCGGGATATCCTATTCCAAAGTTTGGTGCCGTCCAATTCTTTTGTTGTTGGTTCACAGGAAATTGTGGAACTGGCTGATAGGGTACCTCAGGAGTTGGAAACCTTTGGTACGCCCTATTGCCATGAGTTGGGAGGTTCTAGTAAAGTGGATTTGCTGGAACTCCCCGTCCATCCTGGTTTTTTTAGGCTAATTGAGGTTGTCAAAAAGATCCTCCTTGGAGAATAGATGATCAGGTTGACCATTATTCGGGGCTGGTTTGTTGTAGTGTTCTGGTTTGGCTCATTCATTGGTGCTTCCTTAATAGGAATCTTGCATCGATTTTTTCGTTGACAACGTCCATTGTTATCTCTAATTCTTCTGTTATTTTCCCCTAAAGTCGCACCAAATATTTCTTCGCACCAAAACATGATTGAGGGAACAACCTCCCAAAATCTCCCTTTTATTAACAAGGGTTACAAAATGTGAGCCCAGAAACCTCCACCAGTCCACCCTAATATCCTGAGAAAAAGTGGATAACAACGGGGTAAGCTATTGCCCAGTGGGTAAAATAGTTCGTGAAAATAATAATTAATAAAGGAAACTTCATAATCAAATATCACATAAATACAACAAGCATCATAAACAGTACAACATGTATGTATGCATGACACCGTCTCATAATGGTTCCATGATTGTACGGTGCCCTGAGTTCACGTACAGATGTCCATCCCCAAGTAAACCCTGTCCATCCCCAAGTAAACCCAGGTTCTCATTGTATGTCCCTCCCCAAGGTCGTCGCCCTGGATTTACGTATAGATGTCCATCCCCAGGTAAACCTGGGTTCTCATTGTACGTCCCTCTCCAGCGAAATATCAAGAATAGTGAGCATTGCTTCTAACTATTTTTTGGATCATAAACCACTTACGTCCCTAGGTGATGCTTATGTATGATGTCAATGCATGAGCAGGTCTAGTAATTACTAACATTAGATAGTATTTGGTAGTGTCTGGTGATTCTTATCAGGTCAGTATCACCACATGTAAGGTTATGATGTTCAATATCACTTGTACAAGTTAACAGCTTTCAAATAAGACCAATCAGATCAGTCTCCAGTTTGAGAGGTGAGACACGAGGTTTACTTAAGTACCAATCATCTATAGCAACACGTTGCCTCCCGTTCACTATTTAAAGTTACTGAGGACAAGTCAATGTCTGGTTGAGTCAGATTGACCACTAATCCAGCATAGTAACAGTGTAATACATGAACTCCAAATATACATGCATAAGTATGACAAGTATGAACATTATACGCAATAATGCAGTGTAAATAAATAGTAGACATAATGATAAATAAATGTAAACTTTAATAAAAGCTATAAGACATGCAAACTGATGTTTCGTTCCCTGCCTTCAGATAAAAACTCTTTCTGGAACTGGCGCCTCCTCCCTAGCAGAACCGCATTGCACCCCGAAGAGAGTCTCGAAGAGAAAGTCTTAGAAAAAGAAGAGAGAAATCACAAAGAGAGCAAGAGAGTGAAGAGAGTGATTTGGTGTGAAAATAACCAAAGGGAGGAGAGGGCTTTTATAGCCAAAAGGGTGCTCGAAGTTCTTTTTTTTTTTGTGTGTGTGTGTGCAAACCTGGGGTATTACATATGAGGCAAGGCCTTCAATTTTACCTAGACTCCTAGCTCAAACTCTAAAGATCTCCATTTATTAACATGTCTCTTTTATCTTTCTTGGGTCACCTTTATTCTCTACCGAATAAGCCTAATATGTCCTGTGTAGTCTTGAACCAATTCTAGCCCCATGATAAAGGGCGAGCATCTTTACCCTCAACCTACAACACATCAATAATTTATGAAATCTCTTTTATAATACATCCAAAGGTATCATGTCAATACTACACTAAAACTTGTTACTATACGAGAACCACACAAAGACACATGTATAATTTCCTTGTAAATTGAAAATACAAGCCTTGAGCATATTCTCCATCACTTCATCAACGTCTTTATTTGGTGATCAGTTTAGAGATGGAATGTCATACTTAAATGAAGTTGGGTACTCACTTTTGCCTTTAAACTATCAAAACCATGACGTGAACATAGGGTTTTAGTCTAGCACTATAGATAATGTTACACCATGCAACCTCACAATCTCAGTAGAATACATTTTGCTTAGTTTCTCAAATGGATTCATGATAGAAATGGGCAAGAAGTATGTAAATTTAATCAATTGATCAATAATCACATATTTGACATCATGTTTCTTTTAATACCTGGACAACCCAACCAAAATCCAAAGCAATATGTTTTCACTTTCACAAAGGAATGAGGATCGATTACAAGGGTCCTCTAGGTGATAATCTAAGAGGAGGATGAATTAGGTTACCTTGCAGGAGTTCAATAAATTAAAAAGTAGACAAATAATAAGAAAAAATTGCACAGATAATAATGGAAATGCAACAAGACAACACCCACAAGACTTAATGTGGTTTAGCACCATAGTATATGTCTACCACTTGAAAACCCTTTTTAAGATTTCAACAAAACCACACTTACTAATCCTCTTACCGAATGAGGATAAAACTATTACAATCACAGTTTTATGGGGGATATGATGGATAAAACATGTGAAGATGTTAAACGATGGTAATGTATAATAAAGAAAAACAAATATAGTTGGCAGAATCACTCAAAGAAAGTGAAAAGACATTGTTCTTACCAACATGTCTTGGTACTTATGGCAAAAACTTTTGTTTTATTATTTTTATTTCAGCCATGTATGAAATTTTAAATAATGTTGAATGAGATATCAAGGATGCTTTGAGGCTAAGATACGATTGAATTACACTCAAAAATCCAAAGTTTCTCTCAAGAAGAACTTTTGGCACACTAAATCAAGTTTGAAACTGCAAGAACTAAAATTTGAAAATTTTCAAGTATATTTGTTAAGTTTCACAATGTTATTGTTTCATTGGTTCAACATGTCATCATTTTATAGTGCACGAGTGGCAATTATGTCATCAAAGACAAAGTTGAACAATTATTAATATGATCTCCAATTCATACAAACACATGTAAAATCATTTTTCTTCTTATAAAAAATCTCACTAATAATCAATTGTTTCAACATAGAGTCAACTAAAATGAGGTCTCCGCTATGAGTTAGTTGCAACCCATTGGAAGATTCTTGAGAACTTCTCTAGTTTCACATGTCAACATGTAGTCAGTTCCAACCACTTCTAATTGCTTGGAAGCCTAAACACTCAATCGTTCGGTCTCACAGTCGCATGTGACAAGTCTTAGGGGTTTTTCAAAAGAAACTTCAAAGATTTTGTCCCCTCGACCTAGTCAATTGATTACTCATACAATCATCTATTTTGGTTGATGAAGTCACAATTGTGTATATTTTTACTCTTAGTTTTAGTGCTTTTAGGCTAAAAAATAAAAAGAAAAGAATAACAAATAAATAATAATAACAAAATTTCTTTGAGTCACATTTTAAAGTTTTTAGTGTTGGCCCATAAATGTGTCCAAGAGGAGGAGTGAATTGGACAAGTTTAGCAGGTTAAGGCTTTTTAAACTTTCGAAGATAACAATGACAAAAGATTAAAGTGCAATAGAAGATAATCAATAAACACAATGGATTTATAGTGGTTCAGTTATATGCCTACCTCTACTACCTAACCTCCTCAGTTAGGTTTCTCTAACTTCCACAACTAATCACTCTTCACAGGTGTGGATCAAACCTATTACAATTTCCCAACTTCACAAGTGTGAGACAACCTTTATAGTACTCAATTTCACAGGTATGAGTCTATCTATCCTACTCAACTTACGGTTATGAGTAAACCTAAACACTCAGCTTACGGGTGTGAGTCTACCTAAACAATCCTTACTCTAAGGATAAGTGAGCAACTTAACAAGCTGCTACAGATTACAACTTGTAATCTAATACAATCCACTTTTACAGAATAATCTTTGACCCTTTACTCAGTATCACTTCAGCAAAATGAAATTGGTTTGAAGAACAACTGAAATGAGTAAAGTGAAAAACCTTTTCTACCTTTGGATTCTCAAAAGAATATAAGATAAGCTCGTTTAATCCAAAGAGAAAATGTTTTGAAAAACACAGAGTTTGCAGCAAAGAAGAAACTTTTAAAATCGACTAACTTTCAAATAGTGCAAGATCAGTTTTTCAAAAATCTATCTTTTTCATGTTAAAGATGAATATATATAGACCAGGAAAGCGACAATGTTCAAGTTTGAATACTTTGAGACCGTTGTAAAATAAGTTTGAATTTCAAGTCAAAACAATTCATTTTTTCATGGAAATGGTATGAACAGAGACATTGAGGATTTATGATCAAACAGAGTTTACACGAAATAGGAATGAGGGTCAAAAACTAGCTTTTCAGAAATACAGATAACAGTGTCAAATTTATGTCATAAAGATTAATAGCGTCCTAATAGACTTGAGAGCACTATTGCAGTTTGGTCGGTTTGAGGAGAAACACTTATGAGCGTCCTAAAATAATATGAGTGTCCTATAATTTTCATCTCGAGAGATGAAAATTTTTGAACATTTTGGGATGACCATATTGCACCATAAGAGTCCTGCTAGACTTGCTCAGAAATTTCCCAGAAATTTTGAGCGTTCTGTAGTCATAGGAGCGTCCTGCAGTGTTGGCCTGATGGATTTTAAGTGAGTTGGCCACTACTTGAGCGTCCTGAAGACTCATGAGCGTCTTGCTCGAAACTGAGAATTTGAAACTCTTTTGACTTTTGAAATCAGATTGGATCAAACTCATTTTGGATCAAATTAAAGATCACTCAAAAACACTTTTGAATCAGATTGAGCATTTTGAAACTTGATTAAAATCAAATTGAAATTCAATGGTTGAAATCAAGCTTTGTGAGTTAAAAATTCATTTTGAAAGCATTTGGTCATTGAACTGAAAGTTACTGAGTAAAGATTTTACAATCCTAAATCAATCTAAGAGACTTTTAAACATGATATTTGCAGCTCGATTCTCAATTGATCATAGCTTGAGATTCTTCTTCAATGTTCTTCTTGAAGTTGAAAGAGTCTGTTTAAAATATTTTGAGTTGTGACTGAAACACTCAACAAATTGATTAGATCAACATATAGAGTAGTTTGTAATCATCAAAATATACGTCATGGGACTCGTTGAAATAACAATATCCACTTTTTTGTTGATTTCAAGCACTCACTTAACCTTTCCGCACATTTACTTAAACAAATGTATGCTATGAAGTAAAGATTGTCAATTTAGCTCATCAATAACAAAATATCAATATGTCATTGCTTGAGAAATAAGTACAAGTCATGTCACATCAAAAATCATATCAAAATTTAGTTTTCAGCGTATTATACCTCTTCAAAAGATTATTGCAATTACAATTCAATACAAAATCATTTCAGATCAACACACAAGTGAAAAGACACAAAAATAGATTCAACAAAGGGAAAATTTTCTTTTTTTTTCCCTCAGAATTTGACATAGCCTTTACTTCTTATTTACTTTTTCTTCTCCCTTTTTTGGAAAACATCAAAAAGGTAGGAGGGATCAGCGATCCTTAGGTGTTATATCCTTACACCTGTAATTCCTAAAGAAGTTTTTGGTGGCCCAGATGTGTCCGAGAGGGGGTGAATAGGACACTTAGCAGATTTTAATCTTTCTCGTAAATCGTTTAAAAAAGGTTTAAGCAAATTAAGTAAAATATAGCATATAAACACAATGACAATAAAAGAGACAGTACAAACAAGATTTAGAGTGGTTCGGCCTTGCCTACCTCCACTACCTAACCTCCTCAGTTAGGATTTGTCCAAACTCCACTAAGGATCTTCTTACGGGTGAAGACCAAACCGGTACACTTTCTCAGCTTACGGGTGTGAAAAGAACCTTTTCTCAACTTTCAGGTATGAGAATGACCGTTACAACTTTGAGCAACACTTGCTCTAACCAAGTGCCAAACCAGTCACTAATATTAAAGTACAAGATGAGATATGAATTTTCTAGATGACATGATAACATAGTCATGTCATCTTCGAAGTCTGAATCATCTTCAGAATCAGTTTAACCATTAAGGGCAATTGATTTTTTTTCTTTTTCCTCAACCTTGATCGGGCACATCTTATTTTTTATCTTCATTTCATGAACGATTAATGAACCACATAGTTCATCAAAGGTATATTCAGCCAAATTTTTGGGTTCTTCAATGGTCGTGGCCTTAGGTTCCCAAGCTCTAGGTAGATCCCTTAAAAACTTTCTAACAGTTTCTTCTTGGTCATAACTTCTTCCTAGGTTCTTCATCTCATTGATGTTTGTTGTAAATTGAACAATAGCCTCGGCTGTAGAATTAGTTTCCTTCATCCTATAAGTCTCATATTTTTCAACAAGCATTTGGAGCTTTGCCTTTTTAACTTGCAAAGTTCTTTCGTGGGTGACCTCTAACTTATCCCAAATTTCCTTAGCGGTTTCACATGCTAACCCTATTGAACTCTTCAACAGATAAACTACAAAACATAATGTTTACAACTTGGTTATTTAACATCTCTCACTTCTTTTCCTTGGGACTCCATTCGTTTAACTCCTTAAGGACATTAATACCATCTACAGTCTTTGTAGGTGTTGGACATCCGTTTGTCACAACATCCCACATTTCTAAGTCTTGGGCTTTAAGATAGAATCTAATTTTGGTTTTCCAATGTGAGTAGCTATCTCCCTTGAACAATGGTGGTCGGCTGGTGGAGTTTCCTTCACCTGAAAGATAAGCATTTCTTGCGTTCTGTCCTGCCACACTTAATCAAAGATTGTTAGATACTTTGACGGTTAACCTATTCTGATACCAATTGTTCGCCCAGATGTGTCCAAGAAGGGGGTGAATAGGACACTTAGCAGATTTTAACATTTCTCTTAAATCGTTTAAAAAAGGTTTAAGCAGATTAAGTAGAGTATAGCATATAAACACAATGACAGTAAAAAAGACAGTACAAATAGGATTTAGAGTAGCTCGGCCTCGTCTACATCTACTACCTAACCTCCTTAGTTAAGATTTGTCCAAACTCCACTAAGGTTCTTCTTATAGGTGAAAACCAAACCGGTACATTTTCTCAGCTTACGGGTGTGAGAAGAATCGTTATGCTTTCTCAACTTACAGGTGTGAGAAGAACCTTTTCTCAACTTTCGGGTGTGAGAATGACCATTACAAGTTTGAGTAACACTAGCTCTAACCCAGTGACAAACCAGTCACTAATATCAAAGTATAAGATGAGATATGACTCTTTTTACTTAGAATCAAAGTGATACTTACAAAGATTTTGATTAAACTTTTTATTACCACAGATCCAGCAAAATATGTATGATGAAGTTCAGCTAAAAACTGGTTTAAATAGCTTTTGTTTTCTTCAATAGATTTTTGAAAAGATATAGATGAAGATCAACTAATCCAGAAGGCTTAATGTATTTTAAAAAGATCGTGAGTTTAAAGCAATGAGTAAAAGACTAACTTCCAAAAGTTTTTGCAAGTGAAAACTCTTAAACATTTTGAATGGTTTTCAATTTTTGTATTTGATAGATCGATGTTTGATCTGCTCTAAGGTAGCATGTATGTACAGAAATAATAGTGGCACAATGGACTTGGTAATTTTGGCGCACAAAGTCATTTCAGAAACAATGAATACATTCTTTCCTGAAACAGATCGATTCAGTTTTGTTTAATTTACAGCGACAACACCTAAATCTTTTGATCTTTCATGAAAAAGGAATGTTCTGATAAAGTATTAGAATGTTCTAAAAAGATTCAAAAGGTTCTGAAAAGTTTTGCTCAGTTTTGAAAAGTTTCTTCTAAAAAGTGCAGGTGTCAACTTTGTGACAGTGTTGGGTTAGTGTCCTGATTGGTTAATTAGCGTCCTGACGCATAATGACAAGTTTGTCATTTTGTTCCTTGAGGGCGCTCATGGACCATAAGCGTCCTACTAAACTGTGAAATGAGGGCGCTACTTGATTGTAAGTATCCTAACTTACTTAACGATTGAAAATGACTAACAACTACGAGGGCGCTAAATAACAATTAGTGTTCTACTTTGTCTTAGCATACTTAAAGTCACGAGGGCGCTACAAAAGTGTAAGCGTCCTGATATTTAAAACACAAAAACAATAAGGGAGCTACTGACAACAACGTAAGCGTCCTGAAATTTTTAAAACAACTGAAAAGCATAAGGGCGTTGCTAGGTGATGATCATCTTGATGTTTTACCTTATAAAAATGACGAGTACGCTGAAAAACGATCAGCATCCTGAGAGTTACTGAGTTGGTTCTTAAGTGAGGGCACTCATGTTCAAGTAGTGTCCTAAACCTTTTCCAACTTATAACTATCAGCGTCCTTAAAAATTAAATCATTAAAAGCTCAAAAACTAGTCAACGAACTGATGTAGATTTAGTGTCCTAACAAGTTCAGTGGTTGACTTAAAGAGGGCGCTACTAATGAGGTAAGTGTCTTAATAGATTAAGTACTTATTCAACCATAAACTCTATCAGCTTCCTAATGTTTCACCAGCGTCTTGACTTACCAAGACCAAGAAGGCGTTGCTAAGACATTAGCGTCCTAATGAACACTTAAAAATAGTTTTGATTTTCCATTTAAACCTCGATAAATGCGATTAAAGTCTTGGTATTTTCGAATCAAATCAAACATAAAAAATTCAATGTAAATGATCGAAAATCAACTCGACTAAAACATGCATATTGCTAAATCATATGATAATAGATGTTCTACAACCTAAACACACTCTAATCATATAACGATATATATTCTTCAAGTGATCATGGTCTTCAAATGAATCTTGACGCATGTTCTGTAACGCCCGTACCTTAAGATAAAGTCATTTTGACCCATAGAGTACTCGTATATGTATGCGTATACGTATTTGATGCTCGACACGTATTGGTTCGAGTGTCTTTGCAAGATTTTAAGTTGTTTAATGTGTGCTTAAAGTTTCGGAATGATGTCGAAACATGTCAAAAATGGTGTTTTGGAACAGTGGAGTTAGTTCCATGAAGGAAGAAATTTCTGTCACATATTACATCAATGATTTGATCTCCTAGATCCATCGTCTGATTGATCTGAAATCTTGTCGCCTTATTATTCTCTGATAGGTCTTCATCATTAACGGTGAAGATCTTAATTGGAGTAATCTACTATGAGTTATAAGACTCCAAACACTGTTTCACGGATTTGAGGATTTTCTTTCGCAGTTTTGATCAAACAGTTGGATCTTGCAATTACACCATTGGATTGAGCTAAAAGTTTATCAGAATGTTGGTAACTGACTCATAAAATGGTTTAACGGTTAAGATGTTAATTGGTGAGTCGTTTCCAATAAATTAATTATCTAAGTGAAAGTAATCGGCTTAGAAAAAGCTGTTCCTTTTTATTTAAGTGTATTTTTTCATGTGGACACAAAAATTTTCTATAAAAGCAACCAACTCCTTTTTTTTAGCTCACTTGCTCATTTTTTCACATTAAAGAGAGGGAGAGGATCTTGGAGGAGAGGAAAAGAAAGGGAGAAGAGAAATGAGAGAAAATGCTAGGGTTTGGGTGATTCTTACCCAAAATCCCTCCAAGGTATCAATTTCTTTCTCATTTTCTTCCTTCTATCTCTTTCATGTGTGTTTACAAGCTTAATTGCATGTGATTTATGATGAATGCATTGGTAATTGTAGATGTATGACACTCTAAATTACTGATTTTGATTAGTGAATACCCTATTGTAGTATAATTTTCGTCCAGGCCATGTAATTTGGGAACTTGCCATGTAATTTGGGCATTTGCTCAAATCAGGGCTTTTGACCTAAACCAAGTCAATTAATTAAATTTACTTGAAAATTGTCTAATTGGACCCAAATTGAATGAAATTATGGGTTTAGAATAGTTGGACATGTGTTAGAAATCAAAGACCTAGTTCAATTTGGCTCAATGCCTATTTTAGAGATTTTTTCCCAAATTGGGGATTTGCATGTGATTTGGGGATTTTGACTTAGACTTGGTCAATTAATGAAATTGACTTGATAAATAGTCTAATTAACCCTATTTATGATTGAATGTCATGTATATTGGTGGTTGGATCATGGGATCAACCTATTACATTCAATTGGATTAATTATGGGTTAAATTGATATTAATTAGTTGAATTGAGCAGTATGGGATTTGGCTCATGTGTATAACCAATTTGGGATCTTAATTGGCTATGAAATTGGGTTTAAACATAGTTGTTGAGCATACTTTTGACTGATTTTAGTATTGTATGAACCATGTTTCATATAGAGGTTGTGGTGGATCTAAGTAACCCGAATAGGTCAATCGGGGATTGAAGTACTTTGGGTGATTTTGTGGCTTTCTAGTGCTTCTTCGATTGGAATTGGATTGGCTAGGTCTAGTCAATCAAGTGTGAGTGTTTTCTTTTACTTGTGAATTTTATATGTGGCATTGTAGTATAAAATATTTTAAATGCTTGTATAATGTAGTATGCATGAACTGTATTTGAGCATAGTCAGTTGGGAAAGCAGTTGAGTTATGTGCATTAGGAGCTTGGAATTTCTTATGAAATCTCATTAGGCCGACCGGAAATCCTCAATTGTGGACCTTGCAGAGGTTTTCTATGGGTTGTGTATGTTAGGATTCTAGGCATGGTACTTGCCTTGGTAGGCGAATTATATGGTTCATGCAATCCTAGGAATCCTAATAGATACGGGTAAGAAATCGGTCAGGCATGGGTTTCGCGCACACATGGCCCTCGTACTGATTCTTACTCCGGGGGTGTTTAGGTTGCATATGCATGTTTATAAATGGTATGCATTGTCTTGTTTATGACATGATACATTAAATTGGCATGTATGTAATCTTGCTTACTCTCATGATTATTTAAATGGTTTTAATGATCTTTCAATGTTTTAATTAAATACATATATATGTTGCCACTTGTATAGAACATTCACTGAGCTTGTTGTAGCTCACCCTCATCCTTATCGTTTCAGGACCTGATAGGAAGGAGAAGGGGGGAAAGTTTAGCTGCGAAGCATCCCCGTACTATTGTTAATGTAGCTGTTAGTACTTTTTCACATTTATTTTGATAAGTTGTACTATGTAACACCTAATACTTGTACTTAACATTTAGATGGGTTTGTACTTATGGTTAAGTATATTTTGTGTTTTTGAACACTATGGACTTGGAAAAAAAAAAAAAAAAAATTGGTTGTCATTTTGATATGTTTTTTTTTATGATCTTATTTTATGTCCATGTGTTTATTGTTGTGTATTTGGAATTATGGTGTGTTCTAGAAGGCTTATCGGGATATTGTGTATGTCGAGGAAGGATATACACAGGGTTCCGTGTCGGTCATGATGTCACAGCTCGTGGGTCGTGACAACTTTGGTATCAAAAATAGTGTTTTAAGTTTAAAACCCTTAAAAAGAATAAAAGACTTATAAGATATTATGATTTCTTTTATGGGTATGATTATGGGTAGTTATCTTAGGGATAACAACTCTCATGGATTGTGTTTCTGATGGACTTTTCCTTATTTGTGAATTTCAGATTTACAAGAGAGGAAATTCAGAACCAACCAAGGACCCGGACAAGCATTTTAGGCAAATTGAGGCCTTACTAGCTGTTCAGCAGGCTGCTTAAACCCAGATACAACAGTAGCAAACTCAGATTCTCACACTGCTTACCCAGGTCCAAAGTAACAGGCAACCGCAGCCAGGTGTTCCAGTTGAGGGGGAGCATAGTAGTGTTGGCATGGTTGTGGGAGATGAGGATGGACCAGCTAAGGTTCATGCCGAGGTTCATGCTGATGTCCAGGCTGAGGCTCAGGCCGAGCTACAAGCTGAGGTAACGGTTGAGGCTGTGGGTATTCCCGAGCAGAGGACTGAGTTAGAGCGTTATGAGAGGGTCATGAAGGCCTTCCGAATTAGAGGCCCGACGGAGTTTGTTGGAGGCCTTTGCATTGAGACAGCTGAGAGGTGTCTCAGGCGGATGGAGACTATCTTCAGCGACATGCAGGCTTCTGAGGCTGACAGAGTGAGGTTGGCCAGGTTCAAACTTGTCGACAGGGCTGATGATTGGTGGATGAGACTTGACCGCATGGTCAATGAGATTCAGACGTGGACTAGGTTTAAAGGACTTTTCTACGAGGAGTTCTACCCAAGATCAGAGCGAGATCAGAGGAGGATCGAGTTCATGCACCTGACCCAAGGCAGTTGGTCAGTGAGGGAGTACGAGCAGGAGTGTAACCGCTTGGCACTCTTTGCTCCTGAGATGGTGTCGACTGACTACCTTCGCATGCAGAGGATACGAGATGGGTTTCGTGACAGTATCCATCAGGGTTTAGCACTTGCTGGCGTTCAGACTTACACCCAGGCGATGTTACAGGCCACTGACTTTGAGACTGCAGAGGCTCATTCCCGGATAAGAACATCAGTCACTGTACAGGCACCTATAGTTCCTTCAGGACAAACACAGCCAGCGGGGTCAGCGGGTCAGTTTTATGCTAAGAAGAACAGGAAATATAAGAAGCCGAGGTTTGGTGGCAGCGAGTATGAGGTATCAGTAGCCTCCGCTCCAATGTCAGTTGCACCACCAGTTCCAAGCCAGAGTGTGCAGATGTCAAGCAGGCCCCAACAGCAGCAGAGTTCGGCTAGGCATAGTGGATAGCAGACAGCCAGAGTAGAGTCGCAGGTTGTATTATCAGCGCCTAGGGCACCGAGGCCGATTGTATGTTTTGAGTACAGTGTTCCTGGGCACAAGAAGAATGAGTGTCCACGAAGAGCGTTTGCTACACAATTTAGTCCTACGCCAGTTGCTACCAAGTAGCAAGCCCGAGCTGTTACACTGGCAGATCCAGAGGCTAGCAAGCAATTAATCGAAAGTACTATCAGCATTTGTGATTTTTTGATGTATGTCTTGATTAATGTTGGTTCTATTTTGTCTTTTATTTCTGGTAGTGTGGTAGATAGATTGAGGTTGTCTATTGTTAGGACTAGTATGTTGTTGGTCTTGAGTACGGCAGCTGGTGAGAGGATTTACCCTAACATGGTATGTGTGGGATGCATTGTGAGATTCGAGGGCCACGAGATGTCTGTCGACCTTAAAGTCTTAGAGTTCCTCAAGTTCGATACCATTTTGGGTATGGATTGGCTGGCAGCGTATCACACTCACATTGATTGCTTCGACAAGAGGGATGTCTTTCAGATACCCGGACAACCAGTCTTTATTTTTTGAGGCAGGACTGCATCGAGACCACCTACCCAGGGTAGATTAGCCACTGATGATGAGGTTGCTAAGATGGTTAGTTTGAGGCCAGTGGATGATGTGGGACAAGACGTTCAGTTAGCAGACATTCTTGTAGTCTACGAGTACCCAGAGGTTTTTCCTGATGAGTTACTTGGTTTACCGCCTAAGCGAAAGGTAGACTTTATCATTGGGTTGATGCCCGGGACAAAACCCATATTCATCCCACCGTATCATATGGCACCGAAGGAGTTGAATGAACTCAGAGCCCAGCTTGATGAGCTGATGGGCAAGGGATTTATTTCCCCTAGTATGTCACCTTGGGGAGCACCTGTGTTGTTAGTTAAGAAGAAGGACGGGAGTCTTCGATTCTGCATAGACTACCGCCAACTGAATAAGGTGACTGTGAAAAACAAGTATCCACTTCCTCGCATTGATGATATGTTTGACTAACTGATTGAGGCCAAGTTCTTTTCGAAGATTGACTTGAGGTCTGGGTACCATCAGTTGAGGATTAGAGATAAGGATGTTCCAAAGACTGCTTTCCGGACGAGGTATGGACATTACGAGTTCTTAGTGATGCCCTTCGGGTTGACTAATGCACCAACTATGTTCATGGATCTGATGCAGAGAGTATTCAGACCGTACCTTGACCAGTTGATTATAGTCTTCATTGATGATATCCTAGTCTACTATAAGACTACGAAGGATCATGCGTGTAATCTCAGAGTTACATTGCAGACATTGTTGGAACATAGGATGTATGCCAAGCTGAGCAAGTGTGATTTTTGGATGACTGAGGTGAAATTATTGGGTCATGTGGTTAGTGCAGAGGGTATTTATGTTGATTCTGCTAAGGTTGAGGCAATCATTAATTGGCCAAGACCTACCACAGTGATTGAGATTCGTAGCTTTCTAGGTTTGGCTGGCTATTACAGGAAGTTCATGAAAAAATTTCCACGATAGTCACACCATTAAGTAAGCTAACTCAAAAAAACGTGACCTTCACGTGGTCGGATGCCTGTGAGAAAGCTTTCAGTGAGTTGAAACAGAGGTTGATTATAGCTTCAGTGTTGATTCTTCCAGAGCCTGGGAAAGAGTTGGTGATTTATACAGATGCATCACTCTTAGGTCTGGGATGTGTACTGATGCATGAAGGTCAAGTGGTTGCATATGCATCTAGACAGCTTAAGGTGCATGAGCACAACTACCCTCTGCATGATTTGGAGCTGGCAGCTATTGTGTTCTTGGTGGAGTTTCCTTTACCTGAGAGATAAGTGCTTTTTTTTAGTGACATATACGTGAATAGTGTCGTACGTGTATAGGTGAAAGACTTTTCTAATGTGGAAATCAATCAAAGATGGTTAGATACTTTGATGGTTAACCTGCTTTGATACCAATTGTTAGCCCAGATGTGTCCAAGAGGGGGGTGAAGTGGACACTTAGCAGATTTTAACCTTTCTTTTAATTGTGAGGAAAAATGAAAGCAGATTAAACAAAGTATAGCAATGAGATATAGTAAATGTAAATGGAACAATGCAAGCAAGATTTATAGTGGTTCAGCCGCGCCTACATCCACTACCTAACCTCCTCAGTTACGATTTGTTCAAACTCCACTATGGACCTTCTTACGGGTGAAGATCAAACCGGAACACTTTCTCAACTTACTGGTGTGAGAACTATCGTTTCTCAGCTTACGAGTGTGAGAGGACTGTTTCTCTACTTACAGGTAAGAGAGAACCTATTCTCAACTTACTGATGTGAGAAGACCACTTACAACTTTGAGCAACACTTATTCTAACTCAATGAGATATGACTCCCTTTACTGAGAGTCAAAGTGATACTTACAACACTTTGGATTGAACCTTCTATTGCCATAGATTCAGCGAAATATGTATGATGAAGTTTATGCTGAAAACAGGTTCAAATAGTTTTTGTCTTCGTTAATGGGTTTTTGAAATAATGAAGAAAAAGATTGATTGTCACGCCTGGAATGCACCGCAGCACATTCTACCCAGACGCGGGCGCACTCCCACCACAGCGGGAGCGAACGCCAGCCATTATGGATCCATAATATTGTCACATCCCAGTACACAGCACACCGCAGCGTCTAGTACCCCTGGGATCATTTGTCCACACTATTATGGATCCATAATATTGTCACATCCCAGTACACAGCATACCGCAGCGTCTAGTACCCCCGGGATCATTTGTCCACACTATTCATAGTGTGGACAAATGATCCCGGGGGTACTAGACGCTGCGGTGTGCTGTGTACTGGGATGTGACAATATTATGGATCCATAATGGCTGGCGTTCGCTCCCGCTGTGGTGGGAGTGCGCCCGCGTCTGGGTAGAATGTGCTGCGGTGCATTCCAGGCGTGACAAAAAGGCCTTATGTATATCACTATTTACATTTACTATTCACTATTCACTATTCACCATTTACTATTTTCTATTTATTTTTACTATTCATCCGAATGTTGTAAATTGTATTAAAATTGTCCAACGGGCTCCAAAAATCATAAAATTGAATCTAACCACATATTCGGGTTTCTAACAATCCAGGGAGCATTTTTCTACCTTTCTAGCGGAGTTTCATTCACGTTGGGTCAAAACCCCATTTTTTTAAAAACGCCGTAAAACGGCTCTCACAACAAAAATTAATCCGCTAGAAAGGTTACAACGAGTTTAGATAGTAATTTTACGATGAAAAATAGCAAAAATAGCTTACCGGCACGTCGAATTTGGCGCGAATCCCGCGTTCTCTCTTTTTCTTCTTCTCCTTCTTCTCTCTGTTTCTCTCGTGCCTCTCTGTTCTTCTGCAACTTCTTCATCTTCCTATTTCATTTCTTTTTTTTTATTCTTTCTTCTTCTTTTTTTATTTTTTTTATTTCCTTCTAGTTGCCACACGTTGGAAGCAACTAGAAGGATTATTTATTTATTTTCTTTATTTTATTATTTTATTTTTTATTTAGATTTATATATATATATATGATTCCATGCACCTTGACTCCCTTTATTAACTAACTCCTCCATCAAATTTCATTAAATTCATTCAATCATAATCAAATCCACATTTTTAATTAACCAATCTCATAAATTAATCAATTTAATTCACATGTATCATCTTCATTTCATAATTTTATTTATTTACTAATCATACACGCGTATATTTAGCGCATACGTATCAACTACGTGTATTATCACATGTATATTTAGCTCATACGTATAAAATACGTGTATTATACATCTTCGTATACGCGTACTTCAACGTATGTATTTAATTAAATTTACGGGGTGTTACATTGATCAACCCAGAAGACTTGAAGTTTTCTTTCAAAGGATCATAAGATTAAGCACAAGTGAAAGAAGACTAACTTTCAAAAAGTGTTTTGTTGCAAACGAAAACTATCAATACGTTTTGAATGAATATCAGTTTCGTATTTCATTAGTTCGTTTTTCTGCTTTGAGGCAGCACGTATATATAGGAATAATAGAAACGCAATGAACTTGGTAATTTTGGCGCTCTAAGTTATTTTAAATATAACGTTAACATTCTTTCCAAAAATGGATCGATTCAGCTTAATGCATATTACGGCAATAGCACCTGAATCATCTGATCCTTTCATGAAAGAGGAATGTTCTAACAAAGTATTCGAACGTTTTAAAAAGTTTTGAAAAGTTGTTATACAATTTTGAAAAGTTCTGAAAAGTATTTGTATGTTTCTGAAAAAGGTTAACAAAAATGGCAGTAATGTCAGAACAACAAAAATATATTTTCTGTCGTTTTGTTCCTTTGAGGGCGCTCATAGAACATTAGCGCCCTACAAAACAATGAAGTGAGGGTGCTACTAAGTAGTAAGCGTCCTGACTTACTTTGAGAATTAAACGACTTAAAGCATGAGGGCGGTACTTCGCAGTAAGCATCCTGCTTTGTTTTAAATCGCAAAACATATGAGGGCGCTACTCAAGAGTAAGCGTCCTGAACTATTAAAAGCAATTTTAAAAAAATGTTTAAGAGCGCTGACGGACGGTGAACGTCCTGAAAGTTACTTAAGTTGATTCTAAAGATGAGGGCGCTCCTACACAAGTAATGTGACGCCCCGAAAATTATTTCATCTAGCCCATAACCCAATTGCATTTTGCCCAAACTCTATGTGTTGCCTTGATATGTTTGGTGTTTGTTTGATGATTGTTTAATGTTTGTATATTTGATGCTTGATAATGTATATAAATATGTGCATTATAAATTGTATATGGGTCATGTTAAATTAAAGTATAATGCATATGTTATTATTTATGCATGGGCCCATTAAACCATGAATTGATATGGGTTAGGATTGATTGAATAAAAGGATAAATGAGAATAAAAAATTTGGTGTTTTAGATGGATTGGACATTTAAAATACATGCAAGCATAAGATTGGTTAAAGTACATGTGGCTGGTATGGGTAGTATGAGACCAACACATGTCAAATTGGTGCATGAGAATGGACAAGTGTCCCATGCCCCATTTCTCTTCCCCAACACATGTCAAGTCGGTGCATGAGACCAACACATGTCAAGTCGGTGCATAAGAGTGCACAAGTGTCCCATGCCCCATTTCTCTTCTCCAACACATGTCAAGTTGGTGCATGAAAGTGGACAAGTGTCCCATGCCCACTTCTCTTCTCCAAGGAAGCCCTAGAGAATGAGGTGAGTGGAGGGAAAAGAAAAAAAAGAAGAGAAAGGAAAGACGAAGAGAAAGAAAGAGGATGTTGCTTTGAGAGAAGTCTCAACAACGTTTTCATCAAAGAGTTGGATCTTGGTGCTATATGGTCAGATTGAGCTCAAACTTTGTCAGCAAGTTCGTATCTTATGGGTATTCATTCTGTCGGTGGAGATCTTGATTGAATTTTTCGTTTGAAAGATATAACCTCCCAAACAAAGCTAGTCGGAAAGTTTGGATTTCTCGCGCAATTTAGATCAAACTAATAGATCTCCTAAATATACCGTTGGATGGATATGATATTTAAGAAGGTGGTTCACAACTAATGTTTCTGCATTATGAACGGTTAAGATGTTGGTCTTAAATATTTTGTGTGATATAGTCATTTGAGGTCAAGTATTTGCAGCAGGAAAGGAGAAATTGTCTGATTAAAGACTAGTTCATCAAAGAATCTTATATTTTCGGTCCACCGTTGGATTGAGCTGATTTTTGGACAGAAGGTTTGTTTCTTAACATACTTAAATTAGTACGGTTGATTTTGTGATTAAATATTTCTGTTGGCAGCTTGATACATCTGAACAGAATATTAAATGGAAAATTTGTAGGGTTGTTTGTAATAGACCTAAATTTAGAATATGAACTTAGATCTTTCCAAATAGCTTACATGTCAACTATGTTGACCTAGTTGCCATTGTTGATGAACCCATGATGCAAAATCAGTGATATACATGGCTGAACATGGTGACCTAGTGTAAATAGGCAATATGGCCTAAGTATGGAAAATTTCATATTTTAGGGCTTTTGATGCTTTTGGCCTAGAATCATTGAATTGATGCAATTTATGTCTAATTAAGCATGATTAGGGTTGATTATGCTACTGATTCGGTGGTTGTGACCATATCATGGGTTAGGCCTACTTGTGATCAAGTGACCCAATTTGGGCATTATACCTAAGGAATTGAAAATCAGTATTTTTGATTAATTGAATGGTTTATGAATGAGAACTATGCATTAGAGGCCTAAGTCAAGTGATTTGAGTTGAATGATGGGATTAGATGGGATTTAGGCCTATTGTCTATATGTGGGCTGATTTAGGGTTGATGTGTAATGTCTATGTGATTGAGCATAGAAATTGATGTATGGAAGGATATTGATGAATGTTTCAGGATCTTGATTGGGTTGATTCGGTTTGGTGGTCGTGTGTGGTTAGATACTCTCATAAGGCTTGGTTGTGAGTAGACTTCATTTATGATTATATCTTTTATGTCATCATATCACTTATATATATTGTATGTTAAAAGCATGTATGTGTCCTAATGTTTTGAATGATGCATTGATTCGAAAAAACCTTATGAATAGGAGGGTTTTAAAAAGGAAATATTTGGGGATGAGAATGGTATGGTGAATAGACGTGCACTAGTAACCCCAATGCATGTAGAATGTGGATCCAAATTGATAAGCTTTTACTTGCATCGAACTTATTATAAATGCTCGATATCTATATGTTATGAGCTTTTAATCATGCTACACATTGACATGCATACATGATATTTATTGATGAGTATTGATAGCATATTTGAATTTTATTCACTAGGCACCGTTGGCTCACCCTCATTTTCCTCTTTCAAGTCCTTCTGTCCTGAATAAGGGCAAAGGAGTAGTCATATCTTGAGGGCCTTGCCGGCGAGAGAATCCAAGGCCTCGATGTGAGTTGAGAGGCATTTTGATTGAACTGTGTTTTAAATTATGATGTATTATATTTTGGACTATGTAATTATAACACTTACCACATTGTAGTATGGGTGAGTTGGGACTTGTTAGATAGACCATGTGGACATATGACGATTTTTTTGTACCCTTAGTTTTGGACTTTATGTGTATGTCAATCTTGATGGACTGTAGGGATTATGACGATTTTATTTATGGTTCATGTTTATGGAGCATCTCTTGTCTTGGATGATTAATACGGTTGGTAGTTTTGTTTAGTACTTGTTTATATTATGTCGTTGTTTGGGATAAAGCTTGTAAGGTCTCAACCCCCTCACGAGGGTTGAGGACTGGTTTGAGATGCCTACACCGGGCGTCTTGCCCCGGCATTCCGCACGTCATTCCTAGGGAGGTTGGTGGTCCGGGTTGTCGGGTCGCCACAAGTAGCGTCCTGATAATTCATTCAACTTAAAACTTATCAGCGTCCTTAAAGATAAAAATCACTTAAAGATAAAAAGATCTTTCAGCAAGCTGAAACTAAGTCAGCGTCCTGACATTCTCAAAGGTTGATAAGAGAAAGGTCACTACTAACGAGTAAGCGTCCTTATTAAATAGTTCAACTCAACCTTGAGCGTTCTGACATTTTATCAGCGTCCTGACTCATCCAAGTCCAAGAGAGCGCTACTAAAACATTAGTGTCCTGAAAGACTTTATAATAACGTTTTTTGATTTCTTGATTAAAACACGATAAAACATAAAGTAACCGATTAAAAACATGCAACCAATCAATTAAAACATGCAGGCATGCATATTGCTAAATCACATGGCATAGAAGGTCTTCCAACCTATCATAATCTAATCATACAAATAAACATCTTCAAACGATCATTGTCTTCAAGAAGATCTTTTAATACGTTCGCCATGCATCATTGAATCTTTGATACCTTCAAGTAAGATTAAATATGTCATTTGTGCAATAATATCATGAACATAATGTAGTTTTGTAATCATCAAAATCTTTCACAATAGGGACATATTCTCATAAGGAACGTGAGAATAATTGGTTCAACACTCAAATGCACGTGTAGCTTGCTGATGCCCATATTCCGCGGGTTAGGGATCTACGGGAACATTGTCCGGATTATGACATGTACCATAGATATGCAGACAGTGTTGACCATGATGATTGGCAGATTGGTCTAGATGATGTCTTGTGTATAGAGGGAGACCATGGATCCCATATGATGCTGAGTTGTGTGTTGAGATACTTCGAGAGGCTCACAGGTCTCAGTATATTGTTCATCCAGGGGCTACTAAGATGTACCATGACATGAAGAGATCTGTGTGTTGGAATGGGATGAAGAAGAGTATTGCTGAGTATGTGCAGAGATGTGAGGTGTGCCAGCAGATTAAGGCTGAACACCAGAAGCCTGGAGGTCAGATGCAGCCATTACCCATACCTGAGTGGAAATAATAGCACATCACGATGGATTTCATCATGGGATTGTCGAGGTCTCGGGGCAGATTTGATGCCATTTGGGTCGTGGTCGATAGATTGACCAAGAGTGCACACTTCCTTCTTATGAGCGTCAGAGACTCTGTGGATAGACTAAGCAGATTATATGTGAGAAAGATCGTGAGACTTCATGGAGTCCCCTTGTCTATCGTGTCGGATCGAGATCCCCAATTTACATCGAGGTTTTGGCAGGCTTTGCATACTCAATTTGGGACCCGTCTCCTACTTCGTACAGCGTTTTACCCTCAGACGGATGGTCAGTCTGGGAGAGTGATCCAGATGCCGGAGGATATGCTTAGGTTTTGCATTTTAGAGTTCGGTGGTGGTTGGGGTGAGCATTTGCCCTTGTGTGAGTTTGCTTACAACAACAGTTATCAGGCTAACATTGGTATGGCACCATATGTTGATAGGAGTTGAATTGTTAGCAATAGAAGTAATTGAAGACTTCAAACCTCTGATGGCTTCAAGAACTAGATCCAGAGCACTTTGATCAAAAGGCGCAAATGTGGTTGGTCCATTCACAATTGCTGATGCAGCTTGGGAAAAAAAAACAACCGAGTTCTTGACTTGTTTAAGCTCACCCTTTATGCTATCCAACACACTTAGATCCAAAACAAGTAGAGCATTACTTGAGGAGGGTAATGATGACATTGATGTTCTCAAAGCTTCACATTGTTTTCTAAAGAACCTATTGCATCTCTGATATGTGTGAATGTGTTGAACATGTTTTCCACACACTTTTTTTAACTCCTCAGATGCAAGTGTTCTATTTTCTTCAAATAACTTCTTCACTTCAGCTGAGAAAGGAACTTTCTGCTTCTCATTGGCTTCTAGAAGCTTCTTTTAGAATTCTTTTTCATTGAAAGATGGTTGTGGTGGTGGAGGTGGGAAATATTCTTCATTATGATGGAAAGGTGAGAAATGGCCTAAATGAGCTTCATGAATTGGAGATGGTACTTGAGCATTTACATTGGGAACATCTTCATGAGGTTGTTCTTGAATTAGAGTTTGAGATACAGCTTCATCATTCCATAAGAATGTCCCCTCTGAAAGGAAGTTCTAAAGGAGTGTTTTCTGAATCACTTTCTTCTTCTTCCACTTGTGCAACACCAAGGGGATCTTTATCCTTGTCTTCAAATGGTCTAGTCTCAACTCTCTGAGGAATTGCTTTCTTATGGAACCACCTTTTTTGTGCAGGTGCATACACATAATGTATCAACTTGACAGTGTTGTGTCCAATACACCCATATCTATCAACATTCTGGATTTCTTCTCCGTTAAAGTCTACTCCTACTGCTTCAAAAAGTGGGGCCAAGTACATCCCAAATGGAATTTCTCCTCTCCTATTGATTGTGGTGATCATGAAGTCTAAGAGAATGTGTGGGAGGCTAACTTTAATCTTTTTCAGCACACACCATGCTAAGAACAGATCTAGCTCTTTAACATTCCACCTACTACCTATCCTTGGTTGAATCAAGCGGGAAATGATGTTATGCACTATTCTTGGAATAAGTTCAAATGACTTATTGGTTAACTTGTTGTCTATTTTTTTATGATTCTTAGTTCTAAAACAAAAGTTGAGCACGACAAAGGTTGTTGTAACCTTCAAACTGAATACCTTTGGAGGTTTGGGGGATGATGGGAACATCATCAAGAAGTGAGAAGGACGACTGAAAATACTGTGGGGAAATTTCAAGACTTTTACCCTTTACATTGGATTGTTTAACTAAGCTTGATCTAGGTTTTTTCTGCAAATTTTTGTAGAATTCCCTAACAAGATTGGGATACCACGATATTTGAAAAATCATGAAGGGAAGCCACACTTAAAACTCAAAAAGAGGTTTGATATTAAGATGGGCATGGTTAAAGAATGTGAAATCAACATAATGTCCTATGATCACAAGTTTGGAAGAAATTCTGGCAACAAATTTTTATTTCTTGGACTTACCAATAGCACTGGTAGAAGGCTATGAGGTTGGGGCAGACTTAGGTGGGTTAGATGGAGATGGATCAATTTGAGGCGGCTGAGCTCTTGAGGTGGTAGGAACCTCAGCTGATTTTTCAACTTGAACCTCGGCACGCCTTTGTCTCACTCTCCTAGGTGGGTCAGGAGATGGAGACGAAACTCTCTTCCTAGCAGAATGAGTTTGTAGTGTTCTTGGTTTGGGACCCATAGCAGATTAACAGAAATGTGAGGCTCAAGTAGTGATAGATTGTGAGAGAAAATGGTAATCTAAGTTAAAAAACTAAGATTGAGTTGACCAAATTGATGGAAACAAAATGGATATACCTTGGAAATCAACAAATTTGAAAAAATTTGACCAAGGAACAAATGATTTCACTTCACTATCGCAGGTGAAGTTCACGGCGCTTTCTTTTTTTAGCGTCTTTCTAGGGCATGAATGAGTTTGAAAGACAACATAGCCCTATTTATACCTTTTTCTAAAGCTTGGGCATGAGCATCCTCATAGACGTTAAGCGTCCTCGTGCTCAAGTTATTCACTGCCCAAACAGACTATTAAGCGTCTTATTCTAGTTATAGCGTCCTCACAACTATTTTCCAGAATCTG
Organism: Paratinospora sagittata; assembly: GCA_035771175.1. Lineage (NCBI taxonomy): Eukaryota > Viridiplantae > Streptophyta > Magnoliopsida > Ranunculales > Menispermaceae > Paratinospora > Paratinospora sagittata. The sequence continues at coordinate 25,328,561 of CM069596.1, read as the reverse complement.
GAAATTCTCAGACTCTCAGTCATAAGTGTCCTATAGGAACAGTAGCGTCCTCAAGGTCAAGTGACAGATTTGAAGGTCTGTCAGTTTGACACTTTTAGCAGCATCCTTAAGTACATTAGCGTCATCTTGGACACTTGAGTGCTTGAAACCAGTGACACATAAGAGTCCTGACATGGTTTCAGCATCCTCAAAACAGCTTCATTCTCATTCATCTCTCATTTATATGATCATTTTGCAATATGATTGTGATCATCAATAGTAATCAAATATCATCATTTTGCACACACAAATCAATGATTAACAAAAATCATGATCATAATCAGCATAACTCACATTGATAATCATGCATTGAAGATTTCATCATTCAAGATTGACATGACATGCATTGATCAAATAAATGTTGCTGTGATTCCTTCTATCATGCTTCAGGATATATGTATATGTATGAGCACAAGCATCAGAATTTAAGTTTTCTCATAAATAAGGAAATATACCTTTACTGAAAATTCAAGGTATCTCAAAGCTTTCACTGTGTGCAGTTTCCTTTTTCTCGCTGAAAATGTTACTACAACATATCAACCTTTTCCATCTTTCATTTAGCAAAAACTTAGAACTTGTGCCTACGAAATGTTTACCACATTTTCAGCCAAAAACAAGTTCCAAATCAGTTTTAAACAAATCATTTATGCAAAAGTTCATCGTTCAAGTGTTCTTCAATCCTTTCTTTTAAAGATTTCTTTAAACCTATTTCACTATCTTTGATCATCTTTGAGAAAGTTGTAGGAGGTTGATCAAGTGTTCCTCAAGAGTCTTTACTACACATCTTTGATTTTGATCATCACAGTTGAAGCATTTTCTCATCTCTATCACATTGAAGGAATCTCCGAGCTTCAACCTTAACCATTGTTGGGTAAACTCTTTCCTTGAGATTCTTGTGATATTGTTTGAGGTAATCGATCTTTGTGCGATATTGTTATCATCTTCATTCGATTACATGTGCAAATGTTTTTAAACATTGAAACCATACTTGTGTTTTAATTTATTATCATTTTGATTGCGGTTTCATGTGCTTGTGTCTATATTGATTATTGTGCTTATTCTAATTTATTTTAATCGATATTTTGATCATTTGTGGATATTGATTCTTGTGCCTCATATATCATCTTTAGAATCAATATTTGAATATACATGTGTATATTGGATTCTTGAACTTGTCTTATTATCATTTTGAATTGATTGCATGTATTTGTGAACAACTATTTCAGCATTGCACTTCACTTAACATATTGTGGTTGAAATAGTAGAGATTGTTAATTTCAAAGTTGTATGCTAAAAACTTGAGTGTTTTTAGAACATCTTTCTATATCTTTTGTAACCTTGATGTATTGTTGACTTGTTAGTCAACTGAAATTATACCTTTCTTTGTATGGCTTCTAACCACTCCCGTTAGTTGGTTTGTGTACGGCTTCTAGCCACGCCAACAAGTTGGTTAGGTTTACGGCTTCTAGTCACGCTCGTAAGTTGATTAGATTGTACAGCTTCTATCTACACCCGTTAGCTAAATAGACTTAGTGGATTTAGAAAATTTTGATCGTGGGTGGTCAAGTAGTAAAGTAAGTTAAGGAGAACCGAACCACTATAAATCGTTGTGTCTATTTGTTTATTTTTTCTGCACTTTATTGCTTTGCTTGTTACCTATATTGTGCACATATACTGTTTAATTGTTAAACCCCCCCCCCCCTCTTTCTTGGACAGTAATGTTGGGCCAACAGTGAGATTGCCAATGATTTAGAGTTTTGAAAGTTTGTGTTTTACATTAAGAAAGCGAATTTTATTTCCAGTAATTTCTGTTTTTCTGTTTTTTTATTTATTTATTTATTTCATTTCTTGTTATTGACTATTTTCTTCTTCTTCTTCATGTAACTACTTTATTTTCATTTCAAGTTAATTTAAATTCAATCTTAGATTGTTGTTTTCAATTTGTATTATCGTTATTTTTTTAATTGCTTTCATGAATCTAGAATTTTTAGAAATCAAACTGTTATTTTCCTTTAACTTATTTAGTATCTCAAATTTTAATTTATTTTCTAAAATTTTTAAAGTGACTTGCTCAATCCTTGTGTATCGACTTTGTTAAGTATTACAACTTACCTTTTGCACTTGCAAGTATTTTTATTGATCTATTCAAAAGATTACATCATTGGTTCAAAAAGAGAAAAGAACAAATTAATTTAACATTAAAGCTCTCATAGTTGGATGTATGCCTTGACAGTAAAAAAAAACTTTTAACTATTTCTCATATATCTTGAGCTTCAAAAACCTGATGTGATCTTTTGAACATATCAAATTATATACTTGCAAGTGCATAAGGTAAGTTATAGCAATAGACGAGATTGATCCATAAGGATTGGAGAAAATACTTTTTTCAGAAAATAAATTTAATTATTCATATACTATATAAGTCAAAGCAAAGGAAATGTGGTTTCTAATAACCTAAGTTCAATATAAAACAACTAAATAAATAAATTAAATTGTAGAAATTTGAAATCTAACCTATGCATGAAAAATGAACAAACAAGAAAAAATAAAATTTGAAAACCCAAAAAAAATGAAAACCTAAACTGTGAGAGCACATTTAAGCCTATCAAAATAATATTGAAAGCAAAATTTAAGTCACTAACCTAAATGCTTAAAACTTTAAAAAAATAAAAATAAAGACTTTTAATTTAAAACCCTAAGAACGAAAAGAAAATAAAACTCTAAAATGCTACCAAAGTTATTCAAGAACTAAAAAGAACTTCAAATAAAAAAATTCAAGACCCAAAATGCAATAAAGATGATAACTAAAATTAAAAATCAAAAAAGCGAAGTACATGAAGCATGCAAGTGACTGAAAATAAAAAGAAAATAACAAGAGAAAGAACTAGTCAACAATTAAAAAAAAGAATAATCTTTATTAAATTGAAAAGAAAAACTTACAAAGATTCAAGGCCTAAGGTATTGTCATCCTACCTTAGCCTTGAATCATACACCGATCAAACCTCTAGATTACTTCAAAGTTCTAAACTTTTAAACAAAATAACAATACTAATTAAAATAATAATAAAAGAGAGATTGAGATTTGGTAGAGATGTGCCACTTCTTTGTTTCCAAAAATACACCCACCAACTTTATAAACTTAATATTATCTACAACCTCTAAAAATGACATTTTTTTTAAATTACATAAAGATTCTCAATAGTCAACAAAATAGGATGAAAATTGTGTCCTAGAGAAGTTTATATTTTCATCTTTTTGACATATGACATATTTTTCCTTGGATCATAAATGAGTTGATTTGGACTCAATTAGATCTTCATCAAGGCTTAATATCAGCAAAAGGTTGCAACTAGGGGTGTAAGTTAACCTGACCAACCCGACTAACCCGACCGAATGGAACCAAACCCAACGTGTTGGGTTGGGTTGGCTATGTGTATGTGTTTGGGTTGGGTTGGGTTGAAAAATCCCAACCCAAACTGGTTTGGTTTGGGTCATGGGTTAGGAGCCTAAAAGCCCGACCCGACCAACCCAACCCAACCCAAACCAAACCAATTAATAACCCTAGCTCTAAAAATTTCTTTTCCCTCTCGTTCTATATGGAGATTGAAGCTTAGCAGTGGCTCAAACTCATCAATCTTTCGTGTTATTAACAACTTGATGCTACTTTAAACTGTCTGAAATTTGTATTAGTGGTTGTAATGAAACTCTTTTGAAACTTTTTTGATGAAACTCTTCTCAATTTATTTTGTCATATTATGATATAGTGGTCGATAAATGTGATTTATTTAAAACGTCTTGATATTTATGGTTAATTTGAAATGATTGTCAAATTTATATATTGATATGGTTATATTTGAAATTGAAACATTACATTCTTGATGTCTATTAGTATAGAATTTGTATGTAAAATTTACAAGTATAATTTAACTCGTTTCAAGATTCTCAACCCGAATGGCCAACCCAACCCAACTCGAACTAGGTTGGGTTAGGATTTGGCTCTAACCCAACCCGTTACACCCCTAGTTGCAACCACGTGGACCTCTTTGTTCAACATCTTTAAGAAGGTAGGAACTCAATCAAACGGACTCGGATTGATATAATTTAATCTTATTGGACATGGTAGCTTAAATTCTTTGCATCTAGCCCATGAGAGTGTACATGTGTGGTCTAAATCTTCTAGAAGCATGAAATTTCCTCTTTTGATACTTCAAGAATTATTTTTGGATCTGAAAATATAATACTTAAAGACCAAGTGAGAACAAACATATGTTTTATAAAAGAAAATTGCTCTAGAGAACTATCCCAAAATTATTCCGACCAAAAAAAAAAAAAAAGTGATATTGGAACCTCGAAATCCTTTTGACCCTAAAAAGTGAATAAAATTAAATAAAAGTTCAACGACCTTAACTCCAAAAAAAAATGTTTTTCCTAAAAATGTATTGTTAAAGTAGCCTGAAATGTCCTAAAAATTCTACAATGTGACCTAAAGAATTTTTTATTCTTTATTTTTTTTATTTTTTTAAACCTAAAATAACTAAAAAATTAGGATAAAAAATACAAAATTACAATTTCATCGCACTCCCCTACTAGCATTTCACTAGTCCCTTAGCAAAAATGTGAAAGTGGTCCAAAGTACTAAATGGAAAGAAAAAAAATCCGAAAAATTGCTACCCAAATTAATTAGTGTTCATTTTCACAAACCCGTTTATTCATCATTATACTTCTTAATCCAAGACATTAATGATTCAGTGTTTATAATCCATCCAACTAATGAAATTTTTCCAAGTCTTGAGGCATAAAACTCTTATAATGCAAGTAATATTTAACTCTTTGAGTAAAGCGCGTTTTAACTTTAGATTAGAACTTGAGTTTATTTTTGAAAGAATGTGACAACCTCCTTTACATCTAGAGTACTTAGTTAAATTAATTATCTCAATCTAAATTGAATTTGTACAAAGATGGCAAACTATGGATCACAACTTTTGCTGGTGGAACGCATTATCTGCCAGATACATCTTACACACCAACTCAAGATGTTTTAATAATGCATAATTAACTACTTTAACACTTTTTTTTCGCACTTTTCCTCTTTTTTTTGGATTATGCAATACTTTTGTTGCCTTTTATTTATTTATAGATATTTATACATACTATATTTTAAGCTATCTAAGATGACAAACCACTTTTCGAGAAATAGTCCAACGTTTTATCCCATCGCTTGAGGAAGTCCCTACTCAATGTTGGCGTGTCTCCTACGCCACCACAACATGGTCGTGCCGGTGAGGTACACGGTGGCCGCTCCCACTTTATTAATGTTTAAAACCTAATTTTAGGCCTAGCTAGTAAGATATGAGTGCAAATAAGGAGTTTATAATTATCTATTTATTAATCATTTTACTAAACTAGTCACGCATTTTTCACTTGATAAAGCGGAGTGGAAGAAATATATTCATGTAACTGACTTCATATAATTAAAAAAAGACTTAATTGAATTGATTTAAATAAAATATGCGTTCATAATGAAAAGTTAGTCAATCTCATGTAATTCAAAAAAGATATAGGTAAATTGAGTTATTAGAAAGGTTGTATTATATACATAAAAGAAATTTCTATTCAAATAATAAAAACATGATTATGTTTTAATTTAAATTATTCTTCTTGTTGATTCTATGTTATTTTAAACACTATCCTTATTAATAGTAATTTAGCTGCAAAAGCTTTGTTTTGTCCAATTTTCCTTTTTTATCTTCTTTTTCCACCTTTACCTTTTTTTTCTTCTTCTTCTTCTTCTTTTACTTTCCTTTTCCTTTTTCCTTTTTCCTTTTTTATTTTATTTTATTTTATTTTATTTTCGTTTTAATAAGAATCTCCCTTTTTCCTTATACTTGCTGCACCCACGGCGCCATACAAAACGCTTGAAAAAGCTGTGTTTTCTGGGGTCGCTCGTAGCTATCGGTGATCCGGTGCTCTAGGGTGTGCAATTAGACACTTTTCTTGCTCAATTGGCCCACAGACACGTGAATGAGAATTCTATTCGTGCTATGCTTCTGTACCAAAATAGTAGGGTACTTGCAAATGAAACTTTATTTCGTGCTTCTCACATTGTAAAAAATTAAAATTTATAAATAAAAATATATATGTAAGAATTAGGAATAGTGACAAAACGATAATTTATTATAGAGTTATATAAACAAAAATAATTATAGTAAAAATATTGACTAAGCTTGTGATAAATCAGAATAGAGAAAACAGGTTTATGTAGCTAAGTTAATCTATTTGAAAAATGTAATAATTGAATTGAATTAAGTTGTGAACAAATTAGGACATATTTTATATACTTCACTTGTTTATAGTTTTATAAGGTACATTGTTTGTTATTTGATATGTAATTATTTACATATGAGAATATTTTTAATAAGATTTATATGTCAGTTTATTTTCAACATAAACTCTTACCAAGGCCCTGTTAGAGAGTTTCTCCAAATGTATTTTTCTAATAAAAACTTTTAGAAAAAATATTTTTAAGAATAAGTTGGTCCCTTACAGTTTTTTCGAAAACCTAAAAACTTTTTTTTCTCATCATTATTTTGTTAGAAATAGGGGCTGTCAAATACTTTTAAAAGTATTTTTACTCTAAAAATATTTTGAAAAAACTCTTTAATTTTCAAAAAAAAAAAATCAAATATAATACTAGTTAAACTAAACGATTTTTTCTAGAAATTAAAAAAAAATAGTTATACATGTAAAAGCACATTGACTAATTTTCTATTTATGTGAATTGAGTTCTTGCAAATGTGTCATTAATTAAAAATTGGGGTACAAAACGTATACATATATATATATATATATATAGTCAAGCTCAATAATGAAAACCAAATGGGTACGGTGTCTTGTGATTGGTCAAACATGGATGTACTAAAGGACAAAAAGAGTACCATCATAGAGGCCCCACTTTATTTTTCAATTAAAATGGAATATTACCACCAAAAATAGTATTATATATCCAATATATAGATATTCAAAGTAATAAAGGTGACGTCCTTACTTTCTCAAATTATACTTCCAACGCCATCTTTTTATTTATTATTCTATTTTTTATTAATTAGGAAACACATTTTTGCAAAGGACAATTTGAATATTTTCTATAAAAACAACATTCACTACTTACATATGATGAAACATACATTACTTGTAATCTAATTTGATCTAATCTAATACTATCTAATAATTTATACTTACAACTAGAGCTAGCTATTAGTGACAGGTGACATAATCTTGAGAGTTTTCAGTTGTCTTTCCAAATTCCAAGTTGTCTACCTTTGTCTCCCTCTTTTCCCTTTCTCTTATATATCTTTTTTTTTTAGATTATTAAATTACAAATATGTCTTTTACAACTTGAAAATCAATCTTTTTATAAAAGATAAAATAAGATTTTATTGGTAATTCTTATGATTAAAATACACTTATATTTTTATTTTATTTTTTTAATTTATATTAATATAAAAATATATTTATATATGCAAAAATACCTCTGCATGGCGCTTGGATGCCAAAGATAGATAGATATACAAGGGAGCATGTATGATTTGGTTGTCTAGCTACAAAGAAACAAATATATAGTTCTTGTATTATTGGAACACATGTAGAATTAACTACATAATAAGGTCACCTTCATGTAATCATTCCCTAAAGGGTTAAATTAAAACAAAACAAGTTTTTCTAATAAAAAAAATGAAAAAGAGAAGGAAGCTTGAGTTTGAAGGCTCCTCTTTCTCATATATTCTCTCTACCTAGAAAGAATGAACACAGAAGGGTGTGGGGGGCGTTTGAACAGCATGAGGTGGTGGGCATATGGTGTTCTAATTAAGGCGTGACCGACTAATATCAGTGCATGCTCAGAAGACCCACAAAACCTCATTAATTTCATCCACAATCACTACTACTGGGTGCATATATATGTTCTTCTGCAACTCATCCACAAACCCAAAATTTTTTAATAAAAATAAAAAAATTCAAAAATTGAAGAAAAACTAAATAAATAATTTTTAAAAGTACTCTAAAGGGGAGTCTAATTTATTCAAGTTTCAACCATGCCATGTATAATTTTATAACCACAGTACTCTTCTACTTTAATTTCTATTATGAAGAAGGGAAGGTCCATCTTCTCATACAGTACTCAGACACAATTATTGCAACAGTTTTTCTCAAACCTTTTGAAGTACTAATTAGGCAAAAGCTTCTTCTATAGCTAACTTCCTTATGCATATCAAAGTTTAAATATACATATAATATAGTAGTTAATATCTTTAAGTAGTAATGGTTGGGGTTAGTTCAGAGATAAAAGCTTGCAGGTTTGGCCACAAGTTGCAGAGTTGCATGTTCTTTTTATTATTATTATTATTATAATTCTAATTTGTTCTTACTCATCATTATGCCCATGCAGAGTAGGGCCATGGTGTCCCACATTTAAGCCAAAATTACTCCAATGAAGTGAAGTTCTTGTTTAGCTTTTTAATGGGGTAGGGTTTGATTTTTTGGCCCTTTTCATAATATTTTATTTGAAGTCATAAGATCACTACTTATGGAGGAGCGGTGAGGTGAGTGAATACTCCTCAGTTTTGGAGGTCCATAAAGTGCATGAATATATATATATATTAAACTTTTGTAGTCTCAAGAACAAGACATCTTGACATCTTGCCACCTTGCCACCTTGCCACCTTGCCCCCCATTGCTCTTGATTTTGTGCAAGGGCATGAGATCAGGTTGCTTAATTATAAGAGTGTTAGACTCGGTAGTGTACATTCTGTCAATGTATTTATGCACTCTTGAGACTTGTAGATTTTTTTTTTTAAGATTTTTTATCATCTTCTAATGTTTGTTAGGTAAAATGGCGTGCCCGCATACTCTACAAGATGCCCGCTACTGTAGATCTAATGAGAAAGGGGTATAAAAAGTTAAATATACAGACCCTTTCCTCTACATTACAAAAGCTATTTTTGGATTCAAACAAAATACAATATAGGCACTGTTTGGGAGTGTGAAGAAAGCCACAACCGCTTTTAGGTTTCAAATGCGATATTTTAGCCTTTTTGTGAAGCTCCCTCCTTCTATTTTTGTGATTGCCGATTGCATTTGAAAAAAACGCTTTCAGCTAGAAATGCATACACGCTCCCAAACAGAGCCATTATATACAATATAGCTTAACCATTGTAGAATGTAGCTAGAAGGTATTAATTAGGGCATGCTCGAATTTAGATTCAAAAACATAAAACTATTTTGGAGACCGTGATTCCACGAATATAAACGTTTGGTTGACTTGGTTTTCAAAAAAGTAAAATGATATTTTTTAGTTAAGTTAAATTTTGTGAAGGAAACTAAGAAACAATTTTTTTTTCTTTGTTTTCCAAAAATCATTACTTTAAAAACTCTCTTTTAAGTTTTTCTATTCAAAGTTTTCTAAATTCTAATCTAAAGATCCTTAATTACCAGATCCTCGGGAATTGGTTTTTTGGATTAAAAAAAAATAAGAAGAAGAGAGTTTGTAGTTTATGAAAATGATTTTAATCAAATAATCCTGCTAGTAAATGTTAGATCTAAAAATAAATAAAGTGGGGAGAATACTTTATTTCTCTTTTTACTTATTATTACAACCTACTGGTGTATTTATAAACACGAAAATCTAAATCCTGATACAATAAGTAATTTTACTCAAACACAAACTCATCCTTCTAATTAGACGCATACCTAAAATCCTAAGTAGACAAAAACTCTAATAAAGTATAATTAATCTAGATTAATTATCTCCAACATTAAACATTAAAAAAATCTCAAAACTTAGAAGTGTTCATTTTATGATTGTATTTATTGTTCTTTATTTAAGGGATTGTACTATATAAACCCATGCATCTAAATTATTAATTAAGATTCAAGTCAACCTTTTTATTATATATTGATGTTTTTCCCAACAATTATTTGTTTGAATGTAAATAAATGATGATACGGTCTAGCATCTGTTTCTATATATATAGTTTAAATATTTATATTGAATGCCATGAAAACTCACTCTCCCGCTGATATAAATAGCTAAGGTTCAAAGAATTAAAAGTATAAATATCAAATTAGATAATTCTGTACATCAATAGATTCTCCACGTGATGATTCCATGAACATTAATTTTACAAGTTCAATAGAATTAAAAGTATAAATATCAAATTACCTGGTTTTCCTCTCTTTTTTTCGATTTTTAATATTAAAAAAAAGGGTATTAGAAAACTTTTAGTTCAAAATGAGTAAATGCATTAGAAGTGTGCGAATTTAGATCTATAATATTATTAAGAGAATACTAATTCCACTATTAATTATGAACAAAATTTTAAGTTTTATGAATTTTCAAGTATAACTATTTTTATTAATATAATTAAATTTTAGAGTTTTTTATTTATTTAAATTAAAATAGAGATAATAAAAAATAATAAAAAAAGGAATTTAAGCCTTAAAAAGTGGAGAAGATTATGAGAATAGTCAAAATAGTCAAAATATTAAACTCTAGATTGCCCATTATTACTAAAATCATATTCTAAAATTTAAAATAACAATAAAATTCTAAAGATATTTTGGGAAGAAAGGTAAAAATGATCGCATTGCGACCTTTAAACATTTTACATTATAATGGTATAAATAAAGGAATTTTTTATCATTATTTTTGTTTAATTATATATTCACCATGCTAGCAATGGCCACTGCTTCCCACATATTGCTCATAGATAATTGCAACCCTTTGTTAGCTACAAAATAAGTTTAATAGGCAATTTTATCTAGCTATGCATGAAGCCCTAAGTTTTAGCTATGAAAGCTTTATTCCAGTCCTTTTCAATGGGACATGTTGATGCTTTGATTACAGATATTCATGATAAGAAATGGCGGTTTACTGGTTTCTATGGTGACCCGAAGCACCATAACCGTCATCCTTCATGGGAACTACTACAGCGACTTAGTTTTCTTTTTGATCTACCTTGGATTTGAGGCAATGACTTTAATGAAATTATGTAAGATCAGGAAAAGATTGGTGGTACTGCTCCTAGGCAAGCATCAAGTGTTGAGCTCTTCCAGAGCACAACAGAAAAATGTAGTCTAATGGATTTAGGCTATTCGAGGCCAAAACTTACCTGGAACAACAAGCGGACAGGTGATCACTTTATAGCTGCTAGACTGGATCATTGGCTAGGTAATTGGGATTGAAAGAACTTGTATCCTGGTTCAAGGGTGAGGAACCCTGGATTACTTGTTTCCAGATCATCGACCTATTGTTACATCTTCTGATGAGGTGAATTTCAGAAAACTCCTGAAGCCAGTGCATTTTGTAGAAGTGTGGCAACAAGATCCAGGCTTTAATGAGGCGTTATCTTCGGCTTGGGGGAGCCCAAGCTACTGCAACGCTTTAGTGGTAGCAAAAAAAGAAGAGTGTTTGAGCAAGCTCAATTCATTGTTAGGGTGGTTAGCAAAGAAAAACAAAAAGGAAATTGCCAGAATCCGTAATGTAGCACGCGTGCCTTTAGGTGACGTCATTTTGACCCATAGCGTACCCGTAGAGTACACATATACGTATTCGTATATGTATTCATATATGTATTTTGATGCTCGAACCATGTAAGTTCAAGTGTCTTTGCATGATTTTAGGTCATAAAGAGTGCACATGAAGTTTCGGAACCATTGGATACCCGTTCGACGTCAAAACATGTCAAAAACGGTGTTTTGAATCCAGTGCAGCTCGCTCCATGGAGGAAGAAATTTCTGTCACAAATTACATCAATGGTTTGATCTCCTAGATCCGTGGTCAGATTGATCTAAAATTGTGTCAGCTCATTCTTATATGATATATTTTCATTATGAATGGTGAAGATCTTGATCAGAGTTACCTACTATGAGTTATAAGACTCCAAACACTGTTTCACGGATTTTGGAATTTTCTTATGCAGTTTTGATCAAAAAGTTATATCTCACAATCTCACCGTTGGATTGAGTTGAAAGTTTACCAAAATGTTGGTAACTTACTCATTCAACGTTTGAATAGTTAAGATGTTAAAGTGATGGGTATGTTGCAAGAAATTGACTATCTAAGTAAAAGTATTGCAACAAGAAAACTGGTTTTTTGATAGTTTTTGACAACTTTTAGTTATGGGCCCAAGCTTGTCTATTTAAGCAACCAAAACGTAATTTTAGGCTCATTTGCTCATTTCTCAGCCAGAAAAGAGAGAAAGGAGCTGGAGAGGAAAAAAGAAGAGGAAACCTAGGGTTGGTGGATTTTGCTCAAAATCCCTAAGGTTTGCATGTTTTCCCTCATTGTTTTTCCTTCAATCTCTTTGGTTCATGCATACTAGTGTTGTTTTGATGCATGCATTGTATGAAACCCAGATTTGAAGGGATCGTGGAAATCAAATGTCACACCCCGCCCGGACGCGCCTTAAACCGGCGGTACACTCTCGGACGGGGCGCGCATTTGGAACAATCACAATGGTAATAACAGAGTGCGCAGCGGAAATACGGTACACAGTACAAATCTGATTTCATATAATTCAGAATACTTTTGTACATAAAATGGTCAAGGGAACATACTCCCAAAATCCCCAATGATTCATACAAAGGGTACAAAATGTGGGCCCCATAACCTGCACCCAGTCCACCCTAATTTCCTGTGAAAGATTTGATAATATTGGAGTGAGCTTAACGCGCTCAGTGGGTAAATAGTGCATGAGTATAACAATTAATAAAGCCTACTTCAATATCAAATATCTTAAATTACACATGTGAGCATCATAATCAATCAATATGAATGTATGCATGACACCGTCACGTATTAATGGTTTGATGAGCGTACATCGCCTGAATTCATGTACAGGAACGATGCTCTGAATTCACGTACTGATGTCCCTCCCCGGGTGTAGCCGGGTTCTCATGTACGTCCTTCTCCAGAGAAATATAATGAATAGTGAGCAATGCTTCTAACTATTCTATGAGTCATAAACCATATACGTCCCTAGGTGGTGATATGTATGATGTCAATGCATGAACTGGTCTAGTCTACTGGTCTGGTCTTTCTTGACGTTTAGACTGACTTTGGCAACGTCTAGTGAACCTTATCAGGGTCGGTATCACGACGTGCAAAGTTATAACATTCAGGTCATAACATTATTGACATAATGCAGTGTAAATGAATAGTAGACATAATAATAATTGAATGTAAACTTTAATAAAAGTTATAAAACACGCAAACCTATGTTTCGTTCCCCACCTTCAGATCTGGTGCTTTTCTCCGGACGGAACTTCGTTGCACCGCTTTCAGATCTGGCGCTCTCCTCCGGACAGAAATTTGTTGCACCGCACCGGGAGTCTCAAAGACTAAAAACTTAGAATGCGTAGAAAGGAGAAGAAAAATCACAAGAGAAGGTGATTTGGTGTGAGAAATGAGAAATGAGGAGGTTTCTTATATAGAGATTTTGTGCGCCTGAACGTTATGGCAGGCGCCTGAACGTTCTGGCATGGCGCCTGAACGTTCTGGCAGGCGCCTGAACGTTCTGGCATGGCGCCTGAACGTTCTGGCATGGCGCCTGAACGTTCTGGCAGGCGCCTGAACGTTCTGGCATGTCGCCTGAACGTTGTGGCATGTCGCCTGAACGTTCTGGCATGCCGCCTGAACGTTCTGGCAGGCGCCTGAACGTTCTGGACGTTCTGGCAGGCGCCTGAACGTTCTGGCATGCGCCTGAACGTTCGGGCGTTGCCCAAATAATAAAAATTTCAAATAGTAATTTTTTTTTTTTTTTTTTTTTGTGAAATATAGGGTATTACACTGTACCCCCCTTAAAGGGATTTCGCCCTCGAAATCAAGTCAAGTAGTGATGGGGGTTGGCGGTTTGAGAAGTAGCCGCAGGCTGTGAATGAGGCCACTGCATGTGTGCAATACTCTATCCATTGATATTATTTTCAGACATCTGGTAGTTCTTGAAGTGAAACAATGTATTAAGATAGGTGTAAACAATGTTTCATCCTGATATTGATAAGTGAAAATAATACAACGTATCACTTCATCAGTTGGTGCTAGAAAACAATTCAGGGTATTTTTGTTTAATTGTTGATTCTAGTTCCCATGTTGCTTCCTCTACGCCGTGGTGATCCCAGAGCACTTTCACAAGCGGTATGCTACGGCGCCGTAGTTCTTGAGTTTTTGTATCTAAAATCTGGATTGCTTTCTCCTGGTACGTATTTCCTTCCTCAACCCGAACCTCGACTAAAGGGATGATATGCGAAGGATCAGGACGATACTTGCGAAGCATAGATACGTGAAAAACGTCATGAACCTTAGGCATGGATGATGGAAGGGACAGACGATAAGCAAGTTTGCCAATACGTTCAATGATCAAAAATGGACCGATATATCGCGGGGAGAGCTTGCCTTTGATCCCAAAGCGTTTGACACCTCTTGTGGGCTGGACTTTCAGAAAAACAAAGTCCCCCTTATCAAATTCTAGAGGTTGTCGCCGCTTGTCAGCATAGCTCTTCTGTCGACTTTGTGCAACACGAAGCCGTTCCTTTACGAGTGTGATCTTTTCAGAAGTCTCTTGTACTAATTCAGGGCCTAACTGCGGTCGATCTGCCATATCTAACCAGCATATCGGAGATCTGCAAGGCCGACCATAGAGAGCCTCGTATGGTGCCATGCCGATACTAGTTTGGTAGCTGTTGTTGTAGGCAAACTCAGCTAGATGCAAATACTTTGCCCATCCGTCATGAAAGTCCAAAATGCAGCATCGTAACATGTCTTCTAAGATTTGGATGAGTCGCTCTGACTGCCCATCAGTCTGAGGGTGGAAAGTTGTGCTCATAGTGATCTTAGAACCCATTCTATTATGGAAACTTTGCCAAAAGTTGGATGTGAATCGAGGGTCTCGATCAGAGACGATCGTGAGTGGTATGCCATGAAGGCGTACGATCTCTCTTTCATATAGTTCTGCAAGTTTGGCGGGATTATCCGTGAACTTTATTGGCAAGAAGTGTGCAGACTTGGTAAGTCTGTCAATGATAACCCAGATAGCATCTTGCCCTTTATTATTTCGAGGTAAGGCTGTAACAAAATCAATTGCGATGTTCTCCCATTTCCATTCTCCAATAGGTAACGGCTGGAGAAGGCCAGAGGGAAGTCTTCGTTCTGCCTTAACTTTCTGGCAAACAAGACATCGAGCAACGAAGTCTGCAATTGCCTTCTTCATTCCAGAAAACCAGAATTGTCGCTTGACATCCTGGTACATCTTGTCACCCCCAGGATGCATAGCGTATCTCGAACAGTGCATCTCAGTAAGCACGTCTTTCCGAACCTCAGGATCGTTCGGAAGACAAAGATGTTTTTTATAGAAAACGGCTCCGTCGTCAGAGACTGACCAATGAGGAAGGTCTTGCCCGCTGAGTAGAAGTTCTCGTTTCTCCATTAAAAAAAGGTCATTGGCTTGAGTAGCTGAAATCTTGCGAACGAGGTCAGAGGTAGCTGATAATTGAGAGAGTCGTGGGCGTGGTCCCTCTTCGTTCAGCTGGAGGTTAAAGTTGTCCATCTCTGTAGCCAACTTCCCCATTTCATAGTTAAGAGTGCAAGCAACATAAGATTTTCTACTCAAAGCATCGGCCACAACATTGGCCTTTCCGGGATGGTACTGGAGTTGGAAGTCATAGTCTTTCAAGAATTCCAACCATCTTCTTTGGCGGAGGTTTAGGTCTCTCTGAGTGTATATGTACTTAAGACTCTTGTGATCTGAGAAGACCTCGAACCGTTCACCGTAAAGGTAATGACGCCATAATTTAAGTGCAAACACAACAGCTGCAAGTTCCAAGTCATGGGTTGGGTAATTACCCTCATGAATCTTCAGTTGCCTGGAGGCATATGCAACAACTTGGCCGTCTTGCATTAGTACGACACCTAAGCCTTGGAGAGAGGCATCGGTGTATAATGAAAAACCAATTCCATTTCTTGGAGTGATAAGTACAGGTGCCGTCGTGAGGCGTTTCTTCAATTCCTGAAATGATGCTTCACAGGCCGGATTCCAGATGAAGCGCACGTCTTTTCGAGTGAGCTTGGTCATAGGTTCAGCAATCTTTGAGAAGTCCTTAATGAAGCGTCTGTAATAGCCAGCCAAACCAAGAAAACTCCTAATCTGAGTAACAGTGG
This sequence comes from Paratinospora sagittata, assembly GCA_035771175.1. Taxonomy (NCBI): domain Eukaryota; kingdom Viridiplantae; phylum Streptophyta; class Magnoliopsida; order Ranunculales; family Menispermaceae; genus Paratinospora; species Paratinospora sagittata. Next base: position 25,312,315 of record CM069596.1, on the reverse strand, counting down.
TAGGCTGCTTCCAGTTTAAGACTGCTTCAACCTTAGAAGGATCGACCTCAATGCCATTGCCTGAAACCACATGGCCGAGGAATTGAACTCTCTGCGCCCAAAATTCGCACTTACTCAACTTTGCATACAGTTGGTGTCTTTGTAAGGTCTGGAGGACGATCTTCAAATGTAGTTTATGGTTTTCCTCGGTTGAGGAATATATCAAGATGTCGTCGACAAAAACCACCACGAACCGGTCTAAGTATAACCTGAATATGCGATTCATCAAATCCATGAATGCAGCAGGTGCATTTGTTAGGCCGAACGGCATAACTAAGAATTTGTAATGACCGTACCGAGTTCTGAACGCCGTCTTGGTGATGTCTGACTCCCGGATTCGGAGTTGGTGATAACCGGATCGTAAATCAATCTTAGAGAAGTATTTGGCTTCTCGAAGTTGGTCGAATAAGTCATCGATCCTGGGCAACGGATATCTGTTCTTGATGGTGACGTTATTCAACTTACGATAATCGATGCAAAGTCGTAACGAACCATCCTTTTTGCGAACAAACAGAACTGGAGCGCCCCAGGGTGATGAACTCTTTCGGATGAAGCCATTACGCTCTAATTCCTTAAGTTGTTTGTCTAATTCGACCAGTTCAACATTTGACATTCTGTATGGTGGAATTGAGATAGGCCCTGTCCCAGGTATGAGGTTGATCTCAAAATCGAATTCCCTAACTGGAGGTAGACCAGGAAGGTCATTAAGAAAAACTGTTGGGAATTCAGATACGACGGGAACATCGCGTACTTCAGGAGGGTACAGAGCTGGTGATTCATTGTCGTCGCCAAGAGACAACGCTCGAAGTTGTGACTTGAGAAGGGCAACTGTTGATTTGTGTATCCATTTCCTTGTTCCCTGAATCTTGACAAACTCTCCTGTAGGCAAAGTTAACTGAACGTGCTTGTTCATACAGTCGATCTTTGCATTCAGTGGTGCGAGCCAGTCCATGCCGAGGATGATGTCGAAGTCATCAAAATCCATCACAAAAAGATCGGCATATATTATCTGTTCGGACATTCGAAGCTCACATCGAGAACACTGCAAATTCACGTCAGTACCCGATCCGAACGGTGATGTGACATGGAGTGTGATGTTTGTGGGTTCAGGATGCAGGCCTAAATGTCTTACCAATGCTGATGATATAAAAGAATGCGTAGCACCTGAATCAAACAAAACATGCACCAATGTATTGAACAAAGGAAAGGTACCTTCGACGACATTATTGTCTGGGAGGGGTTGGTGAGCGATGGCATATGCTCTGCCCTGATTCCGTGGACCCTGATTCTGCTGGGTCTGCCTGGGCTGGGCATTAGCTGCAGGTGGTGCTTGTTGGACTGGAATAGCCGGAATAGGTTGCTGAAGGTGCGGACAAAGATGTTTTACATGGCCTTTTTGGCCGCAGTTGTAACAAGTCGGCCTGTACTGCTGATGGTTTTGCTAGTCATTCTGATTATTGTGCTGGCCTCGTTGATTGTGGTGTCGGCCACCACCTCTGCCATTGCCGTTGCTACGGCCACCTCTTCCATAACGACCGCCATGGCCGTGGTTTCGGAAACCCTGGTGGTTAGAGTTAGAAGGTTCAGCCGCAGGTGTTGTGGCCTCCTTCTTGGAAACTGGGGCTGGGAGGGCTGGGTTTTGATTGTAGTAGGGTTTTTTCTTGTTGCCCTGTTGTGAGCCTTGTTGGGAAAACATTGCAGGCCGTTTGCCCTTATTCATTCTCTGTTCCTGTAAGAGCTTCTCTTGTTCAAAGCTCATGGCCTTGTCAACAACCTCCTTGTAAATCTTGAGATCCAAGATCGATAAGGCTTGTCGAATGTCATGGCGAAGACCATTATAAAATTTCTCGCTCTTATCTCGCTCCGTTGAGATGGTGGAGAGAGAGTAGACTGATAATTCTTTAAATTTTCCAGCATATTCTCTGACAGTCATGGTGCCCTGATATAACTTAGCAAATTCCTGGCGCTTCTGCTTTGTCACCGCGCTGGGAAAATACTCATCAATAAACATTGACTCAAACTGTTGCCAAGTCATATCTGCTATATTGACCCTTGGGTCTTCTTTCACTGTGATCCACCATGTGTTTGCGGCACCAACAAGTTGGTAGGTTGCTAGGGGAATTTTGCGAGTCTCATCGACTCCCATTGCATCAAGAGCCTTCTTTGACTCATCCAACCACTTTTGCACCTCATCAGGATCAATGGTGCCATCGAAAGTAAGAGGTTGTAACCGCTTGTATTTAGTAATCTGATCGGTTTGAGCTTCGGACCCAAATTTTACAGGTGCTTGAGCCGTGGCAACCTGACTGGCTGCGGTCTCACGAACGGCTGTTTGAACAGTGACCTTCATCGCCTCAATAAATCCAGCGAAGAAGGTTTCAATGCTTGAAGGCATGGCAAAGGGTGCGGGTGGTGGTGGTATTGCCTGCCCGGATGTAGTGGCAATGTTGGGTGTGGCCTGTGCTGTTGTCTGAGGCGGCGGTTCCTGAATCTCAGGAGGTGCCTCCACTGCTGGACGAACAACACGTGGCCTTCCTCTCTTCCTGGTTTGCATTGTCTCACTGGCAAAGCGAAAAGGAAAACCAAGATTTAGGAACTGTAGCCAAGTATAATGTTAGAATATGCTCAGCAACAATTTCGAGAGTACTGCAATATTAAAATCACCTATTTTTCTAATTATAGTGTAAGGTTTTTGTTGAGCAATCACAGAATCTTATATATCTCGTATGTTTGGCCATGGTGTAAAAACAAACAAGGTTAGAATGTTTATATAATAAGTAGAAAACTGTGCAAGTATTTAAAAGGATTTGGTTCTGGTTGTTGTGAACATACATATATTTCATTGAAAAACCATACGAGTCATAAGAAGTCTAAGATTTGCCTCGGTAAATATCCTAATCTAACGTTCTATCGCAATCTTATGCATTCATACGCTTACGCTTAGTCTGTTCGATTATTATCCAAATTCATATGTCCCATACCACATGAATTTAGTAATAAGTGTGGAAACCAAGTTAAGTTGTATGAACACGGTCTCTAAAAACATTGGCTGAATAGAAGTTCACTAATAGTATCGTCCAAATTTACTCGTCCCATACCGTGTAAACTTAGTGATAATATTAGTAATGCAACTTTCTCCAAATATTTCTTTTCACACAAGGTCATGGGTTTTCTTACTTCCACATTTTATTTAGTATCCTCCAAGTTTGTTGTGTCCCATACCACTCCAAAGTTAGTGATACAAAAGAAAGAATGGTTGTAAGTCGGCCCACCAAAGATAGTCTTTAAACAAAACAATTTCATTCATATATGTCAAAGAAAATGTTTACAATGCCAGAAATTAATTTTGACTTTCTTGCCTACTACCGTTTCTTCGAGATCTACTGTTATGTACAGAATGACTACTAACAGAAGGTTGAGAGTGTGCACGCTCTCCGTTGGAGTTTGGCAAACGAGTTAATATATTATTGTGGCTTTCTTTGAGTGCAGCAATATTGGATGCCATTTCATCCAACCGTTCAAGTAGGTTAGTCGGTTGTCCCATTGGTGGTTGATGGGTCGTTTGTCTTGTAGGTGAAGGGTAGGCCATAGGCATTGGAGGAAAGTATTGGTTGTATGGGTGATTCATAGGTGGAACGTAGTTGTATGGGTGATAGGAATTGCCGTTCCCATGATTGTTGTCTCTAATTGAGGGCTGAACTCATCTCCGTGAAGTCCCACGTAAGTCATGGCTTCATAGAAGGATCTGACCAAGTTGTAAGAGACTTGACCCTCAACGTTGGTTATATTTAACCAATCCAGTGTTGCGAGTTTGTCATGAAGGATTGGACGGAGGCGGAGATCGCTATTGTCGATGCTCCTCATGGTCACAATCTCTCTTTTGGACAATTCCGTTAGTCTAGTGAGAATTGGTTCCCTGCTAGTAGAAGTTGTTCCCTCCCTTGAGGTCATTCTTTTGCTGAAAGGAAAATAAATTTGTGTAAAAGACACAAAATATATTCCTAATATTTTTTAAGATTTATGCCATGTCTGCTAGACATTAGTTTCGAGTTTTCTGTTGATGTTTATGCCATCATGAAATTTTCTTCATTAGTGAGTTGATGCATATATGTCGTATTCACATAGAAATGTATTGACATATTTAATCATAACTATATAGTTTTTGTTGATGTTTATGCCATCATGAAATTTTCTTCATTAGTGAGTTGATGCATATATGTCGTATTCACATAGAAATGTATTGGCATATTTAATCATAACTATATAGTTTCCATAAAGCAACTATATATATATAAAATCATATATAGGTGTTTTTAATCCAAATCTTAACTATATATAAAAGTCATATATATATAGAGTGATAAATTTTTTTTTTTTTTTTGAGGATTTTGGTTTGGTAATAAATTGTTTTCGAAAAAAAAAAAAAATTTCAAATAGTTTTTTTTTTTTTCCGAATATTTATTTTTCGAAAAAAAAAAATTTAAAATTTATTTTTTTTTGTTTTTTTTTTTTTTTCGAATAGTTATTTTTCGAAAAAAAAAAATTCAATTTTTATTTATTTATTTATTTATGCGTACCTCATATACACTAATGTATATAGATACATATATTCAATAATAACTACACATATAGTTTCTACTAAATTTTGACTATATGTATATTTAAGTCAAACTATATAAAAATCATATAGTTTTCTAGATATATATATTTAATGCAAATCTCAACTATATATAATTGACGTATGTATATATAGTTCTAGAGATATATATATCTAATAACATTTTTTTTTTCTTCCCCTAATTTGGTGGAATTGGGCGGGCCGTGGACCGTACGCTCTGATACCATTAAATGTCACACCCCGCCCGGACGCGCCTAAACCGGCGGTACACTCTCGGACGGGGCGTGCATTTGGAACAATCACAATGGTAATAACAGAGTGCGCAGCGGAAATACGGTACACAGTACAAATCTGATTTCATATAATTCAGAATATTTTTGTACATAAAATGGTCAAGGGAACATACTCCCAAAATCCCCAATGATTCATACAAAGGGTACAAAATGTGGGCCCCATAACCTGCACCCAGTCCACCCTAATTTCCTGTGAAAGATTTGATAATATTGGAGTGAGCTTAACGCGCTCAGTGGGTAAATAGTGCATGAGTATAACAATTAATAAAGCCTACTTCAATATCAAATATCTTAAATTACACATGTGAGCATCATAATCAATCAATATGAATGTATGCATGACACCGTCACGTATTAATGGTTTGATGAGCGTACATCGCCTGAATTCATGTACAGGAACGATGCTCTGAATTCACGTACTGATGTCCCTCCCCGGGTGTAGCCGGGTTCTCATGTACGTCCTTCTCCAGAGAAATATAATGAATAGTGAGCAATGCTTCTAACTATTCTATGAGTCATAAACCATATACGTCCCTAGGTGGTGATATGTATGATGCCAATGCATGAACTGGTCTAGTCTACTGGTCTGGTCTTTCTTGACGTTTAGACTGACTTTGGCAACGTCTAGTGAACCTTATCAGGGTCGGTATCACGACGTGCAAAGTTATAACATTCAGGTCATAACATTATTGACATAATGCAGTGTAAATGAATAGTAGACATAATAATAATTGAATGTAAACTTTAATAAAAGTTATAAAACACGCAAACCTATGTTTCGTTCCCCACCTTCAGATCTGGTGCTTTTCTCCGGACGGAACTTCGTTGCACGGCTTTCAGATCTGGCGCTCTCCTCCGGACAGAAATTTGTTGCACCACACCGGGAGTCTCAAAGACTAAAAACTTAGAATGCGTAGAAAGGAGAAGAAAAATCACAAGAGAAGGTGATTTGGTGTGAGAAATGAGAAATGAGGAGGTTTCTTATATAGAGATTTTGTGCGCCTGAACGTTCTGGCAGGCGCCTGAACGTTCTGGCATGGCGCCTGAACGTTATGGCAGGCGCCTGAACGTTATGGCAGGCGCCTGAACATTCTGGCATGCCGCCTGAACGTTCTGGCAAGCGCCTGAACGTTCTGGCATGGGGCCTGAACGTTCTGGCATGCGCCTGAACATTCGGGCGTTGCCCAAATAGTAAAAATTTCAAATAGTAAATTTTTTTTTTTTTTTTTTTTGTGAAATACAGGGTATTACATCAAATGTTCTCCAAATGCTTTGCATGTTTGATATGTGGGTTTAGAGTGAGTTGGAAACCCTCTAAAGGCAAAAACCCCAATTTCTAACAAGAAATTGGTAGGGTTTAGTACAAATGACCGAGTCTTGGTTCATTGACCTAGACTTTGACTTGAGCTTTGCGTGTCATCTATGATGGACTAATCAGTATTAGGGACTGATTCATGTATTTAGCTTGAGATTTTAATGGTGAAATCATATGGTTTAGTGTAAATGGTCATTATTTGGTTCATGGCCTTAGGCTTTTCCAAGAGTCATGCATGTCAACTATGTCGTTCTAGGAGGCATTGTGAATGAAACCACGTTGTTAGATCAGTAAATTTTGTGGCTATGTATGGTGGCCTAGTGTAAAAATTGGCAATATGGCCTATGTAAGAAAATTTCTAGATTTGGGGCTTTTGATGCTTTTGATTGAAAATCTGAAAAAAAAAAAAAAAAAAAAAAAAAAAAAAAAAAAAAAATTATGCAATGTAGGTCTTTTTGGGCATGATTAGGGTTGTTGATGATAGAATTCAGTGGGTTCTCATAATGGACACCCTAAGGTTGACTAATTTTGATCTAGGCTAAGTTTTTGGCATTTTTCATGTACTTTGGCAATTTTGCATGTAATTTGGGGATTTTGCCCAAATTGGGAGTTTTCACCCAAAGCAAGTCAATTAATGAAATTGACTTGGGGATTGTTTAATTGGACCCAAATTGAGTAGAATCATAAGTTTAAAATGTTAGAACCTATGTTAAATTCATATGACTTAGTTCATTTTGACCTTATGTTTTATATTGGCCTAATTGGGGATTTTGACCAAGACTTAGTCAATTGATGAAATTGACTTGATGTATAGTCTAATTGACCCTAATTATAATTGAATTTCATGTATATTAGTGGTTGGATCATGGGATCACCCTATTACATTCAATTTAGGTCAACCTTAGTTTAATTGAGTCTAAATGATCAAGTTGGGCAATATGGAAATTGGCTCGAGGGGGTAATCAATTTAGAATCTAATTGACTTTAGATTGAGTTTGAACATGGGGTTTTGACACACTTTATGACTGATTTTCAGTTGTGTGAATCATGTTATTTTCAGGTCTTGTGATTGATCTTGAATTTGTTTAGTCAATTGGAGAGTTTTGGCGATTGGATTGGCTAGACTTAGCCAATCAAGTGTGAGTGCTCCTTTACTTTTGAATTATTTATATGTGGCATTGTATTATAGAAATGTTTTAAATGCTTATGTATTATGGTATGCATGTTTTAATGTTTTCCATGAAATATATTTGAACATAATTCATTGGGATGACAATTCGGGTTGAGGCTCCTAGTTGGAATTCCCTTCTTGGAAATTCTTGTAAGTCTCCCAGTTGTGTACCCTGCAGAGGGTTTTATGCATTGTGTATGGGTAGGTTAGTTTAAACTAATCCTACGTGCTGCACAACCCCATAAACCCTATTAGAATACGAGTATTGTGTGTGTGTTCGGGCGTTGTGTGTCGCGCACCAGGCCTTGAAACCCCCATACTCAGGAGGTGTTAGGATTGCATGAGCATGACTACAAATGTTATGCATCGTCTTATGTATGACTTGATGCATTATGTTAGCATGTATGTAATATATTTCGTCATCAGGATATTTCAATGATTTATGATCTTACCATGTTTTATAAATGCGCGTATATGCCACTTGTAAATAACATTCACTGAGCTGGTTGTAGCTCACACCTCACCATCTTCTTTCCGGATTTGATAGAAAAGGAAAACGGAAGGCTTGACTGTGGAGCGTCCCTTGTTTTTGTTTCATGTAGGTGTTGTACATTTAGTTTTGTATTTTGATAATTATGTACATGATAATACCTAGTAATTGTATATTTAACACATAGTTGGGATGTGTTGGATTTTGTATCATTTTGAAGACTCTGAAATTTTATATTTGGTAATTTGGAGAAGTAATATTTTATTTCATTATGATCATGTTAGTTGGTTGTTAAGGATGTACTTTTATTTCTTTTTGGGGATTCGTATATGTATTTTAGGCTGACGGGAAGTCGGGTGTACCGACGGAGGGTATACTCGGAGGTTCCCGTGCCGGTCATGACGTCACGTATAGTGGGTCGTGACACGTAATATGCTATCAAGTCTTCAAAATGTTGGATCAAGGGACCCCAACGTTATGGATTTGATCCACTCAACAGAGGTTCGCCTCGATGGGCTGCTGGAGAATGAAAAAATTTATTGGCGTCAGAGATCCAGAGTTGTGTGGCTTCACGCAAGATACCGCAACACCAGGTTTTTCTATGGAAAAGCTTCACAGAGAAGGAAAAAGAATCACATAATGGGTATTTATAACAAATTTGGAGAATGGATTGAGGACAATGAATTTATTGAGGCGACTTTTATTGCGTATTTTCAAAATATTTTTGAGTCTTGAAATCCTACTTCAGATGTTATTAACCATGTAATTGATATTGTTAGCAGGAAAATCCAACCCCATATGGCAAGATTCCTAGAGAGAGATTTCACAATGGAGGAGATTAAAGAGGTATTGTTCCAAATGAACCCATCTGAGGTCCCTGGCCCAAATGGCATGATAGCTTTCTTTTATCAGAAATGTTGGTCGGTGGTGGATCATGACATATCTTTACTATATTTGGAGGTACTGAATGGCAACCGATCAATGGAGGATCTAAATCATACCCAAATTGCTCTGATCCTTAGGAAAAGTAAACCAACCCAAGTAACAAATTTCAAACCGATTAGCTTGTGCAACGTGGTCTACAAAATCATCTTTAAGGCAATAGCTAATAGGTTGAAATTAGTTATCCCATCTCTCATATCAGAACACCAGTGTGCATTTGTTCCAAGCAGACTGATCACTGACAATATAATGGTGGCTCATTAATGCATTCATACTCTCCATAAGGTTGGCAAGCAGAACATTAAGCACATGGCTCTCAAACTTGACATGAGTAAGGCCTATGACAGAGTTAAGAGAGGTTTCATAGATAGGGTGATGAAAGCCATGGGGTTCGAACTAAAGTGGATTAATCTAATTATGAGATGTATTTTGTCAGTTTCATATTCCATTTCTGTCAATGGGGAACGATTTGGCCGGGTAGTTCCTACGCGAGGTCTCAGACAAGGAGACCCTTTATCTCATTTTATGTTCTTTATATGTGCAGAGGGTTTATCCTCCCTTTTACAGGTGGCTAAAGATCAACATCATATCACTGGTATACCTATTAGTTTGAGTGGACCTACCATATCACACCTTCTTTTTGCAGATGATAGTATTACCTTTGTGCGCGCTTCCAAGCAAGAGAGTGTCAACCTGAAGAACATGCTTCTAGATTACTCAGTGGCATCAGGCCAAGTAGTGAACTTTGATAAGTCTCCAATTTCCTTTGATAGAAACTTTCCCCCGGGAGATTGAAAGGAAAATCTAAGCACTCTAGGTGTCCGAGAAGTACAACACCATGATAAATATCTAGGCCTCCCAACTGTAATATCCAGAAACAAAGTTAACTCTTTCAGATGGATTACTGATCGTATGTGTAAAAAGTTGAATGGCTAGAGATAGGGTATGTTTTCCATAGGTGGAAGAGAGTTCTAATAAAAGTCGTCTTACATGCGATTTTCACCTATGCAATTGGATGTTTTAAATTACCCTATAATATCTGGTTCAGGTTGGAAAGCATTATGGCAGCATTATGGTGGAGTGACACAGAAGAGGCTAGGAAGATCCATTGGAAAAAATGGAACGACATGCGTCATTCAAAACACACAGAGGGTTTGGGATTTAAAGATATGGAATGTTTCAATAGAGCTATGATTGCTAAACAACATTGGCGATTACTTACTAGAGAAGGGTCACTAGTAGGGAGGGTATTTAAAGCCAAGTACTACAGGCACAACTCTTTCTTGGAGGTTAATTCTGGATCCCGACCTTCATTTTTACGGTGAAGCATTCTGTGGGGATGTGAATTGCTTGAGAAGGGCAGCAAATGGTGTGTCGGAGATGGGAGAAGCATCTGAATATTCCAAGACCCTTGGCTACTAAGGGAAGTTACCTTCTACCTTATTTTCATTCCTTCTTTCCCAAATGATGCTAGAGTTTCTGAATTGATGAACGACGTAGGCCAATGGAACACCACACTTGTCACACCCTGGGTTGCACAGCGTGCCCCCTACCCAGGTGCGGGCGCACCCCCTCGGGGCGAACGCCTAGCCATAGTACCACATAATATTGTCCCATCTCGGCCAGCCACGCCACACAAGGACGCCGGTCACCGAGATCATTTATCCATATTATTCACACTCCCATGAATAATATAGGGCCTCCCCCAAGTTCGAACTCGCAACCTCTTCCTCATAAGGTTAGATTTCGCAACTTGAGTACCCATTGAGCCAATGGTTCAATGGATACTCAAGTTGCGAAATCTAACCTTATGAGGAAGAGGTTGCGAGTTCGAACTTGGGGGAGGCCCTATATTATTCATGGGAGTGTGAATAATATGGATAAATGATCTCGGTGACCGGCGTCCTTGTGTGGCGTGGCTGGCCGAGATGGGACAATATTATGTGGTACTATGGCTAGGCGTTCGCCCCGAGGGGGTGCGCCCGCACCTGGGTAGGGGGCACGCTGTGCAACCCAGGGTGTGACAAAAAGGCCTTATGTATACATAAGGCCTTTTTGTCACACCCTGGGTTGCACAGCGTGCCCCCTACCCAGGTGCGGGCGCACCACCACGACCTCAGCCGTGTGGCGAACGCCTAGCCATTATGGATCCCATAATATTGTCCCATCTCGGCCAGCCACGCCACACAAGGACGCCGGTCACCGAGATCATTTGTCCATATTATTCACACTCCCATGAAATTGGCTCAATGGATACTCAAGTTGCGAAATCTAACCTTATGAGGAAGAGGTTGCGAGTTCGAACTTGGGGGAGGCCCTATATTATTCATGGGAGTGTGAATAATATGGACAAATGATCTCGATGACCGGTGTCCTTGTGTGGCGTGGCTGGCCGAGATGGGACAATATTATGGGATCCATAATGGCTAGGCGTTCGCCACACGGCTGAGGTCGTGGTGGTGCGCCCACACCTGGGTAGGGGGCACGCTGTGCAACCCAGGGTGTGACAACACTGCTCAATGAACACTTCATGCCAAAAGATATGGAGATTAATCTATCCATTCCTCTAAGTCAGAGAAGCCCTCAGGATAAAATAATTTGGCACCATGGTAAGCTTGGGAATATACCATCAGGAGTTGTTACGTACTAGCTAAAAGAGTACATTCCTTGGGTTCTACATCCAATCTCTTGTCAATGGAGGCACGTTGGAGATCCATTTGGAAATTACAGCTACTGAACAAAATCAAAATCTTCTTGTGGAGACTTGTGCATAACTGTTTACCAACTGGAGACATACTAACAAGGAGGAAAATAGTTGAAGTTGGGAGGTGTTCGATATGCATGGAAGGGTTGGATACACAGGAGCATATCGTCACTACGTGTACAGTTGCAAGAGAAGCGTGGAGATCTATTTTGGGGATGTCACATGCAGCGGACAAGGAGAACTCAAAAAGACTTATACAAGAATTTATCCATTTAGGTATGACCCCTCAGACGTATAAATCAGAGATGATGGTTGTAATGCTTTGGAAACTATGGTGTAACAAAAATGCAACATTTCATGGGGGTCGAAGCAAATCGAGAGTTGAGTTGGTGCTATGGGTGGGATTGTACGTGTCCCAGTACAAAGAAGCCATGGAAGCGAATAATAAAAGAGACTCAGAACATAGAGCAGCGAGATGTGGTAGACATTGCTAATGGTTTGAATGTGCGATGTTTTGATCATGTTCCTAGAAATTGTAATGCAGCAGCCCATGCCTTGGCTAAGCTAAGTTTGGAGATTTCTGATGATGTATTCTGGATTGAATATGCTCCTCTTTGGCTATTCCAAATATGCCAAAGAGATCTTGTTTGCCCCCCCTGTTGGTTATTGAAATTCACTATGTTTCTCTCATAAAAAAAAAAAAGAAAACGAAAAACCTAATGATCCTTCGTAGTGTAGGAAATCGATGGAATCCTCATCTTAGGGTGCAGATACACAATCTTGGTGGAGGAAAGTGTGGAACCTTGAGCTACCCAACAAGGCTAAAATGTTTTACTAGAAGGTAGTGAACAAATGCTTTCCCTCGAGGGACAATCAAGCCAAGAGGAAAATTACAATGATAGGTTGCTATAAGGTTTGCATGAGACATGCAGACTTGCTACACCATATTCTTTTTAAATGTGGTGTTTCAAAGGAAACCTTGAAAATATGGTTTATGAATAGATGGTGGACTGGTGAAGAAATCAATGGGGGACTAACAAGTCTCTTATCGAGTATTGGTGCAGATCAATCTAGTGAAGGCCTGAGGCAGTTGATAACTATCATGTGGGCGCTATGGACCAATAGAAACAATGTTGCACATGGGGAATTCAAAGAACTGGAGCCAATATAGAGCGATGCAAGGGTGGAGACATATATGAAAACAGTGAAGGAATCATCAACTAGCATGGGCATTCACCGAGAGAAGGCTTCAATGACTAGGATCACCATAAACAAGCAGAAAAACCCTTCATCAGCAAGAGAGTACGAGCTAAATGTTGACGCAGCAATAAATGAAAACCAAAAGAAGATTGGTCTTGAGGAGATTATTCGCAATGAAAATGGAGAAGTTATGAGCGCGACAGGATTGAATTTCCATTTCAGAGTCCCAATGGAACTAGCAGAAAGCATGGCGATGAAGCTAGGGGTTCAGTTGGTGTTGGAGTCCTTCTACACTCCGGTCTGGGCAGAGTCAAATGTTGTTTATTTTTTAAAAAAGAAACAAATATACAACAAGGCAAAGTGAGCCAGGAGTCCACCTTAACCAAAACCAGAAAAACAAACACCAAAACTTCCCATCTTCATCAGAATAAACATCGCAACCCAAAAACACCACCAAAGAACATATCATAAACATGCACACTAATCTCTAACCCAATCTGAAATGGAATGAACACCACCCAATTTTGACGAAGTAACCCATGTAGCCGCTAATAACAACGTCTCATTCCACAGACTAAACATATCGTTAGATGAATTTTGAAAGATCCATTTGCTTTTTTTGTTAATGTTGCGAATCTCATGTCTAGTCGATTTCAGCGGAGGAAGGAGATAGATATAATCATACAAGACATTGCTAACTTAGCGTCAAATCAATATATCAAAAGGTTTAGACATATTCCAAGAGCAAGCAATAAAGTAGCACATGCATTAGCTAAATTTGGTTTAACCATTAAGAATCATGTAGTATGGATTGAAGATGTTCCCTCCTGGCTCCTTGACATTGTCCAAGGAGACCGTTGTTCATCATTCTCTTAATAAAATCAACTTTTCCCTCAAAAAAAAATGAGAAATATCTCATAAAATATAATATGTACCATTTCTATTTATTAGTACTATAAAAAGTTACACATTATGTAATTTATTTATTTTATTATGATTTCCTATATAATTTTAACTAAATAACTATTTTCTCAAGAAAATTTCTTATTTTATCAAGAAAATGAGGAAATTGTGGGTTTGATTGCCAAGATTTTCCCAAGAAATATTTTGTCAACTACCTTATTTTTTCATTAAGATTTTCTTACTTGTTAATTTTCATTAACTATGCTTAATATTATCTTTAAAGGAAACTTTTTATTTTCCTTTCTTTTTTTGCATCACATGGATAATGCCAAAATATTTTTTTATGTGTTGGTACAAGATTTGACCAACACTAGTAAACGATGAGGTGGAGGAAAGATGTTGATCTGGAGCTCGTCGGAGTGCTGGAGAAATCGCTGGAGGTTGGTTATCTGAAATAGGGAAAACAGGATAATACAAGCTATCATGAGGAACACCAATGTGGTGTCGGCCAATGACTCTTCGATGCCTAATTTAGTTCAGAACTACGTAATACTGAACTCAGTCAAGAATGACTTAGAGTTGCTTACCTTCCCCTTATGGGTTAAGGTCTTTTTATAGAGAAGGTTTGAGGTCTTTGGCCTTGTCGTAATGTTGTTGTAGAACAAGGAATCCAACTTGTGCTGGGAGAGCATAAATGATTCCTAGTAGGATTTGGTCTAATCCTTATAGGATTAAAATGACTTATCAACCTTCTAGTTGAACTGGTAGAGTGTCCGGCATTATCAGAGTTAGAGATGGATTAGGAGTGGATCCCGAACTTTTCGCAGTGGATCACGCCCTATCCCTATCTGATTGGGCATTCCGTCGTCATCCGTCCCAAAGTCGAAAACCTCTACAGATCGATACGCTAATCTGTGGTATCTCATTATGTCTGCATAACTCCCAAGTTAAGATCTGCAATCTGGTCGATAGACAAGGTCGGCGATCCATGATATGGTTGGTCGATCAGGTGGTCTTTAGTGTTGACCTGGTAGACATTAAGGTCGTCTGGTTGATATTCACTGGTATGGTATGCCGACTTGGATTTGTAGACCTATTGTTGATGACCTGTCATCCTCTGCGAATATGACATTTTTTTAGTCAGTAGGACCAACCATGGGCTCGGGCTATGTGCCTGATTGGGCAGATCCGTATCAATATCCCAAACAGGTCAACATATCTACCTGATGCGTACTAAGCCTTACTGGGTCAAACTAATATGGTTGACATATCTAATACTCGGTATATGGACCAACATCATGTACAATCAAACAACCATAAAAAAAAATCTCTAAAAAGAATTTGCTTATGAAATCATTTCTTAAGAAAAATATATTTTAGCAAAAAGTTGACTAGCTTCAACGGTGTGCATCTGAATCCCTTCACTTGAATTCAAGAGTTCGATTATCTTCCCTTACAAATAAATAAGAATTGTTTCTCTCTTAATAAAAACTAGAAGCGGGACTATGGTAGTTAGTTCGTATGGTTTCCATTCAGGCCCCTTATGTCTCTCGCTATTATGCTAGCCTTTTTGGCCCTACTGAGAGGTCTCGGCTTTCTCTGGCCGCAGTGCCCAAATCCTCTGACCTTATTTCAATACTAAAAAAAAATATTATATATATATATATATATTCTTTGTTTCCTTAAAATATCCATAATTTCTTTTAGAATAACGACAATTCTTTTATATAGAAACCGCTAACGGCACCACCCGTTTTGTCTCACCACACCAACTTATTATTTTTACTAAAATATATTTTCATAAAATTACTTCATTTTAAAAAATTACATTTATATCCAAAAGTCTCTCATTCTCACTTATTAACTACCTATCAATTCACTTTTAATTAATTTTTTAATTAATTAAAAAATAAAGACTAAGAATTGATGATTTTCAATCCTATATTTTTTAAATTTTGAATAAATATTTCAAAATTAAAAGATTAAAAAATAAATTTGACAAATATATTAGCCAAGAAAAAGTTATGAAAGGAAAGACGAATTGACCTTAAAGAATACTAGGTGTGATTAGAAAATTCGTAAAATTGAGAAACAAAAAAAACGTTGGTGCCCTTAGCCACACCCTTTTCTATATTGTTCTCTAATGACCATTATTACTATTATTACCCACTTCCTAAATCATAACAAATTGTTTCTAATTAATGCCACACTAAAATGGTATATCTTTGAAGAAAGGGGATTCTAAAAATAAAAATAAAAAAGGTCAAAAAGAAAAAGAAAGGAAAAAGAATAGAGAGAGAGAGAGAGGAGAGAGAATGAGAGAGAAAAGCAGCGAATTGGATCTAAGCGTATCTCCCAACTGCTTTATCGAAACAGGCATTGGGCCACGTGTCTTTAAAAAATCTTAAAAATTAAAATAAATATCTCAAAAATCGCTTTCTAATTCAACTTTCAAGCGCCTGTAGAAGATGAAGATGAAGAAGAGAAAGTTTCGGTTTCACACGCGCACACACGCACGTTTTTTCTTTATTTTAGTTTTTGTGATAAAACACAGAATGCTTTCAAAGCAAATCCTTTTTTCTGGAAACAAAAACCGCTTTATACCGCACTTCGCGGGGCCAGGGTGAGCTCTTAACGTTGAATCAAAACTCGACTTTGAATTTCTGCTCCTAATTCTCATTTTCTCTCACCCTTAATCACGCTACTACTACTACAACTACTACTCTCACATAAAATCCACGTGTCACAACCACAAAAAATACAGAATTTAATCAATTTCAATTAAAAAAAACACAAAATCTCATCATTTATATTACCTTCAATCCTAATTTAAACAAAAAAGAAAAAAAAAACATAATAATAAATTAATTAATAAAATAAACAGCCGCAGATTATTAATTACTACAAAATTATTTGCCGATTAATGGGCTCTCTTTTTTTAGCTCTTGTGATGTGTTTTTTTCTTCACAAAGCTAATAACGGATCCGAAGTAAACAAATCGTCGATTTCTTGAAAATAATCGTCGTGGGCTTTGAACGTCCAGGTAGGGTCAAAACTGTCATCAGACTTACTACTACTCAGGAAAGCCTCACCAAGAACAAAATCGTTCCCGGCGAATTTCAAATCCTCGTCGCTCGGCACACTCAAATCGTTAAAATCGCCGCCGAACAGCTCCATTGACGGAGCTTGAAAGTTGAAGAAATCTTCCAAGAACGGCGTGTCCAACGGCAAATCGAAACTATCTTTGCTCTCATCTTGGAACTCTTGCATATTTTGATCATCATCTTCCTTCTTCAATCGGTTCGTTTGGTGCTGCTTCTTGTTGTTGTTGCTGATATCTTCTTTTTTAGGAGATTTCGGACACTGGAACCGGAGAACCGATATCGGAGACGAAACGTTCTGAGATTCTTCACCGGAGTCGTAGCTGGAAGCTGTTGTTGATTTCGGTTTGATTTCTTCTTCTAATTCTTCTTCAGGCTTCTTCGTCGTCGTCGGCGTAGTTTCCGTCGCCGTCGCCGGAGGAATACCGAAGTTAGTTAAAGCGTCAGGACCTCGTAACTGAATCGCCGCGTTGTCATACACCTTAGCTGCTTCCTCGGCCGTATCATACGTTCCAAGCCAGAGCCGTACACGCCTCGCCGGATCTCTAATCTCTGCCGCCCACTTTCCCCATGGTCTCTGCCGCACACCTCGAAACTTCTTCTTTCCATTCGTACTCGGCAACACCGGTCGCCGATTCGCCGGTTTCTCGCCGGCCGACGACAGTTTCCGGCGAACAGATCTATTACTCTTCTGATCAGCACCGGCGATGGCCATACTAGTAGTATTAGTTGTATTGGTAGTAGGAGTTCTGCGACAAGCATCGATGCTGATCTCGTTGATGTACCTTTTCACACGGTGCCGACCGAAGGGCTCGTTGTCTTCTTCATCACTAGAAGAATCCGTCGCGTAATCGTCGGTTACAGAAATCCGAACAGTTCTCGGTCCGGTAAAGGTTGTCGTCTCGGCCGGATTTCTTGATCTCGATGACGGCGGCTTCACTAGCATTCTACTAACCTTCTTGTGCTCCGTGTATTTGATCGCAGAGAACACGCTGTGATCCATCTATCTCTTTTTCTGACAAACTCGCAACAACTCCTCCTCCTCCGATTACTATTCCAAATCAAACAACATTCAGTCCTCCTCTCAACTGTAGACAATCGATTTCATCACCAAATCGATCCTAAAAACAGTAAAACAGAAGAGTACTGATCACAATCAAAGGAAGTTGAGAGAGTGAGAGAGAGAGAGAGAGAGAGAGAGAGATTAAAAGGGAGAGGAAAAGGTTGTGGAAGGTAAGGGAAATCTGCAGAAAACATTAACAGAAAGAAGAAATCTTTCCATTTACAAGCGTTTCAGTAAGAGATTCTCGCTTTGCTTTGCTGGTAACAGCAAATTAACACTAGAGAATCTATTTCTACTGTTATTCACTGTGATGATCGAGAAGTAAGAAAATGGAGAAAACGAAGAACAGAAGAAAGAAGAAGAAGAGTAAAGAGAAGAGAAGAGGCTCTGAGAAAGAAGAGTTAAAGAGTAATAGTAGCGGTGGTGGTGGAGACGGGAGAGAGAGGCTGAGACCGGTATTATATAGGGAACGAAACAGCCGAAATCGCAAAACATGGAACAAATATCGTAGTAAATATATTATTGTTACTATTTTATTTTCTTTTGGTAATTTTCTAAATCTGCTTAATTAATTTCCATTTCTGTTTCTTTTTTTCTTTTTTGGTTTTTTTTTTTTTTTTTTTTTTTTTTGCGCTCAGATACTTTTCGCCGCATACGAGGGTGATACCGTGTACCCTAAGATCTCGCCACGTAGAAATTCTGAAAAAGGAAAGTTTCTAATGATGCTGAGTAAGCGAACCAGTCGGAGCGCGTGAGTTGATCAGTTAAATATGTCGGTCAAATCGTTGGACGACCAACATCGGACTTGAAATTTTTCCACTTCTTAAGGGTATTTTCGTATTTCACTTGTTGTGTTTTTTTTCTTTTATTTGACGTTTTTAACCTTGTGTTTTACTGTATTTACTTATTTAACCTTTTGGTACAGCTAAGATTTACGTGGCAAGCAACCTTGGTTTTGCCGCTCTATTTATAATTTTCGTACGAATTTTCGGCTTTTTTAATTTACACTTGCTCTCCACACCGCTTTTTGGAGTTCTTCTATGTGTTGTTGATATGCTCCGTGGGAACACAATCCCACCCTATACGTGATGTCTCTACTGTACACGTGGACGGACGAGTTTGGCCAGCAATATTGTCCCTTCGTAGATTTATGACACGTTTATTAATTATGTAATTGCATTTTATCATATTATTTGTATGGGAAAATGATGAAAGTTACTACAATTGTACTCAAACCGTACAAATTACGTCACTTGAACACTGAAAACGTTATATATATATATATATATATTTTATTGGAAGTTTTAAATAAATGATTTCAGCGAAAATACCCCGAATGCATGCACTGTAATTGTATAAATTTATTAAAGAATTTGTTATAATTTAATTAGTTTTTTCAGAAAGATTGTATTTTTATTAGACATTAATTTAAATGCACTGTACCTATAAAATATTATGATTTTACTTTATATGACAAGGAAGTAGTAAATTTTAGAGTTACTTCACTAGCATGACTTTTTATGCCTATATTGCTGCAAATTATACTACTTTTTAGTAACTCTCAAGGGCCATAGAATAATTACTCAGATTTTTTTTTTTTTTTTAACATGGGAATAAATTTTGTGTTAAGCTGAAATAAATTATGTACTAATTAAGTTAAATCTCAAAAACACAGTATCAGTTACTAGATTTTCTTCTATTAAAGCATATTGAGGTATTTATTAGGTTTTTACTTGATTTTTTCTTTTTGATAGAGAGTGTGTTTTGATATACTTCCTTATATCTGTAGAGCTTATGAAAAAAATAAATGCTTATATATAGAAAAGTTAATAAAAAAAAGGTTTAGAAGTTTTTAATGTAATAAATAATTACTAAATTGTTTTAGAGAGTATTTTAAGAAGTTTCCTAAATGTCAATTTTACTCTCATCTTTGTAATAACAAAAGGAAATATTTTTTTACCAACAGGTGACAGCTGAGGTGGTTGAAGAATTGAGTATAAATGGAGTTAAGATTCAAGTTTTGAGCCTGAACGTGTCCCTATTTATCCGTCCATGGAGGATCAGTCCAAATGTCTCTCTCACACTATATATATATATATATCCAGGCTTGGAGTCTAGGCATACCCTAAACTTTGCCCTTAAAATAGATATAGTGAAGTGTGGTATATATATAGACACAATGTTCTGATTATAAAGTCAACCTCTCTTGATACTTATTTTATAGGTAAAAAAAAAAAAAAATTGTTATATATATAATCCAATATATTTGGCATAGTGTAGTTTTTATTGAAATTCATTTCTTTTTTAACAGCCCAACTTAATCATTAGCTGATATTTGAAAAAAAAAATAAAGAAAAAACTAATAGCTCTTTTAAAGTTAGAGAGAAAAAAGGCACAAAATAGAATCTATATGATCTATATCTATATTAATATAATAAATCTATTTAAAATTTTTCACCGCATGGATGTTTTTGCACTTCTTCCACATTTACCCTCTCTTTTGTTGTTTCCAAAAAAAAAAAGTAAATATTTAATTTGTGAGGATATTATAGTAAAAAATAAAACCTCCTGCCTTTTAATCATCTTCAAATACAAATCTTCCTGCTAATAAACCAACTTTAACTTGTATTTATCATTTATTTTAAAAATTACTAATAGGGATAATGTGATCATTTATTTAATACCCTATTCCCTCCACATCTCCAACTTTTAAGCTATTTTATATGTAATCTATCTTTTCTATTTTTTAATTCTAATATTTTACTATTTTTAACCTCTTTTTATTTATAAATAAAATACATTTTTATTAATTTAATACAAACAACATTAGTGAATATATTAACAAGATAAATATGTGGAAGGCAAATGCACATAAACTAGTTATTGGACAAAATAACCTTTGAAGGTATTTGACAATATTTATTTTTAGGCAAATTTTGGTTAAAAAAATATTTTAAAAAAAAAAAAAAATTAGATAAAATCAATTTTTTTTAAAAATGCTTATTAAAAAAAATATATTTTAAAAAATCTCTTTCAAATAAGACGGATCATTGTAAAAATGTGTTCAATTACATTTTTAAATGTATCCTTCACAGTAGAGCAAAATATGGTAAAAAGAACAAAATTTGTCATTTTTTGTACGGTTCACTTGGCGGATTTAATGCAGAGGGCGGCGGCTTATCTAAAGAGCTACATTCATGTACTCTCCACAGTACAGACTCTTATCTGGCTTGCAGTCTGACTATCTCTTTCTTCTTGTTTTTTCGATGTTGAATTGAATTCATTATGATGACAAGAGTCAAATGATAAATTAGCTTCCCTGATTATATAATACTTATGATATATATATAAGTTTATTAGTTAATATATAATCAAACACCACAAATCACAAAACTATTATCTTATTTCGTTTCAATTATTTTGAGTGAAAGATAACAAGAAGGAAGAAATAACTTAGAACTCTATCAAATTAACCCATTTTAATAAAAAATAATGTAGAAAAAACAGATATTAAAATAAAATGTGCAAGCATGGAAGGGATGTCATCTATGTCCTTAAGAAGATAAAAAAGGCAAATAAGGAATGACGGCCTTTTATTTTTATTTTATTTTTATTTTTATTTCTAAGTACTTTTTATATAACATCAGTATCATATGGCATATAGTTGTCACTATTTGTCTGGATCGAACCACACATATGATTGTATATTCTCGTCTTAATTAACACTTTAACCAAATTGAACCCAATGTAATATTATAATCATTTATGAAATCAATATTACATATAATAAAACACAAATCATATGGGTAATTTAATACAAATATTTTAAAACAGATATTTAAAATAATTCCTACACTTAGATATATATATATATATATATATATATATATATATATATATATATATATATATATATATATACATACTAAATTATGTATGTGTTGAAGATGAATTACACTATTTATTTGTAATTATTATCATTATTATTTATAATAAGTTGTTCTTTACGTAATGGGTCATTTTATATTTTTCAATAAAAATATAAGAATAATAACAAAAAATTAAAAAGGAAAAATTATAGTTGAGAAAAGCAAAATTGAAAATATATTAATTTTAAGCATGCAAAAGTAAAATATGTGAAAAAGTAATTTAATTAAATTACTTATAATACTTTTTAAATCACTAATATTAGTTTCAGAAGGATATAAAAAATGGTCTCAAAGTGGGTTTTTTTTAGAATATGCGGAGGGATTGACCCCATATCCGGTAGGGTGCATGTGAGATGTCTATCTCATCAAAGACCATTGGCCTTACTCAAACTTGGATCTTCATCAAAGTACTACGGTCATTGAA
Source organism: Paratinospora sagittata (assembly GCA_035771175.1). Taxonomy (NCBI): domain Eukaryota; kingdom Viridiplantae; phylum Streptophyta; class Magnoliopsida; order Ranunculales; family Menispermaceae; genus Paratinospora; species Paratinospora sagittata. The sequence goes on along the minus strand of CM069596.1, from coordinate 25,290,123 downwards.
CCAGTTGTATCCACTTTATTTCAATGTTAAAATAATATAAATTATTAGAAATCACTTAACTCAAAAGTTATAGACACTTCCCCTCACATGCAGGATGATTGCACGTGAAGAGCATAAGAGAAATAGAAGAAAAGAAATATCAATTATGTAAATATCAATAACGAGACTTAAACCCAAGATTTCTTACAAAATTAAAGTTTTGATACTATGTTAAAAATAATACGACCTAAAAATTATAGCTATCAAATAATGACTCAACATTATTAACATAAATAATTAAATATACATGGTAAAGAAAGAAGAAGAAAAAAAATTGAGAGTATTTTCATTAAAAAACCAAAAGACAGACCATGAGGGGAGCTAGTGTGGGTGTGGACTACTGTGTATGGTGACTTGGATTTCAAGCGAACGAAAGAAGAAACAAGGCAAGGCCGTCTTTGTTTGGAAAAATAATTGTTACCACGTGTCATGAAATGATTGCTGGTTGAGACCTCAACATCACGACTACTATGTACCACATATATATCCTTTTTAATGATTTATATACATATTAAAAACAGAACTTAGCGTCTCCTCCAAATCATTTGCCGCTTTGTTCTCTACTTGATTTTGGTGTATTTTCCATCCATTAGCCCTTGAATATTACTCCCTTGTTTGGACTAATTGCAAGTTTTTGGCTTTTGTCCAAATCGAATTGATATCCTATTTAATTAATTATCAATCAATTAATTAAGTAAATGTGTTCATGCTTTATTTATTAACTTCGTTGGAATAGTATTTGAGTATATGCCAATGCCATGTGTCGTAAAAATTTTTAATCCAAATATCAATTAATATGTATTCAGAAATTAAATATATATAATGTGCAACTTTTTAACAAAAAAGATTACAAAATATTGAAAAAGGTAATATCGAAAGCTATTATTAATCAAAGAAATATTCACTTTCCATGGAAGGTTCTCATGTCCCCATTTTAATTTCTCAAATATATAGGAAATTATGATGAAAAAAGTAAAAAATTAACAATATTATTAGCATATCACTCCAAATATTTGATATCGGAATTTTTGAGAGAGAGAGAGAGAGCATGAACATGGGCAAACGATTCTTAGATGTGTTTATCCACAACACAACCTTTTCAATTATTGAATAATGCTTAATAACTTATGGATATGGAAAATGATTTTTAAGGTCTTTCTCTTTCTGGCATAAGTAATTGTCTTATTACTGGAAAAACCATATGACCTTGTTCATAAACATATAATGGTTCTACATGCAAATTTGTCGTGAGCTTCTAAGTAAATCAAGCAAGATAAAAATCATATAACCTCTCCCATAAACACGTGGAGGTAGTTCCACAAGCAAATTTACTTGTGAACTTCTACGGAAATTAAAACAAACAGAATGAAGACCACATAGCTTGTGCATAAGCACTTGAAGGTGGTTCTAAGAGTAGACCTACTCCTAAATTTCTAAGAAAAAATATGGTGGATGAAGATGATGTGACCTTTCTTATAAGAATGTCGAGATGATTTTACGAACAGAGATCCCTATGAGCTTCTATGGAAGAACGAGCAAGATAAAAACCATGTGACTAATTTGCTATAAACCCATAGATACGGTTTTATGAGTAAACTTGTCTGTGGGCTTTTAAAGAAGAATGGTCAGGATAAAAACTACATGACCTTAAACATAAGTATGTGGAGTTTGTTCTAACGAGTCTATTCGTGAGATTTAAGCAAAAAACACGCAGGATGAATGCCACATTGTCTTGCCCATAAGCACGTGGGGGTAATTCTAAGAGGAGACCTATCCATAAACTTCTAAGAATGAATAGGTAGGATTCATACTACATTATAACCTCACCCATAAGCACATGGAGGTGGTTTTTCTTGTAAACCTTCTTATGAGCTTCTAAAAGATAACATGCAAGATGACGACTATGCAGCCTTTACAATAAACACGCGAAGATGGTTCTATGAGTAAATCTGTCTATGACCTTCAAGGATGAATGGGTAAGATGAAGACCGCGCAATGATTGTGCCTATAAGCATGTGAAGGCAAATCTACGAGCAAACTTACCCATGAGCTTCTAAGGAAAAACAAGTAGGATAAAGACAACGTACGTGCACTTGTTCATAAGCGTGTGGAGTTTGTTCTAGAAGTAGACATGCTCGTGAGTTTCTAAGGAAGAATGAACAATATTATTAAAACCATGTGACATTGCCTATAGGCAGATAGACATAGTTCTATGACTAAGAACTTCAGACCTATAATAAGGAACAAAGCCTCATAACTATAGGTTGAATCTGTGTACTAGCGCTCAAATAAAAGGGCCCATATGGAAGAAAACTGTAGGGCGTTTAAATAGAATGGTGATGTAGTGCACGCATGATAGAGACCTCTAAAGAAGGTTCTAGAAGTCTAATATGACCATAGATTAATCAATTTCAAGGATGTGCCCGCCAAACAATTAGGGGGCAATGTAGTAAGCCTTTGTAATCCTAATAGACAAGTATCAATAAATATTTGCGAGGCACTCATGCCTCTAAGGCCTATATAAATACTTGGTCTAATATCCTAAAAGGTATAAGAAAACTTTTCATCAAAATTAATGATTTGTAGCTTTTCCAGCAACTTAAGTAAACATTGGATTGGATTAATTCATAAGCATCATACAACTGTCCCTAATTTGTCTTAGTTGTTTTCTTTATAGATTTAGCATGTCAATAATGGGAGAAGAAGATCTACCATGAGTCAAGGGAGCAAACTCTACTTTAATTTGGTCCAATTTTGGCATCAACGTGAAGCTGCTTGTCGGGATCGACATCGATATCGACATCAACATCAACACTCGTGTGGGGTTTTGAGCTTAAGGGCCTACTGTCGGTGAGTTCAACTCTAGAGATTAGTTATTAACTATGTATTCTTTTGAACTAAAACTCATAAGAAGCCTCATCTCATAGAAGCAAGAGGTTTTTTTCAAGGAAAAAAATAAAATACTTAGAATTTGCTACCATAGAACACGTTACATGTGTAGTGGCCTACTTAGGACTCGTAGGAAAAACAATATCTTACGACATGTGGAGCAAGCTAAAGTGAGCTTCGACAACTATAAATGGTTTTAATGGCTCCACTAATTGTCTTGCCAATCAATTGGTTCCTTAAAATGTTATATATATATTGTGTCTTATTGTTTGATAAAATCACAAATTTATAGATTTTACCCCTATTTTTAGTGCTTTTAGATTATGAAATAAAAGAAAAAAACAAAAAATAGAAAATAATAACAATAAACATCTTTTTAGGTCATTTTAGGCTATTTAAGAAGTATATTTTAGGAAAAATATTTTTTTGTCACAATTTCTTAGGATTCATTAGAAATTTGGTTCTTGAATTTTATTTTATTTTTTTTCTTTTGAGAATTGAAAATAATTCAATATTTCGAAGGTCCCGAATATCAAATAATCCAATATTTCAAAAGACCCGAATATCATTTTTCCGAAGAGCATTGGACAATTGTTTAAAGTAATTTATTTTTATAAAATATATTTTGATATTTCATTTCGTCTTTGCTTAAGGTATTTTTCAGGTCTAAAATTAATTTTAAAATATCTAAAGCCATATGGAATTGCTCTCCACCCAGTGGCAACTAAGAAAAAGGTTTCATATATCAAAATAATATAAAAGTCAAGAAATCAAATTGAAGAAAATAGAAAGATTTTTCTCCTAAGATGGCACTATCATTTTAATATTTTTTAAAATTTGATAGAAATCTTATGTATTAACATATTAGGGTTGATTTTAGAAAGATTTATGGAGGATGAAATCTTTAAATTAAATGTAAAAAAATAATTATTTTAGAAACAAATCAACTATATAAAGGGAGCACCAATGGATCAGATCATTTCATCTCTACTCTCATTTTTATTTTTTATTTTTTATTTTTTTAGGTTAAATTTTATTTTCAGTAGTTGATTCAAGCCTTGAGTAAAATGATATTGTCCGAGGGTTTGGAGTTCTATAAGTTTTTTTTTCTTTTTACATTAATAAATTCAGTTCTTTGAATTTATTACTTTCTCTTTTTATTTGTTTAATTCCTTTTGTCTATTGTTCTTTTTTTCATTGCTTTATTTTTATTTCAAGTTAATTTAAATTCAGTTTTAAATTTTTTTATTTATTAATTAATTTCATATCTAGGAGGCTAGAAATCAAACTATTGCTATTCTTTGACTTATATAGTACATAAATTTTGATTTATTTTCTAAAAAATCTAAAATGACTTGTCTAATTATGGTGGACCGACCTTGTTAAGTGTTATAACTTACATTGTGTGCTTGCAAGTATTTTTTATTAATCTATTAAAAAAATCACATCATCATTTATTCGTTATTAATAGTATTTGATCAAATCTTTATAATGAGAATACTTGTGCAGTTGACAATAAATTTTTTTTATCAAGAATTTCATGAAAAGTTTATCTTATTTCCATTTTATAAAAGTTATTTTTATAATCAAGAAGGATTAATAGTAATTTTGTATTATAAGTACTTTTTATTAGTTTCTATTTTTTTTCCTAAACTACATGCCAAACATTCCATTTCATACGAAACTTACTTTAATTAGAGTTTTAGCAAAATGGAGGACAAAAATAGAGTTGCCAACAAGCCCTAACTTCTAACATTTGTATTCTTTTTTGTTTTTTTGGCAGGTTACCAACGTCTAACTTTTTTTCTCTTACATACCTTGTCCTTGTTTTAAAAGTGTGTTTTCAACGCATTTTCCAATTTGAGTGGTGCTACAAAAACATTCTTTATTGACATTTGCCCCTTAAGTGTTGTTGGATCTCATGTGATTCGAGACGATCTAATAACTTTAAGGGTTAATTAATGTCAACAAAGTGTATTTTTTAAGTGCGTTACTAAAACATTTTTCATTTTTAAATAACTTTGTCGATTTTAATTACATCAAAAAATAAAAATATTCATATTTTTATAGAAAATTATTTTATTTTAAGTAATTTATAATAAGATAATTTCGTAACTCTCTTGATTGAGCAGTTTAAGAACCATGACCCCTCCTTAATATATATATGTTTTATTTAACATAAGGACGAAGATTAGAGATAAAAAAAAAAATCCAACATTAGATTGGGCAAGTGGTAGAGTTGAGGTACATAAGATTCTATTATAAAATAAATTTTGAATTCGAGCCTCTTCATTCATCCAACGGCACCCTTGGGTGTTTGTGGCCATACCCCAGGGATTAATTAGGGTGGGCTGTGATACCCTTGACTTCAAAAAAAGAAAAAAGAAAAAAAATTAGTGATAAAATAAAACAATAGACCAATGTTTTGTGGGTAACTTAGAGATAAATAACCTAATCAATTTGTACTTATTCTCACTAAAACAATAGTTCTAATGAATTAGATCCCTATATATAAAAGCAGCGCAATCCAAGGGTTAAAGCCATTTAAAAACCACAAACTACATGAAGTAACACACTAGTACCCCGTGATTAAATGCCAGTTAATTAACATTGAGCATTGAGCGCATTAGCATATACACCGCTCGCTCTTGTCGTTAATTAATTTAGCAAAATTAATTATATATATATTCGACATAATTAATTCCATTGGGCACATAAACACTAAACCCAATAGTATCTTGATATTAGAGAACTATTAACAAATACCCTTGAAGAAGAAGGTCCTTAGAAAACTAATACTACATGAAATTTTTACAAATTTATATGGATAAACGTGTAGAAGTTGATGAAGTGTATATGTTTAGATCCTATATATATATATATATATATATATATATGTTTTCTATAAAAGCTGAAGATCCCTTGTACTATGGACCTAAAGCTCAGTGCATGAAAACATAAACTAAAGGACACTAGATGAAGTACATTGAATTGGACAAAATGTAAAAGTTGGGTCTTTGGTGTAAGTACTTAGAGAGATAAAATTAAATATAGTTAGGTTTGTTTGGCTTCTCAAACTACTAAATATGCTTAACCTTATTAGGGGGATAAGTCAATGAGCATCAAGCCCTAGATGCCTCCATTAATATTTCGTCTTTACTTGCTAATCATATACCTTTAATCAATTAGCATCAAGCCCGATGAACCCCTTGAATTGAATGATTATTATTATCTAATCATATTGCCTTGATTTTCTTTAATTCTAGATTGTTTTGATGGGTTCTAGAATGAAATTTTTTTTCTAAAAAAATAAATAAATAAGTGCTAAAATAATTCAAGATATATACTTAAATCTATATCTAAGTTGATGTGTTAATACACTATATAATCAAATCATCAGATAGAAAAAAAGGAAAAGGAAACACCCTTCAATCATCATACACCATATCAACATAAGTATGATTTTGAGTATAATTTTTGAGTCGTATAAGTATTTTTTAAATAAATAAATAAAACTTTTTATGGTAAAAAAAAAATAGTATAACCATTTTCCTAAATTAAAAAAAAAAAGGCTGCATAATTGTTGCTTTTTTTCCAAACTTTTTTTTTCTTTTTAATTTTTTTTTAGGCTAAAGGGGATTCTTTTAGTCGAAAAGATTTTGTTTTCCTCTTTTCAGCTTACAGTGAAAAACAGAATAACCTTTTTCATGCACATGCTTATTACATTTATTATATCTAAGAGAACAGGTTTTTTTTTTTTTTTCTTTTTCTTTTTAACTTTTTCTTTTCTCCCTTTTTTCCTATAAAATTATCTAACCACGGAGACCAGTTTTCCTACCAATCTCAACCGAAAATGTGGTTTGAAGAAACTAAAGTAGTGAATTTGTACTTAAATACTTTATTATATATAAGATCTAAATTACATAGCAAAATGCTAATTAATTAAAATAAATTGTTCATAGTTATCATAATTCATGAGCATATCAACATTTTCTCTGCTCCGACCTCAAAACAACTTTCAAATAATTAGTTAGCCATGTGAAGGATGGTCGAGTGGTTGAACTCCGGCCCGTAAGATAAAAGTCTTGGGTTCAATTTATGACATTATGCCCTAGTGGCCACTGGTACATTTACTTGACGGAAGTATTGCTAGTGCCCCTAGGGTGGTTAGTTAGTATTGGTGCACATAAGTTGGCCAGTATACTTGACACTATCTCAAGTCCTTGTTAAAAAAAAAAAAAAAACTACTTTTAAATCAACTCTTAAATATTTTTTAAAATATATCTAAGATTATAAATGTTGTAAGTACTTATTTGATAAATGATAAGATGGAAGAATCAGAAGAAAAGTTCTTTCTAGTAATCCAGTTTTTGTACTATAAAAGAGGTTGTATTTCCCTAGTTATATTTAAGCATACTATAATTATTTGATGAGAACAATTAATAGATTTCTTTTTCTATTTGAAAATCAAGTTTTAAAGTGATTTCTAATTCTAAATCCACGTATTAAGCCTTGCTGTCTAGATCTTCTTTCTTTTCTATAAGCATTTTGTTACATAAATATAATAAACATTTATATATACTGCCTCCTTTAGCGAATACATTGAATAATACACAAGTACGTAATGTAGAAACATTGCCCATTATGGTATGTATAGTATCAATAGCAAAACACTTGCACTAATCAAATGCGAAAGCTACATATATACATATATTCATAAACAAAAATAAAATATATTAAAGGAAATCATAAACATTTAACATATAATAAATGTTATTCTACCTGCAAGTATAACTACACATGCATATTCATCAGTTATTAGTTTTTTTTTACACATATCAAAGTTTGTAATAAATAATTTTATGGATATATATGTAGTTAGAATAACATTTCCCTTAACATATATTCAAAAAAAATATTATATATATTCATTTATATATTTTTTTACATGCATTTTTTCAAAAGCAAAAGTTGTGTTTGGTATAATATTTGGGTGGGCATAGTTCTTTGTTTCTCATTCATTTTAACTCAATTAAGAAAGCTTTTCTTCACTAGATATATATGTATTAATTTGTTTGAATTTTATTATTTTGAAATCCTTTAAATAATTTCCAAATCTAATAATTAATAAACGAGATTTTAGAAAACCTTTTTTTTGGATTATATATATATTATAATTCTTTAAAAATCTAACCTAATAGTTCTTCTTTTGAGCAAAAAACTGTAAGGTCCTTGAAAAGAGAGAAAGTTTAGCAAGAGGCATGCATGCTCGGTTTTTTATGGAATCAAATCAAAAGAAAATAAAGAAAAAAAATATATATATAATAAAAATAATTCAAAAATCTTCACTGAAAATAAAGAGATATTGCAGCTTCCCTGTGAAGCAAGAGATGTTGGGTTGACTCCTATATATAGTTGACTTCTTTCTGTTTCCCTCCAGTTATATAATATGTATTTTAATTATATGTATTCTATTTTAATGTGCTGGCACTGAAGATTATATTATTTTAAAACATGCTCCCTTGTTTTAATGTTTCTCTCTTAATGTAGCAATTAATTAGTGAATAACAAAATAAAAAGTAATTATACCATAACATGATTACTAGCTAGGCCACGAAATCAAAATAAACCTCTCTCCAACCCTTCTTTAAAATTCTTGAATATAATAGAAGTCTCATATGTTAAAATATCATTTCTATGAAGAAAAACAAATATTAATTTATATCATAGTTTTTATTATTTATTTATTGTATCACAATTTCTATTGAAATATTTATTAATTTATTATATCATAATTTTTTATTTAAATATATTATAATTTATTTTAAAAAAACTAATTATTATATTAGACATTATATATCATATTTGATTAAATAAAAAAATATTGTGTATTAATTACCACTTATTAAATTGGGTGGTGTAGACCAATTTTTTCATATTAGTTATGGTAAATTTAGTAGGTTATAAATCATTCTTTATATTAGCAAAGTTTTTATACTTGTTCTTTTATAAGTTATACTTTTATTTTAATTAGAAGTTGAAAAAAATAAAAAAAAATTATCTATTATTATCCTTAACATTTTTTAGAGATTACAAATAAAGTTACTAATCACCACCTAAATATAAATATAAAAAGAAAAAAAAAAAAGTGGAGCTTGAGGTCAAACTTGTGTTCCTAACCCTTGGAAGGTCAAACGGTCGGTTGTCGGCACCTTTTTAATGGAATGGAAAGCTCGAGCTAAGTAGTTCCAAGTGGAATAGTAAATCACGCGATTCTTCCGAATTTTTAGATATTCAAAGAAACCCCTTTTATTATTTTAATTATCATTTTCCCACCCCTACTTTCTGCCACGTGTGCTTTCTTCCCACAGTATCATAGTACCCACATATTAATATTATATTCTATTAATATAAGTAAAAAAATTACATAAGTTAATTTAAAAAAAAACATTTAATAATTATATCTCCATGCTAGCTAGCTAGTTATATACTTATAACATACTCTCACTCTATAGTCTCTGGTGCATTTTTCTCAAATAAGTAAAAAAGTGAAATGCTGAAGGGTATTTTAGGAAAAACAATAAACTTTTAGTTTCAGACCACGGAGTGCTGAACCGGAGCGCGTGGGGTCTGTCTGGAGAACGGAAGACAAGTCAAAGAGCGGTGGGTCCTACCTTTTTTTGAATGGCCTGTAAATGGAACCATTCACGCACGCTTCCAAGGATGCTGCCATGCCAAGTGTCTTTCTCCTGCACGTGCTACTAACGTGGCATCCCGGATTAAAAGACGACCTTGTAGAAAAAATAATAAAATAAAACAACAAATCTTAGTTATGGGTGTGAGGAAATACTGTATGCCTCGCGGATTAATTATTATCCGGATTCTGCTTTGTTTATAATTAAAAAAATGTTTTGCCGCGAATATTATTTTTTGACGTTAATATTTAATTTTTTTAAATATTTTTAAAATATACATATAATATATAGCATTTTAACATCTTAAAAAAATTGGGTGTTAGTCAAAAATACATGACATTGACATCTATTATATATATATTCGTAAATTAAAATATTCTCTCTTGAATTTTCTTTTTGAAAGGAGTAATATTTATCATGAGCAATTAACATAGTTAGATTTTTTTTTTAAGTAAATAATGGTAAATTTATTGGGTTGTGGTACTACCGAGAAAACTGCAACAATACCTCACTACTTTTATCTTTCGGATTGTATTTAGTTGTATTAAATCATGTGTTGCATGTATTGACCCACCATTTGATAAAATTCAAGGTATTAGATTGATATAGTTTGCACTGTAGTTTCTATTTACAATCAATATAGCATTACTCTTTTTAAGCTTCTCGTTGTTGGATTGTGAATTAATTTCTAATTCGGTAAGATTATTTATAGCAAATTCAAATTAAACAATATAAATGAAGGTTAAAACATTAATTCTTTATAAACTTATTATTTTTTTAGTTTTACTAAACATGATTAATAACATAATTAATCAATTTAAAAATTGAGAAAAAAAGATTTTATAAAGTTGAAAATAAATGTTATTATAATTTCATTATGTATTTAGAAATTGCTTAATTGGTAGTACATGTGTACCTCAGGTAGCTAGATTCCAAAAACTAAATAAATAAATAACCAAAAAATAAAATATTTTGGGCTAGTGGTGGTATAGAACTCAACAAGTCTACATATATATATATATATGTTGTTTAATACTTAGAAATTGTGTTTGGTAGAACATGTTTACTTAGTGGCTTGAAATAAGGGATTTGGTGCAAGTTATTTTATGATTTCATACATACGTACCCTTTTGAAAAGGGATTAGGTTTTTACTCCAATATACAAATAATTATATTAATCCAAGATTAGTATATATATAAATAATTAAATGTTGATCAAAATATCAATTTTCAATTATCATCAGTAATAACAAGATACTACTAGTAGGTTTGGCTTAGCTTACTTAAAGCCAACGTGTCCACCTCAGCAATAAAAACCAAGTTATTTTCCACTGGGATACTTAGTGGGTGATCAGTTCAAAAAAACTTGTCCTCACCAGAGACAATTCCTTACTTACATGAAATTCATTATTTTAGGTTTTAAGAAAGCTGAAATTAAGGGCCAATGTCGTCCCTCCTCTTCTTACTTAATTTTTTATTTCAATTTTATACCATAAGACCCTGAAGAGGATCCAGGCAGGCCAAAAGGAATCCACTTTCTTGTAAATTTTATTTTTATTTTTATTTTTTTAAAATATAGCTAGCTAGCTCAATATTAATTACCCAATCAGATTAAATTAGTAACAATATATATACCTGTGTGACAATAATAATTTCTTGATATGGAATGAAGTACACAAGTGGCTTCCATGTAATGCTTTTTATATTCTAGTTCAAGACAAATCATAGATCTTTGATTTTTTCATTTAATTAAGGGTATATATATATATATATATATATAGCATCTAAATGCATTTAGGAGAGTAACCTTTTTGATACACATGTAGAACCTTTTAATATAAATAGGACCATATTGATAATCGATTATGCATTTTTTTTTATAAATAATTGTCATTTGAAAATATACATTTAATCAGATCACTTTAAATACTGTTTCAGGAAAAAAAAAAGAAAAAGGATCACTTTAGATAATATCAGGTTCTTGGTGTTAGATAATTGAGCACGTATACTTCACCATCTCATTTTACAAACATACAAAAATTTCATCTTCTCATCCTACTAGCTAGGAAAATCTTATTGTGTTAACTCTAACTGAAAAAAAAAAAAAAAGTATTGAAACTGTTTTGATAGATAGTTTTCTTATTACCCGTCACGTTGCAACATAGTTGGTGATGACAGTTACCTTTTAGTGGGTTGAGAGGTCTGGTCACAGGTTCGAACCCTACTACGACATGTATTAATAGAGAAGTGTTAATTATCCACGCTCTCGGGGTGTCAAACTCTAGATTAGTCTCGCCCTCACAAAAGGGTTAGACTGAGGACATTAGGGGATTTAAGACAAAAAAAAAATAGTTTTCTTCTTTAATATTAGAAAAAACTTAATCTATATACATTATAACAGCGGGATAATAATTTACTAGATCTATTCATTATAAGTAAAATATGTACTCGTAAGCTGTACTACTCAAAAAGAAATAAAACGCAAAATGTAATTTAGTTAATAAAATATATTATGAACATTATTTACTCTAATATATGCATTACATATGCTTTTTTTTCTTTTTCTTTTCTTTTTTTTGTCAAAATGCAATTATGCTTTAACAATTTACATTTCAAGTAAATACATATTGATTTTATTATATAAACAACGAAAATAAATTAATAACATTTTTTGGGTATATATAAGTGAATTCTATATTTATAACAACAGTGGTAATAAATGTAAACAAATGTACGTAACTTATTATTACATATTTGAATATTAATGAATGATATTTGAAGTTGTGCAGTATATTAAACCTTGTTTGAATATGCAATTAATTTTATATAATGAATATATAAATATGTATTCAATTCAACTCAACTAAGTTTTTTCCAAGCTATATAGACTCGGTCATATGAATATGCTTCTTCCGTTCTACTCAATTAAAGGATAAATCGGCATTCAAATTATAAGAAATTAAATCTATCTTAATTATTTTTGTCCATGTTATTTTAGATCTTCCTCTACTTTTATTGTTACATGAAATTATTTTTTTTAAAGATATTTATCTCTTCTAAAAAATAATAACATAGCAAAAATAACATACCAATAAAGTTTTTAAATTAGAATTTAAAATTAACAATACTTTGAGAGAAAGGTTCAAACCTAAAAATTAACTTTATGTATTTTCCCATCAAATACTTTCACATATATAATATCTTATTAACTAAAAATAATAATAATTTCTAAGAATTTTACTTTAGTAACAACTTTAAGGTACAAACTTAATAAATTGGTGAGGTTTTGAAAAATAATGCACCATGCTCTATTAAAAAACATCACTTCACTTATGTGCTTAAAATTTTTCTTGGAGAAAACTTTAAGATAAACATACATGATCTTCTTTGATCAAATATAAAGTATTGCTAGTTTTAACTCTAACATATTTGAGTCAAATTTGAATAATAATAAAAATAATAAACAGATATAAAATGTATTATATCATATAGAAATGAATATAACCTTGTGAGTTAGCTAGCTAGGTGCATCAATCTAAGAATATTATAAATATAATTGAGACCCTTGTCTCTCTAGTGTGAACTCATATCCTTGTCTCAAAAGAAAGTGTCTTTCGGTAGGTGTGTAGTGTAGGTCAATAAAGCTTTTTAGACGCTTTTACATTCTAGTTTGAATAATAAATGCTTGATGGAGGTGGGTTTGGTGTTGCATGGTTTATTAAAAGAGAATCTAAAATCAAGAGAGTTTCTCTTGTGTTTGTTTGTTACTCAAAGTTGGTAGCGTCATCGGTTGCAAAATGAGCTATAGGTTATGATTAAAAGATAAAGTTTCGATTTTGAGTTTGAGTTCGTATTCACACCTATACACCTACTTTGACGGAAAAGAACTGTTCAATGCCGCATATCATTTTCGACTCTAGAATAGCCTCGACCCCCCTTCAGTTGACGGGGATATTGGGGTCAAAGATCCCAAAAAAAAAGAAGAACTATGATCAATTTTATCATTAGTAATGTTTGCATTAGGCTGATCTCTACTTCTCTCTACTTACACTACTTTTTTTGGAGTGATTCTATAAAAACAAACTTTAGTAAACTACTATTACATTTTGTAAGATTAGCTTTCTTATTAAATCGTGCTTACATATAATATTTGAATTTTTTTTTAAAATGTGTCATTATAAAGAGATTCAAAACATGTCTGTCTAATTCTAGATTAATAGAATATTGCGTAGCATATTTAAGAATGATATATAGACTTTTAGACATTAATATTTACACAAAAAAAAAAAAACGTTTACCACAATATTCAAGTGTATATGTATATTGATTGAATGGTTAAAATGTCATATATATTAAGATGCTTGACAAAATTGTAGTGATCATTAAGAAGCCCAATAGTTACGTAATTGTATATGTCAGAGATATAGTTTGGACAAGGAGAGAAGGGAAGCGCCATGTGAGGTCATGAACATTTTTGCAGCCTATTTTGAAAATTAATTTAATAGTGACAAGAGAGATCACATGAGAAATAAAGGAAGAAAAATTATATGAGGTGTGAATTAATGTGACTACACATGTACTAGTGGGTGTGCACCACGTGATGAAACAAATTCATGACTATATATGTTAAGAATTTTAAAAGGGCTTCAAGTTCATTATTCAAAAACCCCTAAAATAAATTATTATTTTTTTGAAAAAAAATTTATTTTTGCACCAATCAAATATATTCTAAAAAAAAAAAATTGTACAATTATAAAATGAGTTTTAAAAAGTAAAGAACATCAAAATGTGAAGATAGATGATGTTGGTGATGTATTATATAACAAAACAGTACTTGAATGATTGATGATCTCGAGCAATAATCACTTTTTAGAATGTGTAAAATTGCTTTTACAAATTAATGAAAAAGAAAAGAGTGAGATGCGAGTTTTTATAAATTAAAAACCCGAAAAGAAAGAATATTTTTTAAAGAAGTAGTAAAAGTCACCGGAGATATAATCGAAAAGGTGTGATTGGGTTAGTTCTGATTTTTCCAATATTTTGTGGAAAGTGAAAATATTTAGTTATTAAGCATATTATCTAATATGTTCTTAATTATTTAATATCTCATTTTTTAAAAAATAATGAATAATATTGTAGAAGTGGGCATTGTGAGGTGAAATCTAAAAATGGCCACACGGTGAGGGGTAAAACGTATTTCTATTATAATGGAAAAAATGTTGGCAATTACTGTAGTTCGATTTCCGCTTAAAATTGTGTTATCTTATTCAAATATATTGATGGCTTGTTTAGTTATTCTATTTATCCTATACTTTAACTTTAATATAAATAATTATGAGGGCTTCTATTTGAACTCCACATATCACCAATCATCACCCTAATTGTTAAGACTACCTCACCCAAAATACTAATATTATTCTTACCCCACCTAAAAAACCCAAAAATCCTAAACTATCCTTCCTATTTTCATCTCAACACTACCATTCTTCTTCTTCGTTCTGTCATTTTTTTCTCCCTAAAACTCTAGCCCCTAACTCTAAAGTCATAGTTTTCCACCATTTTTTTTTTACTTCTATTCATTTTTCATCATTTCTTGTCCACTGCAATTTCCTCCTCCCTCCAAGAGAGCAAAACACCATTCCTTCTTCTTCGAAAGATTTTTACGCTAAATCCATTGATTCGCTAAGAAATACATGTTTTCATTCTTTTTTTTTTGGTTTTTGTGCAATTTTATTCATGAAATGGGTGATTATATGTGATTTTTTGGGTAAAAAAAAGCATCCGGAAGCTCGCCATGGCCGTGAGCTTCTAGCGTCGGTTCGGCCCTTCGTGGCTTAACCTATTGCCTTCCTCAAATTTTTATTTTTTTGTTGGTAATAATTAAATAACCGTTTTATTTTATGCATATATGCCAAGCATGCAATACCACTTTTAGTGAGCAAAGTGGCTCACGCACTCGGAGAATGAAGTTGGGGGTGAACTGTTCTATGTAGTTGACAACCATCTCTAGTCTTGGTTCATCATTCTAAAATTATCAAAAATATTATAATTAAATAAACAATAACTAAATAAGATCGTAAACCACATCAAATAAACCCAAAGACACAACATAGGAATTGCATGCATAAATCTAAAAAAAGAAGAAATATATGTCATACCCCGCCCGGACGAGCCTAAACCGGCGAGACACTCACGGACGAGGCGCGAATGCACTATACGATAGCTGAGTGCGCGGAAGCACGATTAAGTACAAGTCTGATTTCATTAATTTTAGAATATAATTATACATGAAATAATTAAGGGAACATTCTCCCAAAATCTCCAATGAATAATACAAAAGGTACAAAAATGTGGGCCCAAAAACCTGCACCCAGTCCACCCTAATCTCCTGTGAAAAATTAGATAACAACGGGGTGAGCTACACGCTCAATGGGTAAAATAGTTCGTGAATATAATAATTAATAAAACAAACTTCATAATCAAATATCTTAAATACACATCAGAGCATCATAATCAATCCAATATGTATGTATGCATGACGCCGTCTCTCATTGGTTTGATAACTGTACATCGCCTGATTCACGTACAGACGTCCCTCCCCAGGAGTAGCCGGGTTCTCATTGTACGTCTCTCCTCAGGAACGATGCTCTGGATTCACGTACAGATGTCCCTCCCCAGGAGTAGCTAGGTTATCATTGTATGTCCCTATCCAGAGAAATATAATGAATAGCGAGCATCGCTTCCAACTATTCTATGAATCATAAACCGCATACGTCCCTAGGTAGTGCTATGTATGATGTCAATGCATGAACTGGTCCGGTCTTTTACTTTAACATTTAGACAAGATTTGACAACGTCTAGTGATCCTTATTAGGGTCGGTATCACTACGTGCAAGGTCAGGACATTCAGTATTACTTGTATAAGCTGATAGCTTTCAAATAAGACTAACCAGATCAGTCTCCAGTTGAGAGGTAAGACACAAGGTCTACTTAAATACCAATCGTCTAGAGCAGTACGCTGCCTCCCGTTCACTATTTAAAGTTACTAAGCACAAGACTGAGTCTAGTTGAGCCAGATTGACCACTAATCCGGCATAATAACAGTGTAATACATAAATTCCAATAATACAGGCATAAGTATGACAGTATGAACATTATACACAATAATGCAGTGTAAATGAATAATAGATATAATGATAAATGAATGTAAACTTTAATAAAAGTTATAATATACGCAAACCTATGTTTCATTCCCTACCTTCAGATAAAAACTCATTTCAGAACTGGCGCCTTCCCTCGGACAGAACTACGTTGCACCGCAAAGAGAGTCTCGAAGGGAAAGTCTCGAAAGAGAGGACAAAAACTCAAAATGAGTGAAAGAGAGAAGGAAAATCACAAGGAGAAGTGATTTTGGTGTGAGAAATAAGGAGGGGGGTTGTTTATATAGAAAATTTGGCGCTTGAACGTTCTGGCGGGTTGCCCTAACACATAATTTTTTTTTTTTTTTTGTGTGTGCAAACCTAGGGTATTACATATATATGGTCTAACCATCAACTTTGGTTCGGTCACGCAACACTAAACTAGGGTGCGATTTTTTCTTTAAAAAAATAAAAAAAATAAAGAACCATTTGAATACACCAAAAAACTTATCTTTGCTTGATGTACATTGTCACCCAAGCTTGATTCTTGTGTCATAATGCTACCAAAATGCGTTGATGGTAAAATATTTGAATGCCCTAACCTTTTCAAAATAAATCAAAAACACTTTAAAATCTGCTCAAAATGATTTAAACCTTTCAAAGATGAATCTTAGAGGTTTAAAATAGTACTTACAAGCAAAAGAACGTGTAGATTAAAAAAGTGAGTGAAGAAGGAAGAAGATAAAGAAGATGATTGGTAGGTTTAGTGGGTAACTGGGAGAGATGGTAAAAAAAATTCAAAATAAGGCTATTTTGGTCATTTGACAATACTTTTTTTATTGTTATTAATTAGAATTTTACCTTAAATAGTTAAACTAATAATAATTTAAATAATTAAATAATTATAATTGATACCCTTCATCTAAACAACCCATAAATTTTTGTTTGAAGAAATAAAGGAAGAGAAAGAGAGAGAAAACCTTGGACATAGATAATTAGATAAAGAATAAATACTATAGTCTTGGATCATAAACCCTAACCGACATCCAGTCCAAAATCTCCGTCCATGGGTATTTGATCACATTGAATAACTGCTTATGTCCAATATCTAAAGAAAGCTTTCTATATTTTAGTAGTCTACAAGGTCAACTGGTTCAATTAGCTCCGCGATTCAACTTCTCGCCATAGGCGAGGTTCAAATCCTACTACAGCTGTCTTTATATCCTAGAATTCAAAGTGTCTTTCGTTAGTGGACGATTTATAAGTACCATAATAAAACCTTTTTGTGGACATATCCTGACCCTGAATTGAAAAAGTCTCCCCCACCTAAACTTTTATAACAAAAAAAAAAAAAAATCACTTAACAAAACCAAAAACAAAGGGATATATTTGTTAAAAAAGATGTATATGTTATTAAAACATAGATATGGAGACATTACAGAAACATAACTCCATGTATAATGGGCATTATAGCCTACAATCACACACATATATATTAAATATAATGGATTGAATAGAATATATCAACAGAAACCTCTATGATAGAGAATTTCCATCTCATAGTCTAGTAAGGATCCTAAACTGAGATTGGCTTATAATTATTCTCAACATCTTCTCTAAGAAAAGACAAATGCTTAAGAACATTATTAAAGTGGGACTTTTAGGATTTTTAAGGGTCCTGATATTTGGGGAACATGTTCTTCAGCCCACTCGTGGGCACAACTCTGATATTGTAAATTTTTAAATGTAAGAAGTCGGTTGTTATATAAATTAATACTATTACTTAAAGTGAAGTTGTGGTAGACTACATATACTTAATATATAAGTCTATAAAAATAGCATTCTTTCCATCAAAAGGCATAGCTTACAAGATTTCTCAAGATAATATATATATATATATATTTGAGGGCTGGCATTAGGGAACTAAGATGTTCAATTATTTCATATAATTAAAATGGGTTGTTTTATTTAATTGCTATAATTGTATTCATTAAATCTATATATATATACACAACTTTCTACCATATACAGCATCTACATATATACCACAATAAAAAATGTGACAGAACATGGAAAAAACCCAGTGAATTAGGTGTCTTAATCAGAGAGCAAAAGTGGGGGCTATTGTCTCTCTGCATTCATTTCCTGGTATTAAATTTAGAAGGCTGGCAAGTTGGTTCACTGGTGCAGGGATGCGATTAAGAGACTTATTACGAATTTGAGTCCACCCTCATTCATCTCTGTTAGGAGGAGTGTCTTTGCCCATACAAATTTTTGAATTCAGAAGGATTGGTCTTGTCCTAAAAAAGAAGAGGACACCTACGGGTGTCAAAAAAGCGATACCAAAAAAAAGAAAAGAAAAGTAGGGGCTATTGTCTCTCTAATGTGCATTCATTTCCTGGTATTAAATTTAGAAGGCTGGCAAAAATGAAGACATTTTCTTTATTAATTAATAAATATCTTCCATACCTGTTCAGGCTGTTCTTGAAAAGCCTTTCCTAAATATCAGAAGGAAAATAAAAAAAGATATTTTTTTTAAAAAATAAAAGACAAATTTATAACAAAGATATCATATCATGTGGCGACTCGACATGGCCATGTCAGTTTCCACTAGGGTATATACTTAACAAACACAAAATACTAATTATACTTAAAAATTATAATTATTTTAAGACCAAAGAAGACTTAAAATTCTTGGTCTTAATTATATATGTATTTGTGTATGTATATATGTATGTATATATGTATTTGTATATATAACATATCTACTAAATAATCAATAATACAGTTTGCAGGAATGAACCACATGGGGACGACTAGTATATTGGAAGAATTCTATTTTATTGGAGAGATACAAAGTATAACCTATGGTAAGATATATTAGGCTCATTCCTGAACATACTAATCCTCACACCCATTGGGTAAGACAGCGATGACCCACCAACCTCTCTCGAGCCAAGTTTGATAATTTATCGCTTTCGCATGGCCAATGCATATCCACATCAAAGTAGCCTTTAGCCTTTGCAAGTAACTTTCTGTTATATGTTTATTAAACTATTGCCTTCCATAATCATACCTTTAACCCGTTTAATGCCCCCTCAACACTTGAAACCATCTGCCTGGAAGAATTCTACTTAATTATACTTAAAAAATATATGTTCTAACTAATAATTAAACTTATTATTCTTCCTTGAATAATTGATAGGAAACTACAAACTTGCTCTTAATTTTAATTAGAAATACGAGAAATTTGACTTTGAGCTTTAACTAAGCAGCAATTAATTAAAAAAAATGTTTTTTTAAACGAAAAAATAAATTGGCATACTACATATTTGATTAATGCATGTGTTATACGTATTAGAGGGTAAACTTTGAATAGGATCTAAAATATAATTCGTACAGCATATGTATAATGTACGATTATTTAGATGAAACAATGCTCTTAATAGTCTCTGTAATATTATACATAAATATATGCAAATATTTTCAGCGATCTTAATGTGCTCACTTTTTTTTTTTATCATTATTTCAACATTATTATTATTATTAGTTTTTAGCTTAGTAGTATATAACCAAGCAACATTTATAACCAAGGGGAGTGAATTACAAGATGTAGTTGAGGGACCCATCACGAGTTCAAGCCCGCCCTCGTCCATCTCTATTAGGAGAGGTGCAGCCTTTGCCCCTGTAAATCCTTGAATCTGAAAGACTTAATCTCACCCCAAAAAGAATAAGGATACCTGCCGAGTGCTGAAAAACCGGTACAAAAAAAAAAAAGCCTACATTTATAACCAAGCCAAATATGGTAAAACACTTTAAAAGGGAGTACAATAACCTAGTTTGTATAAGGGTCAAAATTTCAATTTCTTTTGTCCTACTTAAAATATATCACTAATTATATAGTTTTTGTCATAAAATCACTTTTATTATATCATCATGAGTTTTTAGATAAGATGATACTTTAAGTCACCACATATATTATTGTCAACATTTTGCATTTACAAATGTTACTCCTGATTTCTTGCTACCTTTATAGACAACATTTCTTTACTTTTGGGTTTTAACTTAAAAATTCACCTTTCTAAAAATTAAAAAAATTAAAAAATCCTTTGCCCTTTCGGTTATAAATGTATTCATTTCCTTGTCATCTGATTGTAAACTTATTTCGTATTACAAGTTAAATAGAGGAATACTTCTGAAATATTATATAATTAATGTATCGTATTAAATTTGAAAGAAAAATTTTATATAACCACTGTTAAGCCAACTATATTATATATAAAAAAATAACATGTAAACAAACTATGTGTAACAAAAATTCACATTTTAAGATCAATATGTAGTAAACATTAAATATAGAATTAGAAATGAAACATAGCCTCTCAATTGAAGATAAACGAGAGAAAATTGATTTAGGTGATTTAAATCCATACAACAAAGACTATTTAGATACACAAAAAAGATAAATCAACAATAATAATTATAATAATTAAAACATTAAGATTTTGTTTGGTTGATGATCCAAAAACAAAAATTCAATCTAAAAATAAAAAAATTTGAAAATAACATAACCTTTTTCCTTTATAAAAAGTTGAAACAAACCAAACGAATTTTTCATGATTTGATATTTCTAAATTTTCGGATACAGAAAACTCTATCCCAATCACCAACCAAATCAGCCCCTCACCCAAACATTCTTAACTATGAAATTCTAACTTGATTCTATGCAATTATGAACAATGTCCTTTATATTGAGAGTGACCCCCTTAGACAAAAACCTAACACAATGACTCTCTCCACCAATGCAGGACTGCTTGGGCTAACTTATGGTTAACTCAGAGAAGCATGGTAGTACCGGAGATCTTCCATATCAGGCATGCATATTGTAACTATGTGATGCATTTCTTTTGGTTATAACTTTAAAAGCAAACCTTGTTCTTCTCCCCCATGCATAGTATAACATAACATGGAGAGGAGAGATGACCCAATTGGAACAGGTTTTGTATTTCACCATGGAAACCTGTTGAAGCGGTTCAGAAGTTTCGGTCAGGTCAGTTGGGTTTCCAAATTTCATGAGCACAACCCTAAAAATCCCAACAGATCAGAGCTACATCACATTGACAAAACCAGCCATGGAAACATAAGCTCAAGACAAGAGGGTGATAAAAAAGAGGGGGACATGAGTGAGAAGAGACATTCCACTATATACTTAAGTGAGTTACTTCAATCTTTCAAAGTACTTTAAACATCAAGCATCAACATTCCCAAGCAAACATATGTAGAAGTAAGAGAAATTGTCTTCTTATGGAGGAGTACAGGATCCAGAGCTTTTCCTTCTGGTATGCTTTTTTTTTTTTTTTTTTAAAGACATCAGATCATACATAATGATCTTCAATCACACATACCCAAGTCATTTTATATTATAAAAAAAAGGATCGGAACCCTCTCCTCCCCACAATTACTGTTCCAACTGCATCTTGTTTATTAACCCATAGCATACTTCTGGGTCCAGCTCCTAGCAGTGCTCTCATACTTGCTCCTGTCTGTCTTGTACATGTGAGCAATTTCAGGCACTAGTGGATCATCGGGGTTTGGATCCGTCAACAGCGAACAAATAGAGAGTAACACCTGTGAAATGAAAACAACCACCCTTCCCACCCGCTTAAATAACAGCAATAACAGATCTAGGAATTTACTTGGTTCACAAAATATCACAAAATGACACCTACCCCAAAAGATTTTGAGACTTCAATCTTTTGATGTGTAAATAGAACTGTCTATTTCCATCAATATATAGGTCACGACCACTCACCAATCTAACATTATCTAAACGAATGCCATGCGTGGTGAGCTCAAAGGAAAGGGTTCTGACCTTTGATTGTTCTCAAATAATGCTCCCCCCACCAGGAAATCCAAAGACTTGCCTAGGTACACAGGCTATCTCTATTACATGTTTACCAAATCCCTTCACATTTTATCTATGGATTCCTCAATGCCAACAAAAACATAGCATCATAAATTTATGTAAGAGTTGCTAAGTTATAGAACAAGAACCTTGGAAATGGTCAGAGCAGGACTCCACTGCTCCTTCAAGATGTCAAGGCAAATGCTGCCATTGCTGTTGATATTTGGGTGGAAAACCTTGGTCCTGAATGCAACCTGCACAAACAATCCAATTGTTAATAGGTTGGACCAGGAGAGGAGTATGGGGGCCCTTGCGGTTGAGAGGGAGATTAAAGGAACTGCATTCCAGGTCCGTCTTCACTTAATAATAGGCATAAGAAGCTGCATTTCATTGATTGAAATTGGTTCAAGACCAAATCACATCTTTCTCTTCATCCATTTAGAATTGTAAAACATTTATACATTATATATATAGATTCTAAATTATCAGAAAAGAAAAAGGAAAGACAGAAATCATATGAGATTTTGAGAATGTGGCTTCAGAAGGATCTAAATAATTAGTTGCAAATTACATTGCATACTGAATAGCTCAAGGACTCAGTATTAGCCATTTGGATATTTCTATTTGCAGTATATAAAAAGGGGTGGTTCTCTCCACACTCTTCTAAATACCTTTGGTAGGTTGAAACAAGGAAACCTTTGTCTTAAAGAGGCAAGTGCCTTGGAAATATTCTGTTTTCTGCAGTGGCTTAATGTTCAGGTTAAAACTAAATAAATAAATAGAATAGACGGCAAGGCAGAAGATGCATATGAGGTATCTTCTCTGTCAAAGGTTCATTGTACCAGTGGATCAGAAGTTAATGAATTAAACAGGCTTCCATAAGAGTGGGTTATGTCTAAATGGGAATAATTTCTGTTTAAATAAAGCAATTAAGCATTTCCGTCATAATAGAGGATTCAATCTTTTTGCTATCTTCTCTTCTTCAATTATAAGTTGAAACAAGCCTAATGAAAGCTACATGGGGCAATCTAATTCATCCACTCTGTTCTACTAAAAACTAAGTCAACATTTATATTAGAAATATGACAAATATTAGTTATATTATTCTTGATTATAATTGTCCATGTTATTTTAGGTCTTCCTCTACTTCCATCATCACCATAAATTATTAGTAAGTCACTTTTCCTAACTTGCTCATCCAATGGTCTTCATTGTATGTGTCCAAACCACCTCAATTAATTTTATTTTGATTTTATCTCCAATTGGGGTTACTCCTACCATTTCTTGAATATTTCATTGTTGTATTATCTTTCAATGTTTAAGACATTCATTTTAACATTCTCAATTTCGTACACTTAATTTATTAAGTGCGTTTATTTATTGTCTAATATTTTGTTCCACAAAGCATGGTTGGCCCAATAGTAGCCTTAAATTTTTTTTTCTTTCAACTTCAATGAGATGCATCAATCATATAATACTCAAGAAGCACTCCTCCGCTTAACCCATTCTACTATAACTTAATGGTTCAATTCCTCAGCTATTTCTCCCTCATGATGAATAATTAATTCTAAATAACTAAAATTTTCATTTCGTATCTCTTGCTTTTAATCTTCAGTATTTCTTCATCTGTATTTCTACTTTCACTAAAATTACTTTAATTTATCCAATCTTAATCCTACTATTTGTTCTCTTTTGTTTTATATACTTATAATTATACTCAAATACATACCCAACTTAACACATATCATTTGGATATGATTTTTTTTTATAATACAATTACACTTTATACATGCATATTTATAATTTTTACATACTTATATACATTTATATATTTCGATACACGTATAAATTAATGTTGAACTTTGACCAAAAATTGTTCCCTTTTATTGAAGACACTGAAATATGAGAAGTTTTGCTTTTATTTATGTAGTACTTCAGCTATATTAGGATCATTGTATGATTGAGTGGTAACTGTAGTAAAACAATAGTAGGAGAAACTAGTGAATTCCCAAGGTTTATATTGAGGATCCGCCTTAAGTCCTTATTTTTGTTACATTAGTTATGGATCAATTGACTGAACATGTTCAAGAACATATTCCATGATGTATGCTATTTGTTGATGATATAGTGCTAATTGATGAAACTAACCCAGTGTAATTTCTATGTTTAGAGGCTTGGAACTAGAGATCTCAATTTCACAATATCTCTTGTACAAAACCTGCCACCATAAAAGGGAGCATTATTTTCAATAACTATATACTATATTAGATACCAGTGAAGGCTCATAAATCGTGATAAATATTCATTTCTTAGAAAAAATACCTCATCACATGATTGCTCCACAAAAGATCACAGCACCTCGTTTAATCACTTTTTCAGGTTATGAGTGGAGAAGAATGAAATTCTTTTGCCATGATTGACCCAAAAGAAGGCTATATCATTTCTTTTTCAAGTTAGAAGTGGGACACTGATTAATTATGAACTATAAATGATACTAACAACACAAAACACATTCTAAGTTCATAGTTTACACTTTTCTGTACAAAACTAAATAACATACATGAGCTGACACCTGTAGCTACTCAACTGTGTATACAATTTCAGGGAGATGGCTTTGTAATGGTAATGCTTCTTTTGGATCAGCTAATTTCCCAAAAAGACTTGAACGATATAATTCTTCGAACAATGTCATTGCTTCAGTGCAATTGTCAAAATCTCAGCCTAACACAAGTCCCATAGGTACATTGCCTAGTCCCAGAGACCTAGAATTGTTTCGTAAAAATGTGTAGAATAACATATTATTCATTCGCGAAAGAGATGGCAACAAGATATACTTCCTTCTTGTGCCCAATTAACTCTTCCAATCCCACAAACTACGTTATCATGAAATAATGCATTCCACAAAGCAGGTTTCCTATTCCTTAAGGCTTAAGTAACCTTAACTGTGACAGATACAAGAAGTTTTTAAATGGTAGTGATATCAACACTTTTTGGGGCTTAGGATAGGCGACATTAGAGAAAAGAAATACAGTATAAGTTAACCAAGTGAAAAAATGTATGAGCAGTTATTCAATATAAATATAAATTTAGTAGTTTAACACTTGAAGAAAAAAGTGCATGTAGTTAGAAAGAAAAATGTTCAATGAGATCTGAAGCAATTTGGGGTGCAAGGCTGAAATGATGGGAACAATGATTATGATGGAAGGTTTGTTACCCTAGACTTGACTACAGGTGTCGGGTGCAGGTGTGTCTAGAGGTCAGCCTTGATCCATTCTTTAAATTATAGAATGGTTGTGCTTGACATGAGGATATTAAAATGGATGAACAGAAATACATAAAATCATTAAGAGTCATTTCCACCAGCTAAATGTAACACTAAATGGTAAAATAATAAGTACAAGTCAGCTGAGGTAATTTGGGCACATCAAACAACAAAGAGAGAAACCACTACTAAAATAAGAATTGAAAGTGTTAAAAAAAGGAAGGAAAAATAAACATAACCAGTTAAACTTATCGGAGTTCAAGAGAAGGATTGATTCATATTTGAGCTGAAATCTTATCCAGTCCAGTCACTTTGGGTGAGAAGAATGGCTACCCAATGAACACAACTTCAGATTAGAAGAACCTGGGACCATCCAATCAGACCAAATGATTGGTCCCACTACAAATTTAGAAACATAGAAACCAAGTATTGGATGGTGTCACGTGTTACATCATAACAAAAGATTGAAAATGCACGTTAAATGTAGGGTTTTCTTGGTCTTGTCTTTCACCTTCCAAATATCCATCCAACTGAAGAAAGGGTAACAAAGTAGCAAAAACTAGTAGTTGGGCAGGCAGACAGTGAAGGGAGCATAAGAAGCTTTTAAGCACTAAAAAGGGGAAGTGTCACACTCTGTCATAGGAGAGAGGAACTTGATTGATAGAGGTGAAGCACTAGATGCTTTGAAGCATTACAGGGGAGAGTAGAGTCAATAATAGTGCTACAAGAGTTGGTTCAGCAGACTGCTGCATAGGAGGATAGGAACTTGGTTTCAATTGAGTACCTCTTTCTGTGTGTAGGTATAAGTTTACATAACTAAGATAAAATGTGGTTAGGTGCTAATAATGAGACAAGGCAATGGAGCCCTCCATCTAACAGAAAATATGGCTCAAGATGTCATCTTGCAGAAAAGAATTCATGTAACCAATTCCATATAGGTTAAAGAAAGGCTTTATGTTGATATTGAATCATTGACAACAACCAAGACTAAATTTCACAGCTAATTGAAACCAGGACATGAAAAGAATTAATGTAACCAATTCCATAATCATATAGGTTAAATAAAGGCTTTATAACGGTTCAAAAATTCTCCGAAATTCGGCAAACTTCCACGAATTTTATTCCCTTTTTTTTTACCACTGAAGTGTGAAGTGGATGTAAAATAAAAAATGCAAAAATTCGCCGAAATAATTCGATAAAATTTCTATTTTCAATTCAAAAATGCAAAAATTAGATAACATTCAACAAAATTCGATGAAATTCAACAGAGAAGTAAAAAATAAAAAAATATCAATAATTATGTATTATTTTCAACTTCATCAACCAACATAGCAATATAAACTTTAAAAAATAATTTAACAAGCTAACAAATTATGTAGTGTATAGGATATGTTTTACCAAAAAGAGAAGAAAAGAAGCAAAAAAATAAATAAAGTTGAAATAGGATAAAAACTTAAAAATAAATTGAAAGAGTTCTCAAAGCCATCTTCTTTTAGTTAACTCTTATAAAACAAGATTAAAAAATAATACATTTAAATAACAAACTAATAAATTAAATATGGTGGAATTCAAACTAGCAAAGTATATGGTTGAGAAGCAAGTCAGCACAAAATTAAATATCAAAACAAAAAAAAGGAATTTAAACCAAAAGCCACCATTTCAAATTCACAACAATGACTCTCTCATCGGTCAACTCCACCTCAGAGACCGTCCTCTTTTGAACACCCATGTTACATGGTCCAATTTTCGTGCATCTCCTATTTGTTGCAAATTGGATCGCTTCCTCTTCACCGACAATTGGGATGCCTTATTCCCTGTGTGTTGGCAAGAGGCAGTACCTCGAGTGGTTTCAAACCATTGTCCTATCATCCTTGATTCAACTAATGTCAAATGGGGCCCTTCTCCCTTTCGGTTTGAAAATAGTTGGCTCGATCATCGGGATTTCCCTTCTCTGGTTGAGAGATGGTGGTCTTCGACTGGTGCTTTTGGTCATGAGGGCCATAACTTTATGCTCAAATTGGCTAAGTTGAAGGTTCTCATTAAAGATTAGAATAAAGAGGTTTTTGTGTATTGTAAGGATAAAAAGAAAGATTTGGAAGAGCTTATTGGGTGCCTTGACTTCTTAGGAGGTCATAACAAGTTGTCTGCGGATAATATGGCCTTATGTATTCGGGCCAAAGCTAAGCTTGCAGACATATGTATGAGGGAGACAAGAATGGCGGGGCAACAAGCAAAAATTCAGTGGATTAAGGATGGCAAAGTTCTTTCATCGTATCCTCAGTAATCGGAAGGCCAAGTGTGTTATTTCTAAGGTTGAACAAGATGATGGATCTCTTGTGGAGGACCCAGCCGAAGTTGCGACTGAATTTATTAACTATTTCTTAAATATTTTCTCATCTCAAGAGAACAGTATTTGGGAGATAGATGGAATTGAATGGAGCCCTGTTTCTTTGACTGACATGGCTTGGCTGGAAAGACCTTTTGAGGTTGATGAGGTTCGCTTTGTGGTGATGAGCTGTTGTGGTAACAAGACACCTGAACCGAATGGTTTTTTCTATCATCATCATTGGGAGGTTTTGAAAGATGATGTGATGACGGTGATGCATGAGTTTCATCGTAATGGTGTGATTAATGTTAGTACCAATGAAACTTACCTTTGCCTTATTCCAAAGAAGAGGGACTCATGGCATCTGAAGGCTTATAGACCCATAAGCCTTGTTGTCACAAGCCTCTATAAAATTATCTCAAAAACCCTATCTATTAGGCTGCTCTATTCTTCACAAAACCATCGAGGACACACAATTTGCGTTTGTCCATTACCATAAGATTCTTGATGCTATCTTGGTTGCAAATGAAGTTGTGGAGGATTACAGATTGCACAAGCTCCAAGGGGTGGTTTTTAAAGCTGATTTTGCTAAGGCCTATGATTCGGTGGATTAGAGCTTCCTTGACTTCGTGATGGAGAAAAAAAATTGGAAGCAAATGGCAAAAATGGATTAATGGTAGCCTGCGATCGGTTTCTTACTCCATTGTTTTGAATGGAAGGCCTACGGGCAAATTTAATGCTAGGAGGGGACTAAGACAAGGTGACCCCATCTCCCCATTTTTGTTCACCATTGTCGCGGACGTTCTAGGCCGTATGATGTCAAAAGCATGCCTCTTTCTCACTTCAAGGATTCTCTGTGGGCAAGAATGGTTGTACAGTCTCTTTCAATTTGTTGATGACATGCTCTTCTTCCTCCATGGTTACAAAATTAATGTGGAGAACGCGATCTGTCTTCTTCATTGCTTTTGTGATATCTCAGGTCTCAAGATTAATATGGAGAAAAGTCAACTGGCGGGCATTGACATTGATCAGAGCATGTTGGAGAGGCTTGCTTCCAAAGTGGGGAGTATCAGATTGACCGAATGCCTCTCACCATTGTGAGAATTTCATTAGATAGAAAATTTGGTAGCAATACGTTGAAACTCTATATATGGAAAACTAGCTATACACAACTATACATTTACAGCTATACACGGCAAAGCTAAGAAAGGAAAACAAATCTATACAGCTTATTTAAATAAGGTAAGAAAGGTACAGATAGAAACAACTGATCCTATTGATAGAAACAACCGATCCAATCCTATTAACCCCCCCCCCCCCCCCCCTTTCAAATTGATGTGGGCTGATCAAGAAGTATCAATTTGCCAACTAGAAACTGATGTCGTGGTCAAGGCAAAGCCTTGGTGAAGACATCAGTAGTCTGAAGTTCCGTAGATATATGAGGAAGAGTAAGCATGTTCTCGTCATAAGCCTCACGAATGTAGTGACAATCAACCTATATGTGCTTGGTGCGTTCATGGAAGACCGGATTGGCAACAATTTGGATAGCACTAGTATTGTCAGCATAAAGAGTAGGCTCGTTCTGAGGGAAATCAAGTTATCCCAACAACCTGCGAAGCCAAACAATCTCAGAGCAAGCAGATGACACGGCACGATATTCGGACTCGATGGAAGGACTTGGAGACCCGAGATTGTTTCTTACTTTTCCACAAAATAAGTGCATTTCCAAGAAACATGCACCAACCAGTAACTGAACGACGATTATTCACACAACCTGCCCAATCAGCATCACTATAAGCCACTAACTAAATTGGTGATGCAGTAGGAAAGTAGAGACTGCGAGCAAAAGTACCCCATAGGTACCAAACAATGCGACGAACAACAGCCAAGTGTGGAAGACGGGGAGTCTGCATAAATTGACTAACCTGTTGAGCGGTAAAAGAAATGTCAGGCCTAGTGATGGTCAAATAGTTCAGACTCCCGACCAATTGTCGATATAGAGAATGATCGAGTAAAAGCTCGCCCTCATCCTTATGATGCTTCACATTCACCTCAATGGGAGTTTGCACCAAATTTCCTTCTTGAAGACATGCCAATGCAATCAACTCTTGAGTATACTTGTGTTGATGTAAGAAAGTACCGGCATGAGTAGAGTTCACTTCAAGACCCAAGAAATAATGCAAAGGACCTAAATCCTTCATATGAAAAGAGGCTTTGAGATGTTGTTGGAGCTGCGAAATCAAGATAGAATCGGTCCCTGTAATAATGATATCATCCACATAAACCAAAATCAACACGATACCACTAGCAGTCTTGCATAGGAACAAGAAAGAATCATACTGGCTCTGGACAAAGGAAAAAGCAAGTAAAGTAGACCGAAACTTATCAAACCAAGCCCGAGGTGCCTATTTCAACCCATAGAGAGATTGTTTCAACCAGCACACATCTGAAGGAGTAATAAACAAGCCCTTTGGTGGAGTCGCCTATAGCCAAGACGGTTCGTACGGTAGTCATTTTAGCCACAGGAGCAAAGGTCTCCACATAATCCACCCCATACTCCTACCGATTACCAAGCGCCACCAACCATGCTTTATAGGTGTCTAGAGAAACCACCAGACTTTAGCTTGATGGTGTACACCCATTTACACCCAATGGGCTTAACACCATATGGACAAGAAACAATATCCCACGTATGGTTCTCCTACATAGCCTAGCTCTTCATCATAGCCTTTACCCAACAAGCTTGCGTAGCTGCCTGAGAGTAAGAATTACGCACATTGGTCGGAGATAGGGTCACATTGAGCGATGTGTGGGAAAAGCCAGACCTTTCCGGTGGATGGGACAGTCGAGAGGACCGTCGAGGAGCAAAAGCTAAAGAACAAATGTTGGATCAGTGTCGAGAAGGGGCAGTGATAGAAGTGGAGGTTGCCGTCTTTGATAAACAACACATGGTTTAAAGCGCTCAAAAGGCCGAGATACATCATCAAAGTTAGGAAGCATAGCAAGATCAGAACAAGGAACGACATGGCTTTGAAAGAAATATTGATTCTCAAAAAAGATCACATTCCGAGAAATACGAAGGCGATCAGCCACAGCATCAAAGCACACAAAACCTTTTTAAGACACTGTATCCCAAGAAAGCACATTGAATAGATTGAGTAGCAAGTTTGTGACGTTCATGAGGAGGTAGATGAACAAAGTACACACATCCAAAAGTATGCAAGGCTTGATAACTAGGATGCGAACCAAACAGACGATAATATGGTGACTCAAAGTCCAAAAGCTGAGATGGCAAACGATTAATCAGATAGACAGCAGTGGACAAAGCTTCCACCCAAAACCTAGGAGGTACAGAGGACTCTAAATGTAAAGTCCGAACAACATCTAACAGATGGCGATTCTTGCGTTCAGCCATACCATTTTGTTGAGGTGTAGAAATAATGCGTTTCTGCTGCAAAAGGCTTGGAAAGCATGAGACATATATTCACCACCATTATTTGATCTCAAATCCTTAAAGACATGTAGAATACTGGGTCTCAAGGTAGGCAACAAAGGTCTGAAAAACTTGAAGCACCTCCCCCTTAGAACGAAGGAAATACACCCAAGAAAAACGACTATAATCATCGATGAACGTCACAATATTTATAATGGGCATGCGAAGCAACTGGTGTAATACCCCAAACATCACTATGGATAACATCAAAGCATTTGGTAGCTTGACTACCATGCATAGAGAAAGGTAGAATTTTGCTTTTGCCAAGTTTCCAAGGACAATCAATAGACAAGCCATGAGTAGAAAAATGATCTTTATTGCCCAGAAAACCATGCTTAAACAAATGATGTAAAATCAGAGAATTGGGATGGCCTAATCGCTTGTGCCAAACCTCACTTTGATGGCTTACAGCACTACAAGCCAAAATTAAAGCGCTAGGAATAGAAAACTGCAGAGAAAACAATCGCCCCACTTTAGGCCCCTTCGCGATCACCTTCCCCGACACCTGATCCTGCACAAAACAACCACCACAAGAGAAGGAAACATCAGTTATTATTCACCAGTTGTCCAACTGAAATCAAATTAGCAGATAACCCAGGAGACACAAACACATTCTGGAAGGAAGGGCTAATATCACCAACTGCCTCGATAGGCAGGTAACTCCCATTTGCAATCTGAATGTATTGAGGACCATTATAATTTCGAACATTAAGCAATGATGCAGACTGACCAGTCATGTGATTGGAACCTCCTGAATCCACAAACCAAGGAGAGGAGATTGTCTTACCATTGCCTTGAAGTCCAAATGCACAAAAGGCTGAGATGATCATTTGCTGGACCATCTCAGGTGTAAGAACAGCTTGACTAGTACTTGTTGTAGTGACTGTGGGAGCTATAATCGGTGAAGGTTGTGTCGTGGGTGTAGCTTGGACAGCAGCTTGAAAGGCCTGTGCTTGCCAATTTTGAGGACGGATTGGACACTCTTTAATGATGTGTCCCCATTTCCTGCAGTAATTACAATATGTCTTTGTGCAGCTGGTAGCAATATGGCCAAATTCTTTGCAACTGTGGCACTGGAATTGACCTCTTCCTCTTCCTCTTCCCTGGGCTGCATAGGCAGCATTCACCATCTCTGAATGCAGCCTCTCTTGTCCCATTTGGGCCTAAGTAGCCAATCTCTGTTCTTCCCTCAGCAACTCACAAAGACAAACATCCAATGTAGGAACTGGATCTCGGTTTAATAACCCAGCTCGTGTGGCCTCATATTCTGGCCTTAATTTCATCATAAATTGATCATGTCTACTCTCTTCATGAACTTTCTGAAGTGCGGACAACGCCTCTTTGGGTACCTTAGCATGTATAATACCCGAATATTCGCTCCACAAGTTCAAGAAACCACAATAATACTGCTCAACAGAAAGGTTACCTTGACTGAAATTTGTGATCTCCAATTCCAACTGAAAACGGCGTGAATTGCTATCTTGATTATATATCCGCCCTAGATATTCCCACATCTCTTTAGCTGTAGAAAAAGACCTCAAATTGTTCACCATAAGTGGTTCAATGGAGCTCAACAGCCAAGAGACAATGCGTGCATCCTTTGCCTCCCATGGACCGAGTTCCTTGGTGTCTTTGGGGGATGAAGACGTCCCATCAATATGTCCCCACAACTCCTTTCCTTTCACAAACATCTTAAACTAGAATTCCCAACTAAGATAGCTCTTGCCATTGAAACGAACAATAAAATTTTGTTTTCAGACATTATGAAGACAGAAATAGCCCAGAAGGAGCACCGTCAAAGAGCATAAAAACTGAGAACAAACCTCCAAATAATCTGAGAGGATCGAGAATCAAAGATCTCCAACAGCCCAGTAGCGAAGAAACCCAAAGAAAACTCGGAGATAGCACCACAGATGTGCTGCCACAACCACTAGAAAAACAAGAACCCAAAAATTGGGCTAGAATCCGAGAGCCCCTAGGGCTAAAGTCGAGAAAACCAAAGAAAGAACTAGGAAGCGTGCAAACTCTAGGTTCAGAACACAAGCTCTAATACCATATCAGATTGACCGAATGCCTCTCACCATTGTGAGAATTCATTAAATAGAAAATTTGGTAGCTATACATGGAAACTCTATATATGGAAAACTAGCTATACACAACTATACATTTACAGCTATACACGGCAAAGCTAAGAAAGGAAAACAAATCTGTACAACTGATTTAAATAAGGTAAGAAAGGTATAGATAGAAACAACCGATCCTATTGATAGAAACAACCGATCCGATCCTATTAACAGGAAGTTCAATTGGTTCTTGGCCGATGGAGTATCTTGGCTTGCCCTTGGGTGGAAACCTTTTGAGTAAGTCATTTTGGGTCCCAGTTGCGGCAAAAATTTCTAGAAGGTTTGATGGATGGAAGAGAGGACTCTTATCAAGAGGAGGAAGATTAGAACTAATTAAATCGGTTTTATCTACAATTCCAACTTATTATCTGTCCCTCTTTCATATACCGACCTGTGTTGCCAAGATCATCGAGAAGAAGATGAAAAGTTTTTTGTGGAAAGGGGCTGACAACTCTAATGGGTCTCACTTGATAAGTTGGAAGTTCATTCAGTGTCCAATTGAGAAGGGTGGCCTCGACATTGGTAACATCTCTCTTAGGAACAAAGCTCTTTGTGCAAAATGGGTTTGGCGCTTCCACAAAGAGAATCGGTCTTATTGGCCACATATTATCACTAGTAAATTCGGGTCGATTGAGTTTTGTAGGAGAGTCATCCCAAATATTTGAACTTCTTACAGAAGTCCTTGAAAATTTCATCTCTTCTTCCTGAAATGTTTTTGTTTATGCGTCCTCGTGTCGAGGATGGTTGTTCTTTTTCATTTTGGGAAGACCGATGGATTAGTGATACCCCCCTTGCAGACCTGTTTCCTAGATTGTACCATTTGTCGCCTTTCCTTAATTTCCCAACTACCTACTTCATCTCAAGCAATAATATCCTCGAGCCTATCCAATGGAACCTTTCTTTCCCCACTTCTTTATCAGTCGACCAACAATCTGAGTTGGATTTACTGTTAACTATTCTTAGCCAAGCCTCCCTCTCAGTTGGTCCAGATCGATTTGTGTGGACTCTTCATTCATCTGACACTTTCTCTACCAAGTCCTTTTTCCATCATCTTTCTGACCATGATTTGTTTACCCCTTTCCCTCTTGCCCCCTCTCTATTTGGAAAGCTCACATTCCGTCTAAAGTGAAAGTGTTTAGGTGGCTTTTGGCCCATAATAAGTTAAGCATGGGTGATATTCTTCAAAAGAAATTGCCTCATTTCTATTTGCTCCCACATTGTTGTCCGCTTTGTCTGAATGACGCCGAATCCGTTGATCATGTGTTTATTTCTTGTTCTTATTCCTCTAAAGTTTGGGAGAAATGGCACCTAAGACTAGGATCAAATTTCGTGCTCCCAAGTAGTGTGGTGATTGCTTGGTGATGGAGAATGTTCGTGGTTTGCATGGCAAGGGTTTGGATGTGATGAGGACGGCATCATGGGCTACGCTTTGGTTGATATGGTTGGAACGTAATCTTCAGATTTTTTACGACAAGATTAGGAACCTGCACTCCCTTTGGAATGATATTATTATCATGGTTGGATCTTGGATGGTGGCGTTTAATATGAATGGGGACTACTCTCTCTCTCTGATTGGGTTAGAAATTGGAATAGTTGCTTGTGTTAATTTCGCATTTGCTTGTTTGTTCTTTAGGTTTTTGCTTCTCTACTGCTGTTTTATGAGTACTACTAGTGCCCCAGCAGTATGAGTGTTTGTATTATGGCTCTTTTGTTGTTCTGATTATTAATGCAATAACATTTCCTTTCAAAAAAATAAATAAATAAATTCATCAACCCACTTAACAATATTGATTTTGTGAGGATACTTATTGATATTTTTATGTATTAAAAGTGCCAATTTATATTAGTTTTTAACATATACTACAATAAATCTAGATATTTAAGCATATATGCAAAAATTCTCTAAACCTCTCCAATTTAGCGACTTTTTACAAAAATTCTCTATGTCGAATTAAACTTCTCTGAATTAATTCCAATTTTCAAGTGACCGAAGTCAAGTCGAAATCGAATTTTCGACCCTTGGGCTTTACATTGATATTGAATCATTGACAACAACCAAGACTAAATTTCACAGCTAATTGAAACAACTTTTTCTATAATTAAGAAACAATAAATGATCAAATTAGCTTTTCCCCTATCTCGATACACATGGAAACCGATTAGGAGCATTGGTTGAACCTTGGAAAAGAATTCTTTTTTGAGAAGCCGCCTTGGAAAAGAATTCATGCTAGAAGATGTCAAATTAAAATAAAGGAGTAATTATGAAGCACATCGAGAGATGGATACACCAATAAACAAGCTTTATATTAAAAGGTATACTCACAAGTCATAATATAATTTTAAACCATTGTGCAATGGTACAATTATATGATACAAAAGGTGGTAGGAATTCTACATCTCATAATTTTGTGATAAGCATGCAAATGCGAGTAAATATTGAAGAAGTGTTTAGGATAATGATATGACCTCTGTATCTTGCGAAATTAGTTGTACCATACTTTCAAATGAAACAATCACCTTCTACTATTTTTGCCATTTGAGGAAAAAGCTAGCAATCATGAACTTTATTTGGAATGAAGCTAAAGAACATTGCTCATCAACATCCAAAATGCCAAATCATAGACAATACTGATTACTTGTAACACAGAAGACGGATTCAGCAAGCAGACAAACATATGCAGTTGAAACTGAAATATCAAATACATGTACCACTCTGAAATGTCCAGGTAATATCATATACTTGACGCGTGACATGTAGCAATTAAATAATAAAAAGAAGCAGAGTATGCTTCAGATTCAGATTCTCCACAATATATGCTACAACAGAAGCTACTCAATCAATCACATTTAAAATTGGTAAAGCCTTTCATGAAAACTCCCATCCAAATAATTAGCATGACATCAACACAAGCAAGCTTCATTCTTTTGCCCTTTTTCCTCTACTGAACACAAGAAAATCCAAGGTATCATTCACTAATAAGAATAAAATCAAGCCATTGAGACAATAGCTCCTAATCAGAGTCCAGGGAAAAAATACTTGGTCTTACAGACTCATCAAATAATTTATATTACTACTTCAAATCCTCAGTGATCTTCAAAGGAAATAGAAGAATATAACTGACAATTTAGAAAAATATAAACACAATATGTTAAGTCAATACCTTCGGAGGCTTAAAAGGATAATCTGGAGGGAAATGAATAGTAACTAGAAAGACTCCCCCAGCATATGGACTGTCCGGAGGACCCATAATTGTTGCTTGCCAATGAAACATGTCTTCAGCTACAGGGCCTGATAAAATTATGCGATGCAATAAAGAATCAGTAAATGAACGTTGCTCCGTAAATTCCAAACTGACAACTCAACTCAAGTCTTTTCCCCAACACATGGGGCTATATTTCAAACTTATTCATGGAAAACAAAGATAAATATTATTTCCCCTATTTCTATAATCACTTAACCCAATAGTAAGATTGCAATCAACATTGCCCCAACAACTCGTAGTTCAATGCCTCTAACTAGTTACTCTGGAAAGTTAAGGACCCCATTTGGTATAGAATTCAAAAACTGTTTCCTGTTTTTGAAAACAAAAATTCCTTGGATAAGTCATAAGTGTTTGGTAAGTTGTTTTTGAGAAATTCAAAATTTGTTTTTAATTACACTTCTAACCTTTGAAAAAGAAACAAGAAAGCAGCTTTTTTTGTTGCTTTCTGAAATGAAGCTCTAAAAACGATTTTTGAAAATTTTATTTTCAAAAACTGTTTTTGATTATTGAACAGACAGGCCCTAAAAGTTCAGCTTGGTTACACAACTTTCTTAAATTACCTGAACTTTTCTTTATTGACTTCGGTGTAATTTATTATCATAAAAGGGTTTTTCCTTTTGACCCGCAGGGAGAGAAGGGAGTGGAAGAGTATGTAAAGAAATTCCTTTTGACCCATGGGGAGAGTAGGGGGTGGAAGGAGTATGCATAGAAGTGTTACAAAAATGCATGACCCAATCCATCTGGAAATTAACTTTCAGATCAGCTGGTGAAAAAATGCATAATCTAATGTATGTGGTCTAAATGGACAGGTACAAAGCACTATGGATCCATAGTGTTTGCATATGACTCTGCTTCAAAGAGAAAATTTTAACTTACACCTGAAGCAAAATGTGAGAAAACATCATCAAGGTTTACACTTGAAAAGAAATGAAGCTCACAACTACGACCTTGAGAGATATACTTCGACTTCACATTAGTATTATATCTATTAAACGAACTTGCTTATAACTAATTCTTTAAAGTACTTTACAGCAAAACACCTCTCCTACTCACTTTTTATGTTATATGCGTAAAAGATCTACTTTCATTCTTTATGTGTAATACATGGCTCAATTTACTGCAATCCCATGCTCCAAGTCCCAATTTTATGTTCCCCTAATCTGTAAGCTTTGAGTGAAGTATATTAGGTGTCCCTAATTCTGTTAGGTTCCTCAACATGGAAGCTAAGAAGGAAACAGAGTCACCCAGTCCAGTAGCATTAGAATAGGGGAGAAACATGAAGAATTATAGAGAAATGTCAAAAAGAAAATGATGAAGATCATAAGATATAAGAGAAAAGGGTGGGAAAATGGTATCCCAAAGGTGAAGGAGGCCAATGATGCTTGAGGTGCAAGGTGCAAAGCGCAAGGGGCAAGGTACACCACTCAAGTGGGAAACAAAGGCACAACAGTATTTTGAAACTTATTATATTTCAATTGTCAATTAAAAATACAAAATATGAGCAAATTATACAAAATCATTGAATAAAGATTAAAATTAAATATTAATAAAAGCATAATAATACCATGAGTCACATGACATAGTTTAATATAAGAAAACTACAGTGATCGGATCATGGTTGTCAAGTAGTTGCTCCATTTGAACAAACAAGAAAAATCAAAGTCTTAAAATATAAGAACACTGAAAATACTGAACATTTCTGAAGTCTCAAAACAGATCAACATGACTGTCAAACATCATATGTCGAAGCACAACATAACCAAGCAACAATTAATAATAAGCGAATATTCTAATTGGATCAAATTCAATAAACTTTGATAAAAGTACAATTTTTCAATTAAAAAATGCAAAAATTTTAACACAAAATCATTCGACAATGAAGTAAACATATGTTATTTCATCAATAAATTAACCAATAATTATGCACTATTTTTAACTTCATTAACCAACATAGCAATATAAAGAAAAAAATAATCTAACAACCTAACAAATCATGTAATTTTACGAGATATGCCTTACCGAAGAAAGAAGAAAAGAAGCAAGAAAAACAAAAATAAAGAAAAAAAGAAAGTTAAAAATGAGAAAAAAAACTCAAAAATACATTGAAAGAGAGTTAAAATCCCATATGACAAGATGAAAAAGCAATACTTTTTTCTTTTTCTTTGAAAAGAAACTAGATAGTAATATGTATAGAAAAAAGAACAAAGTACAAAGAATGGAGCCTTTTGGGGTTGGGGTGTCCCCCACTATGGGATTACAGGGAAGAAAAAAAAAAGTTGTACATTTGAATAGTAAACTAATAAATTAGGCAATGTGAAATGTCAAACTAGTAAATCATATGGTTGAGAAGTAAGCCACAACAAAATTAAAAATCAAAACATAGAAAAGGGATTAAGACCAAAAGTCACTATTTCAAATTCATCAACCCACTGAACAAATTTTAATTTTGTTACGTCCTTTATGGATATTTATATGTATTAAACGCGTCTATTTACATTAGTTTTTAGCTTATTTTACAATATATCTAGATATTTTAGCAACAAGTAAAAATTCTCCAAACTTCTCTAATTAATCGAATTTTTACAAAAATTTTCCGTCTCGAATTAAACTTTCCCGAATTAATATTAATTTTCAAATGACCAAAGTCTAGGGATAAGTCGAATTTCTATCATTGCCTCAAATACCCTATAGGTTTTTTCTAATCAAACACACCATGAAACATCAACATATACAACCCTACCTATGTCCTTAACTCTTATAGATATCATAGCATCTTGCTGAAATGAGAATAATTATTCATGATTGAGAGGTGTTCTAAATCTCCCTTGCATCACCTCTTCCCACTTCTTCCAAATTTTCCCCGAAGATTCACACATGAAGAATAGATGTTCACATGATTCTCTCTCTTGAAAGAACAACATGCAGCAATGTGGAGATATGAGATGCCTTGGAAGCCAATGTTGTAGCAAGTCTAGTGTACACAGCTTTCTATGGGCCAATAGCCATCCAAAATCCTTAACTTTGGAAGGATATGAGCAATCCAAATGACTAAGGAAGGAGGAAAGTCAAGACTGGGCTGAATGTCAATCATGAAATCAAAAAAAGACTTCAATGAAAATCGACCTATGGGATCTAAAGACCAAACAAAACAATCACTTGAGTTGGATGAGAAGGTAAAGAGAACACTTGCCAATTCTCTAAGACAACTTTCACAAAAGGAAACCTACTATAATAATCATGCAATTTCTTTTTAGATTTCACCAAAAATCTCAACAATTCAATACAACAATACCGAAAATCAAACTTTCTAATCCAACTAACATAGTTGGCCCTAACAAATAAGTTATGGTTACTGTTTTTGACCTAACAATTACCGTTTGAATCTTGCAAAAAGCCACCTCATGCAACTTAAGTCTATTTAAGATCTAGAAGAAGATGATCATCAATACCTATACTCTTGAACTACCATCAAATTCAAGTAATTCTACTATTAATATGAAGAATTTTAGTATAAAGTATTAACTGAGTGCATGAAATAGACAGTGTTATCTAGGCGCACCTAGGCGCACCTTGACGCAAGGCACAAGTCTTGCGCCCCAAAACTCCCCAGGCGAAGGACCTTCACTAAGGTGTGCGCCTCAGTGCACCTGGGGGACAGGCGCAGGAGGCATGCGCCTTAGTGAAATACTAGGTTTTTTGTGCTTTTTTAAAAATGATTTGCTCATTTTCAACATATAACAATATTATAATATTATTAGATGCTTTTTTTTATCCTTTTTACAAGCATTTAAGGAAAAGGCCCTAACCCCAAAAAAAAAGGTCTATTACTACTCCTCTCCAGCTCCCTGCTTCAGTTCCTAGAGCTTCCATACACCAGATACAACTCTTCCTCTTCCTCCTCTTCCTCTTCTTCTTATTCAACTTCTTTTCCTTCCTTCTTCCTTTCTTTTCTTCCTAGCTGCTTTTTTTCATTTTTTATTCTCGTTCTGTTGATAGTCTACGACTCTCTCTCTATTTCTTCTTCTTCTTCTACTACTACTACTACTATTTTTTTTTTTTTTGCTGCTCTCCTCTCTCCCTCTATTTCTTCTTCTGCAACTGGTTTTTTTTTTTTTTTTTCGCTGCAACTGCTCTTTTTCTTGTTCATGGCTTGACTTGCAATGCAAGTAGTTGTGAGAGAAATTTGAGTGTATTTGAACATGTGAGTTTGGGTCATTATGCTTTTTACCATATTATGTATTGACTTTACTAACAAGGTCGGTCCACCAGGCGATCGCGCCGGCCCCCAAATTTTTTGGGGCCCCATATATATATATATATAGATAGATAGATAGATAGATAGAGAAAGAGAGAGAGAGAGAGAGAGGTAGGTTAATTTTATATTTAATTTTTTATATTTATTTTTTTTATATTTATTTTTTAATATCATTTTTCACTCATTTTTAAACTTTTTTAATTTAATTATTGAGGGCCCTAAATGTTGCACCAAAATTAAAATATATAAATATATAGGTTAATTTTATATTTAATTTTTTTATATTTATTTTTAAACTTTTTTAATTAAATTATTATTTTTACTTATTGTTCATGCCCAACATTTTACCGCAATCCAAAACCCTAAAGTGTCGAGACAACTGTGATTTCAAATAAGACATCTGGCAAAGGCAATCCCGTGACTGGCGACGACGATCCTGTAAATTTTATCTCAATCTAAAATCCTAAAATATTAAGAAAACTGCAATTTCAAATAAAAAATCTCGCAATGGCTATCCAATGACCAGCAACTCCTTCTTCTTTCAATTCTTGTTCCACCCTATCCGCGGCCCTGAGGCAGGGCCCACAGGGCAACCGCCCCAAGCCCCCAAATTATAAAGAGAGAGTGATATATATATAGAGAGAGGTTAATTTTATATTTAAATTTTTTTATATTTATATTTTTAAAATCATTTTAAACTTTTTTTTAATTAAATTATTGGGCACCCCAAATTTTGCACCAAAATTAATATATATATATATATATATATATATATATATATATAGGTTAATTTTATATTTATTTTTTCAAATCATTTCTAAACTTTTTTAATTTAATTATTGGGGGCCCCAAATTTTGCACTAAAATTAATATATATAAATATATAGGTTAATTTTATATTTAATTTTTAATATCATTTTTAAACTTTTTTAATTAAATTATTTTTTTACTTATTGTTCATGCTCAAAATCTTATTACAATCTAAAACCCTAAAGTGTCAAGACAACTGTGATTTCAAATAAGACATCTGACAACGACAATCTCGTGACTGACGACGGCGATCCTGTAAATCTCCGCGCAATCTAAAACCCTAAAGTGTCGAGAGATCTGCAATTTCAAATAAGAAATCCGACAATGGTGATCCCGTGATCGACAACTCCCTTCTTCCGTCTGTCCAGCCTGCAACTTCTTCTTCTTCTTCTTCTTCTTCTTCTTCTTCTTCTTCTTCTTCTTCTTCTTCTCCCGGTTCCTATTCCGCCTTGTCTACCAGCCACTTGTTTTTATTTTTTTTTTATTTTTTAAAATACTTCTACACTACAATTTAATCATATTTTTTTGTTTCCTAATTTTGCATAATTTGTATTTGGATCAAGTACAAAATTTTATCAACAAGCACAAGGTTAAAGTTGTTAAAATAGTAGCCAGATGTTTTCTAAAACTTGTTACTATTTGATATTTGTGTAAAATTTGAAATAATTTTCTATTTGTATTGATTTTGTAGTTTTATTGTATTGATTTTGTGACTTTTAATGTATTCACGATATTTATAAACAATATTTATTTATTAATATATAAAGGGGCGCTTTTCTATGTACCTCGCCTTGGGCCTCCAAATAGTTAGGATCGGCCCTATTTACTAATAATTATATATAGATGTAGCTTTTTTTATTTCGGAAACACTCAAAAAAGAAGAACAAATTAGAATAGAAGCGAATCAACAGTTTAGTACATATTAGAAATTGATAGAACAGTTTAAGAAGAGGGAGACACTATATTAAATTTCAATAAATGATTTTGGGGACAATACCGAAAGGCTTTCTAAGATAAAACAAGAGCTAGTTCATGAGAATGAAGATTTAACATGGGGATCAAGTTGAAGAAGCTTTGTTGGTGGTGAAGTAAGATATTATACTAGATCAAGGACACAAACTAGGAGAGCTCAAGAAGAGAGGAAGAAGAAGAAGAGTCATTGCTTGAATCATATAACTCTAATGATGAGGACGAGTCGAGGAGATATACAACAAGGACCCTGATAAGGATGACTCAAGTAACTATCTTGACAATATTGATGACCAAATTCTTCAAGAAACTTTTGATGATGATGATAATGATGTTTAAATTCACTTTTTTTTATACCTAAACACACATTTTTTAAAACCTTTTGGATAATGTAGCTTGAATTCAAGATTTTTGGACATGCTTTTAATTAACATGAAGAGTCTTTGATCATAACTAACTATAGGTGTATTAATTAGTTAATTACTTAATTATCCAAGGCCCTATAAATAAGAATTTCATCGCCTAGGCACCGCCTCACCCAGATTGGGCAAATCACCTAGACATTGCCTTGGCCTTAAAACACTAACCACCACTCTAAAAATGGCGGTGAAGCCATAGATGAAAACAATAACAAAATACAATAGTAATTACTAGAATGATAAAAATTCCATTACTCATAAATTAGAATCTAATAAAGATGAGAACTAATGAACCACCAAACCCACCCTCTACCAAAAATAAAAGAAAATCCCTTTGATAAATTCAAAAATTACAGGCCTAACACCAATCAAGATTATGCTAAAAACCATCAAGATCACGTTCACACAAAACTAAGAATAAATAAACCAATTAAAAGAACCATGCAGATGAATCACCACCCTTACTTGGCAGGGAATCCAAGCTAATGTAAAATATTCCTCGTATTGATGCAGTCCTATTCAGCCAAAAACCAAAAAGGAAAGGAAAATCCAAAAAAAAAAAAAAAAAAAACAAACTCTGCTTTGTGCAACAAGTGCAATAAAAAAACCAACGGTTAAAATGTTTCACAATAAAATTCCAAGCCTCCTTCAAGATCCAATCTTTTCTTTCTCTTTAACCTCAAATCTATTACATAAACACCAAACAACACACAAAACCTTCTAAAACACCAATCTTTCCACAACTAACAGATAAAATTCTTTCCCAATCAACGCAATCTCTTAATTCAACACCAAAATACAGCGGAAACCCAACAAACAAGCATAGATCGAGTACTAAAACAGTAAGAAAACACGCAACCAACAAAAGAACGAGAAATCACACAAAAAGAAAGAAAAATTCAGAACATGAAACAAAATTGCTGCAAAATTATACCTGCGCTGCATGATGTAGGCGGATCCTTCTGCAGATCCTTGAGCTCTTTCAAGATCCGCTTCGACGCCATGGAAAAACCTCGATCTTCTAACAAACCTAGATCGCTTAACAAGCACAAAAAATGAAGAAAAAAGAATCTAAAAAAAAAATTAAGAAATAAAATACAAGAATAAGAAGAAGAAGAATACCAGACAACTTCGATTCCTCTCTCTTTCCTCGTTTCAGCTACGCTGCTGTTTAGCTTTTTTGGTTACTTGAGAGAGAGTTTTGTTTTAATTTTTATTTAAATAATAAGCGGTAGAGCTGATTGGCCAATGGTTATGCGGAGCCCATAGGAAACATTTGAAAA
Source organism: Paratinospora sagittata (assembly GCA_035771175.1). Taxonomy (NCBI): domain Eukaryota; kingdom Viridiplantae; phylum Streptophyta; class Magnoliopsida; order Ranunculales; family Menispermaceae; genus Paratinospora; species Paratinospora sagittata. The sequence continues at coordinate 25,245,253 of CM069596.1, read as the reverse complement.
CGGGCTGGACCGGTTGACTCATGGATTGGGACCATTTGAAATCATCTCAGGTTATCCAGTTGACGGTCACCCCGACATTATTGCGCGCGGCAGGTGTAAGCCAACCCGATCCCAACCCGGTTGGATTGATTTAAGTGTTTATATTAGGACAGGTTAGGTTTAAGAATTTAATTTAAACCTAACATTAACCTTTTACTAAATTCTAAAACTAATAAAACCCTCAAAATTTTAAACTAAAATTGCACTTTTTTTATTTTTTTACATGAAACCTTTAACTCTTATTCTTTTAGCGATTCCCTTGATAATAACTTGCCCGTTTTGGTAATTTTCTTTTTCTAAATGCACTCAATGTATTTTTATTTTTGTTGGGTCTCATTTAAAATAATTTTAAAATATATATTTATATAATTACACGAAATGAAACTCATATCAAAAGTCTAACATTCTATATCCCTTGAATTAACGTAGATCTACTTGTATTATAGAGATTCTTGTTGATCTCAAGGATATGTGATATTTGAGTTTTTATATTATCTTACCACAAAAGGTTTTTTAAAAAATTAGGATTTTTTAAGTAAGAAAACAACCTATTTTTTTATGAAAAAAATGATAAGAGATTAATTTCTGAATTTATATTTTCAGATTACATATTCTATCAAATCATAAATAAAATACAACCTTAGTTTCTTTCACAAAATTTAAAATCAGTTTCTTAGCTTTTAAAAACAACACGTTTATTCATGAAATCTTTGTTTTCAAAATGAAAAATTGTTATTGAATTTTAAATTAAATAAATTACGAAAATTAATTATTTGATATATGTGTCTTTAGATTTAGGACTCAATTAAAATGATGGGAGAAGCACGCTTCACTTCTTACATTTTCTTTTTTTTTTGGCTACTGACACATGGTCTAACGACGTGGAGAATCCAATAGGAATGCTTAACATTGGACACTTGTAGGGCTCAAAATGAGCATGGGCTAATTAAAATATAAGTAAAAGGAATTGAACCCCACGAGGTCTCCTGAGATGTAGGATGCCAACTATCAGACTTGAAAATCTTTGGCTTCTCTGTTCCTACACCCAATCAGTGTCCAAGCATGATTTCATTCTTTTCTTTATTAAAGTAAAAGATATATATATATATCACTATAAGTTTGAGGAACATATATATTTAATATCTTTGTCTACGTGTTGTTGTTGGATATGTATAGGGTCTAGGATGCCTTTTAGAGTCATGTACTATTTAACATTTATATTCATATGAGAGGTAATAATAACCACTTGAGACTAGTTTTTTCCATCAATAATGCTCCATCTTGTAAGTTATGGAAAGCAACCATAAGATCGTCAATTTGATAATTAAATAACTAGTAAAAGGTTGGTAAGGACAACTAGATTTTGTTTTCTATACGTCATTACAAATCTAACAAAGAAAAAAAATAAATGATCATACAATTTCTTTATTAACAGGATAGGAAATGAAACACATGCAACATCTTTTATTAGATATATAGAAGAGGGTCATGGAAAAATTATTTTTGTTCAAACATTTGACAACATCTTGTCATACCTTTGCATATTTTAAACTCTAAACATTAACTTATGATCTTAAAGTTTGTATTTCTTATATCAAGTCATTTAACTAAAGGTTTAACCACAATTAAAATGTATCATATGGATATTTGATGTCATATTTTACATGACTTAAAATCATTAGGTATTATTACCAAATCTTCTAATAAGTATTGGTGGACATGTATGTATGTATGTTGTACTTGAGTTTTTATTTCAAACTACAATTAATTAGAAAGTTAACATATTTTATTTACTAAGCCTAGCTATATTGAAAATTTTAATAAAAATTATAGGAAAGAATTGAGTCAAACTATTAGAAAGTTAAAATATTTTCTATTTAAGAATTATCCTAATTTCTCATAATGAATGACTTACTATGATTTATTAAAATTCATTGGAAACAAGGTTTTGGATTTTTGAAATATTATTTTTTTCTCCTTGCAATTCAATTATAAATGATCACGCTAAGCTATAATAAGATAAAGTAACTAAATTCATAAAAAACATAGCATAAGAAATTTTAGGAGAATCAAAATGGGAATATCGTTAGGAAAAAAATATACTATTTGTAATTTAAAGACTTAGCCCTTGATAGTGGAGGAAGCACAAGTATATAGTCAATGCAATTTAATTAGAAAAAAAACTTAATTAAAATGGAGTTGAGTATTTGTTCCTTGCACTAGAAAAAACTTTATCACTTATTTTAATTTGTGATAAAACACTACAATTGATATTCACACTACAGAATTTTTAACCTTTAGCTTTCATTGCTAAAAGTTAAGAAATCGTCACAAATACATTAAGCGACGTAGCTGTTTACGTCTCTAATTGACGGTCGCCGAAATTTTGGGCGACATTTATGATATTTTTGTCGCAAATTATATTAGCGACAAGCTGAAACTCGTTGCGAAAGAATGATTTACCGACAAGTACTTTTGTCCCAAATAGGTCAAATTGCAACGAAATATGTTCACGCCATTAACAGGCCTTAGCGACGTGATGTTCGTCGCCAAAGATGTGTTTTTGTCGCTACTTATCACTTTTTTTGCGATGATTTGTCTTTGTAGCGACAATGGGTTTGGTCGCTAATAATATATATTTTTTAATTATATATTTTTATAACTAAAAGATGATACAAGTTTTGAAAGTTTCTCATTAAGGAAACAGGGCTGAAAAAAAAATTATCCAGAATGAGAAAAACAACCCTATCAAAACCCATATAAAGAACTTCATATTTCGTCATTCAAAACTACAAATAAATATATAAATATGTTTCCAACACTCTATAATCTCTAACTCTACTGTATTGGAAGATCACACTCATCATTACAGTAAATTGAGCTATAATTAGTAGCACCAATTAATCAATCCTTTACAAACACTCGTGAAAAAGCTGTGTTAAGCTAACTGTGTTCATGAGTACTGGTAACTCCCTTTGCCTTCTTCTTCTTCTACGTGTTATATAATTGTTGATCTTAACGTCTTACAACATCATGGTTATCGCGATGAAAAGGGCTAGGCCCAGTTGGGACTTGCCTTTATGATAAATCTAACCCAATAAGAACACGATTTATATTTTAATCCTTTAGTGTTCCCAATATCCTGAAAAACCAAATAAAACCCATTTCAGAACAACACACATTTATGTCAAAAAATTGAGCAAGCCCATAAGAAAAACCAATCACGACAACTCTATGTGAATCAGTAGTATAAGCACATCAACTAATCCCATGGACATGGATATGCATATCAGCAGAAGAAATCATACCTGTGAATAGCACTCAATGGCAATGGCCATCTTGAAATCTTTGTCATGAAATGTCAAGTCCCCACGCTTCCTAGCTTCCAGCATGTCTCTCATTTGCTGGTGTCCACTCTTGGAAAGATAACTGAAAAATTACACAAGTGCATTAGTCAAGAATGTTGGAAAGTAGACAATTACCTCATTGGTTCCCTCATCATCAACTATGAATCACAAACCATTCAACTATGAATTAAGATTCTGTGAATTATAGAACCTTTCAACACTCGTTGCCCAGTTTGCAAGTCACAACATAAACAATTCCAGATGTGAGATACTAATAAAAAGTGAAACACAAAAAATAACTAAATAAGAAACAAGTGGAAGTTTCTAAACGTAGACAATGATAACCATGGATCAATGATTAAATTACTTCATGATCATATGATGTAATTCAACCATTTTACCGCTCATGAATTACTGCAGTCTGTCATAAAAATTAGTAGGCCATCTTGTTCTGATTACAATTTTTCATGTATTCATAGCACAAACCTATCTTAAAGAGAACCATTTAAATGATATTAATTTAAAGTAGACAGAATGTTTGTCCTAGGAATTTGACATGAGCCCTTTTAGAAAATATCTATTCAATGCAGTTCATCAACAACCATCCATTCACAAAACCAAACCAAACACAAAAATTCAAATCAATAAAGCATCTTAAACACAATAAAAAAAGAAGCCCAAATACTCCTATAAAAAACAAACAGATTCATTTAGAATGCAATTGAAAATTAAAGCAAACTGGGCAGTCATTTGATAAGTTGAGTTTTGGTTAGTGTTTTGCATGTTAATTTGTTAGATTTTTAGGTTCATTTGGATAGTTTATAGGTGTTTTTGCATGATTAGTATAATTAGTTGTTTTAGGTTCATTTAGGTTTTATTTTAGTTTTTTTTATACGTTTTTATCATTAATAAATAACATTTTGATACATGTTAATATCATAGAATCATATACTTTGAGTTTATTTTCATATTAGTTTAATACTTTGATTAATTGCATAATGTTGACACTTGTTTATAATTTGTGTTGTAGGTAAATAAAGAGCTTTAAAGTGGGGTGAAATAAAGTTCAAATTGTGCTCAAAAGAAGTCAAGAACATGTGCAAGAAGTGTGCAAAAAGTGAAGAAAATCGGCTAAGTCCACAAGGCCACCACCCCAACAAGCGTTTTTAGGCGCCGTGGCGCTACATGAACCCAAAAAATGGGTTTTTGCGATTTTGTGCGAGTCTTTTGTGCCTTTTTTGGTCTTTTGACCCACTTTTGTATATAGCTTGGTTTTAGGGTTTGTTTAGGGGATCTTTTCATTGTTTAGACATTAGATAGCAATTAATTAGGTTTAGGGTTTGCAAAAGGGAGGCAAGTGAAGAGGTTGAAGAAGGAGGAGAGTTGCAATGAGGAGAAGAAGAAGAAAAGGTTTTCCACTTGTAAAAGGGGGTTCTTTTCCAATTCTATTCCATTTTAGCTTGTTTCATTGATGTCTTCTTTAAATCTCTATCTTGTAATTATGGATTTGAATATGAGCTAAGAGTTTAATCTTGGGATTTATTAATCTATGTTCAAGTTTATGGGTTGAATATTTTATATGTGTTTTTGTGCAAATTTCTAGGTTTATTTACAAGTTTTTTTTTATGCTTAATGCTTTTGATTTGCTAACCACATATTAAATGATGGTAGATCTGATTTCTTACGTTCGAAAGAGGTGTTTTCGAATCAGATCTGAGACTTTGTAACCTAGGTTAGTAGTATAGAGTCAAGAGACCTACGAACACCTTTGAAATCATTTTCTAAGAATTACAGATTTTAATGCATCTTTAACTTATTGTTTTACATTCGAGAGAGGGAATTAATATCTTGAAGATAGATGTTCGAATTGCGCTCGAGGGAGGGATTTGGACTGAATTCGTGATTTATAGATTCAGCAAATTAGTTCAATAACACAACATTTTTGAAACCTATAAAATGGAACATAATGAAATCAATCTCCAAGACTTTCATTCATTGGTTAATCTCCCATTTTAATTCAATTTGCTTTAATTAGTGTTACTTTTGGTTTATTTTAATTCTAGCAATTAAATCATTCTAAACTGATCGCCTAGATAAAATCATCTTCATAGTAGTTTTGAGCATTTGTAATTGTAAAATTCACTATCCCAGAGGATGACAACCAGATTCATTTCGAATTTATATTATTACTTGATCGTCGTGCACTTGTGATACAAAAGCTTAGAAATACTTACAACATAAGATTTCTGCCTCTTATCCATTGGATTGCTTTTTCAACTGTTTCAATGTTTGCTAATTCTAATGAGGAAAGAACGAGTCCATCAATACCCTGTTACAGAAGAAACTTGTCATAAGTAATCATAGAAGAAACTTGAGTAGGAATTCAAGGCATTATTTGTCCCAAGTCTTTTGTCCAACTAATACAAGAAGAAGAAGAAAAAAATAATATCTAATGCATCTAAAATGAAAATTTTGGGTTTACCTTTGAGTTTGTGAATCTATTAAAGCATAGAAAAAAAACAAGTTTCCCCATCAAGAGTACAATTATGCCATTAAATGGTCCAAAAAAATTATTACATCTCAAATGTAAAGTCTCAAAACAACATCTAATGCATCTAAAATGAATATTTTGGGGGTTGTGTTTCAGAGGAACTACAAGTGAAGGTTTGCTGCATGACATGTGTTGAGATTCACCCAACGAAACAAACATACGAACACGCACACACACAGATGCAAATCAAAGCAACAAGAAGACAACACACAAATTTACATGGTTTGGCGAAGATCTGCCTACATTCACGGGATATGAAGATTTTACTAATATGGGAGAATCCAATACAACACTCACAATGTATCTCTATTTTCACTCTTACCTCTCAATCCCTAATACTAGGTATATATAGAGAGCTTTAGACTTAGTTCCCAATTCAGACTGGGAAAGTTTCCTACTAAGTCTAGGAAACTGATACAATCAAGGAAACTAATAAATAGAAACACATAAAAATAGAAATATCACCGGTACACATAATGGGCCGAGCCACACTATAAATAACAATCTCTACCTTGGCAAGGACTGCCACAAGTCACTAGCCAATAACAACCAATCAACATCTCCAAACACGCCCCTCGAGGCGCTCAACGCTATAGAATATTGATCAAGTTCAAGCAATGCTCAAACTTGACTACTAGGACTGTCTTTGTCAGCATATCTGTAGGATTATAATTGGTAGTGATCTTCTGCAAAAAAATCTCACCATCTCACGAACAAAATGGAAAAGAACATCAATATGCTTGGTCTTGGCATGATGCACTGGGTTCTTAGCCAAGTGAATAACACTCTAACTTAGGGGTGGCAATATAGGTCACGACACGAGACTCAAAACCGACACGAAGTTAGCAGGTTTGGGTTTAGCATAAACAAGTGCGGGTCAAAATAGGTTAAACCCGATTAGACACGATTAAATTTTAGGTCAAAACCAGGTCAACCTGCTAAACTCGAAATTGACCCGTTTAACATGATTAAAAAAATAAAAAATAAATAGGTTATAAATGGGTAACCCGAAATTTACCTGTTGATGACACATTTTTTTTTTAAATTTGATTAATTCTCTTTTAAAATATTTGATGTTGTCCTTCTTATTAATTTTTTATTGTTTGTTATCATAGTCTTTTACTTTTTTTAGTGAATAATAAAATTATAAAAACTAAGAAAATATGAATTAATAATATTATTAACTATTATATGCTAAAATACAAGACGACCCTAATCGGCTAATCTTGAGACTTGAGAGTTGAGACTTGATGCCCTAATTGACAACTTCTTCATCCAACTTCATCCTCTTTTAACTTATTTGTTTGAACGACAGCGACAACACTGCAACAAAGAGAAGTTCTTCCTAAAAGAGGTATAATCTTCTTTCTTTGTTTCTTCTTCCTTTTTTTTTTTTTCTTTTTCTTCTTTTTCTTCTTCTTCATCTTCTTCCTTTCTTCTCATCCTGCAACAACAAGAAAGTTAGAAACCCCATTTTTTTACACAGTCTTCTTCTTCTTCCTTCTTTCTTTCTTTCTTTCTTCACATTTTTTTTTCTTCACGTTTTTTTTACAACCCCCTTCTTCTTCTTCTTTTTTCCTCACTTTTTTTTCATCACAATGTTTTTTTAAAGCCCCCTTCTTCTTTTTCTTCTTCTTCTTCTTCTTTTTCTTTCTTTCTTTCTCTCTTAACGTTTTTTTTTCTTCAAAGTTTTTTTTTACAGCCCTCTTCTTCTTTTTCTTCTTCTTCTTCTTCCCCTGCTGCACATGTTTTTTTCTATTGATTGTTTGCTGCTGCAATGCTAAATTTGAGCTTAATTTACATGTTGAAAATAATTATAGTTTTTTTCCCTATTGATAGTTTGCTGCTGCAATGGTGAATTTGAACTTAAATTACATGCTGAAAAAAACTATGGTAATACCCTATTTTTTGCGATTAGTTTCTATCGTTTGTACAATGCTAGCTAGAAAACAATTAATTTAAGAAGAAGAAATAGAGAGAGAGAGCGGGGGAGAGAGTGCATGTGTGTGTGTGTTTTTTTCATGTTCTAAAACTAGAATTTGATTTAATTTTTTTTTTCCAATTTGGAATTCATATTAATTTCTTCAACTAGTTATCTATAATCAAGATTTTGAAAAAAAAAAAAAAGTTAAGTTTAATGTGGTTTAAAAAAAATTGATCTTTCAAATAATCTCATGTGTAGCTTTTTTTTTTTTTATAATTGATTGTTTGATTATTGATGCACTTGATCATATTGTTCATTTCATATTATGTGATTATATGATTTGCACAATAATATGATTTGCAGTTTATTTACTAGTAGCCTAGTTCGTTTGATTTTAGACAGTATATTTTGATCTTGAAATGTTCTGATTTTGATATGTAGATGGATAATGAAAGACTTGAAATTGATCTTGATGAGCTTGACGCCAACAATATTGATGTGAGCATTGATCTTGAAGATGACAATGATAAAGATGATGTCAATGAGCAAAAGTCGAAGCGTAGGAGGAGGCAAACTTCCCAAGTGTGGAAAAGTTTTGAGTTGTTCCCTTTGGGTTCTGACAAAAAGCAAAAGGCTAAGTGCAAGCGTTGTGGAGTTGTGTATTTTGCTGATAGCAAATATGGAATAGGTAACTTGAAATGACATATTGATTCATGTGTTAGGAGAAATCATCGTGATATTGGTCAATTGTTGATTTCACAAGATAGTGGTGCTATTTCTCTTAGTGGATCTAAGTTTGATTCAGAAACGTTTCATAATTTGGTGACACAAGCTTTAGTTATGCATGATTTACCTTTTCAATTTGTTGAATATGTGGGTATAAGGTCAATATTTAGTTATTTGCATCCTACAATTCAACTAGTGTCATGAAACACTGCAAAGGCTGATACTATTAAGTTGTATAAAAAAGAGAAAACAATAGTGAAGTCTTTGCTAGAGGTAGCTCCTGGGAAATATCTTTTATTTCTGATTTGTGGACCTCTTTGACTACCGATGGATATTTGTGTTTGACATGTCATTTCAGAGATAAAAATTGGAATTTGCAAAAAAGAGTGTTGAGCTTTACATTTATGCCTCCTCCACATACTGGAATGGCGTTGTCTAAAAAAATTCACAATTTGTTAAGTGAATGGGGGCTTGAGGCCAAGGCTTTTAGTATTACTTTAGACAATGCTGCTAGTAATGATGTTTTAGTTGACATGTTGAAAACTCAATTGAAGCTAAAGGGCTTACTTATATGTGATGGTGATCATTTTCATATGCGATGTTGTGCACATATTCTTAGCTTGATTGTCCAAAAAGAATTAAAAATAGTTGATTCATCTATTGTCAAAATTCGGGAGAGTGTCAAATATGTCAAGGGATCTCAAGTACGAAAGAAAAACTTTTTAGAATGTGTTAACTTAGTGTCAGATGAAAACAAAAAAGGATTATGTCAAGATGTGTCAACTAGGTGGAATTCAACTTATTGTTAGATATGGTGTGGCTCGATCCCACCATTGGATAATTTCTATTTGTGTATAGTTTCCTTGTGTGTTAGTTTCCTAGTCTAAATTGGAAACTTTCCTCGTTGTGTTAGAAACTAACTCTAGCACATTGTATTATATAAACCCTTATTGGGTTGTGTAATGTGTGTGTGAGAATTGGAGATTTATGGAGAGCAATTTTGTGAGTTAAGAGAATTTTTTTAGATCTGATTATAGGTTGTAACCTATTTGTATTCACTCATTAGTGGATTGATTCTCATCTCCCGTGGACGTAGGTCTATATTCATCAAACTACGTAAATCTGTGTGTTCTTGCTTGTGCGTTTCTTTACAATCGTTTGGATAGGTTTGATTATTTACGTTTGTGCGTTTGTTATTTTGTTTCTGTTTCCGCTGTGCACAACACTTATCTCATGCTTCAAAGTGTTCTTTTTCATCGTCGGGCATTCCAACACATGGAATTAAGTGATTTGAACTATATGAATTGCCCTTCAAGAGAAGAGTGGGAAAAATTGGAAAAAATTAGTCCTTTTTTGAAAGTGTTCTATGATTCCACTTTAATGTTTTCTGGCACGAAGTATCCTACTTCCAATTTGTATTACCTTGCAATATATATGTGTTATTTAGAAATAAAAAAACAAAAAGATGGGAATGATGAGTACTTGAGAGCTGTGGCAAATAAAATGTCGTGGTCTGAATTTTCTACAACTATGGCTATAGCATGTGTGTTGGACCCTCGATATAAGATGACGTTTGTTAGCTATGTCTACAAGAAGATTTTCTTGAATTTTATCTATTTAATAGCAAGTTGCAAGACTTATTTGAAGCATATAAATCGAAGGCATCTGTTCATCCTTCAAGTTGTAATGCTTCACAGAAAAAAGATGCTAATGATGTCATTAATGAGGTTGATTGCTTTGATAATGAGGTTGATTGCTTTGATAATGCAATGGAAGCATTTAAGGTAAAAAGTTTTATACATTATTTTTTTGTATCTTTTTTTGTTTTAATATTCAATGTTTTGTGATTTAGGAATTTGATGAAATGTCATTTGATGAGTTGGGAAGCAATCCACAAAAGTCTTAACTAGAGCTTTACTTAGATGAACCAAAGATGACACGAAATGTGAAGTTGGATGTCCTTGCTTTTTGGAAGTCTAATCAATTTTGTTGTCCTGACCTTGCTTCAATGGCTCGTGGCATATTGAGTATTCCAGTATCCACTGTTGCTTCCGAAGCTTCATTTAGTGTGTGTGTGTGTGTGTGTGGTGGGGGGGGGGGGGGTACTTGACAATTTTCGCTCTTCACTTAAGCCTGAAACAGTAGAAGCAATTATCTATTTGCGAGATTGGATATGTGAAGGAAGAACATGTTAAATTATTATCTTTACTTTTATTTTCATTGTTCTTTACCTTTTCTAACTTAAATTTTATTAATATGCTTTAACATTTATTTTAGGTAACATCAATTGAAATGGATTTGGAGGAAATCACACAAGATCTATTCAAAATATGCTTGAATGAAGAAGATCCATCCTCAGCCACATGCTCAAATTCAACTGGAAATTGAAGACTTGAAGTTTCTTATTATTTACATGCTTCACGAGTCTAGAATGTATGGAGTTTTTTGTTAAAACTTATGCTAAATGTGTGGAGATTTTCTAATAAATTTATTCATGTTGTTGGGACTAAATTTCATAATATTTTATTTGGTCTTTATGGTTGTATACCTATGATTTTTGATTTATTATGTAAATTTAAATTTGTGCATGTTAAATAGGTTAGAATGAACCTATTTTTAAATAGGTTAAACAGGTTAAATAAGTATAAACATATTAAATTGGATTTAAATAATTAACGTGTCGTCTTAGGTTAAACACGACTTGAATATGACCTATTTAAATAATGGGTTAAACATGTCATGTACGGATCACCCGTTTATTAAACTTGTCGTGTCCGGGTTTACATATAATGACACGATAATTAAATGGGTCGTGTTCGTGTTTGCAATATATTCGTTATACCCGTGTCTTGACACGACACGATTACAACATGATGACACGAATTGTCACCCCTACTCTGACTATCGCAATGAACTGGTATACTTTCTAGGGTAATCCCCAAGTCACCAATCAAACCTCGAAGCCATAAAGCCTCATTCACAGCTTCTGCCACTGCCATATACTCTGTCACAGTAGTAGACAAAGCAACTGTAGTCTGCAACATACACCTTCAGCTGATAAGACCACGTGCCAAAGTGAACACATACCTTGTAGTGGAACACCGCTTGTCTAAATCACCAACATAATCAGAATCCACATATCCATTGACAAGTGAACCTGTATCACTGTTCCACTGGAAATCCAATCCTACATCAAATGTACCTCGAAGATACTGCAACAACCATTTCACTGCCTGCCAATGCTGCTTTCCAGGATCTTCCATATATTTACTAACAACACTCACTGCATGTAAAATTCCTGGTTTAGGGCACACCATAAATACATCAAGCTACCCACCACACTAGCATATGGTACATGACTCATGTACTCATGTTCCTCATCGATGCTTGGAGACATATCTGCTGAAAGTAAAAAATGAGCTGCTAATGGAGTACTCACTGGCTTAGAGTTCTCCATTCCAAACCTCAAAAGAACTTTCTCCAAGTACTTCCTATGTGACAGATATAACTTGTCCTTTTTCCTTTTTTTTATGTATCTCCATACTAAGAATCTTCTTAGCTGCACCCAAATCCTTCATCTTAAACTTCTGACTCAGTTGAGATTTTAACCTGTTGATCTCTTCCATGCTCTTAGCAGCAATTAGTATGTCATCAACATACAAGAGTAAATAAACATAAGAGCCATCTGAAAGCTTCAGAAAGTAGACACAACTGTCATACTTGCTCCTCATGTAGGCCTAATTATGAAAGTGTCAAACTTCTTATACCACTGTCTGGGTGACTGCTCGAGCCCATATAAGGACTTTTTCAGTTTGCACACATGATCATTCTGACCAGCAACCAAAAAGCCTTAAGGCTGCTTCATGTAAATTGTCTCATCTAAGTCCCCATGTAAGAAAATTGTCTTGACATCTAATTGCTCCAACTCCAAGTCAAATAATGCAACCAATGCCAACAATACTCTGATAGAAGTGTGCTTCACAATTGGAGAAAGCACCTCATTGTAGTGCACGCCTTCTCTCTGAGCATACCCTTTGGCAACCAATCTTGCCTTGTATTTCACACTGTCTAATCCTGGATGACCATCTTTCCTAGAATACACCCATTTGCACCCAATAACGCGCTGATCCTTAGGTAACTCTACAAGTTCCCAAGTCTGATTCTTCATCAATGAGTCCATCTCATCCTGCATGGATTTTTTCCACCTTCCAGAACAACTGTCACTCATTGCCTCTCTGAAAGTGGAATGATCATTTCCATACGCTATCAATGCTTATGCCACCATGTCTTCAAATAATGAGTTGGTGCTTTAATTGTCTTATTAGCTCTGTCACTAGCTAAAGACTGCTGCTGGTGATCATTGGCTCCAACTGTTGTCTCCTCCACATTACTCTTTGAGTGTTCACCTAGAGTACTGAACTCCACCTGCACAGAATCACCTTTATCCTCTTCTTGAGAATCCATCTGCGTATTAAACATCAAAGCAAAGTCATCGAATGCCACATCCCTGCCAATCACAATGTTATGCAAACTAGGCCACCATAACCTATATCCTTTCACTCCATCTGCATAACCCAAAAATATGGCTTTCTTAGCTCTGGGATCAATCTTACTTTCCCTGACATGATAGTTAGCTGGACATCCAAACACTCTAAAAGAACTGTAATCAACAACATTACCAAACCATACCTCAAGTGAAGTCTGACAATCAATAGTTGTAAATGGTTCGGTTCCCCTTGAACCTACTCCACTACCTGGCCACCCACGATCAAGATTTTCCAATTCACTATTGGCTAGTCAACTTACGGGCGTGACTAGAAGCCGTATACATTAACCAACATAAAGGCTTGGCTAGAAGCTGAACACACTAACCAACATAAAGGCTTCGCTAGAAGCCGTACTGTAACCAACTTACGGACGTGGTTACAAACTGTACAACAATATGATATAGTCTTGGTTGACTAACAAGTCAACAATACATCAAGATTACAAATAATAGAGAAAGATGTTCTAAAAATACTCTCAACAATTTTAAGCTTAAAATCTTGAATAAATAATCATTACTATTCCAACCACAATATTTTAACTGATGTGTAGTGTTGAAATAGTTGTTTCAAATACATGCAAATGATTCAAATAGTGATAATGTAAGATCAAGAATCGAATATGCACATGTATTCAAATATTGATTCTAAAGATGATATGTATGAAGCATAAGAATCAATATGCACAAATGATCAAGACTTGTTAATTCTAAATAGATAAATGGTTTAGTTCAAGAATCAATATGCTCAAGTAATGATCAAAGAAATCGATTCAAAATAATGTAAGTTTAGCACATTAATTGATACCACATAAGATGTATGAAACCACTAATCAAGATAATATCATATGAAGATCAAGTATGGTTTCACAAACACTTAAACAAAATGGTTTTAAAAATAGATAAATCAAACACAAAAACCGTTATTCAATCACAAACACAATCACACGAATCTTAAAAAGAGATTTTACCCAATTCTTGGGAAGGATGAAGCACAAAATATTTTCCAATGTGTGAAGGTGATTGATAGTGATTTCGCCTTCAAGAAAGATCAAGATCTACAAGATATGTGATGAACTCACTCAAGAATGACTTGATCTATGTTCAAGAGAAACTCACAAGTTTCTCAAAGAGCTTGAAAGATTAGGCGAACTATTCGGAAGTATGAATCAAAAATTCAAATGTAGGTGAACTTTTGCTTTGAAAAGATGTTTAAATCACTCAAAAACTTGTTTTGAACTTGTAGAAATGAAAGTATGAAAAAAGACACAAGTTCAATGATTTTGCAAAAGTTGCTCTTCAAATGCGCAAGTGTGGTAGTTATAAAAAAATACCAGACCGAGGCACATGAACGCGTTCCTTACTGAAGGAGCGCGCTTTTGCTTTGAAATCTAAAACTTTTCAGATTTCCTTCTATTCCAGGAGGGCGTTCCTTAATATTTTCGTTAGCCATAGGAGCGAGGTTCTTCATCAAGAACCACTGACTCTATAAACATTCCTATTTTGCTCTTATCTACAGGAGCGCATTCTTCTTAAGAGGTGCGTGTTCCTTATTCCCTGATCAAAAAAGTCTGAGTCTCGGGAAAAACCGCAGGAGCGTGTACTTTGAATGAGGAACACGTTCCTTCACGTTGAAGTCATAGAAACCCGATTTTTCGATCAAAATGAGTTTAAGACATTGTCAAACACGTAAACCAACTTTGAAAACATTTTTGACAAGATTGAATCATAGTTTAAGAAGATAAACACATGTACAACAATCGATTAATACAAATGACCAAGACGATCGATATGATACACGTAAAACGATAAAAACCATGCAAAATTAGTAATATGAGTGCATGATAAACAATGTTAACTATATGTGCAATGTCCCGTTTGTATGAGTCAAACTTGTACATTGACCAATACATATTGTCAGACGTATTTGTATGCGTATACGTATGTACATGACCTTTAAATATTGTACAGGCATATATTTTAAGGCTATTGGTACCCTAGGTGGCTAGTCGTATCATAAAATGCCCAACACTTAGAAAAATTTCTGATTTGGGTGCAAGAAGCGCTTTCCCTAAGCGGAAAAGCGCGCTTTTATGGCAAACTTGAGAGCACCATTTCTGGGAAGTGCAAAAAAGTGCATTTCCTAAGGGAAGAAGTGCGCTTTTAGGTGGGCCTGCAATTTTTAAAAAAAAATTAATTCAGTGAGGCGGTTTGTGCTGATTTTAAACAGCAAACTCGATCTTTCTAGCTCATTTTGAGCTTGCTGGATTGAAGGAAACCCAGAGCAAAGGAAAAGGAAGAAGGGTTTGAGCTTGAAGCTCAAAATCCAAGGTAAAGATTTGTGATTTTGGGTTAAATTTACTGATTTGAATTCCTCTCTTCATTTTCTTCAACATATGTGACATGCAAGTGTTTTCCATAGCTAGATCAAGAGCTAGAAAATGGGGGTTTTGAGCTGGAATTGAATGAGTTGCTGGCCAAAACCATTGTAGATCATTTCCTTGTTGCTTGGTGAGTATTTTGATGTTAAAAATATTGATTTTCCATGGTTGGAAGTGGGTGTTCAAGAAATTCTGGGTATGAGTTTTGGGAACCCATTTTCAATGGTAAATTGTTGTGATTAGTTGTGTTTTATGGTTGGAAACTGATCTTGGATGATTGGTGATGATGAATTATAGAAATTGGAACACAGAATGGGTGAATTATGGGTTTGGTGATGAACAAAAGTCTGGTACATGTGCTGAAAACTTATAGTGTTGGAAATGCTTTGGTAAGTTGTTCATTAATGGATTGTGAATAATTTAATGATCAATTGAAAAGTGTATTGCAATGTTGAAATTGCAGATATTTGATGATGAATAAGTATGAACACAAGTGAGGTGCTTGTGTTGTGCTGCAAAAGTTGGTGAATTGGCTAAGTATAGAGATTGTGGACTTAGGCAAAATCTTGTATTGGTGAGTATTTCTAAATTGGTTCTTACGTATGACATTGTATTAAATAAACTCTGTTTTGATGAAATTAAAGCATGTATGATTGCTCCATGTTGCATTGTTTAGTTAATGCATAAAACTCTTTTATTTGAAAATCGGATATACTTAGACTTACCTGATATAAGGAAAGTATATGATCAGTTCCAAGGAGGGAAGTTTGTTGACTATAGACCTTAGAATGATCGAGATGATGGTTTGTTAAGATGAATTCTCTCTATATATGCATAATAGGGATACAAATTCACTCACTTACCTGAGGGTGAGGATTTTATCTTTATGCATTGTATGATATGTATAGAGTGGTGAGAAAAATAATTAAATCATGTATTGATAATTACATTAATTTGTATATGAGTTTATAATGATGTTTCCAATGCCATGTTTTCTATTGATGCATAAGTATTTTCAATATTAGATTACTCACTGAACTTGCTGTAGGTTACCCCACTCTCTTTTTATTACAGGTGTTGATCATAAGGACAAGGGCAAGGCTCCAGAGAGTTGATTGAGTTTTCTTATTTGCTATGTGAATATGTGGTGTGTTCTGGGAGATGGGTATATACACTTTTGTTTTTGGTATATGTATGTATTATATATAACACCAAACAATGTGTAATAGTTAGTGTATGGTTTAAATGCTATATATGTTTTGGAGACTTAGATGTATATAAGTCTTGTGAGAAAGAAAAATGAATAGTGGTTGTGTATGTGAATGGTCACATATTGTTGATGTATGTGGGATAATATGGAATGGATACATATGATTCATATGTGATTTTGTATTTGTTTATGTGCGATTTGTGATTATTAGGAATTTTGTGGAACCTCAGATTTATGGGGAGGTTCTGTCAAAATTTATAGTGATTTTTGAGTTATTGCCTTAAAGGACGAGGCTGACAGAGTATCGTATATGTCTAGGTATGGCGTATATGGTATTCTGTGCCGGTCATGACGTCACCCTACGGAGGGGGGCGTGACAATATGATTGCATGATAATCATGATAATGTAAGTGCATGCATGATCAATGTGATAATAGTATATGTGCATGAATATCTAATGACCTATATGCATGATTTTCAATAAATGCAAATCATATTGTGGTTGGAACTATTGGCCCAGATGTGTCTGAGAGGAGGGATGAATTGGACACTTAGCAGATTAATACCTTTATTTTCAAATGGTAATAATATAAAAGTAGGTTAAGCAAGATATAACAATACCTACAGGCGCAGTGGCGCATATGGTTGGGTATCTTCCTCCCACCCAAGAGGTGGGAGGTTCGACTCGTCCAAAAGTACAAGTCCCTTGTGTGTGTGTGGGGGGCGGTGTGTGTCGGGTGTGTATTATGACAAAAAATAGAAGCAAGATATAACAAAGATAGCTTAATGACAATAATAAAGTTGCTAGCTAACAATGCACACAAGATTTATAGTGGTTCAGCGGTGCTGACATCCACTACCTAACCTCCTAAGTTAGGATTTGTCCAAACTCCACTAACTGATCTTCTTATCGGTGAAGATCAAATCGTTACACCTTCTTAATTTTACAGGCTTGAGAACAACTTTAACAATTTCTCATCTTCACAAGGCTTGAGAACAACCTTTACAAATCGAGTAACACTTGCTCTATTCTAGTGACAAACCAGTCACCAATAACTTAAATACAGATTAAGATATGATTCCCTTTACTTAGAATCAAAGAAATACTTACAAAGCTTTTGGATTGAAACTTCTATGACCACAGATTCAACAAAGTATACAAGATGAAGTGCAGCTGAAATGAAAGGTTTGAAAAGTTTTCTTTTTCTTCAATGGATTTTGAAAAGATATTGAATGAAGATCGACAAATCCAGAAGATTTCAAGTATTCCAAAGTATGAAGAGTTTATGCAGCGAATATAAGTATAACTTTCAAAAATATTTGCGCAAGTAAAAACTATTCAAAGATTTAAAGAAAAAGTTATCAGTTTTCTTGTTTTTTCAAATGCTCTAAGGCAGTATATATATAGAGATAACAATGGCGCTTTGCACTTAAACATTGTTCAAGAATATTTCGGCTCAAAAAGTTATTTCAAATGAACGAATACATTCTTTCTCAAAAAAGATTGATTCAGTCTGTGCAGATACGACAACAACATCTGAATCTTCTGATCATTCATGAGAATAAAATGTTCTGATAAAGTTTTAAATCGTTCAGAAAAGATTTGAAAAGTTTTGAAAAGGTAATCTGAAAAAGTGTACAGTTGACAACTTTATGACAGTGCTGGATTAGCGTCCTGATTAGTCAATTAGTGTCTTGACACGTAAAATCAACTTTTTTCATTTTGTTCCTTGAGGACGCTCATACAATGTGAGTTTCCTACTGAACTGTGAAGTGAGGGCGCTACTTGAACATAAACGTCCTTACTTACTAAAGACATTTTAAACCATAAGGCCGCTACTGGAACGTGAGCGTCCTGACTTACTAAAGACTTTTAAAACTATAAAAACAATAAGTGCGCTACTAATCAATCAGGGTCCTGATGAGTTGCATAGTTGGTTATTGTGAGGGCGCTACTGAAACGTAAGCATCCTAATAGATAAGTGATTCCAACATATGCACTATCAGCGTCCTTAAGTATTAACAATCAGTGTGCTGACTTGTTTTAAAAACAAAATAACATAAGGGTGCTATTGGAACGTAAGCGTTCTGATAGATAAGTGATTCTAACATATGAACTATCAACGTCCTTAAGTATTAACAATCAACGTGCTGACTCGTTTTAAAAACAAAATAACATAAGGGCGCTATTGAACCGTAATTGTTCTAATGCTTGAAATACTTAAGTTCAATCAATGTGTTGATATTCAATTAGCGTCCTTATAAGTTCATTTGGTTGAATTGATGAGGGCGCTACTGAAGGCGCAATCGTCCTAATAGATAAGAGCATTTTTAACCTAGAACCTTATCAGTGTCATAATGTGTTATCAGCGTCCTGACTTACCAAGTGCAGGAGGGCGCTACTGAGACATTAATGTCCTGATTGATGCATTAGCGTCCTAATGGGCACTTAAAAATAATTTTGACATTTTCAACATTTTAAAGCTCTTTTAAATAGGATTAAACACTTGGTATTTTGAATCAAATCAAACATTAAAAACTCATTGAGTGATCGATCAAATCAACGAAAAATACTTTGAAATCTAATCGACTAAACCATGCAATCATGCACATTTGCCGAATCATATGGTACAAGAATCTTACAACCTAAACATAGTCTAATAACACTAAAATATGTCTTCGAACAATTATGGTCTTCAATTTGATCTTGAAAGCTTTTTCACCATGCATCATCAAGTCTTCGTGAATCTTTAAGTGAAATTAGATGTGCAATGCATAATATTATCATAATCAGAATGTGGTTTGTAATCATTAAAATATCTTTTCTCATCCGGGTCATGAGGGAAATTAGATTAACAATCTTCCACTTTTTGATGATTTTAAACACATTACTATTGACTTTGAAGTAAGCGAAACAAAGATATGAATGTATGGTAAAAATGTCATGCAGTACTAAAGTTATGCAATATTAATACTAATGTTCCTTGTTTACATATGATACGAGTTTAACACCAAGGAATGCATTGTTTCAGGTACTCTCCCCCTGACTTCATATAAACAGTCTCCTCCTGACTTCATGGATAATTATGATGCTTCAACAGATATTGTTTCTCCCCCTTTTGAAAACATTAACAAGAGTAAAGTAGCACGAATTACTCCTCCTAGTAATGAGGTAAGCATCAAAATATCTCAGAGAACATTCCAAGCTCTGTTTTAATGTGAACAAACTGGTCTTTAGGTAAAGGTTTAGTGAAAATATCAGCCAATTGTTCTTTGGTGCCAATGTGAGACAGATTAACTTCTCCATTTTGCACATGATCCCGCAAAAAGTGATGTCTTATTTGAATATGTTTAGTTCGAGAGTGCAGTGCAAAATTTTTTGATATGTTAATAACACTAGTATTGTCACACAAAATTTAAGCGCATTCTATAACAATTTGATGTTGTTGTTTCATGTACAAAACCTAAGAACAACTATTTCCAGTTGCATCATATTCTGCTTTAGCTGTGGATAGAGCCATTGAGTGTTGCTTCTTGCAAAACAAGAAATTAAAGAATTTTCGAGAAAGTGACAAAATTCGGAGATACTTTTTCAATCAGTTAGACTTCCAACATAGTAAAAATCTACATAACTTTTCAGTTCAAATGAAGTACAATTGGAATACCAAATTCCTAAGCCAGTTGTGCCATTTATATATCTGAAGATTCGTTTGACACATTTTAAGTGAGATTCTTTAGGTTCTGATTGAAATCTTGCACAAAGAAAAACACTGAACATGACGTCAAGTCTACTTGTAGTGAGGTACAAGAGACTTTCAATCATAATTCTATAAAGTTTAGGATCAATTAGTTTCCTTTTTTCATCGTTATCCAATTTGATTTCGGAGTTACAGGAAGTATTAATTGATTTCAAATTATTCATTTGAAACTTTTTAACCATTTTCTTAGCATACTTTGATTGACTTATGAAAGTGTCTTTTGGCAATTGCTTAATCTGCAAACCGAGAAAGTATGTAAGTTCTCCCATCATAATCATTTCAAATTCTTTTTGCATTATTTTTGAAAACTCATCACACAACTCTTTGTTTGATGCACCAAATATGATATCATTCACATATATTTGAACAATAAGCATATCATTATTGTGGTGTTTCATAAACAAAATTGGATCAAGTTTTCCCTTTTGAAATTCATGATCTAAAAGAAATGAACTCAGTCTATCATACCAAGCTCTTGGAGCTTGTCTTAATCCATATAAGGCTTTGTGGAGTTTGAACACATATTTCGGGTCTTGAGCATCCTCAAACCCTGGAGGCTGTTCCACATATACCTTTTCATTAATGTAACCATTTAGAAACGCACTCTTAACATCCATTTGGTATAAGAGAGAGTTTTTGTAACAAGCATAGGCAAGCAACATCCTTATTGCCTTTATTTTTGCTACTAGGGCAAAGGCAGCTTCGAAGTCTATGCCTTCTTCTTGGTTGTACCCTTGTGCAACCAATCTAGCCTTATTTCGGACTATGATTCCTTGTTCATTCTTTTTGTTCCTAAAAACTCATTTGGTTTCTATGATTGATTGATGATATGGTCTAGGAACTAATTCTCATACTTTGTTCCTCACAAAGTGTCGTAGTTCTTTTTGTATAGCAAGAATCCAATTCTCATCACTCAATGCTTCTTCCACTTTGGTTGGTTACATTTAAGATATGAAAGCAACAAGTTCTAGATCTCTTTAAATTGAAGCTTTAGTGGATACACCCTTCTGTGGACCTCCTAATATTTGTTCTTTGGGTGACCTTGAAGCAATCTTGAGTTTCTTGATGTTTCTAAAGATTGTTCATTCTCAGTTTCTGTGTTTTGGGTTTTCTTGGGGATTTCATCATCTTCAATGGTTATCTGCCTAATCCCTTCCTCAACATATTTCTTATGTTCATTCTCATCGAAGTTTACATGAATTGATTCTTCGATAGTTTTAAAAGATTTGTTGTAAACTCTTTATGCTCTATTGTGTGAGGAATATTCTAAGAATATCCTGATATTTGATTTAGGTTGAAATTTATCCAAGTTATCTTTATCATTTAGGATAAAACACTTACTTCCGAATACTCGAAAGTAACTGATGTTGGGTGTTCGCCCTTTCCATAATTCATATGGTGTTTCGTTCAAGTTTTTTCTAATTAGTATTCTATTCATTATATAACATGCAATATTTATGGCTTTTGCCCAAAAATAGTTTGCAGTGTTATACTCACTTAGCATTGTCCTACACATTTCCTGCAAAGTTCTATTTTTCCTCTCAACTACAACACTTTGCTGAGGTGTTCTAGGGGCTGATAGATGGTGAGTGTAACCTTGATTATTACAAAATTCTTTAAGATTTTTATTGAAAAATCCACTTCTTCATCACTTCTAATTATGTTTATTTTGTAGCATTTTTCATTTTCAACTCTTTTATAGAATTTGACAAACAATTCATATACTTCCGACTTATGAGCTAAAAAGAATACCCATGTAAATCACAAACACGTATGATTTACCTCCTAAGCTTTGAGTCTTGGTTGGTCCGAAAAGATCTATGTGAATTAATTCGAGAGCTCAAGTGGTAGATTGATATATCTTTCTCTTAAATTATGATCTGGTGTGCTTGCCTAATTGACATGGTTCACATACCTTGTCTTTTGAGTAAATACTTTTTGGAATTCCTTTGGCAAGACCGTTCTTGACTAATTTAGATATGTTATCCATACTAACATGAGCTAGTCTCCTATGCCAAAGCCATGCATCATCACAAGATATACACTTAAACATGTAACATTTTGCTTTTACATATCATCAAAATCTGTGCAATAAACATTTTTATGCCTAGATGCTTTGAATGCAATAGTATTGTCTTCATGGTTATTTGCTTTAAATGAAATATCATAACCCTTGTTACATAATTGACTTATGCTCAAGAGATTATGCTTCAACCCTTTTACATAAAGTACATCAGAAATGGATAAGGAATCGTTACTGATAGTTTCGATGCCTACAATCTCTCCTTTGTTGTTATCTCCGAAAGTGACATTCTCGCCTTCTTTTCTTTCAATGCACAAGAACTTTGACTTATCTCTAGTCATGTGTCTTGTGCATCCACTATTGAGATACTATATATCTCCATTTTTGTTCATCTACACAACATAAAATACTTTTGATTTTGGTACCCATGTTGCTTTGGGTCCATGCACGCATGTTAGTATCAATAAGAACATTCTTGTCAATCCATGCATATTTCTTCTATCTTATATTGATGACATTGCATCTTAACATGGTATGACCTTCCTTGTGACACTTATGGCATTTCAGTTTCTAAGTCAGTAAAATGTTACATTGTTTTTGTTTTGACCCATATGTATAGCCTAGTCCTACTTTGTCAAAAGCGCAACGCTATGATCCAAGCATCATATCAAACAACTTTTGATTATTTGTGAACTTGATCACTATGTTGTTAAGGTCTTCCTTTTCTCTCCTAAGAGATTCATTTTCACTTTTCAATTTTTTTATCACATTCTTAAGCTAAACATTATCTAAGGATAGTTCATTTAATTATTCTTGCTGAGACTCCATCTCCTCAAGGGCTTACTCTAAACTCTTTTTGAGTTTCTCATTCTTCTTAACCTCTTTACTGCTTCTAAGTTTAAGATCATGCACAGGAGTATCAAGAATGACAGTTTCATTTATTGGTTCAGATTTTACCTCAGTATTTGTCATCAAGCAAATAACAACCTTATGATCAGAATCTGAATCATCCTCGCTGGAACTTGGTGTTGGCCCAGATGTGTCCGAGAGGGGGGGTGAATTGGACACTTAATAGATTAAAACATTTATTGTAAAATGGTAATAATATGAAAGCAAGTTAAGAAAAATATGACAAAGATAGCTCAATGATAATAATGAAAGCAGCTAGCTAATGGACACGAGATTTATAGTGGTTTGGCCGCGCCTACATCCACTACCTAACCTCCTCAGTTAGGATTTGTCCAAACTCCACTAACGGATCTTCTTATGGGTCAAGATCAAGCCATTTACACTTTCTCAACTTCACAGGCTTGAGAACAACCTTGACAGACCGAGCAACACTTGTTCTATTTTCAGTGACGAACCAATCACCAATAACTGAGATACAAGATTGAGATATGATTCCCTTTACTCAGAATCAAAGGAGTACTTACAAAGCTTTTGGATTGAATCTTCTGTTACCACAGATTCAACAAAATATATAATGAAGTGCAGCTGAAATGAAAGGTTCGAAAACCTTTCTTCTTCTTTAACGGATTTTGAAAAGATATTGAATGAAGATAGACAAATCCAAAAGATTTCAAGTATTTCAAGGTATCAAGAGTATTTGCAGCGAATAGATGTATAACTTTCAAGAGTATTTGCACAAGTAAAAATTGTTCAAAGATTTGAAGAATATGTTATCAGTTTTCTCATTTTTGTTCTGTTTTTTCAAATGATTAAAGGTAGCATATATATGAAGATAACAATGGCGCTTTGGACTTGAACATTTTTCAAGAGTATTTTGGCGCACAAAGTTATTTCAAATTCAACGAAAACATTCTTTCTAGAAAAATGATTGATTCAGTCTTTGCAATTGCGGCAACAAAACCTGAATCTTCTGATCTTTCGTTAGAATAGAATGTTCTGATAAATTTTTGAAACGTTATGAAAAAGGTTCAAAAAGTTCTAATAAAGTGAATTGAAAAATTGTACAGTTGACTGTTGTCCCACCCAAGAGGGGGGTGAATTGGGTGCGATGGTCAATTTTAAAATTATCTTTCAATAACTTAGTGATTTACATGAGTGTATTGGAATTGGATGCAAAATAAAACACAGACTAAATTGTAAAAGTGAGACGCATGATTTATAGTGGATCGGCACTGCCTACGTCCACTACCTAACCTCATAAATTAGGATTTAAACCTTATCACTAAGGGATTCTCTTACGGATGAGAACCAAACTGTTACAACTGCCCTTTTTCAGGTTAAAGGCAAACCTATCCTTTTACGGGCTAAGGATGAACCGTTTATGTTTTACAGGCAAGAGATAGCCTATCTTTTTACGGGATTAGGATGAACCGATTCTCTTTTAAAGGCTGAGAGATAACCTATCTTTTTTAAGGTTAAGGACACACCTATCTTTTTACGGGATCAGGATGAACTGGTTTCCTTTTTTCGGGCTGAGGAAGAACCCATGTTCCTTTTACAGGATTAGGAAGAACTGTTGTGATTTCAAACCTAAAATCACTTAAGTGAACCACGTCCACTTGTCCTGGTTGTTTCACACCGAAACACACCAGCATTACAACAAATAATGTTGGTTCTAACATAGTAGAACACTTTACAATTAAGCACATTACATATCATTACAAAGATATGAAATATGAAATAGGTAATGCTAAGTTGAAATACACCTTCAGTCCTTTACCTTTCAATGTTCGGTATTGCTCAAGTGCAGTTTCGAAAAGCATGAATAATATGATATGAAAATTAATGCTTCTTCAAAAATAAAATATACCAAATAAAGATTGACTTAAAACACAAAGGACTAGTGTAAATCAAAGACACAAATAGTTTTTAAAATAGATATAAAATATAAGTATGAAAACTTCTGGTTCTCTGATTAGTAGTTAGCCAACTACTGATATAGTTTAATACAATACTGAAGATATGAAATTAAGTACAACTGTATATCTTGAACTATTTCTCAAATTCTATCTCTAGCAAGAATGATACCCAATATGAATCAGTGCTGAGAATTTGAGTTGATACCAGTTCAAATAGATTTTCAAAGATAGAATGAAAATAAGCTCAGTATGAAAATTATTTGAGTACGTAAAGGTATCAGTGAAAAATACTTTGAAATATTAGAAAAATAAAATTCATTTTGGCACAGACTATCTTTCAAATAGTATTGGCACAACACAAAGTGATTGGCAAGATGTTTGATCCTAGGTGCTGGTATTTATAGACTTGGTGGAACATAGCCGTTAGAAATTTGAAGTTCAAATAATATGAACGTTTTCACACAATGGCTAGAATGTTATATGAAAATGGCAACTGTAACTTTCACTAACATTCTAGGTCTTTTCAAATTTCATGAAAAAGGAAAGTTTTAGAAAAACTTATTTCATGTATCAGAAAAAGTCTATGATAAGTTTGAAAAGGACTTTGTGCAAATTTCTGTTCTGAAAAAGTAAATTAATGTAGTTTACTTATTCGAATAGTGACGGTTGTTGAATTAGCGTCCTGATTCCGTAATCAGTGTCTTAACGCATAATATCAACAATGTCGTTTTGTTCCTTGAGGGCGCTTATTACGTATAAGCGTCCTGCTGAACACTTAATTGAGGGCGTTCCTAATTTGTAAGCGTCCTGACTTACTTTGATATTTAAATGACTTAAACTTGAGGGTGCTAATGCACAGTTAGCGTACAACTAAGTGCATGAGGGCACTACTATCTGAGTAAGCGTCCTGCTTTTAAAACATAAAACAAAACAAGAGGTGCTACCTTACGTAAGCGTACTATCAGTTAAAAACATTTTAAATAAGAAACAAACACGCTGAAGGACAAATAGCGTTCTAAAAGTTATTAAGTTGATTCCTAAAGGTGAGGGCGCTTCTATCCAGATAGCGTCCTGATAGATTGTTCAACTTATAATTATCAGCGTCCTCAAAGATACATTCTTTGAAGAACTTAAGACATCTTTCAGTGAGCTGATGCTGAGTCAGCTTCCTGACAACTTCAGAGGTTGACTAATAAAGGAGGCCGCTACTATACAAGTAAGTGTCCTGATAAATTAGTTCAATTCAACCTTGAACGTTATCAACGTCCTAATGAACTATCAGCGTCCTGACTTATCAAGTTCAGGAGAGCACTGCTATTTTATTAGCATCCTGAAAGACTCTTTGAAAATAATTTTGACTCGCGATAAAATATACAATAAATGCGAATAAAAACTCGGTAAATTTCAAATTAAATATATAGTATTAGATCATTTGAAATACCGTAAAAACTTGAAATCAAAACATGCAGATTAGCAAAACATATGTAGATGATTTATGCATGGTTTTGAAAAACATTTTGAGCAATAACGATTAGAAAAAGATATACCTTAAATACTTTGTGTATTTCTTTTTTCTCATAACCTTTAAATCCAACTCTTCATTATGAGATCTTCAATAAGAGCTTTGCGGAGTTGAATGACTTGAACGTTGATTGAGAGATGTAGTCTTGAAGCTTGATCGAATTGTTCGAGTGAAGTGATCTTGAAATCATGATGTGATCGTTGAAGTTCTTTTGGTTGAGATGA
Source organism: Paratinospora sagittata (assembly GCA_035771175.1). Taxonomy (NCBI): domain Eukaryota; kingdom Viridiplantae; phylum Streptophyta; class Magnoliopsida; order Ranunculales; family Menispermaceae; genus Paratinospora; species Paratinospora sagittata. Next base: position 25,218,177 of record CM069596.1, on the reverse strand, counting down.
ACTTGACCGTTGGATGTGATCTCTGAGTTCCTTGATCGAGTCGTTCCTTGGCTTTGTGCTTTCCTCAGGTGATTTGATGAAATCTTGATAAATGCACGTTTAGCACCGAAAAGTACTTTGTTTGTGATCATCAAAATATACTTTATCACAGTATATTTAGGGACGAGCTAAGTGATGAACCGCATAGGTTAACATTGATAACTTTATGATAGTGCTAGATTAGTATCCTGATTAGACAATTAGTGTCCTGAGGGCGCTCATACAACGCGAGCGTCCTGACTTACTTAATACTTTTGAAACCATAAAAACAATAGGAACGCTACTAAACAATCAACGTCTTGCTGAGTTACATAGTTGGTTCTTGTGAGGGCACTACAGGAATGCAAGCGTCCTAATATATAAGTGACTCCAACATATGCACTACAACGTCCTAAAGTTTAACAATCAGCGTGTTGACTTATTTTAAAACAAAATGACATAAGGGTGCTATTGAACTGTAAGCGTCCTGATGCTTGAAATACTAAAGATCAATCAGCGTCCTAATAAGTTCATTTGGTTGAATCAATGAGGGTGCTACTCAAGATGTAAGCGTCCTGATGGATAAGAACATTTTCAAACTAAAACCATATCATCGTCCTAATGTGTTATTAGCGTCCTAATGTGCCATTAGCGTCCTAACTTACCAAGTACAGGAGGGCACTACTAAGACATTAATGTGTCATTAGCGTCCTAACTTACCAAGTACAAGAGGGCGCTACTAAGACATTAGCGTCTTGATTGATGCATTAGCGTCCTAATGGACACTTAATTTTTGTTTTTGACATTTTACAGCACTTTAAAGCTCGATAAAAATAGTATTAAACACTTGGTGTTTTGAATCAAATCAAACATTGAAAATTCATTGAGTGATCGATAAAATCAATGAAAAGTACTTTGAGATCAGATCGACTAAACCATGCAATCATGCACATCTACTGAATCATGTGATAACAAAGATTCTACAACCTAAATATAGTTTAATTACATAAAGATATGTCATTGAACAATCATGGTCTTCAGTTTGATTTTGGTGGCTTTTTCACCATGCATCATCGAGTCTTTGGGTGAATCCTCATGTGAAATTAGATGTACAATGCATATATTATAATGATCAGAATGTGGTTTGTAATCATCAAGATATATTTTCACATCTGGATCACGAGAGTAATTAGATTAACAATTTTCCCCTTTTCGATGATTTCAAACACATTACTATTGGCTTTGAAGCAAACTAAACAATGATATGAATGTACGGTAAAAAATGTCATGCAATACTAATGATATGTAGTATAAACAATCTTTCCTTGACTTCATGGATAGTTTTGATGCTTCAAAAGATATTACTTCTCCCCCTTTTGAAAACATCAAAAAGAGTAAAGTATCAAGAACTTCTCCTTCCTCGTAGTGAGGTAAGCATCAAAATATCATAGGTCGGAGTCAGAGAACATCCCAAGCTCTCTTCTAATGTGAACAAACTGGTCTTTAGGTAAAGCTTTAGTGAGAATATCAGCTAGTTATTTTTTGGTGCCAATGTGAAACAATTTAACTTCTCCATTTTGCATATGATCCCACAAAAAGTGATGTCTTATTTGAATATGTTTAGTTCGGGAGTGCAATACAAGATTCTTTGATATGTTAATAGCACTATTATTGTCACACAAAATTTTAGCACATTCTACAACAATTTGATAGTTCTGAAGTTGTTTCATGTACAAAGCCTGAGAACAACAACCTTCTAGCTGCAACATATTTTGCTTCAGCTGTGGATAGAGCCACTGAGTGTTGCTTCTTGCAAAACTATAAAATTAAAGAATTTTTGAGAAAATGACAAAATTCGGAGGTACTTTTTCGATTAGTTAGACTTCCAGCATAGTCGGAATCGACATAACTTTTTAGTTCAAATGAAATACCTTTAGAATACCAAATTCCTAAGTTGGTTGTGCCATTTATATATTTGAAGATTCGTTTGACACATTTTAAGTGAGATTCTTTAGGTTTTGATTGAAATCTTGCATAAAGACAAACACTGAACATGAAGTCAAGTCTACATGCAGTGAGGTACAAGAGGCTTCCAATCATAATTCTATAAAGTTTAGGATCAATTGGTTTCCCTTTTTCATCGTTATCCAATTTTATTCTAGAGTTACAAGGAGTATCAATTGATTTCAAATTATTCATTTGAAACTTTTTAGCCTTTTCTTTAGCATAATTTGATTGACTTATGAAAGTGCATTTTGGCAATTGCTTAATCTGCAAACCGAGAAAGTATGTAAGTTCTCCCATCATACTCATTTCAAATTCTTTTTGCATTATTTTTGAAAACTCATCACACAACTCTTTGTTTGATGCACAAAATACGATATCATCCACATATATTTGAACAATAAGCATATCATCATTGTGGGGTTTAATAAACAAAGTGTTATCTCAATGAACCCCATGATATGAATGTTTTGATGATTCCAAATATCTTCAGTTTGTGTATCTAATGATCTTGTCAAGTGTTTCAGATTTATCAAGAATCAAGATCAAGGAACTATGCTCACAAGCCTATTGAACATCACAAAGTAAAGTTCCGAGTCTATTTGTACTTAGAATGTTTTTATCGATCAACTTACTCTCAGCAAGATTTTATCGTTTGCATATTTTGATCGTAACATTTTAATCGTACCTTATGATTTCTAAAGTTTGATTAAGATAAATAATGATGTTTTATCGAGCTTTAATCAAGAAATCAAAAACTATTTTTGTAAAAGTTTTTCAGGATGCTAATGTTTTAGCAGCACCCTCCTGGACTTGATGAGTCAGGACGCTAATAAAATATTAGGAAGCTCAAGGTTGAATTAAACTGATTAATAAGGATGCTTACTTCTTTGTAGCGACCTTTTTCTTATCAACCTTTGAGAATGTCAGGACGCTGACTTAGTTTCAGCTCGCTGATTTCTATCTTTAAGGACACTGATAACTTATAAGTTGAATAAATTATCAGGACGCTACTTGTGTAGGAGCACCCTCATCTTTAGAATCAGCTTCAATAACTTTCAGGACGCTTATCGACCTTCAGCGCAATTAACATTGTTTTAAAAAATGTTTTTAGTAGTTCAGGACGCTTACTCTTGAGTATCGCCCTCATGTGCCAAAAGTTTTAAAACAAAGTAGGACGCTCACTGCGAAGTAGCATCCTCTTGAATTAAGTCATTTTATTGTCAAAGCAAGTCAGGATGCTTACTATTCAGTAGCGCTCTCACTTCATTGTTTAGTAGGACGCTGATATTCTATGAGCGCCCTCAAAGGAACAAAACGACAGAAATAATATTTTTGTTGTTCTGATATGTACGTTCTTTTAGCAAACTTTTCAGAGTAACTTTTCGTACAAAATCAATTTTTTGTATTTGTAAGATATATTCTCTAATTCACGAACCACGTCTTCTAAAACTTTCCTTATTCGTGTATGTGGAGAAAATCAGAATATTCATGAAATGTGCAATAACTATTTTCGTGATATATTCTAGCCGTTGTGAGTAAACACTCATAATTTTAAATTCAATTTCAAATGAACAACAACTTCATCTCTACAAGTCTATAAATACAGACCCTTAACAATTTGTTAAGACCACCAAAAATTCTCTGAGCTAAAACACTTTTTGAAAGTTAGTCGAATTTTTATATGATTTAAAAAGCTTAAGTCATTCTAGTTTCAAAGCGTTTATTTGAATCATTACTTATTCAAATGATTTTCACACTGAGCTAAAATTCTATCTTTATCTGAAAATCGATTTGAAAGTTTGAACTGTTTTCACTCAAATTATTTAGCACTGTTTTTACTTATATCATTCTTGCTGAAAGAGAAATTTGAGATAGTTCATAGGATACAATTGCACTCAATTTCATATCTTGTATACTGTATCAAGCTTGTAACAGTAGTTAGATAAACTACTGAGTTGATATTCTATATTCAACAAGGTCAGGTCTTCTCACACCCGTAAGTTGAGAAACAGTAGTTCTCACACCCGTAAGTTGAGAAAGCTTAGGTCTATCTCATACCCGTAAGTTGAGATAGGCTGGTCTCACGCCTATAAGCTGAGCAGTGTAATGGTTGTTCTCACACCCGCAAGTTGAGAAAAAGTGTAATGGTTTGATTCTCATCCGTAACAGAATCTGTTAGTGATAAGGTTCAAAATTCTACCTGAGGAGGTTAGGTAGTGGACGTAGGCAAGTAGCTGAACCACTATAGATCGACTATGCATATTTGTTTACTTTCTGCACTTTAATTTTTGCCATTGTAATTATTTTTAAAATGTCTAAGTATCCAATTCACCCCCCTCTTGGACATATCTGAGCCAATAATGGGTATCAGAGCAGTGTTGCTCTTCAAAGAAACTTCACAATTTCTTTGATATCAATGGCAATGACCAGAGGGACTGTCATAGAAGTAGGTCAACCTTTAGACAGACCACCTTTGTTCAATAAAGATTGGGTTGAAGATTAGATAATAAGGATGAAATCCTTTCTTCGATCTAAGGATATCAGTCTATGGAAAATGGTTGTAAATGGCTACACCATGCCCAACAAGCCTATTGAGCAATGGACAGATGAGGAAAGACTAAATGTCAAACTCAACGCTCAAGCTGTCTATGCCTTGTACTGTTCTCTACCCGAGGAAGAAGTAGAAAAGGGTAGTTCATCTCGAAAGTGCCAAAGAGATTTGGGAAACACTCAAATCACTTCATTGTGAAAAGATTAACATTCAAGGTGAAAAGCTCAAAGAGTCTGATAGACTATTTGATGCCTTTGAAATATCGGAGAATGAATCTCTCGATACAACATGCAACAAATATCAATCTATTCTTGATGGAATGCAAGAACTGAATCAGGAAATACCTGCAGAGATATCTCTAGTGTATTTCTGTGATAAGCTTCCAAAGAAATGGAACGATAAGCTGACTGTGTTAGCTGAATCTGTTGAACCATTGGAAATGAGTTTAAAGGAGTTCTATGATTTCCTAGAAACCGTGGAAAGAAGAGATGAGACTAAAAACCCAGTTGAAACATTAGAAGAACCACTCATTCACTTTAGGGTCTTAGAAAGTGAGTCTGTTCATGATAACCTGCAACGTTTTATACGTCATGTAAATGGACTTGAATATTTTGGAAAAACTATATCTCACTCTACTTTAGTACAATATTTTTTTAACAGTTTTCCTGAAAACTGGAAATATAAAATAGATTTTCTAAACGGGTTTTCAAATCCATTTGAAATTAGTTTTCAAGAAATTAATTACATTTTGAGTGGGTTAGAAACTTCATCTGAGAGAGAAGACATTCTTGCAAATATACCAACCAGGAGCGGAAGTGAACTGGCTGATGATATATACACACTGTGTTATCAACCCTTAACAAGCTCATCAAGGATGCTCAATGAAAGATCTCCTGATAGAATGTCAAGAAAGAAGTCAGCATGGAGAACGAGGATAATGAATTATCTTAGCTGCTTCAAAATGAGACAGAGTGCTCAAGTTGAGAACTTTGTAGTACCTTGAGACAAAAGTCAAAAATATGCAAAGGTATAAAAGTCACTATCTTTTCTTTTATTACTAGAATATATTCATTAGTGATTATTTGAAATTAATGATTATCTTTAATCATGCGTTGCTTAGAATGTTTAAATATTTCCGCTCATGATTAAATTATTGACTGTTGGTTGATGAAATATAATTTGCGATATCTTTTATTCAACCATACGATACTTGAGTTTATATTAGTCAAATATGTTAAATATTAGAGTTTAAGTATCAATAAGGACGCTAACAGTGTTTGAGGACGCTAATGTGCCCGATGCCATTAATTGTTCCAAAACCACTCGTCAGAAGGAGGACGCTAATGTGCAAAATAGCTCTAGTCGATTAAGAACGTTAGTCAGAAGAAGGATGCTAATCGGTCAATATTGACTATTAAATTAAACCGCTTTTTAAGAATAGGAAGCGACACGTGCTAATATGTGTCAGGAGCGAGCTTATCGCTTTTTCTCTATAAAGCCAAACTTTTTGTATCCTAGCAGTCACTTTTCACCTTTTGTGCCCTAAGATGCTTTGAAGAACTTTCCAGGAATCGTTTCAAAAATTACCGTTGAATCTTCATCTTTAACCTTTGGTAAATTCTGTTATTTATTCATTTCTGAAACTTCTAATTCCTAGTGTATCAATATTTGTGTTGCTGTCTCAATTCTTCATATCCTCTCATTTGATTTTTTTTTATGGCACCCAAACCCGAAAAGCTTTGCCCTTTCTCAGCTAGAAAGCGAGTTATTTCACCATCATCACCACTAGATAGGAGTATGAGACCAAGAACTAAACCAACTCAAGACGAATTGGCTGAGGAACCCACACCATTTGTACCCACACCTCATATTGAGACCGCAACTTGACCCTCTCACCTTCTTCTTCTCAAATGAGAAGAAAGGGATATAATGCCGAGAAGCTCATGAACCGAGCTGTAATTAATGGAGGCTATGTCGATTTTGATTTCTTCATTAACTCTCACGTAGATATTTTCTCTCTATTTGAATTCCAAGGCTGGATCGATTTACTTACCCTCAATTCAAATTGGTGTTGGCCCAGATATGTCCAAGAGGGGCTGGGGGGAGGGGGTGAATTGGACACTTAGCAGATTTTAACCTTTCTTTAAATTATGCGGAATAATGAAAGTAGATTAAACAAAGTATAGCAATGAGATACAACAAATGTAAATGGGACAATACAAGCAAGATTTATAGTGGTTCGGTCGCACCTACATCCACTACCTAACCTCCTTAGTTAGGATTTGTTCAAACTCCATTATGGACCTTCTTACGGGTGAAGATCAAACCGAAACACTTTCTCAGCTTACTGGTGTGAGAGGACTATTTCTCTACTTATAGGTGAGAGAGACCTATTCTCAACTTACTGGTGTGAGAAGATCGCTTACAACTTTGAGCAACACTTGCTCTAACTCAGTGACATTCCCGTCACTACAATATGATTACAGAATGAGATATGATTCCTTTTATTTAGAATCAAAGTGATACTTACAACGCTTTGGATTGAACTTTCTATTGCCACAGATTCAGCGAAATATGTATGATGAAGTTTATGCTGAAAACATGTCCAAATAGCTTTTGTCTTCGTTAATGGGTTTTTGAAATAATGAAGAAAAAGATCGATCAACCTAGAAGACTTGAAGTTTTTCTTTCAAAAAATCATAAGATTAAGCACAAGTGAAAGAAGACCAACTTTCAAAAAGTGTTTTGGCGCAAACGAAAACTGTCAATACCTTTTGAATAAATATCAATTTCGTATTTCATTAGTTCTTTTTTTGCTATGAGGTAGCACATGTATATAGAAATAACAGAGGCCCAATGGACTTGGTAATTTTGGCGCTCGAAGTTATTTCAAATATAACGTTAACATTCTTTTCAGAAATGGATTGATTCAGCTTAATGCGTGTTACAGCGATAGCACCTGAATCATTTGATCCTTTCATGAAGGAATGTTCTGACAAAGTTTTAGAACATTTTAAAAAGTTTTGAAAAGTTGTTGTACGATTCTGAAAAGTATTCGTAGGTTTCTAAAAAAGGTTAACAGAAATGACAGTAATGTCAGAACAACAAAAATATCTTTTATGTCGTTTTGTTCCTTTGAGGGCGCTCATAGAACATCAGCGTCCTACTGAACAATGAAGTGAGGGCGCTACTAAGTAGTAAGCGTCCTGACTTGTTTTGACAATTAAATGACTTAAAGCATGAGGGTGCTACTTCGCAGTAAGCGTCCTGCTTTATTTTAAAACGCAAAACATATGAGGGCGCTACTCAAGAATAAGCGTCCTGAACTATTAAAAGCAGTTTTAAAATAATGTTTAAGCGCGCTGATGGACGGTGGGCGTCATGAAAGTTACTTAAGTTGATTCTAAAGATGAGGACACTCCTACACAAGTAGCGTCCTGATAGTTCATTCAACTTATAACTTATTAGCGTCCTTAAAGATAGAAATCACTTAAAGATAAACGAAACTAAGTCAGCGTCCTGACATTCTCAAAGGTTGATAAGCAAAAGGTCACTACTAACAAGTAAGCATCCTTATTAATTAGATCAATTCAACCTTGAGCGTCCTAACATTTTATCAGCGTTCTGATTTATCAAGTCCAGGAGGGCGCTGCTAAAACATTAGCGTCTTGAAAGACTGTATAAAAATGGTTTTTGATTTCTTAATTAAAAAACGATAAAACATAAAGTAACCGGATTAAATACATGCAACCAATTGATTAAAACATGCAGACATGCATATTGCTAAATCACATGGCATAGAAGGTCCTACAACCTATCATAATCTAATCATACAAATAAACATCTTCAAACGATCATGGTCTTCAAAAAGATCTTTTAATACGTTCGCCATGCATCATTGAATCTTTGATACCTTCAAGTAAGATTAAATATGCCATATGTGTAGTAATATCATGAACAAAATGTAGTTTTGTAATCATCAAAATCTTTCATAAGAGGGAAATATTCTCGTAAGGGACATGAGGATAAATGGTTCAACAAATGGTACCCTAGTCTCGTTAGGCAATTCTATTCAAATCTAGTTGACAAACCCAGCTTTGAATTCTCAAAACAATCTATGGTAAAGGGAAAATCTGTTGAGATTTCTCCCAGATTCTTTTTTGAAGCATTCTCCTTGCCAAATGATGAAAGTGCCCACATACTTTCATTCACCAAGAATAAAGTCCATTATTCAAGCTATAACAACCTTTCTGCTCTTAATCTTATTTCAAGAAAAAAGGACCATTCGAGTGTCGACAAGAAGCTCACAAATCAGTCCTTTGAACTTATTCCTAGAATTATCCACAACATCATTACCCACATCATTAAGCCTAAGTCTGGTAGCAGGGGTAATGTGAATGAATTAGACTTATTCTTAATCTGGTGCATTCTGAAAAAGAAGAAAGTGAATCTCGCCCACATTTTCATGCATGTAATGAATACTGTGGTTAGTAGAGGAGGATGAGGTCTGCCTCTGGGTATGTACCTCACCACTTTGTTCAAGAAATGTGGTATCAATTTCAGTGGAGAAAGCTTTAAGGAGACCAACAGATACAACTACATTGGTCAAACCACTGTGAAATTGTTGAGATACACTTATGTTCCTGCATTAGACAAATGGCTTCCAATGTCAGAAGTTCCACTTGAGGGAGAATCCAGTGGAAAATATATAATAAGAGAAGAAAATGTCTCAGCAATAGAGAAAGAAGCTGCCCAAGCCTCTACTGTTCCAAAAAAATAGGCTGTGCTAGAAGAAGCTGTTCCCATAACTAACATTGAACATGTTTCAATCGATGATATGGAAATTGAACATGTAGAGCAAGCTATTTATGCTGAAGAAAAACTGATGGAAGAGGATCCAGATTGCTCAGGCCGTTGTTGAAGAACATCTGCATGAGTCGAAAACTGCTGATGCAATCTTGGAAGATATCACCGGAGAAAGAGTCAGTGCAGACTCAGATAAAACCATCTCCAAACCACCATCTCCATTTGACATCCTTGTATCAATGGAATCTCAAGACTCGCAGAAGAATGAGTCTGATGGTGTACAAAGTAAGGATTCAGCAGGCTATGATCTGGCTATCATACCCTACCAGGGAGATGACATGAATGAAAAGGTTGATGAAGAGGATCATGTTGAAGATTTTCATGAGGCCAATGCTGAATTTCTAGTAGAAGATGATATGGAAAATGTTCATTAGGTAAGCTCATCTGATCAAGAGCCGCCTTCCTATCCATCTACAAGTAGGCCAACTGATGAATTCTTCAGAGAGGAAGACTTTCTGAGAAGAGTGAGAGAGGATCAGATTTTTGTCATCTCAACTAATGACTCGTTTGGAATGTAACCAAGTTCAACTGAAGAATGAGACGTTGTTAGAAGTCCGAGAATATTTGAAATCTCAGGAGAAAGTTGAGATTAATGAGATAAAAGAATTTAACTCTCACATGATCAAAGCAACTGAACTGCTCGAGAAGCTGTCTCAGCAAATGGACAAATAGTTAAGAGTCATGTAGTCCTTGCCTTTATCGAGCTCCACTCCATCATCATCAGTTGATGATTTTAGGAAGAATATTCAGGAGGACATGCAACAGATCAAGAAATTCATAAATGCCTTTGTTGTTGTTGTTCCCCCGAGATTGGCAGCTCCTCAACAACCTCCAGTCAGACCTCAAGATCCACAGAGTTGCACAATGCCAGCTACGCCAAGTCGTGCTGCCAGTGCTATAACTTAAAAGGCTTTGAAAAAAATTCTAGAAGAAATTCAAAGCTTGAGAGGTAAAATGGCTGAATCCTCTAAAGTTAAGTCCATTTTTAAACTTTGCAATTAGTTTTGGATGTTATCTTGGATCAAGTAACGAGCAAGACAACGCTTGATCCGATGTTGCAGGCCATCTCTGGTCTAAAAGAGAATCTAGACACTGCAAGGCCAACACAACCAGAGGATGATAGACTAACCAAGATTCTCGACTTGGTTACTCATGCATTTGAAAACCTACAAAACTTGGAGAACAAAATGCCTTTCCTTGCCACAACCACTATGGATCTGTCTTATACTATCATCACAGCTGCAGATCGAGTGGAAGGAGTAGTAGGCTTCTTTGAAAACCTCTTCAAGGCAATGAATAGTAGGATGCATTCTACTATGTGGTATATTTCCTCTAGTATGAAACGTTTTACAAAGCTCTTTCATCTATTGGAGAATAAGGGTGTCAAAGTTGCACCTGCACCACGAGCTCCAGCCTTCACTCATCCTCCAGGACCTAAGGAGTCTGACAGACTTCATGACATCTTAACATGTGAAGATGAAGATGAATCGGATGAAGAGCCATTGCATAGAATCAGTCGAAGAGTGTCTCCACTCCCAGATCTCTCATCAGAAACTTTCATAGAGGCTAAACGCAAGAAACCAATCAGGCCAAAAATTGAAGGTCACGTACTTTCTCCTGAGTTTGCTCAAGGTCTTGCAGACTGAAAAGCAAAAGGTTTTAAACCTGGTCCACCTCTTGATCCATTTAAAGTTGGTGTTTCCAAGCATGCTCATAAAAAATTCATTGAAAAATCTAGGAAGGGTATTGTATTTGATGAATTTGTCAGTAGTGTGAAACAGAGCACACAAACCACAAGCACCAAGGAAACCCAAGAATTCTGCACCTAGTTCCAGTAGATCCAAGAAGGATGAAGAGGCCGAAAGAAAAAAGGAAAGGGAAGGGTCCTAGTACGAGCTAAGCCTACCCACTTTTTGATGTTTTCAAAAGGGGGAGAAGAGAAAATAAGAGAAAATGCAAATATTAAGGCTAAGTTAGCTCTAGAGAGGGAAGCTACATATAAGGGGGAGTTCTATCTAAGTTATTGTATTCATTCTTGTAATATATACTGTTTGTAACTCATCGTGTAAATCTCTATGATTGAAATAAGATAGAACTAATATGTATGCAGATACCGTTCTAAATTTGTTATATGTTTAAAATATGAATATAATTATCTGCACGATCTCTGAGTATTTGAAATTATCAAAAAAGGAGAGATTGTTATCTCAATGAACCCCATGATATGAATGTTTTGATGATTCCAAATAGCTTCAGTTTGTGTATCTAATGATCTTGTCAAGTGTTTCAGATTTATCAAGAATCAAGATCAAGGAACTGTGCTCATAAGCTTATTGAACATCACAAAGTAAAGTTTTGAGTCTATCTGTACTTAGAATGTAAAGTCTATCGATCAACTTACTCTCAACAAGATTTTATCGTTTGCATATTTTGATCGTAACATTTTAATCGTACCTTATGATTTCTAAAGTATTTGATTTGATTAAGAGAAATAATGATGTTTTATTGAGCTTTAATTAAGAAATCAAAAATAGTTTTTGTAAAAGTCTTTCAAGACGCTACTGTTTTAGCAGCGCCCTCCTGGACTTGATGAGCCAGGACTCTAATAAAATATTAGGAAGCTCAAGGTTGAATTGAACTGATTAATAAGGGCGCTTACTTCTTTGTAGCGGCCTTTCTCTTATCAACCTTTGAGAATATCAGGACGCTGACTTAGTTTTAGCTCGCTAAAAGTTCTTTTTGTCTTTAAGTGATTTCTATCTTTAAGGACGCTGATAACTTATAAGTTGAATAAATTATCAGGACACTACTTGTGTAGGAGCGCCCTCATTGATGAGTTTAGTTTTATACATACTATTTTGTAGGAATTTCATTAGGTTTATAGATATATCTTACTAATTTCTAGGTGTTTTGGCTTAATTTGCATATTTAGTGTTTTAGGTGCATTTTAGAGTTTTTGTGCATTCTAGAGGCTAATTTTAGTTATTTTCATGAATAGAATACCTTAGGTTTGTCTAGGAAAATAAATAGGATCTTTAGTAGCATTTGCATATTAGCATCTTCAGTTTAGATAATAGTTTCATGTTAATTGTTAATATTTTTTTAGTTAGTTGATTTGTTCACTTATGGTTGTTTTATTTTGTAGGTAATAAAAGCTTGAGAGTGTGACAAATCGAGGCCCAAATGATGGTAGAAAGAAGCCAAGAACATATGCGAGAAGTATACAAGGAAGTGCTAAAAAATGAAGATTAGACAAGAGGAGATCGAAGGGGGGCCAGTATTGTTCTGGGTGCTGCAGCGCCCAAATTGTGATAAAATGAGTAGGAAAAGGAAGCGCGGAGCGCTGCGGCGCTACCCTCTCGAGCGTTGCAGCGCTCCCGCACAAATGTTGTTTTTTTGGCACAGGTTTGGGAAATTTTGGCAATTCAAATCGTATGCGAAGTAGGGCATATTACATATCAATTTTTAGGGTTTTTTTTGTAGGGAATCCATTGGAAAAAGGAAGGAAGACGGCCAGGTTGCTGTGGAAATGGAGATTGGCTTCGGAACCGAGGCAGATCGAAGATCTACAGTATTTCTAGCACATTTTATAGAGGATTTTGATATTTTCTATCTCATTTTGTATTTTCTTCTCCAAGCTATGAACTAAATTTGAATTCTAGAGAAGAGATGAATCTTAGTTGTTTTTGATAGATTGATTGTGGATTTATTTCATTGTTAATGCAATTTTCTATGGTTTATTCATAATTTTCTATATTTAATGCTTTTGATTTACTGATCATGAATTGAATGAACTTTTAGGTTGGAAAATGATAATTGTGACATGAAATTTCTATAGGATCACGAGATTTATAGGATTTTATGAGATTATTTAAAAATTCCTAGAGTTTAGAGCATAATTGAGAAAGGGATCTTTATCGAGAGATCGAGACCCAATTTCAATTATAGATTCCAATTCGGCACTCGAGAGAGGGGAATGATGACCATTGGATTTGATCTATAAATCTGGAAAATGAATTTAACAATGAATGATTTCCATTAATTATGATTTGCAACTAAGTGAAGTCGATTCTCTAGATCCATTCCATAATTGAATTTTCCTTACTTTAAATTTCTTTAGTTTCTTTTAATTTCCAGCACTTTAATTCATTTAATATCTCTATTTAATTATCTAGATAAAGTTTAAAACCTGTGAATTGGTAATTGAGAGAAAATAATAATTCCCTGTGGATACGATAACCCACTCACCATGGGTATTATAACTTGATAATTTGTACACTTGCAAATCTAAATTTATTGCATCACTCATCTTTAGAATCAACTTAAATAACTTTCAGGACGCTTACCGACCGTCAACGCACTTAACATTGTTTTAAAAACTATTTTTAATAGTTCAAGACGCTTACTCTTGAGTACCGCCTTCGTGTGTCAAAAGTTTTAAAACAAAGCAGGACGCTCATTGCGAAGTAGCTCCCTCTTGAATTAAGTCGTTTTATTGTTAAAGCAAGTCAGGACGCTCACTATTCAGCAGCGCCCTCACTTCATTGTTCACTAGGACGCAGATATTCTATGAGTGCCCTCAAAGGAACAAAACGACAAAAATGATATTTTTGCTGTTCTGACATGTACGTCCTTTAAGCCAACTTTTTAGAACAACTTTTCGTACAAAATCAATTTTTTTGTATTTGTAAGAGATATTCTCTAATTCATGAACCACGTCTTCTAAAACTTTCCTTATTCGTGTATCTGGAGAAAATCAGAATATTCATGAAATGTGCAGTTGCTATTTTCGTGATGTATTGTAGCTGTTGTGAGTAAACGTTCATAATTTGAAATTTAAATTCAAATGAACAACAACTTCATCTCTATAAGTCTATAAATACAGACCCTTAACAATTTGTTAAGAGCACGGAAAATTCTCTGAGCTAAAACACTTTTTGAAAGTTAGTCTAATTTTCATATGATTCAAAAAGCTTAAGTCATTCTAGTTTCAAAGTGTTTATTTGATTCATTACTTAGTCAAATGATTTTCACACTGAGCTAAGATTCTATTTTTATCTGAAAATCTCTTTGAAAGTTTAAACTGTTTTCACTCAAATTATTCACCACTATTTTTACTTATATCATTCTTGCTGAAAGAGAAATTTGAGAGATAGTTCATAGGATACAGTTGTACTTAATTTCATATTTTGTAAACTGTATCAAGATTGTAATAGTAGTTAGATAAACTACTGAGTTGATATTCTATATTCAACAAGGTCAAGTTTTCTCACACCTGTAAGTTGAGAAACGGTAGTTCTCACACCCGTAAGTTGAGAAAGGTTAGGTCTGTCTCACACCCGTAAGTTGGGATAGGTTGTTCTCACGCTTGTAAGCTGAGCAGTGTAATGATTGTTCTCACACCTACAAGTTGAGAAAAGGTGTAACGGTTTGATTCTCACCCGTAAGAGAATCCGTTAGTGAGAAGGTTCAAAATCCTAACTGAGGGGGTTAGGTAGTGGACGTAGGTAAGTAACCGAACCACTATAAATCGACTGTGCATATTTGTTTACTTTCTGCACTTTAATTTTTGCCGTTGTAATTGTTTGTAAATTGTCTAAATGTCTAATTCACCCATCCTCTTGGACATATCTAGGCCAACATAAAGTTGGATCAAGTTTTCCTTTTCGAAATTGATGATCGAAAAGAAATGAACTCAGTGTATCGTACCAAGCTCTTCGAGCCTATTTTAATCCATACAAGGCTTTGTGGAGTTTGAACACATATTCCGGGTCTTTAGCATCCTCAAACCCTGGAGGCTGTTCCACATATACCTCTTTATTGATGTAACCATTTAAAAATGCACTCTTAACATCCATTTGGTATAAGGGAAAATCTTTGTAACAAACATAGGCAAGTAACATCCTTATTGCCTCTAATCTTGTTACTAGGGCAAAGGCTTCTTCGAAATCTATGCCTTCTTCTTGGTTGTACCCTTGTGCAACCAATCTAGCCTTATTTCGGACTATGATTCCTTGTTCATTCTTTTTGTTCCTAAAGATTTATTTGGTTCCTATGACTGATTGATGATGTGGTCGAGGAACTAATTCTCATACTTTCTTTCTCACTAAGTGTCCTAGTTCTTCTTGCATAGCAAAAATCCAATTCTCATCTATTAGTGCTTCTTTCACTTTGGTTGGTTCAAATTGAGATACGAAAGCAATAAACTCTAGATCACTTTGAATTGAAGCTCTAGTGGATACACCCTTCTGTGGATCCCCTAAAATTTGTTCTTTAGGATGACCTTGAATCAATATTGAGTTTCTTGAAGTTTCTAAAGATTGTTCATTCTCAGTTTCTATGTTTTGGGTTTTCTTGGGGATTTCATCATCTTCAATGGTTATCTACCTAATCTTTTCCTCAACATATTTCTTATGCTCATTATCATCAAAGTTTACATGAATTGATTCTTCGATAACTTTAGAAGATTTGTTGTAAACTCTATATGTTTTACTGTGTGAGAAATATCCTAAGAATATCCCGATATCTGATTTTGGTTCAAACTGATCCAAGTTATCTTTGTCATTTAGGACAAAACACTTGCATTCGAATACTTGAAAGTAACTGATGTTGGGTGTTCGCCCTTTCCATAATTCATATGGTATTTTGTTCAATTTTATTTCTAATCAGTATTCTATTCATTACATAACATGCAGTATTTATAGCTTCTTCCCAACAATAGTTTTCAGTGTTATATTCACTTAGCATTGTTCTACATATTTCCTGCAAGGTTCTATGTTTTCTCTCAACTACACCATTTTGCTAAGGTGTTCTAGGGGCTGATAGATGATGAGTATAACCTTGATTATTACAAAATTCATCAAGATTTTTATTGACGAATTCTCCTTATCTATTACTTCTAATTATGTTTATTTTATAGCCTTTTTCATTTTCAACTCTTTTCCAAAATTTTACAAACAATTCACATACTTCTTACTTATGAGCTAAAAAAATACCCATGTAAATGTACAGAAATCATCAACAATCATAAATATATATGATTTACCTCCCAAGCTTTGAGTCTTGGTTGGCCCAAAAAGATCCATGTGAATTAATTCGAGAGCTTTAGTGGTAGATTGATACCCTTTACTCTTAAATGATGATTTGATATGCTTGCCTAATTGACATAGTTCACATACCTTGTCCATTGAGTAAATTGTTTTTGGAATTCCCTTGGCAAGATCCTTCTTGACTAATCTAGATATGTTATCCATAAGATATATCACTTAAACATGTAACATTTTGCTTTCTCATATCGTCAAAATTCGTTCAGTAAACATTTTTATGCCTAGATGCTATGATTGCATTAATATTATTTTCATGCTTAATGATGCACCTATTTGCTTCGAATGAAATATCATAACCCTTGTCACATAATTGACTTATGCTCAAGAGATTATGCTTTAGCCTTTTTACATAAAGTACATAAAAAATAGATAAAAAATCGTTACCAATAGTTCGGATGCTTGCAATCTCCCCTTTGTTGTTGTCTCCGAAGGTGACATTCCTACCTTCTTTTCTTTCAATAGACAAGAACTTTGACTTATCTTCAGTCATGTGTCTTGAGCATCCAATGTCCAAATACCATATATCTCCATTTTTGTTCATCTACACAACATAAAAATACTTTTGATTTTGGTACCCATGTTGCTTTCGGTCCATGCATGTTAGCATCAACAAGAACATTCTTTTCAATCCATGCATATTTCTTCTTTCTTATATAACATTACATCTCAACATGGCATGACCTTCCCTGTGACACTTTTGGCATTTCGGTCTCATGGTCAGTAGAGTGTTATACTCTTTTTGTTTTGACCCATGTGTGTATCCTAATCCTGCTTTGTCAAAAGCACAACTTTGACTATTTTTGAACTTGATCACTGTGTTGTTAAGGTCTTCTTTCTCTCTCTTAAGATATTCATTTTCACTTTTCAGTTTTTCTATCACTTTCTTAAATTGAACATTGTCTAAGGATAGTTCATCTAATTCTTCTTGCTGAGACTCCATCTCCTTAAGAGCTTCCTTTAAACTCTTTTTGAGTTTCTCACTTTTCTTGACCTCTTTACTGATTCTAAGTTCAAGATCATGCACATGAGTATCAAGAATATCAATTTCATTTAGTGGTTCAGATTTTACCTCAGTATTTGTCATCAAGCAAATAACAACCTTATGATCAGAATCAGAATCATCCTCGCTGGAGCTTGAGTCATCCCAAGTAGCTTTAAGAACCTTCTTGTCCTTCTTCCTTGAGCTGTTCATCTTAGACTTGTTTGGGCACTCACTCCTAGCATGACCTGGTTTGTTACAACCGTAACAAATCAACTCTATAGGTTTAGCATCAAACTTTTATCCTTTGTGGAATTTTGAGCTTGAACTACTCTTTCCTTTTCTCTTAATTAATATGTTGAACTTCCTAGATAACATGGCAATGTCCTCCTCTAAATCAGAATCATTTTCAGATTCGGTTTCAACATTGAGGACAATAGATTTCTTCTCCTTTTGCTCAACTTTGGTTGGGCATTTCTTATCTTTCAATTTCATCTCATGAACCATTAATGAACCACACAATTCATCAAGGGTGTACTCGGCCGGATTCTTGGCTTCTTCAATGGTCGTGGCCTTAGTTCCCAAACTCTAGTTAAACCTCTCAAAAACTTCCTAAGAGTCTCTTCTTGGTCATAACTTCTACCTAAGGTTTTCATCTCATTGATGTTTGTTGTAAACCGAGCAATAGCCTCAGCTATAGATTTACTTTCGTCCATCCTATAGGTCTCATATTTTTCAACTAGCATTTGGCGCTTTACCTTTTTAACTTGCGAAGTTCCATCATGGGCTACCTTAATCTTTCCCAGATTTCCTTAGCTGTTTCACATACGCTAACTCTATTGAATTGTTCAACCGATGAACTGCAAAACAATATGTTTATAGCTTGATTGTTTAACAACTCCTTCTTTTCTCTAGCAGTCCATTCGTCTAACTCTTTAAGGACAACTACACCATCTACTATCTTTGTAGGTGTTGGACAATCATTTGTCACAACATCCCACATTTCTAAGTCTTGGGCTTTAAGGTAGAATCTAATCTTTGTTTTCCAATGTAAATAGTTATCTTCTTTGAACAAGGGTGGCCGGTTGGTAGAGTTCCCTTCACCTGAGAGTTGAGCATTTTTAACACTTTGTCATGCCATACTTAACCAAAGATTGTTAGATACTTTGACAGTTAAACTACTTTGATACCAATTGTTGGCCTAGATGTGTCCGAGAGGGGGGTGAATTGGACACTTAGCGAATTAAAACCTTTCTTTTAAAACGGTAATAATATGAAAGTAGGTTAAGCACGATATGATAAAGATAGCTCAATGATAATAATGAAAGAAACTAGCTAATGCACACAAGATTTATAGTGGTTCGGCTGCGCCTACATCCTCTGCCTAACCTCCTCAGTTAGGATTTTTCCAAACTCCACTAACGAATCTTCTTACGGATGAAGACCAAACCGTTTACACTTTTTCAACTTCACAGGCTTGAGAACAACCTTAACCGTTTCTCAACTTCACAGGCTTAAGAACAACCTTGACTGACCAAGCAACACTTACTCTATTTCCAGTGACTAACTAGTCACCAATAACTGATACAAGATTGAGATATGATTCCCTTTACTCAGAATCAAAAGAGTACTTGCAAAACTTTTGGATTGAACCTTCTATTACCACAGATTCAACAAAGTATATAATGAAGTGCAACTGAAATGAAAGGTTCGAAAAGCTTTCTTCTTCTTCAATGGATTTTAAAGATATATTGAATGAAGATCGACAAATCCATAAGCTTTCAAGTATTTCAAAGTATCAAGAGTTTTCGCAGCGAATAAGAGTATAACTTTCAAGAGTATTTGCACAAGTGAAAACTGTTTAAAAATTTGAAGAATACGTTATCAGTTTTCTCGTTTTGTCCAAAGAAAAATTTTAAAATCATAGAGTTTGTAGCTTAGAAAAATAATTTAAGAATCAATTAACTTTCAAATAGCACAATTTTTTTTTCAGAAGTCTCTTAGTCTCTTGCTCAAAATATGTATTTATAATTAAAGATAGCACCAATTTTGAATTTTGAATTTTGAGACCGTTGTGAGAGTAATTCAAAATTCAAGTCAAACGACTTGATTCTTTCATGGAAATGGCATATAAGGAACTGTTGAAGAATTCTGATAAAAAAGGAGTTTACACGAACAAGGAAAGAATCAGAAATTCAACTTTTTCAGAATTCAGAAAAATGTCAGGTTTCTGACATAAGGTTCATGAGCGTCCTGAAGGATGTGAAATGAGAGCAAATTAAATTCTTAGTTATTTGGTAAGGGCGCTACTGCTCAATGAGTGTCCTGCATTTATTGCCCAAAAATTTCATACGCAGTTTGAGGGTCTTACTATCGTAGGAGCGTCCTGCAGTACAATAGGATGGACTTTAGTGATTTGGCCACTAACATGAACGTCCTACTAAACCTTGAGCGTCTTGCTCAAACTAAGAAATTTTAAACTCTTTTTACTTTGAAAAACGAACAGTTCAAAATCATTTAAAATCATTTTGGATCAAATTGAACACTTAGAAAATGATTAAAACGACTTGTAAACCAACAATTTTTCCAATCAAATGAAAAGATCAAAACTTTGGCAAACATAGAGAAAAACTTTTGAGAAAAACAATATCAAGATCAAGCTGAGCAACTATTGAGTAGGTTCTACAAACCTAAAATCAATCTAAACAAATACACAAGATATTAATTCTTACAGCTCGATGCTTGATTGACCATAGCTTGATTTGATTATCTAATATTCATCATGGGATGGAATGGTTTAACTTTAATTGATTGAACTTTCTGCTCTATGACTTAAACACTCAAAGTAGATATTAGTTTTACAAATTAAGTTGTTTTTAATCATCAAAATATTCATCAAGGGGTTCATTGGAATAACGGTGCTTTCCTTATAACTCTCTCCACCAATAAGCTACAAAATAGAAATTCAAATTATAAAGTTAGAGGCTAAAAACAAATCATAAATTTAATCAAATCAAGACGTTGTTCAAAAATCAATTCTTCACATACCAGGTATTTTAGTGGCTCTTGTAAGCTTTGTTGTTTCTCTCCCAAACATTCCTTCAGTTCTCTTGAATAGGTTAATTTGGTCATTAATTAAAACTATTTCTCAAGCAGGTAGGATTATTCTATCTATGCAATCATATAACCCCTGCATCACTTCAAGATCCATTTTGAATTGATCATCATATTGAAATCTTGGATTTAGAAAGTAACCCGCTGCATGTAGAGGCTTGTGCAATTGAAGTTCCTATTTTCTATCAATTATTTCCCAAATAGCCTTGTATCTCCTCTTCACACCACCTAAATTTCTAGCAGCGGCCTCCTTTGCACGATTTCATCAGAACCATAAAGCTGGAGGACCTTCACAAGAGGAATTGTGTTTTTTATGCAATACTTGATAGATTTTTAGAAGTTTGCATCAACAAAAATGATGTCTCTAATAGCCCCTCCTTTTTTCTTTACAAAAGAACTCTTTTGCCATTCCTCTGAAGCAAATAAGGAAATCACTGCTGACTCATGCAAAAACACATTTTTCATAGTGAGATAACATGTAGCGAAATGGGCCACTGTAGGCGGAACCAAATCCCCCAAATGGGTGAACTTTCTCATCTAGTTTAAGATGAAACAATGATTGTAGATGCACACTATAATTTTTCAGCATTTGTTGATGATATCTACATGAATGGGTAATTTACCAATGTTCTCTAGCATCAAGTCCAGGCAATGTGCAGCACATGGAGACCAAAATAAGTGTTTCATTTTATCCATCAACATTTGCTCAACATTCATATATGCTGAAGCTCCATCTATTCTCACTTGAACTCCTCCTTAGCTTCCTCCGCCATACTATCAAGGAGATGAAATAAATTCTCATAATTCTTTATAATGTCAGAAGCATCCACAAACTTAAGAAATACACTCCCTTTAGGGCTATTCTCCAAAAAAAATTAATTATTGTTCTATTTCTTCTATCTATCCAACCATCCGACATTATGGTACAACTTGCACTCCTCCATTCCTTCTTGTACTCTTCAAGAAGGCCCTCAACATACTTCACTTCATTTTCTAGTAATGGATTTCTTAATTCATGGTAGCTAAGTACCTTCAAACTTGGTCCAAAAGTAGAAATAAATTGAACCATATCGTTGAAAAATGAACTTTTAACCACATTAAAAACAATGTTGTTGCAAGGGAAAAACCTAGCATTTTTTTGGCAAGCTTTTTCTCTTTCACCCTTCTTCCAATGCTCATTAAGGGTACTTTGCTTGCCTTTCCCTGTAAAAAATCGATCAATCACCCCATTCTTTTTTAGTGGCGTCTCCTTCCCACTTCCTCCTACTTCTTTTTCAACTTTAAGGTCTGCAAAATTCATGTCTTCTTCTTGTATCATACATCTCATCTTCTCTATTTTCTTTCTTTTTCTCCTTTCCTTGCAATAGATCCTCAAAAAATGAACTAACTTCATCCGTCATGACGCCCCTTACGTAGGGTGATGTCATGACACAACGTACTATACACTGTACATACTATGTATACAATGCATAATACTCTGTCAGCCTCATCTGAAATACACATCTTTTAAAAAAATATTGTCAACATGTCCTCATAAAATGGACATCTCACAAATTTTCCCCTGATAAACCACAAAGTCAAATCACATATAATCATCCACATCTACACTCATTCATATCCATACTCATCTATATTCAGATATTCATTATCCGTCCACAAACCATAGTCATAACCTCACTATACTGTTATATGTGATAATATTTACGTAGCATGATAATTATACCTAACAAACTAAACAGTTTTCCAATCCCTTTCTCCATACATACATAACAAAATAATAGGTCAAGGAGCTTCTATTCTTCTCTTGCCTTTCCTTTGCCCTTGTGAATTTTACCTTAAATATTGGAGGGAATTGGGTGAGCTACAACAAGCTCAGTGAATATTTTTCATTCTATGGCATTCATATGCATTTAATAAACATGATGAAAAAGTCAAGCCAAACACATTTAAAGAACCAAATGCAATGTAACAATACATATATGCACACAAATAGCTTGAAGCTTCCTGCAATATTTTTCAAAACATACATATACTTTCCATTGAAAGTCTCATCCATCTCCCACCTTCCAAGTATAGAGCAGGACTCACCCCTCATTCGGCCCAAACAAGGGTAGTCTAACTGTCCTCTCATACTCAATATCATTTTTATCAATTTCAAGACAGCCACTAAGCCCATGAGATACTCAAGGTATTACTCATGCGAGACTTATTCCCGGAATGATTCATGTTCTAACCGGCTATTGCAAGTTAGATATGCTTCGTTTTCGAAATATAGTTTCATGAATTCAAACAATGCAATTATATAACATGCCATTCATACATGCTTAACATTGCAAACAGTTCATAGCTACAATGCCATACAATATAACCAAGAAGTGGAAGAATACTCACACAATGTCAACGACCTAGTGCTCACCAAATATCACTACCGCTGCGTACTGTCCTCACTTATTCCAAACTTTGTTGTAATTTCACTAAACAATAATAACCAATTATTTCCCGTATGATTTCACTCTCAAATATACCCAAAAGTACTAAGTGTCAATATAAGACCATTAAAACATCAATGTCTATATATACAACATTAAAGTCTATATATATAAAACATCAATGTCTCACATTATATATCCAATATCTATGCATATTATCCTTGATATATAAACTTCTCAAGCCCATTAATATATACTGAGTATTTTAATATACTTAATATCTTAATATACTTTTCAACCCATTAATATATACGTACAACATATTAGAAATGATAATTGCATCATCAACTAATTCACAACCACACTAATCGGGTGTGATGTGGGCGTTGGGTATATATAAACTAGTTATTTTTCTCAATTCCAAAACTAAATAATTATATTCACAATAACTCTTCACTTAACAACTATTTGGTCATCAAAATCTCACGTTTCCAACACCAACCACGTCACCCACTTACACAAATCTAATCGTTGAAAGTGCATAAAAATGACATATGTTATACAACTCGATGAGAGGAATACAAATATATAATTTTTATTGAAAAAAACCCACTTTTTACCTTAGAATCATGCGCCCTAGCCCTTCTTTTCTTCCTCTCTGTTCTCCATGCTTCTCTACTCTTCTGGTTTTGTAATGGAAATGGTTGATAAATTAAAAACTTAAACTTAACTCCCACAGCCTCAACTTCCAATCACATTCTCTTTTTTCTTTTAACTTTGTTTATTTTCTTTTTTCCTTTTTCCATAAATCTGTTAGTTCAAGGTAGCTTAGAATGGACAACACATTATTTGTCCTTATGCACTTTATTCCATGCATCAAAAGTCATCTAACTAAACAACCTCCCCATTAGATTTAATTCATATAATTTAATTTAACTCATCTACTTTATGTAATTCAATTTCCTTAATTTGCATTTTTATTATGTACTATCATACACACATACATTTGACTCTTACGTACGGAATATGCATACGTATACACGTCAGAATACGTATAGGTCAATGTAGGTGTATAATTAAAACTACGGGGTGTTACATCATCGGGAACGCTAATACATTCTTTGGCATTCTTGTGTGTCTTTGCTAAGTGGTGTTTCATTCTAAAAACACCTCCATAATTTTTTTTTCCACAATAGTGACACCTCAAATAAGTCTTATTATTTGGGTGAACATTGGTGCAATGCTCCCAAGTTTTATCTTCTCTTCTATTCATTTTCAAAGATAAACAATCTACACTGAAAATAATAAACAAAGCAACACACAAATAATCCCTAAAACTTGAATCCAAGAGAGAAAGGGATAGAAGTCACCGAACTTTGTGTTTTCCTTGCTTTCTTTATAGGAGAGTAAAAACTTCTTGCAATGGAGAAAGGAAACAAACCAAAGAAATGAGAATAGGTGGAGATCCAAGGTAGAAGGAGACAATGGGGCCCCAATACACTTTCTTGTTACGCTAGATAGAGTCCAAGAGGGGGTGAATTGGACTCTTTGTAGATTTTTACCTTTCAAAATTTAAAGCAAAAGAAACAAAGACAAAGAAGAGTGCACGACTATTTTAGCGTGGTTCGGCTCTTCAAGCCTCGTTCACGACTTGATCTCCCTTTTCAAGATTTTCCAAAACCTACTATGGATAGGCTTCGAGGGTGAGGATCAAAACCGATTACACACTCAACTTTAACTTTAAGGCGTGAGATACCTTACAAACATTGTTCTCAGAACTGAGAACTCCTTGCTGACTAACAAGCCATTTAAATACAAATATTTGAAAATGACGTTTCTCTTACCGAGAATACCTCAAAAATACTAACAATAAAATCTGAACCTCACTTTAGGATTGCTCAGTTAAAGATGAAGGTTGAAGTGCAGGATTAGTGAGCTGAGGAGTCACTAAGCTTTGGATTCTTGGAAGATTTCGAATGAGCTCGTTTCAATCCAAAGTAAAACTCAAGAAGATTGTTTGAAAGTTTTGAGAACACTTAGAAAACTTTTGAAAACTTGAGAACTTGCAAATGATGTGTAAAATCGTGGTTTGAAAGACAATCGTTATGCTTATATATGGAGGTTCAATGTGTGTGAGAGCTAGGGTTTCAATCTCCAAGAAAGATCATATTTGAGTTTTAAATTCAAACCAAACCTATGCCGGCTTTCCGTAAAGCCGACATAGGTTTTACTAAAGGATCAAAACATAAAGATTATAACAATATTTTGACCAATAGACCCACTTGTTATCATTGTAATAGGCAAAGTCATACTACCCTTAGGTGCAAATTTAAAATAGTAGGAAAGCGTTAATTAGCATGGGTCAAGAAAAGTGTTTTGAATGATGCTAACTTGAAAGGACTGAAAGCCACTTGGATAACAAAGTCAAACGTATTTTATGTTGTATAGGTTGACACAATTGGAGATACTTGGTATCTTGATAGTGGATGTTCAAGACACATGATAGGAGACAAGTCAAAGTTCCTGTGCTTGGAGAAGAAGAAAGGAGGTTATGTGACTTTTGGTGACAATAGCAAAGGCAAGATTGTCGGCATTGGCACCATTGGTAATGAATCTCTTTCCATTTTGTGATGTACTTTATATTAAGGGTTATGGAATATCTTTTGAAGAAAATAAATGCACTGTTAGGCACTCAAATGATTCTATTGCATTCATTGCATCTAGATATAAGAATGTGTATAGAACAAATCTTGATGATATTGGTGAACAAACTGTTTTTTGTTTGAGTGCTATGACTTGTGATGATGCATGGCTTTGGCATAGAAGACTAGCTCATGTTAATATGGATAATATCTCTAGACTTGCCAAAAATGAGCTTGCAAAGGGCATTCCCAAGGGAGTGTACTTAAAAGGCAAGGTATGTGAACCATGTCAATTGGGCAAGGATACCAAATCCTCATTTAAGAGCAAAAATTATTTGTCTACATCTAGAGCTCTTGAAATGATTCACATGGATCTTTTTGGACCCACACGAACCCAAAGTCTAGGAGGTAAATCATATACTTTTGTAATTGTTGATGATTTTACAAGATTTACTTGGGTATTCTTTTTGGCTCATAAGCAGGAAGTGTGCGATATATTTGTCAAATTTTGTCGTAAGGTGGAAAATGAAAGGGGATATACAATAAATATCATTAGAAGTGATAGAGGTGGGAAATTTGTAAATAAAAATGTCACACCTCATACCGACGGTGTGATGAGCACCTCATACCGAGCGTACCCAGCCATTATATACCACATAATATTGTCATATCCCAGTACACAACACACCGTAGCATCTAGTACCCCGGGATCATTTTTTTACACTATTCACTCATGAATAGTATAGGGCCTCCCCCATATTCGAACTCACAACCTCATAAGGTTTGATTTCGCAAATCTGAGTAGCCACTGGTTCAGTGGCTACTCAGATTGCGAAATCAAACGGTTCAGTGGCTACTCAGATTGCAAAATTAAACCTTATGAGGTTGTGAGTTCGAATCTGCGGGAGGCCCTATACTATTCATGAGTGAATAGTATAGACAAATGATCCTGGGGGTACTAGACGCTGCGGTGTGTTGTGTACTGGGATATGACAATATTATGTGGTATATAATGGCTGGGGTATGCTCGGTATGAGGTGCCCATCACACCGCCGGTATAGGGTGTGACAAAAAGGCCTTATGTATACATAAGTGCCCCTTACCCAGGATGATGAGTACCCCAATCTCCAGGGCGTACTCTAGCCATTATGGAACCATAATATTGTCCTATCTGGGTTGCGAATGCTCAGTGGCTACCTAGGATGCGAATTCAGACTCCTTAAGGGGAGGTCTCGAGTTCGATCCCGGGGGAGGCCCTGCACTATTCATGATGAACAGTGGGGACAAATGATCTGGGTATGGGGCACTTGTGCAACCCAGATGGGACAATATTATAGTTCCATAATGGCTGGAGTACGCCCTGGAGATTGGGGTACTCATCACCCTGTGTAGGGGGCACTGTGTGCAACCCAGGCGTGACAAAAAATCTTGAAGATTTCTGTAACAAACAAGGTTACCCCCATCATCTTTCAGCCCTTAGGACACCACAACAAAATGGGGCCTTTGAAAGGAACAATAAGACTCTCTAAGAGATATGTAGAACCATGCTTAGTGACTATAATATAGCAACCTATTTTTGAGCTGAGGCAATCAATACGACATGCTATGTTATGAGTAGGTCATTAATTAGAAGAAGCATTAATAAGACTTCCTATGAGCTTTGGAAGGGTAGAGCACCGAATATTAACTACTTTAGAGTTTTTGGATGCAAGTGCTTTATTCTAAATGACTATGATAACTTAGATAAGCTTGATCCAAAATTAGATATTGGCATTTTTTTGGGATATTCTTCTCTTAGTAGGTCTTAGAGAATCTTTAATAAGTTTACTAAATTTGTAGAAGAATATATTCATGTGAACATTGGTGAAAGTGATCCTAAACAAGGCTTGGGAGATGAAATTGAACATTGATGATGATGATGATGCTCCTAAAGTGTCACAAAGTGTTGAAATTAGTGATAAACCATCCTTAGAAGTCCCTAAGAAAACTAGATTGCTTCTTAGTCATCCTAAAAATCAAATATTATGAGATCCTTCTAAAGGAGTGTCAACAATAGCTTATCTCCATAAAGACCAAGAGCATGTAGCTTTCGTGTCTCAAATTGAACCAACAAATGTTGAAGAAGCATTTGTAACAACCCCTAAAAATGCAAATTTTTTTTATTTTTTTTCTTTTACCGCAATTGTTGTTGCTTAATGGAACAACATGAAAAGTTCCCGCGATACAATGGAACACTAGCAGAAGTGGGGGACGTCCTCACTGAGGGGGACGCCCACTTCTGGCTCCTCTCTATATAAATAGAGACCTTAGTTCAACTACCACTCTCTCTCTCTTCCTCTTACTTTTCTCAAATTTTTGCAATCTTGGAAACACTGTTACTATGCCTACACACTTCTAAAGGTGGGGATGAAAGCCTAGGTTTGCGTATCTTCTCTTTACAATGATGATAACATTGCATTCGTCTATGATATTACCATGCTTTACTAATTCATGCACACATCATGCTATATGAATTGTTATATATATACATATATATATAATAACTTAACTTATATATATAAACATATATATACAGAAGACTTCCAACATCCACGCCGCATCTTCTTGCTTCTTTTCTTCTGCTTCCCTGCCAGCACCGTTTCTCATGCGCAACATGACTAATTTCCTGAGAGATAGTAGGGGAATGAGCTAAAAGCCCAGTGGGTCTTCCTGAAGTCCCCACGCTTTATACAAAATGTTAGTACATGTATTAAACTATTCATCATAGTATTACAAGCAAAATAATCAATTCAATAGTATGACCATAATGATAATAATGAATTTGCCATCATAAGATATTTCCACATAAGATATACCTATTCTGGTTGCATTTAGCTCTCAGAATGGGCCAACCAACACCCAGTTCTCATGCTTACGCAATTCAACAGAATAGGAATAATACATAACTAAAGAAATGTGTAAAGAACAAGAGCTTAAAGAAATCATTCCCACCTTAAATTTGCTATAATCTCCTTATTGTTATACCCGCAACAATTTCATTAGAGTTTTTCCTTACTAGAATTTCAGAGAGTTAAACTGAAATTTGATTTTAACTAACCCTTAGCCCCTATTTATAGGGGTTCAAAATTTTATGTCCGTATTTTTCCCTTAACCTGTTCGAATAATTACAAGTAGGCGATTTTACCGTTTTTCCCTCAAGGGTAATTTTACCATTTAACCCTTGGTGCAAATTTATCATTCTGCTCTTGGTGTAATTTTACCATTTTACCCTTGGTGTAAATTTATCGTATTGCCATCGAACTTTTCTAATATTTACAAGTTAGGTTAATTTACTAAATTGCCCTCAAACTTTAATGATAATTACAAATTATGTAAATTTATTATTTTGCCCTTGAACTTTTTTTTTCTAGTATTTCCTAATCTAGTTGTTTCTTTGTAAGATTCTAGGGTTGCGAATTTTTATAGTATTACAATCTACCCTCCTTGAAATTTCGTCCTCAAAATTTGCTAATATAAAATTAAAAATTACCTCCATCCTCGTGATCAAAATTGAGGAGTCTTAATATCCATTTGTTATCATCAACTTCCTCAGAAGGTTGGCTCAAAATTTCCCATGGTGATGGAGGATTACTGGCTGCGCTTTCCATAGATGGAATCATCTGTGGTAGGGGAGAAGGTTGATATACTAGATCATACCAACCATTCCATTCTGGCATCATTCCTGGCTGGGGTTCCTTGTAATCACTATATAATGGTATGGCTAGTTCATACCAAATCATGGTCGGTGGTGGTGGAAGGGGTTCTACCAAACCCATGGCTTGTGGTGGTAGAGGGGGGGTTTTACCCAACCCATGGTTAGTGGTGGTGGGGGTGACTTGACCCAGATCATGGTTTGTGGTGATGGTGATGGTTCAAACCATGCCATAGAGGGTGGTGGTGGTGATGGTTCAACCCAAATTGCATTTGGTTCTGAAAATATTGGTGGCGGTGTCCAATAGGTATCCTGAATTGGTGGGATTGGTTCCATCCACGTGGGTGAATTAATTACTTCCTCCCAATACCACTCTTGACTTGGTGTGATGAATGGTGCATCTGGGCTTCCTATCGAAGCGAACATCATCAGGTCATCAGTGGCTCAAGGTGATAACAAGGGGTTCCTCTACTCTGGTGGGGTACTGGGTGAGATGGGTGAAGAGGGCATACTAAATGTGAAAGGTTCAAAGATGGAAAGTTCTCGCATTCGTGGTTTTGTTTCTTTTTTCTTTCTTTTACTCGACCCTGGCTCACTAGGTTCGGTTTGGTTATAATCATGGTTGTCTGAGACTGATCCATTATTGGGCAGCCAGTATGTTTGATCTGGGTAAGCATCTATTGGTAAAATCGGAAACTCGTTACTTTTATCTTTTGGCTCATTTGCTCCATAGTTGGTTATATGCTTTGGTTCCATTTGCAAAATGGTAACTTTTTTAACATATAAAAGATGTATATACCACGTTGAATTCGTTTACACAATAGAGCATAGTATGAGATTTTTATTGTTGGCGAATACATCACTATAAAAAATAGCTTAATTACTAAGCAAATGAGGGAATTTTTCTTGTAGTCAGCTCTCTAATTCTTATGAGGCTTCTTCTATACCATAATTATTCCATAAGACCTTGACTAACGATAGTCTTTTTTCTTAATTGTTGTGTTTTTCTATCCAGAATCATGACTGGTTGTTCTACATAAACATTTCCTTCTTCCATCTGTATATCGGTCCACGAAAACACATGGGAGGGATCTGGATGATATTTTCATAACATGGATACATGGAATACATCATGTATCTTGGCCATAGATGCTGGCAAAAGTAGCTGATATGTCGTTGGTCTGATTCGTTGGCATATCTCGAAAGGTCCAATGAATCTTGGTGATAATTTTCCTTTGAGTGCAAATCGTCGCATTCCTCAGAATGGTTGTACTTTGATAAACCCACAATCACCAACTTGAAATTCCAACGAACGTCTTCGGTTGTCTACATAACTTTTCTGTCGACTTTGATCAACTTTTAGCCTTTCTTTGATGAGCTGAATTTTCTCACTAGTTTCTTTAATTAATTCAGGGCCCAACTCTATTTTATCAGTTATGTCAGTCCAACATAATGGTGACCTGCAAGGTCTTCCATACATGGCTTCAAACGGCGACATTTTAATACTTACTTGATAGCTATTATTGTAAGAAAATTCTGCTAGATGCAAGTATTTAGTCCATCCGTCGTGAAAATTGAGTACACATGAGTGGAACATGTCTTCAAGAACTTGTATTGTTCGTTTTGACTGTCCGTCAGTTTGTGGATGATAGGCAGTGCTCATGGTGATTCTTGATCCCATTATTTTCTAAAAACTTTGCCAAAATTATGATGTAAAATGTGGATCTCTGTCACATACGATAGTTTTTGGGATACTATGAAGTTTTACAATTTCAGCTTCATATAATTATGCCAGTTTTGTTGGATTGTCTGCAGACTTAATTGGCAAAAATCTCTCCATTTTTGTCAACCTGTCTACTATTATCCAAATTTTGTCTTGTCCTTTGGCGTTTCGGGGTGATGCAGTGATGAAATCCATGGTTACATTGTCCCACTTCCATTCCCCAATAGGCAGGGATCGCAGTAACTCTAATGGTCGTCTATGTCCTGCCTTAACTTGTTGACAAGTTAAACATTTCCTGACGAATTTTGCCACTTCCCTTTTCATTCTAGAAAACCAATACTGTCGTTTCAAATATCGATACATTTTGTCTCCTCTCAGGTGCATGGAAAACTTGGAATGATGGGCCTAATGTAGAATTTTTCTTCTTAGTTCTGCATTGTCAGGTATATACATCTGTTTCTTGTACGGTTATGTTTCATTTGGTGCCAGTGACTAGTGACCCAAGTTTTCTTGTCGGAGTAGTTGAGCCTTTTTTCTCTTGACTCTGGATATTGTAATTGTGCTTCCTTGATATGCTATGTTAGATTTGATTTTAGATCTATAGCCATTAACTTTACTTGCGAAGGTCTTGCTTCCATTCTTAAGTCAAAGTTTTCAACTTTCGTGCTCATATACCATTTTGACAGTTTTAATGCTCGGACGGATGATGGTGTTTTTCTACTTAACGCATCTGCCACAACATTGGCTTTGCCTAGGTGGTATTGGATGGAGAAATCATAATCCTTTAGAAATTCTACCCATCTACGTTGACAAAAATTCAGATCTCGTTGTGTGTAGTGATAGCGTGAACTCTGGTCATCAGAGAATATTTCCATTCTTTCACCATAAAGATAATGTCGCCATATCTTGAATGTGAATACTACTGCAACTAATTCTAGATCGTGTGTAGGATAATTGTGTTCATGAAGCTTTAATTGTTTGGACGCATAGGCCACAACATGTCTTTCTTACGTTAAAACAACTCCCAATCCGTTAAGTGAACCGTCTGTGAATAACGTATAACCCAGTCCACTTTTTGGTGTAAGTAATACTGGTGCTGACATTAATCACTGCTTCAATTGTTGAAAGGATCTTTTGCAGTTGTCATTGATGCTGTGAATTTCAATTCGCAAGTGCACGAGAATCAAGTTCTAATATAGACTAGTGAATATCGGGTTATCGTCCTCTAGGATTAGCAAAACTATCTCTTAATACCCGAATTTATAATAACTCTAAATCTTATCTAGATGATCAATATTTGATGAATTGAATACTAAAAAGTAAAATAAGCAAGAATTAGAACTAAACAATGCAAATTTGGATAGAAATTAGAGAAGATCAATGATTAAAAACTCTAGAGGATTAATATCACTATGTCTTCAGTTATGGTTTTCGAATGAATCATATGAATGATTAATTTTTGGATTTATAAATCATGGATCTTAATTTAATTAAATCCCTCTTCCTAGTGATAGGTTAATTACCTATGCTCAAAACATTAATTTCCTTTTCCAAGTGATAAACCAACGAATTGAACATGCATTAAGATTTGAGATCCATTTTTAGTGATCTCAAAGGGAATTGTAGGTTTTCCAATGCAATACAATAACCCTAGGTTGCAATTTCCCTAATCCAATTCAATATCCCCTTTTCCAAGTGTTTATCAAATCTAAGGTCATCCAAAATGTGGCCAGCAATTTGAAAGCATTAAGAGTTTGATATTACAAAGAAACCCAAATAATGAATAAAAAACATGTAAAGAATAATCAAACCATAAGAATCAACATAGATCAATTAAATCTCTAGATTAGAAATTTAGCTCATAATCATGTTCAAGAATACAAAAGAGAGATTCAAGAAAGAAGACATGAATACAAGAAGAACTGAATAAGAAATGAATAGATAAACCCCGTTTAGAGTAGTTTTCCTTCTTCTTCTTCACCAGTAAATCCTACAACTTATCTCCCTCTTTAAGCTCCCTCTTTAAGCTCTTTCTTGCTTCCTTTTCTCAACCATTTCTCTAAACCTAATTTTCTCTCTTCTAAAAAAAAATGTGATAGAATGAAAGATAATCCTATAATAAAACCCTAAAACGAGCTATATACATCCAATGAGTTAAAAGACAAAAAGGGGCGTCAAAACTCGCCAAAAGACATGCAATCCCGCAACTCTAGGTTACCGGCACCGCGACGCCCAATCACGGTTCGCAGGTGTGGTGATGACCTTATGGACTTAGCCAAATTCTTGGCTTTTTGGACTTCTTTTGTTTGTTTCTTCTCCACTTTTTTGCACATGTTCTTCGCCACTTTTGAACACCATTTGAATCTTGTTTCAACTCACTTTAAAAGCTCTTTATATTTACCTACAAAACAAAGTATAAACAAGTATAAATTCTATGCAATTGATCAAAGTATTAACTAAAATGAAATGCACTCAAAGTATATGACTTCTATGATATTTACAAGTATCAAAATGTCATTTATTCATGATAAAAACCTATAAAAGCCTAAGATAAAGCCTAAATGAACCTAAAACAACTAAGTATGCAATGCATGCAAAAATATCTAAAAACTAAGCAAATGCACCTAAAAGTCTATCAAATTAACATGCAAACTAACTACTAAAATTCAACTTATCAGTCATCCTAATGAAATGGAATATCATTCCTCATTAGTCGGGTCATTGGCGCGGCTAATTTTGAAAAATCTTGAATAAATCGTCTGTAGTATCCTGCGACGCCCAGGAAACTCTAGATTTCTGTGACATTTCTAGGTTGTTTCCATTTTAGTACTGCTTCCACTTTGTCAGGATCTACTTCGATGCCTTTTTATGACACTACATACCCCAAGAAATTTCTCCTGTTGGTCCAGAATTCACATTTATTTTATTTTGCATATAATTGGTGAGCCTTGAGTGTTTCTAATACTATCCTCAAGTGTTCTCGATGTTCAGCTTCAGTAGTCGAGTAGATTAATTTGTCATCTACGAAAACTATTACAAAATGAACTAAATATGGAGGAAATACTCAATGCATTAAATCCATAAAGGTAGCAGATGCATTTGTAAATCCAAACGACATCACCATAAATTCGTAATGTCCATATCGAGTTCTAAAGGCGGTTTTGTATATGTCAGATTCCTTGATGCATAGTTGATGGTACCCTAAGCGTAAATCAATCTTAGAAAAATATCTTGCTCCCCGTAATTGATCAAACAAATCATCTATTCTGGAAGTGGATATTTATTCTTGATGGTGACACTGTTTAATTTTTGATAATCTATGCACATTCGTAAATAACCATCCTTTTTCTTTACGAAGAGTACCGAAGCTCCCCAAGTTGAGGTGCTTTTTCTGATAGATCATTTTCCTTTTAATTCTCTGAGTTGTTTGTCCAGTTCCACCAGTTTGGTGTGAGCCATCCAATACGGTGGAATAAACACTGGATTGGTTTTTGGAAGAACTTTGATTTCGAAATCAAATTCTCGTACTGGTGGTACTCCCGGTAAATCTTCCAAAAATACAGTAGGAAATTCTTGTACCACACTAATGTCATCTAGTGTGAGAGGTTGTATAGTTTCCTTTTCTTCCTCGCGTTGAAAGTCTTCCAATTGTACGCCCCCAATCGTTGTTCGAACAATGATGTGATGATCAACTTTGGTAATCGTGATTTCGACCCTGTAATCTTTAATACACTTTTATCTGGAAGAGTTATGTATACTCATTTGTTCAGGCAGTCCACAGTTGCATGATGTAGTGTTTGCCAATTCATGCCTAAGATTATATAAAAATCTTCTAGCGGTATGATTGACAAATCGGTGCAGAATAATTTGTCTACCATCTTTAATTCACAATTCGGGCATTTTTGAGAAATTTCTACTTCAGCACCTACTGGGGTAGATAACATTATCTTCGTGTCCACAGGTTCCAGTTTTAGCCCTAGATTTTCCACTACTAACATGGCGACAAACGAATGAGTTGATCCAGTATCGAAAAATACTTGTACCGGGGAGTTAAATAAATTGAAGTTACCTTTCACTACAACATTGTCCACATGTTCCTGTCTTGTGACTGCATATGCTCGACCTTGTTGTTGTTGGCCTTGCACTTGATTAACAAGTCTTTGAGTGGTAGCACAATTTGTTGATTAGTTACGGGTTGTGTCCGTCCCTGGTGAAAGACCGGGTTTGGCTGAGAACAGTTTTGAGCAATATCACCCACCTGTTCGCACCTATAACATTTTCTTGGATCAAAATTTTGGCCGTTTTTTAGCTGTGGCCCTTCTCCTCGCTTGTGGTTGTTGGTGCGGATTAGCCTTTGTCCTCGATCCCTCCTATTGTTTCTTTGGTTTGTTGAGTTGAATTGATTTGGATTTTCCGCTCTCACTTGTTGGTTTGCTTCAAACCCTTCACTTGTTGGCTTTTGTCTCAAGGTGGCCGAAATTCCACTGTGTTGGAATTTCCTAACATTACCTTTTCCCTGAAAGTTATTTATTTATTTTCCTCTGCTTTTCCTTTGCTCCTGTTGCAGTCATTCTTGCTCATATTGCATGGCTTGATTGACAACCTCATGATAGTTGTCAACTTTCATGATAGATAATGCTAGCTTCAACTCATGTCGCAAGCCTTTAAATAATTTCTCAACTTTGTCCCTTTCATTGGCTACAATTGAAAGAGAAAATATTGATAATTCCACAACCTTGGAAGAATATTCTTGTACTGATATTTTTTCTTGATAAAGCTTGGTGAATTCTTGACCTTTTTGCCTTTTCACAGCTTTTGGAAAATATTCTTCCACAAATATAGCTTAAAAATCTAGCCATGTCATTGCAGCAACATTTATGTTTGGATCTTCCTTTACTATTTTCCACCATATGTTTGCAAGTCCTACCAACCAGTATGTTGCCAAAGGTACTTTTCTTCCTTTAGGAATTCCCATTGCTTCAAAGGCTTTCTTTGTTTCATCCAGCCATTTTTGTGTTGAATCCACGTCAGGTTTTCCCTCAAATGTCAAAGCTTGTAATCTTTTGAACTTCGTGATTTTTCGTGTCTGGTAATCCTCGTTGCACCTTGAGGTGCGACCTTGTGACAATTGACTTTTTAAATGGTGGTCCAAAGTGTCCTCCATTCGCGAATCCATATAGTTTGCAAAGTTCTCAAAGAACTTGTTCATCTGTTACGGTGTTGATATCGGTTGTTCCTCTACCATTGATGGTATTGTTTGATCCTACACGGGTGCATAACCCATTGCATTTGTTTCGGTTGTGCCAGTGGCGTCATTTCAGTCTCCATTCGTTCTGGACTGAGATTACTAGTGTTATCTCAAGGAACCCCATGATGAGAATGTTTTGATGATTCCAAACTACTCATGTTT
Source organism: Paratinospora sagittata (assembly GCA_035771175.1). Lineage (NCBI taxonomy): Eukaryota > Viridiplantae > Streptophyta > Magnoliopsida > Ranunculales > Menispermaceae > Paratinospora > Paratinospora sagittata. Next base: position 25,181,641 of record CM069596.1, on the reverse strand, counting down.
GTGTATCAAATGATCTTGTTAAGTGTTTCAAAACTATCAAGACCAAGACCAAATAGCAAAGCTTAAACTTTTGATCAAATAACTCCCGGAAAGTTTAACATATTTGCATGTTTCGATTGATGTGTTTCAGAGGTTTTCTTAAAAGATTTAATCTCTAAATCATTTCAGTATTTAGTTTAATTGAATTTTCAACTAATTTCACTAAGTTTTGAAAGAAAAAATTATTTTAAGTATTTGATCAATACGCTTACTTTGTCAGTAGCCCCATATTGAATCAACCAAGGAACTTATCTGGAGGTTGATTGAACATCAGCTCGCTGATCGTTTTAAACGTCAGGACGTTAACGATCCAGTAGCACCCTTATGATTTTGGTCATTTTAAAAGTTTTAAACATGAGGACGCTTACGTCATTAGTAGTGCCCTTGTGATTTTAAAGTGTTTCAAAAACTAGTCACGACGCTTATTTTCAAATACGCCCTTACAACTTTGTTCGATTTTAAACATTAAGTAAGTCAGGATGCATACGTTATAGTAGCGCCCTCACTTAACAGTTCAACCCTCACTTCACAGTTCAACAGGACGCTTATAGTCTATAAGCGCCATTGAGGATCAAAATGAAAAAATTGGTTCTATGCGTCAGGACGCTGGTTGAAAAATCAGGACGCTAAGCCAACACTTTCATAAAGCTGCGACTGTGCACTTTTTCAGTTTATCTTTCCAGAACTTTTTATGCATAGAGCCCTTTTCATACTTGTCATAGATTTCTTCTTATGCATGAATCACGTCCTTTGAGACTTTCATTTTTCATGCAACCTAAAAAGAATTAGAATATTCATAAAGATTGTTTTTGCCATCTTCGTGAAAGATTCTAGCTGTTGTGAGCTAACGTTCATTTTGAAATTCAAATTCAAATGATCAACAACGTTTTCCCTACTAAGTCTATTTATACCAGTACTTAGAATCCAAACACAACAACATAGAAAATTCACAAAGCCAATACTTTTGAAAGTTGGTCGAATTTTCAAATTGATTCCAAAGTTCAAAACTGTTTTAGTTTTCAAAGTGTTATCTTTGAAACAAGTTTTATTCAAAGGATTTTCATATTGAGCATACCTTACATCTTTCATTGAAAATCTGTTTGAAGTTTATTGAACTATTTTTTACTCAAATTTTTAGCACGATTTTAATCTCACATCATTCTTGCTGAAGGAGAAATTTGAGAATAGTTTATAGGATACAGTTGTACTTCATTTCATATCTTGTATACTCTATCCAGTTGTAACAGTAGTTATACAAACTGTTGAATACTTATCTTTTTTTGTTCAACAAAGTGGTCATTCTCAAGCTTGTAAGTTGAGAAGGTTTAAGTTAGTCTCACACCCGAAAGTTTAGATAGGTAGTTCTCTAGCCTGTAAGTCGAGAGGTGTAGGTTGGTCTCAAGCCTACAAGTTGAGCAGTGTAATGGTGGTTCTCACACCCGGAAGTTGAGAAAAAGTTGTAACGATTTGGTTCTCACCTGTAAGAGAATCCCTTAGTGAAGAGGTTTGAAAATCCTAACTTAGGAAGTTAGGTAGTTTAGGCAAGTAGCTGAACCACTATAAATCGATTGTGTCAATTGATTTATTTTTCTGCATTTTATTATTTGCCATTGGATTAATTTTAATTATCTAAGTGTCCAATTCACCCCCCTTTTGGACATACCCGGGCCAATAAGTGGTATCAGAGCTGAGTTGCTCATTAAAAAAATCTAGCAATTTCTTTGATATCAATGGAAAAGTCTAGAAGTTCCATCATGAAAGTAAGTCAATCCCTAGACAGACCACCTGTATTCAATAGAGACTGTTTTGAAGATTGGATGAAAAGGATTAAAGCCTTTCTTCGATTTAAGGACATCAGTTTATGGGAAATGGTTGTAAATGGTTACACCATGCCCAACAAGTCTATTGAATTATGGACAGACGAGGAGAGACTCAATGATAAACATAATTCTCAAGTCTATGCATTATATTGTCGTCTACTCGATGAAGAAGTAGAAAGGGTAGTTCATCTTAAAAGTGCTAAGGTGATTTGGGAAACTCTCAAATCACTCCATGGTGAAAAGGTAATGAATCAAGATGAAAAGCTCAAGGAGCATGAAAGGCTATTTGATGACTTTGAAGTATCTAAGAATGAGTATCTAAATACAGCCTGCTATAGGTATCAATCTATCCTTAATTGAATGAAAGAACATGATCAAGAAATACCTATAGGGATAGCCTTAGTATGTTTCTATGATAAGCTTCCAAAGAAATAGAATGATAAGTTAATCACCATTGCTGAAACACTTGTTCCATGGGAAACGACTCTGAAAGAGTTATGTGCCTTATTGAAATCCATGGAAGGAAAAGAATAAACTAGAAATCAGGTCAGTACCTTAGAGGAATGACTCACAAACTTTAGACTTCTAGTGCAATATTTTCTTAATGGTTTTCTTGAAAAATGGAAATATAAGATAAAATTTTTAAAAGATTTGTCAAATCCATTTGAAATCAGTTTTCAAGAAATTGATTATATTTAAAGTGGATTAGAATCATCATCTGAGAGAGAAGACATGCTTGCAAATCTGCTAAGTAGAAACAAAAGTGAGCTTGCTGATGAAAAAAATCCAATGATGATAAGTAAACAATCCTCAACAAGAACACTAGTGCAAAATGAAAGATTACATGATGATTTACCAACAAGGAAGTCAGCTCAGAGAATGAGTATCAAGATGTATTTCAGCTGCTTCAGTAAGCAAAGTACACAAATCGAGGACTTTGCAGTACCTTAAGGTAAAATCAAAAATTTGTGCAAGGTATAAATCACTTTATCACTACTACGATTATTTGAATATGTATCTCAGTGATTGTTGAAGTTATATGATTATCATGTATTGCTTGAAATGATTACATAATTTTGATTACATGATTAATTTGTTGATGGATGCTTTATTAAATTTAATTATTAACATTGATTATTCATCCATGAAATTATATAAAAATGATTAATTGCATCTGATTAAAATCAAAGTATAACTATCCAAAAAGATGCTAATAGTACTTAAGGACGCTACTGTTGTGTTAGTAGGACGCTCGTTGCATACAAGGACGCTAATACGTGCAAAGCTATCAATTGTTCAAGGACGCTTATTGTCAGGAAGGACGCTGATCGGTTTAAGCGATAGAGGCATTAGGATGCTAATGTTCAATAGGTTGTAGCACGTGAAGTGTGTCAGGAGCACGCTTACTATTAGGGTAGTATATATATTCGAACAGGGTGACTTAGTCGCCATTCTCATCTATTGATGCCCTAGGATGCTCACTATGAACGAACCAAGAACCCATTCCAGAACCACTGCTACTCTTACGCTCAGCCGATTTCACCATAGCCGTTTTTCAATTTTTTTAGGTAAAAACTTGATCTCTGTTAAATTTTGAACCTTTTGATCCCCATTTCACAAGTTTTCACCGAGACATTTCTGTTAACCACCATTGTTATCAATGGCACCCAAAACCAAAAAGCTACGCACTTTCTCAGCTAGAAAGAGGGCTTAGTTACCTTCATCACCTCCACCTAGGAGCGTGAGACAAAGACCAGTGGAATCCCAAGTAGAATCTATTGAGGCACCCATCACCTTTGAACCTATTAACTCATCTTCAGTTGAAACTTCAACTGATGTTCCTCAACCATCTTCCTTAACCCAGAAATCCAAGAAAGAAATCAAAGCTGAAAAGCTTGCCAACCGAGCTGTTATAGACAATTGTTTTATTGATTTAGATTTCTTCACTAATTCACACCTCGATGTGCTACCTTTGTTTGAGTTCCAGGGTTGGACCAAACTTCTCCCCTACCATTCTAGATGGTATCCAAATATGGTCAGTCAATTCTTCCAAAATCCTCAAAAGAAACCCAAATCAGGACTTGTGAGACAGTCCAAGGTTTCAAAAAAAAATATGTAGAGATTTCTCCTCAATTCTTCTCTGAAATATTTTCATAACCTAGTGATGATAGTGCCCATATACTTTTTTTCACTAAAGGTAAGATTCAATATCCAAGCTATGACAACCTTTTAGCCTTGAACCTCATATCTAGAAAAAAGGATCATGTGAGTGTTGACAAAAAGCTCACCAACCAATCCTTCGAGCTCATTCCCAAAAATATCCATAACATCATAACCCATTTCATTTAGCCCAAGTCAGGAAGTAGGGGCACTGTAAATGAGCTGGATTTGTTCTTGACACGGAGCATTCTCGAGAAGAAGAAGATCAATCTCGCCCACATTCTTATCCATGTCATCGACACTTTGGTCAGCAGAGGAAGAGGACTTCCATTTGGAATGTATCTCACCACATTGTTTCAGAGAAGTGGAATTAACTTCAGTGGAGAAGATGTTAAAGAAACTAGCAGATATCACTGCATTGGACAAACCACTGTGAACATCAGAAATGATCACCATTTATTATTACTTTTATTTAGTGATATATTAGTAAGGTGTGATCCCTATCCCAAATTTTTCCAAACACCCAACCCAAGTCAACACTTTGGTGGAGATTTATACGTGCCGAGGAACCCGAATGACGGATTACACATGCTCAAGTGGGTGTGATCTTTGACTTTTTCCTTTATTCTTATTTATTTCTAGCATGTTGTATCATATCTAGTTAGATGAGTGTGTGTGAATTACCTTCTTAAATTATTTACATGTTAGTCATTAGTGATGCATGTATTATGTCTTTTCATAAAGTTATCCTACACTTTTCATTATATATGATATTCACTTACACCATACCATTTATGCATGTCCCTGGGTATATGAAGTTCATGCACCATACCATTACTCTGTTGAATTAGTAATTGATTTAATTAGCCAGACACAGTCTTGTCCCAAATACCTTTGAATAGTGAACGGGAGGCAGCTTGCTGCTCTAGAAAAGTGGTATTTAAGCGAGACTATTGTGACTCCACCACTCAGCCTGGAGACTAGTCTGGTAATTTTATTGAGAACTATTTTTTTGGTACAACCTTGTGATTCGGTACTACTCATATATACAACACTATTCACATATATGAAATAATTATTATTAAATTATGGCATGATATGAATTGTTGGGTGTTGTTCAGTAATAGTTTTATAATGGCATGATATGTTAATACGTTACATTAATAATGTTGGTATGTTAGTCATACTATTTGCCTCAACACAATAAAAAGATAACAATGCATTGAAAGGTGTCTTGGCCTAGCTTGGGGTGTTTCCAAAAAGCCAAGGATATGTGTCACAATGGCTAGTAAATTTCAGACTCCATTCGAGAAGAGTTCCGGGGGAAAGGTGATTCTGCGTGGGTGGTCTATAACCCAAACGGATGGTTAACGGTGACTCTTAAAATAAATTTATGTTGCAACGTAATGTATGCACTTGTTTGAATATCTAATTGGTTTTGATGTATTATGCTATTATTAAATAAGAGTTCAAGAATATTGTTTAAGGTGATCCATTGGGCATTAGCTCACCCCCATTTCTTTTTCAAGAATGAATAATGCAACATGAGTAATCCATAGGTTGAAGAACAGTGGTAGCTAGTATTATTGGTGGCTTTGATTTGGCTATGTGTAGTGGTTATTTGTACTTACTAGTACGATTAATGGTTCCGATAGGAGCTTTATTGGTATTTTAGTATGTCAAGTGGTATGCTAGAGTATGTTAATCAGTTTCAATGTTATTTGACTATGTCAGTGAACAAATGTATAACTTGTAACTAATCCAATGTCATGTGAGCTATTGGTTGATTATTAATAAATTTGTCTTTATTGATGAATCATATCAATATTGAAAATGGATCTAGTTTTTTTATGTCTCCAGGGTTAAGAATGCTAAAGCAATTGGCATTTCTTGGTTGAAATAATGTATTAAGGTCTATGGTGAGACCAAGGTAATTATAGAGACATCTAGTCTCAGATGAATTGAATTTGCAGGCACAATAAGGCTAGGTTTAGGCAATGTCTTTAAACACATATTTTTTTTAAATGTTAAAATTCTCATATTAATTATAAGGGCATTTACCTGAGATGATGGGCACTCACGCCCCGATTAGGTGATCTAGGTGAGTTGCACTCCATTATAGCGCATGTGATTAGGTCCAAAAAATCAAGGTGTGACACATTGCACATCGACATAACCTATGAGCAACTTCATTTTGCTCCTTATAAACAGTAGAAAGAATGGCGTCAGGGTGATTTTTCATGAATAACCTGCAATCTTCTATAATCATTCCAAACTCATCCAAGTTACTGCTAGTGGATTTTAGAGAATTAATCACAGCTAATGATTCCACTTCAATGTAGTGAATGTTTATGCCATGATCAGCTGCAAAGATAAGGCCTTCTCTAAGGGCTAAAGCTTCTACTACCTTCACTCGAAATCGACCCTCCATTTTGACAGTCAATGATGCAATAGGAAATCCCCTATCATCTACGATGACCACCCCAATTTCCATCCAATTTAACTCCATCTTAACTCCAACATCAAAGTTAAGCTTCAGCTTGTGGCCCTCTAGAACTTCCCATCTGCTTTGAACACGAGAATTTTACATAGTAGTTTCTGTGCTTTGTCCGGAATTCATCCACTAGATGCAAAGCCGAATTTAAAGAATGGGAGTGACTCACTTGGCTTCTTTGATGAATTCGACGGTTTCTAGAATTCCCTACATTGCGGCACACTATAATAAATTCTTTAGCTTTTATTTTGTCCAATCTTACCAACATGTCTTTATAATTTCCCCATTTAAGAAAATCTTCAATAAGCTCACCCTCCATAAAAGGAACATTTGCCCAAATTTCACGGGCATGGTCACAAAGGCCTAGAGTATGCTGAATTGTTTCCTTATCTTTCTCATAAATGTAATAAATAGGAGAAGTAAGTACTTTTTTAGAAAATAAGTTTACAGTTGTAGGTAAAATATTATTAAGTACCTTCCAAAAGAAAATCTTCACCTTAGGGGGAAAAGTAAGGCTCCAAAGGATGGACCAACTTCTCTCACCGCTTGAAGAGGAAGATGGGAAAGCCATGCCTTTTGAGTTTCTTTCAACCCAATACCCACTCTTAACTGAATAAGCTCCATCTTTTGAGTAATGCCAAATCATTTCATCCTCCACATTTCTGGAGCTAATTGGAATTTGAAGAATTGCTTCCAAATCTTCCTCCCAAACTGCAAGTTTAAGATCTTACTTCTTCCATTTTCCTTCTTGAGATATAATATCCTTTACCAATCCATTATTTAAATTTGATGCAGGAGAAAAGATTTTTAATGTGAAAAGGCTTTGGAACCCACTTATCATGCATAAAATGAACATTTCCAATTCGCCTCCTGGTTCTTTTTTCAAGAAGACCTCTTCACTAGATAATACCTTTCCAAGTCTGTGAAGAACTCGAGCATGCTTTTTGTCACACCCTGGGTTGCACAGCGTGCCCCCTACCTAGGTGTGGGCGCACCCCCTTGGGGCGAACGCCAGCCATTATGGATCCATAATATTATCCCATCCCGGTACAGCCACTGCCACACAAGGACGTTTCTTGTACCCGGGATCATTTTGTCCGACACTATTCACTCGTGAATAGTGCAGGGCCTCCCCAGGAATCGAACTCGTAACCTCCCTTAAGGAGTTAGATTTCGCATTCCTAGTAACCACTGAGCCAATGGTTCAGTGGCTACTAGGAATGTGAAATCAGAATCCTTAAGGGAGGTCTCGAGTTCGATTCCTGGGGAGGCCCTGCACTATTCATGACGAATAGTGGGGATAAATGATCTCGGTACAAGAGACGTCCTTGTGTGGCGGTGGCTGTACCAGGATGGGACAATATTATGGATCCATAATGGCTTGGCGTTCGTCTCGAGGGGGTGCGTCCACACCTGGGTAGGGGGCATGCTGTGCAACCCAGGGTGTGACAAAAAGGCCTCATGTATGTGGCTGTACCGGGATGGGACAATATTATGGATCCATAATATTGTCCCATCCCGGTACAACCACCGCCACACAAGGACGTCTCTTGTACCCGGGATCATTTGTCTGATACTATTCACTCATGAATAGTGCAGGGCCTCCCCATGAATCGAACTCGTAACCTCCCTTAAGGAGTTAGATTTTGCATTCCTAGTAACCACTGAGCCGATGGTTCAGTGGCTACTAGGAATGCGAAATCAGAATCCTTAAGGGAAGTCTCGAGTTCAATTCCTGGGGAGGCCCTGCACTATTCATGATGAATAGTGGGGACAAATGATCTCGGTACAAGAGACGTCCTTGTGTGGCGGTGGCTGTACCGGGAGGGGACAATATTATGGATCCATAATGGCTAGGCGTTCGCCCCAAGGGGGTGCGCCCACACCTGGGTAGGGGGCACGCTGTGCAACCCAGGGTGTGACACTTTTGCTCTCCAAATATCTCCTCTCAGGAAATATCTAGCTTTGAGATGACGGGAAACAAAAGAATCTTGATTTCTGAGAATTCTCCAACTTTGCTTTGCCAGTAAAGCTTTATTGAAAGATTCCAAATCTCTAAAACCCATACCCGCCATTGCTTTAAGCATACAAAGTTCCTCCAACTTCTTCCAATAAATTTAATTGTAACCCCACCAAAACTTGGCGATCAGAGCATTCAACTGATTACATAGTTTTGATGGAATCTTGAAGCAACTAATTGCATAGGCAGGAAGGGATTATGTTACTGCTTTGATAAGAACTTCTTTGCCCCTGTTAAGAAGAGCTTCTCTTGCCAATTTTGCATAAGTTTCCATATTCTCATTTTTATATTCTCAAACATTTGCACCTTCTTTCTTTGGCTCATGGATGGAAGACCCAAATACTTTGAGATACCACCCTCATAAATTCTCAAAAGCTTGGAAATCTACTATCTTGATTTATGATCTGTTTGGGCTAAAGAAAATTGTTGACTTTTCTCGATTCACCTGCTAGCTAGAAGCTTCCCTATATATTTGAAGAATTGAGTTGATAGCTCTTGCATCCTCCTTCCTTGCTTTGTAGGAAATCAAGCAATCATCTGCAAAGAAAAGATGAGATACTCGAGGGCTTCTTCTAGTTATTCTTATACCTTCCAATTTGCCATTTCCTTCAGCTTCCTGCAACAAATGAGAAAAGCTTTCTCCACAAATAAAAAAAAGATGGGGTGAAAGTGGATCACCTTGACGGAGACCACGTTGAGAAACAAGATTACCAACACATATACCATTAATTTGAAAAGAGTAGGAAACTAAGGTTATGCAATTCATAATTAAATTCATCCATTTAGGATCAAACCCCATCCTTAACATGGTTTTTTTATGAAAATTCCACTTCAAGCTTTAAAGCCATAAAACTCTTTTTTCCACTACGATTATTCTTCGTGAAATGCAACAATTCGTGGGCCATTATGATATTATCAGTAATTAGTCTACCTCCCACAAAAGCACTTTGAAACTTAGAAATGATGAGAGGAAGATAAGGTTTCAGTCGATTAGCCAATACCTTGGCAACAATTCTATAAATAACATTACACAAACTAATCGCCCTGAAATCAAACACACTTCTGGGCATCTCTATTTTTGGAATAAGAATAATTAAAGTTTTATTTATGTCAATCATACTAAATTTACCATTAAGAAAGGATAAGAAAGCCTTACATAGATCATCACCCATCACATGCCAGTATTTTTGAAAGAAAAGAGCAGGAAGTCCATCCGGTCCTGGGCTTTTATTGGTGTAACGCCCATACCTTAAGATGATGTCATCTTGACCGTAGAGTACCCAGATACGCATATATGTGTGTGTATTTGTATTGTTTCGATTCTGTAGGTCCATGTCTTGTGCTCGAATGGGCGGAAGGATATTAGAAATGAGTTAAATAGAAATCGACCTATTATACGCGAAATTCCGATGTGTATTGACCGTGTAGCGAAAAGATGAGAAATCTAAAAATTTGGAAAACTGAAACGCGTTTCAGTGGTGTTGGAATGTGTTTCACACTGGCCGAAAGGCTTCCAAGCCAAAAAAAATCCCTGAAACGCGTTTCATGGACCTAGAACGCGTTTCACCTTGGTAAAATGCAAAAAATGAGACCTTTTTGTGTGGGCCCAACTTGTGTCTTGGCTTGCTATATACCCTCTTTGCCTTTCATTTGCACATTAGAACATTGAGTAAAGAGGGAAAAGAGCTTGGAGAAGAGGAAAAGAAGGGGAGAGGAGAAAAGGGAGAGAAGATTAGGGTTTCGGTGCATTTTTTCCCAGCAATCCTCCAAGGTTTGCATTTCTTTCTCATTTTCTTCCTTTTATCTCTTTCAAGTGTGTTTGCAAGCTTTCTTTTGACCTAGGGTTCGCTATGAATCCCAAATTTGGTGGGTTCTTGACCTAGGGTTTGCATGTTTAGGCTATTTTATGCTTGTTTATGATGTTAATGGCCTTCCCTAACCTAGAACAACCCATAATGATGTGATTCCACACATGAATTCTGAAATTTGTGGAGGGTGGTGGAAGAACACACTTAGGAGTTAGGCTTTGCATGTCATATATGTATGATTAGAGGCCATTGGGAACCTATGGATGGTAAAACCCCACTTTCTAGCAAGAAATTGAAGTGGTTATGTGCATTGACCTAAACCTAGGATTTTGGACTAAGGGTTTGCCATTGGATTTGCATGTGATGTATGTTGATTAGATGGGTAAATGTGGATGTATAGTGGTCCAATTTACTGATCTTGATGGTTGGAAACCCTAGGTGTAGTGCAATTTTGGCCAAGGCCATGTAATTTGAGAAATTGCAATGAATTTAGGGATTTGCCCAAATTTGGGAATTTTGACCTAATTGATGTCAATTGATCAAATTGACATGAAATTAGTCTAATTAACCCTATTTATGATTGAATGCTTTGTAGTATAGTGGCTGGATTAACCTATTACATTCAATTGGGTTAAATATGGGTTAATGTAGTATTAAATAGTTAAATTGAGCAATATGGAATTGGCTCATGGGTTTGACTATTTTAAAATCTTAATTGGCTATGTAGTTGGGTTTAAACATGGTTGTTTGACACACTTTAAGGCTGATTTTCAGTATTGTGTGAACCATGTCATTTGCAGGGTTTTGTAAATGATCTAAGTAACCCAAAGAGGCCAATTGGAGGTTGTGGTGCTTAGGAATGTGTTGGTGCATCCTAGTGCTTTCTTTAATCGGATTGGATTGTCTAAGCCTAGCCAATCGAGTTGTGAGTGTCCCTTTACATTTGGTTTCTATATGTGGCATTGTATTACATAAACTGATTTGAATTGATATCTATAAGAGCTATGCATGTTTTAATGTTCTATGAAATGAATTTGAGCATAGTCTATAGGGTTAAAAATCTGGTTGGGTCTCCTAGTTGTGATTTTCTTTGGGAAGTCTCGTAAGTCTAGTGGTGATCCCCAGTTGTGGACCTGGCAGAAGGTTTTATGGCTTGTGTATAGGTAGGATAGCATAGGCTGATCCTACGTGCTGCATGACCCAAAAAATCCTACTAGAATACGAGTATTGTTTGGTCGGATCGGGTGCCATGTGTCACGCACCATGCCTTTGATCGCCCTTTCTCAGGAGGTGTTAGGATTGCATTGGCATGTTTAGAAAATGATATGCATTGTCTTGATTATGACATGATGCATTATATTGGCATGTATGTAATCTTGTTTCATTACCATGTTATTTCAAATGCTTTTATGATCTTGCCATGTTTTATATAAATGCATGTATATTGCCACTTGTAGAAGACATTCACTGAGCTTGTTGTAGCTCACACCTCATCCTTACCATTTCAGGTTCGAATAGGAAAGGAAAAGGGAAGGCTTGACTGCGGAGCACTCCCTTGGTATTTTGTTGATGTAGGTGTTGTACATTTTTATATTTTGATATTATGTACATGATAACACCTAGTATATGTATATTTAACACATAGATGGGATGTGTATGGTTTTGTATAATTTGTAGACTTATGGAATTTTATATTTGGTAATTTTGGAGATGTAATATTTTTATTTATTGTTGTTGATCATGTTTAGATGGATGCATTTATAGGATTGTGTTTTATTAGGATTCGTGTTATGTTTAGGCTAATGGAACGCCGAGTGTATCGATGGAGGGTATACCTGGTGGTTCCGTGCCGTTCATGACGTCACAGATAGTGGGTCGTGACAATTAGGATTCATCTGATCAAGAGCCAATTTAACTTCATTTTCCTAAAAAGGTTGGAGCAACTCCCTATTCATGTCAACAGTCACCTTCTGAGGAAAATCCTTGAAAATATTCTCAAAAGTTGCGCTTGAGTGCCTATTGGATGTGAATATTTGTTTGAAGTAAGATATAATAACTATAACTTTATCCTCCTGAGATGTTGCCCAAATACCTTTATGATTTATCAAACCATGAATTGTATTTCGCCGCCTTCTTTCTGTAGCTTTTGAGTGAAAAAATTTAGTGTTTAGGTCTCACTCAGATAGCCATTTCTTTCCAATACAACTTCTTTCTACTATACAACTATTCCAAATCTGCTTCAATTTGTTTGATTTTCTGAGTTCCATTTTCTATATCAGGATTGCTATATAGAATTTTCAACTGATCTCTTAGGTTTGAAATTGAGTGGTGGATGTTCCCATACTTAGCTATGCTCCAATTATGCCAGACTTTCAAGTACTTTTCAACGGCTTTATTGGTGTTAACAAGACCATCCTCCCCTTTTGACTCTTGTCAGGCTCACTTGATAAGATCGGTTGCTTCATCATTTCCAACCCACATAGATTCAAATTGAAGTCTTTTTTTTTTGCCTTGCCCTTTTCATATGGTGCTTAAAGCCCCTAGTAGTTGTCAATAAAATGGCTCTATGATCTTAACAATAAAAGGCCAGGTGTTGACAACCAGAAAGTAAAAACATATTCCTCAATTCCAGTGAACATAATACTTGATCCAGCCTTTCTTGGACATTTACCCCTCCCCCCCTTCTCCCAATTGTGTTTATTTGTCCAAGTAAATTTTGGACCCACATAGGCCATATCAATAAGCTCACAATCATTAATTATCTTTCTGAAGTCTTCTATTTGTTTACTAGGCTTGACTGCACCTCTTCTTTTCTCCTTGCTTTCCACTATCTCGTGGAAATCGCCAATCAATAACCACTTTGAATCAACATTATTCTTCAACCGTCTCAATAGGTCCTATGAGAATTTTCTTTCTTGCACTTCCGCCTTTCCATATAAGCCTATAAGTTTCCATTGAGAACCATTTTCATCCACCACCTTCACATTAATATGAGTTGTAGAGAAAGATCTCAGATGAACTTGAATTGGAAACTTCCATAGTAGTAAAATACCACCACCCAAGCCTTTTTTTCCCCCACTAAATAGTCGTCAAACGCCAACTTACTTTTTAATTGCCCTGCTCTGGATGTAGACAATCTAGTGTCAATCAACAACACTATTTCAGGATCTTGAGCGCGGAAAAGGTCGCACAAAACTCAGAATGTTTGGGGTTCCCAAGCCCCCGAACATTCCAGCTTAATATCCTCATGGCGACCGGCAAGGCTACTGAGCAAACCCAGCCGATAAATCTACAACGTCTTGGGTGAAAAGAAGAAATTTTGATTATTTTACTTCAGGTTCAATCTCCATATCAATAAGTAGTGACGGTCTTTTGCCATCAAGAACCTATCTCAACACCTCACGAAAGCAAAAGGCCAAAGAACGATTCGATCAAGGCACTTAAGGTCATATCAGACGTTCAAGATCGTTTCAATCAAAAGGACCTCAGTGATCATATCATGATTTCAAGATCACGTTACACGAACGATTTGATCAAGCTTCAAGACTACATTTTTCGATCAACGTTCAAGATATTCAACTCTAACGCGAAGTTCACATCAAAGATCTCATAATGAAGAGTTGGATTTCGAGATTTTGAGAAATACACAACATTTAAGGTATATCTTTCTCTAATCGATATTGTTTAAACGTTTTCCAAAACCATGCACGAATCACTTGCATATTTGCATGTTTTGATCTTACGCTTTACGTTATTTCAAATGATTTAATTTTTTACATTTAATTTGAAATTTACCCAGTTTTTATTTGCATTCATCGTATTTTTAATCGCAAGTCAAAACTATTTTTTCAAGAGTCTTTCAGGAGGTTAATGATTTAGCAGCGCTCTCCTGAACTTGATAAGTGAGGACGCTGATGATTCATTAGGACGTTGATAACATTCAAGGTTGAATTGAACTGATTCATTCGGACGTTTGTAAGTAGCAGCCTTCCTTTAGTCAACCTTTGAAGTTGTCGGGACGCTGACTCAGCATCAGCTTACTGAAAGAGCTCTAAGTTCTTCAAAGAATTTATCTTTAAGGATGCTAATAGTTATAAGTTGAATAAACTATCAGGACGCTACCTGGTTAGAAGCACCCTCACCTTTGAGAATCAACTTACTAACTTTCAGGACGCTGATTGTCCTTCAGCGTGCTTAGTATTGTTCTTCAAATGTTTTAAATATGGTAGGATGCTTACATAGTTGTAGCGCCCTCGTGTTGTGTTTTATGTTTTGAAAGGTAAGACGCTTACTCAGAAAAGTAGTGCCCTCATGTATTTAATTGTTTTAAAACAAAGCAGGACGCTAACTGTGCATTAACACCCTCAGGGTTAAGTCACTTATGTCACAAAGAAAGTCAGGACGCTTATGAGTTCGTAGCGCCCTCACTTCATTGTTCAGCAGGACGCTTATACATAATGAGCGCCCTCAAGAAACAAAATGACAAAGGTGATATTATGCATCAGGACGCTAATTTAACAACTGTCACTATTCTAACAAGTACACTATATCAGTCTACTATTTCAGAACGGATATTTGCACAGAGTCCTTTTTAGATTTATCAGAGATCTTCTCTGATACATGAATTAAGTTTTTTCTAAAACTTTCCTTTTTCATGTAATCTGAAAAGAATCAAAATGTTAGTGAAAATTACAGTTGTCATTTTCATATAACATTCTAGTCGTTGTGTATAAACGTTAACATTGTATTTGAATTTCAAATGTCTAACGGCTATTATCTACTAGGTCTATAAATACCAACACTTTGAATCAAACAACTTGCCGATAATTTTCATTGTGCCAAAAACTTTTTGAATGTTAGTCGTTTTCAAAATGTTTTCAATTGTCAAAGCTTACAAAGTATTTTTACTGATACTTTACGTATTCAAAAGATTTTCATTTTGTGCTTTAATTATACTCTATCTTTGAAAATCTATTTTGAACTGATTTCTACTCAAATTCTCAGCATGGATTTATACCTAACTTCAATCATGCTGAAGAAGGAATTCCATGAGAAATACAATTGTACTTGATTTCATATCTTAAATATTGTATTGAACTATATCAGTAGTTGTGTTAACTACTGAATACTGAACCATAAGTTTTCATGTTTATATGCTATATCTATTTTGAAAACTATCTGTGTCTATGATTTACGTTGGTCCTGCATTTTCAACTTCAATGTTTAAATGCTATCATAATATTTTCAAAGAAGCTCTTACTTGATTTACATATCATTTACGTTTTTCGAAACTGCACTTGAGCAATACCGAACATTTAAAGGTAAAAGACTGTAAGTGTATTTTCTTAGCATTACGTATTCAAATTTATACATCTTTGTAATGCTATCCACATGAGCTTAATTGTAAAGTGTTCTACTCAGTTAGAACCAACATTATTATCTTGTGTTGTAATGCTAGTGTGTTTCTGGAATGAAACAACCAGGACAAGTGAATGTAGTTCACTTAATGATTTCAGAGTTGAAATCATGTTAAGTTTCATCCTCACCTGTAAGTAGGAAACTAGTTCATCCTAATCCCGTAAAAGGATAAGTTCGTCCTTAACGTGTAAAAAGATAAGTTATCTCTGAACCTGTAATAGAGAATTGGTTCATCCTCATCCGGTAAAAGGATAGGTTCGTCTTTAACCCTGTAAAATGATAGGTTATCTCTGAACCTGTAAAAGAGAACGGTTCTTCCTCATCCCGTAAAAGGAAAATGGTTCTTCCTTATCCCGTAAAATGAACATGAGTTTTTCCTCATCCTGAAAAAAGGAAATACAGTTCATCCTTAGCCCACAAAAAGATAGGTTTCCCTTGAACCTGTAAAAGGGCATGTATAACAGTTTGGTTCTCACCCGTAACAGTTTGGCCGAACCACTATAACTCTTAGTGTAAGTTATGCATTTTACTTTTCGGTTAGTATGTGCATTTAGTTCCAATGTACCAATGTATATCACTAAGTCATTGAAAAAGTTTAAAATTGACCATCATACCCAACCCAAAAGGGTTTTGGACTGGGGAAATAAATTCTTGTCCATTGAGCGCCTATTCCATATTCACGTCATCTACTTGGGCTTGTTTAATTAAAATACGGATCTAGCTATTTTCACCCACCCTTTCCTATCTCTTCACCCACTTACTCTCTTTACCCATATAAAAATTTAAAATCAATCATTTTTTCTCTCTTCACCCACTTAAATTTCTATTTTACCCTTCTCACCCCAACGCCCTAAACCTTTTTCCTTCTCTCTCGCTTCTTCTCTTATCTTCACCATTTCTTCAAGTTTTTTAATCATTCAAAGGGTTAGAACACCGTTAGGACGATTTGTGAGCAACAACGTTGCAAAATCTTGTGAAAAAATTAGGTTATTTTGGATTTTGGA
This sequence comes from Paratinospora sagittata, assembly GCA_035771175.1. NCBI lineage: Eukaryota > Viridiplantae > Streptophyta > Magnoliopsida > Ranunculales > Menispermaceae > Paratinospora > Paratinospora sagittata. The sequence goes on along the minus strand of CM069596.1, from coordinate 25,164,878 downwards.
GGCCTCGAACTCAAAGTGATTCAAGTGCAATATTGATTACAAATTGATAAGTAAATCATGATTTTTACATGTTTTAAGTTGATTTTAATGTTACATTATTGAATTTGAATGTTTTTTTTGCAAAAAAAATGGATGAAAATGGTCGAATGAGGCGGAAGAAATGGGTTCCAGAAACCCATTTCGCATGCCAAAATTACAAACGTCCGACTTACTAGGGTCGGCATTTTTTGGTTTTTTTTTATTTTTCTTTTTTGTTCGGCCTATTAAAGTTGAACAAATTTCATTATGTCCGTCCACGTAAGGTCGGACACCCAATTCGGGGGCCATTTTTTTTGGGTTTCAAAACACATTTTCGCTCCATTTTCTCTTCAATTTTGGGTATGTTTTTGTAAAAAAAGAATACTTCAAAAGGGTAAAAATTGTGGAAATGTATGCTTTTGATTAAAAAAATATAAGAAAATGACAAGATTTGAGATTGAGATGAGTTGGAGAGTTGAAGGGTTGAAGAGTTTAAGGTAGAGAGTGGGTAGGTAAAGAGAAAGGCGAGAAAGTTTAAGGGGTTTAATACTTGTCCCGTTTTATAACTTTACATTAGGTTTTTTTTTGTTTTTTTAATTTTTAGATGAGGTGGGTGAAGAGATAAAAAAAGTTGGGTGAAAATAGTCGGACTCTTAAAATTCCTTTCTCCGTTATTTAAAAGTGGCGGGTGATCTTGGTTTTTAAAACTGGGCTTCTTACTTATCTTTTCTTGAGCTGCTACTGACAATTGGGGGCCTGACTCAACGGCCCACATATCGAATCCGTCTGAGAATTTGTAGAAACATGAGCTTGTTTTATCAGCCCAAAAGATACCTCTAGAGCTTTCTCTTGCACATTAAGTTCAGCTTGCATATCAGCATCCCTTCTTTCTAGATTACCCTGGTTAAGACTTCCTATCACATGCGCCGTCTGACAAACTTAGAAGGTCTGACGATCTTCATTTTCCAGATCTTCTTTATTGCTGCATCTACCCTCGACTTTCGTGCCGACCTCGCCGGAGCTTCTGGGCAGAGCATTCTTCACCGGAGAAGCTACCGCCATGGGAGAAATAGCATTCTACTTCTTTTCCGCTTCCTCCGAACCATACCCAGATGGTGATGAACTCTCTTCATTGAAACGTATCCATGAGCCATATTGTAGCTTGATCTGTTTTTCATTTGTTTCTTCGTTCACCATCTTCTCACAAATTTTTATTGTATGAACCATACTTCCGCAAAAGTAACCATATTGTATGAATTATTGTTATTCTTATTAATTATAGTGGGCCATTTAATTATGAAAGAACACATGCAACAATTTAATTTCTATAATAAAAATAAAATAAAAATGATAATAGTTAATAAAGGTAAAAAAAATTTTAAGATAATTAAAAAAATAAAATAACTTATAGTTTAAGTGTTTAAATTACGTATTCATTTACTCAACAAAATGCTTAATTAAAATTTTCATCCAAGCATTTGATATCGATTCTCTTCATGGAAAATGCTAATTTAACGCATTACATGTGCAAGTCATATCATTTGATATGAACTTAAATAATTGGTTGGGTGTATATGTTTGATCAGGTTGTAAGTGAGGCATTAACTACGATGGCCAAAAATTAATGAGCACCCGCAAATAAGTTTTGTGGTTCGGTCAGATGAGTTCTGTTTGATTGCGATTTAGCGGACCCTGCACGTCCGCTAAGACACATACCCTGCGCCAGTTGCAGGGGTTTGGTCTTTGAATTTTTTTTTTCTTTTTAGTTTTTTCTTTGTCTTTAAAAGGAAGACCTTCTCTATTTTTGTGTTTTTTTTTTATTCTTTGATTTGAGACTATTGCTTTTCCCAAAAAAAAAAAAAAGAAAGAAAAAAAGCTTCTCTTCTTTTTTTTATCTTTTTACTTGTTTTTTTTATGAAAATTGTTGGACCTATTTCTTATTATACTGAGTTAGATGACATATCATCAACTCTACCAGCTTGATCGATTATTAGATGATGATGTCAGCTCAGAAGCAATAAATACCGACTTGGCACTATCCAAGTATCAACCTGCCAGAATGACAGAATTGACTTGATAGCAACGACGTGACGTCAACTCAACATACCAAGCTGGCTAACTAAGTTATTATTCAACGAATAGGGATAACAAGAGATTCCACTACAAGAATTTTAAGATTCTACACTAAAATTATGGCGACACGCCGATTAAGCTGAAGATCCTAACTACTACAAATATCTCATCACCCCTCATTAATGAGGTAAGCAATTAATTACCCAGTCCGTGTGATTAATACTCGAAAGAGCTCAGAACTAATTTAGGCATCGAAAGGTCTTCGGTTGGCACCACATCGATGTTCTTTACAATAGCTTACTTTTTTTCCTTTTTATCTTTTAAGTTCAAGGTCCCGAACAAGCGAGTCCGTACTTGCGTGGGTTCCAACTCAACATGTCTTCTCTATTTTATCATCTACCAGTGTTAGTCAAATCTTGCACTAATAAAACTTATTTTAAAATTAATTAATAAATTTAATAGTAATTTTAATGTGAGTAATATTAATTTTTATTATATAATTTAATATTTTCAAATTTTAAATTTTTATAATATTTATTAAAATAAAAAATAAAAAATCAGAAAATATTCCTTCTTCTCTTAACTTTTTGTTATTTTTTTTTGGCATTTTGGCCTTTTTTTTTCACATTAACGGAATATAGAGTTCTCGTTACAAGCTTTTTTTAAAAAAAAAAAAAAAAGTTCGTCAAATAGCAACTTTCTTTCTTTCTTGTTCTCTTTTTTAAGGTATATACGAGCTAAAACGAAAAATTTTCTCGAGGTTTTAGGGAGTATCTCTTTGCGAGTTAGGGGTTTGTACACCCCTAAGATTAGTCGAATTAATTAGCAAATAGGCCCAAATACCCAGATCTCAAAAAAAAAAAAAAAAAAAAAAACAAGAAACTGAATGCCCTAAACCCTAAAATCCTATGCTCTAAAACCTGGATGAAAGCATCCAATTCACTTGATGAGCTGCATGCAGAAAATATAAAGATACTTAGTGAAAAGGTGTATTAATAACACTTGTTTAGTTGAGTGTAAAACATGTACACGTTTTTAAATGATGATTTTATCTACTAAAATGTTACTTTTACTTTGAGACGATAATAAAATTGATCTGACTTACATGAATTTGAAGTTTTTGTTGATAATAAAACCAATATTTAATGTGCTTTGAATGGCTAAGAGGACAATGTCTATCAACAAAAACTTTTACGTTTGATTCAAAATAAAGATTGGGTCAATATAGGTGGCTTCGATAAGTACCACATCTATAACACGATTTAGTCATATGGTGTATTTTTCAAATAATAATATTATGATAAATAGTCAGTTTGAGATGCTTTAATTATGGTATCCACTTAGTAAATTCTTCAAATTAATTAGCACATATAATAATTAATGTAAAAAGTGAGGTGATCTATAAGTGGATTGGTGAAGATAGAGTTAGATTAATTATGTTAATTAAGTATATTTTTTTAATTTATTATATTTGCGAGGGTACAGTGACATGCATTACTAAGATACCCTCTAAACATTAAGTTGATTAATTATATTTGTAGCTTAGGTTAAATATTTATTATTCTTTATGGTTATTATCAAAAACAAATTGGGTTGTGATTAAATCATATTTTATTCACTGTGCCACTTTTTCTTGTTAGAAATGTTGGCAAAGGTTGTTTTCAAGCTTTTCATATTTATTGGTGGCGCTTCGTCGGTGGTCGGCCTAACTTTGACAAAAGGTCATGTATATATATTACATTGATAATGATGTTAATACTGATAAAAACACAATCACTTTCACATCAGCACTTTTAAAATAGTTTAAATTTATATTAATAATATACAATTTACACAATAATCTAAAAAAAAAAAGTGATATATCATAATTATGAAACAAATGTCAGGAAAGACTATTATACTTAAGATTTTAAGTTTGAGACATTTTTTATTATTTGTTGGCCAATTACGTCTTTGAGTATTTATGATCAAGAGCCAAAAGAATTAGTGATGACATAATTATTCACTGATCTCAATAAAAAAATACAAAAAAAAGAAGAAAGAAGAAGATATAAGATCAACAATTAAAGGTCCTTAAAGTAATTATGACAATAACAAGCCCTTACATAGAGAGGTATTCATACACATACTACAACAAAAATAGGTATTAGCTACAAAATTTTATAGCTAAAAAGACGTTCAGCTATAAATTTTAATAATGTACATTATTAGACAACCCACTAAGTATGTCGGATAACTTTGGAATCGTGAATTAAATGTATAGATCAAGGGCATCAACGTATGCCCAATTGCCAAATTCAAGCCCCTTGACTTGGGTGGTAACAGTGCACATGTTATCAATAATATAAGGACAAATAAATAAATAACTAAAATAATATTAACATAAATAATAAAACTCAAACAACAATATGCTTATAATCAATAATAGAATAAGTTTAGAAATAAACAAAACTCAGCAGAGCAAAGGTTGAGCAAGATGAAATTGAGGCCTGTGTAACACACAGTGTCTTTAAAACAGATTCGCCCCTCACGTTGGAGGTAGATCGTCTTTTATCTCCTAAGATACAACGGTAGATGAACAGTTGACTAGCACCTCGTTACTACTCGGGCAAACTGAACTTTACAGAAGACTATCACCACTGACCAACATACCTCAAAACCAAAAAGAAGAACTAGAGAGGAAGAAGATAATTCTAGAAATAGTAGAGAACTCTGAGAATTAGTGTATTGATAATAAGAGAATGCACCCCTTTTTATACTAATAGAAGGGGGTGGTGCTCTTGACGTCCTCGTTAAGAGCATTAAATAATCTCAAACGTTACGAATTAAATTGAATTAAAATCATATAACGGTTTTTCCAATTTAATTCGAAATTAAAACTCAATTAAATTATTTAAGTCTTTATCTCAATTTAAAACATATAACGGTTTTTTCTAATTTAATTTGGATTTAAAACTCAATTAAATTTAACCGTTACAAATTTAATTTTCATTTAACAAATTTTTTCAACAGCACATGCTGATACAGTTAACTAACTTAAACTGTTAACTGGGGTTACATTTTGTAATACCCCAAAATAATCTATTAATGGCCAATGATTTTTCACATGCGTGAAAATTTATATTTTTCTCTCCTTTCCTTTTCAACAATATTCTCTAATCTTTTTATTGAAAATAACCAAAAATTACTCCTTAATATACTCTAAATTTCCTTTAATGCAAGATGAATATTGGAAACCAAATCACTACCCAAAACTCTAATCCTATTACATTAATAGGAGGACCTTTTCGCAGCCGTCACTGTAATACACCGAAAATTTTTAAGGGTATTTTTGAAATTATAAATCCAAAGGTATTTTCATAATTTTACACTAAGACCAAAAAAGGCTCAAACATGGCATGTGTTATATATAACGTGCTACTATATTTTATTTAGATCTTAATTCCTATTACGGTATCACTTCAAATTTAAAATAATAATTTAAATTTCTATGACTAGGCTTAAGTGGCCATATAAAAGTATAATAATAATAATAAAGTTATAGGATAATCCACGTGATTCAAGCGTTCCCAAAAATTCCATGACTATTCTACTTAAATGCAAATTCAAACTATCTAATGTAATCTCATAAAATTTACATACCATAAAAATTATTATTTATGAAAAGAAAGTTTCTAATAATCAATAGTTTTGCAATCTCTCCGCATAAAGCCACCACATGCTAGACATGGCAAGATATCCAACTTCCTTTTATTAATTCCTCTCATACTCCACGGTTAGCACATTCTTTCCATTTTGTGGACAAAGGTAATTTAGAAAATTAAGATATCTTATCATTCTTAATTAGGCTCTATACACACGTGACACTAAGGCACAAATTTTATAATTTTTGTATCTTGTATTTTGATTCCTAGCACTCCCAAAATTATGCATGAAGAGACTACAATCATGCAAGTCACCACACCCTAGCTTATAAGAAATATATAGAACAATTTTGCAGCCGCCTCCCATCTTCTTCATTCTACTCTCAACCCTAGAGGGTGAGCACACAGAGTGACGGCCGCCGACGCATCGTTGGAGCATCACCCAGGGTGATTTCCTTTTATCACTGTAAGTGTCACACCTGGGTTGCACACAGTGCCCCCTACCCAGGGTGATGGGTACCTCCTACTCGAGCGTATCCCAGCCATAACACCACATAATATTGCACAACCCCATACCCTAGATCATTTGTCCATACTATTCATTCATGAATAGTGTGGATAAATGATCTAGGGTATGGGGCGCTTGCGCAACCCAGATGGGACAATATTATGGGTCCATAATGGCTGGAGTATGTCCTGTGGGAGTATTCATCACCCTGGGTAGGGGCACTGTGTGAAACCCAGGCGTGACAGTAAGTTTGCTTCTTCATTAATTATACAATCGATCACTTTGTTTTTGGTGTAGGAGATGGTAGCCATAAATGAACTCATCTGCAACTGATTTCTTTTCCCTCCACTTTTTCCTTTCCCCTTTCTCTCTGTTTCCTCCTCTAACCAACGTAAAAGAACAGCAAAAGCAGCAGCCACGTTGCCGTCCTCTTCTATTCTCTTTATCCCTGTTTTGCATATGACACATCACCATATACCCATTAACATATGTCTATATATTGCATACGATATATTTCAAAATTTCAACGCAACATCACCCACCTAGTTAATTACACATGTCATATCATATAATTTGTATTATTATGTTATCTCATATGGTTTTGCATTATATTTTGTGAAATTATATCATATGTATAACATAACTATCAACATAGCATATATGTATATTATATTAAATGTAATGTCTATTAATCAAAACCATCAATATATTTGTATATGATGTGTATGTAATATTAAGTTACAATATATGTTATAATACATATATTAAGTATGTGATAATACGTATTATATGTAGTATGATATGCACATGTATTATGATACACACATGTATTATATTGTTTATCTATGTAAATATGATATAGAAGTAATTAAGCATATCCCTCGAAGCCACTACTCACCTTTAGATAGACACACCATATTTCTGAAATCTAAAATGATTATACATGGCCTAATTTATGTACAATTTTTACCTATATAGGTGGACATCATTGAGTGTCGAGGAGTCTGAACACTTTAGAATTTAGCGATATAGGTAGGGAAGATTCTATGCCTTCATAATATTTTATTTTGATATATAGATAGGAACATTAAATAAATTAGATTTATAACACTATTAGACTGCTGGTGAATGTGTATGATACATGATTGTATGTATACCATGATGTGATTGTTAATATGATGATATGTATGTGCGCATGATTTTTGTTCTGATCAAATGTTAATTGGATGTATGCAATTCATGTGGTAACTGAAATTCATATGTAAATTATAATGCTTGATAATGAGACATCTGATTTGAGAATATTGGCATAATTGTTATAATAAAGTTCATACATAAATACTATTATATGTGACATTGTGACATGATACTATGTGTAGTGAAGTTTAAACATATCTTGTGAGTACAATTTATATCACATTTATGTCGTATATATGGTGTGACTTTATTAAAGAATACGATTAAGATAAGAACCAATGAGTATTATGAGGCAATTATTCTAAGGAATATCACCAATGAGTATTATGGGGCAGTTATTCTAAGGAATATCGCCAATGTTTATTATGAGACAGTTATTCATGATGAATATTGCCAACGAGTTTATGATTTTGGGTAGTGCCGCCTAGGATTTGATTCCCTAAAGGTACGTGATTTGGAACGTGATGGAATTCTCAACTCAAACAATCAAATGTTGTAACGATTAATGTGTGAAACTTGTTTGTAATGTTCTTGTGTATATATCATAATAAAATGTTGTGAATGGTTTAGATGACCCACTGGGCTTTCAAGCTCACCCCTATTTTTCACATGCAGGTACATGAAAGAATAGAGTCGCAAGTTCGTGACGTGTCTCTCAATAGTAAGGGTGGGTTAGTGGCTTGAGTAGCGTTATGGTAGTAGGACTGAGTAATTATTTAATAATTGATTATATCAATTAAATGAGTTGTATTAGAAATCAATGCTTTTGGAACATTATAGTGGTCACTGAGATTTCATGGGTTATTTTATATGTTTATGCCTTGGACTTGAACTTGTTAATTTTACTTGATGAATATATTTAAAGGTTGTGTCCATAATGGATGGACAATGGCAAGTATCCTCATGACTCAATATTCAATTTGTGTAATGAGAACCTATAGTCCGTGGCATAGAAATTGAAAGAGTATTCTTCTATCTTAACTTGTAACCTTATTTGGAATATAAATGATATTATTAAATTTATTTTTACCTGTGTAAAAATTTTGAGGTTAAGGTAGATGGATACAATTCACGCATCGATTTTCTTTTTATTATTTTCTTGATAAGAGCAAATATTTATTCTTATTACCTTAAATTTAAGTTTTGAAAATCGGCGTGTGACACATTTACTATAGAATTTAATATTCTTTATGTGGTGTTGTTGGGGTGTTAGCTGGCTGGGCTTGAGTTTACTCTTGGTGGTGTGTTGGGTGACTGCTTGTTGCCTTGTTGTATATCTTTGCTGCTGCCTTGCTTGTGTTTTATTTGTTTTGTTTTCTTTCTATTTAATTTTACCATACATAATGCCTTTTTGTTACACCTGGGTTGCACACAGTGTCTCTTACCCAGGGTGATAGTAATAGTGTGGACAAATGATCCCGGGGGTGCGTCCCCATACCACTGTGGGTGTGTGACGGGATGGAATAATATTATGGGTTCATAATGGCTGGAGTATGTCCTGCGGAGTACTCATCACTCTGGGTAAGGGGCACTGTGTGCAACCCAGGTGTGACAAAAATTCTTCCAGAAAAAAAAAAAAAAAAACTTGAACTGTTAACTGTATCAACATGTGCACTGTTAGGTGGTAACCTTCTTATTTACCCACATTAGCAGGTAAGGATCAAATCCCAGTAAGGAAAATAAAAGAGCTTATATATAATTTCTTTTATATAATTTCTTTAGGCCCTAGTAAGCATGTTTTGTGGGCGACAATGCCCAACTTGGTAGGGCATTTGTTTCAAAGTAAATTGTAGGTCTTGTGCAAGAGATTGTTGAGTGAGGCTTTGGCCTCCCTTAGATTTCTGTAGGCATTTTGAGTCTGTCTATCAGTTGAAATGTTGGCATGTCCCACGGGTTCTTTCAAAATTACGGTATTGGTCTTGCATGTGCCCTCGGTATGTACATGTACTATTTGAGTAAAGTCTAGCAATAATTAATGCGGACTCCAAAAAAAAAAACTGTCATCAAATATATGCCAGAGATTTTTCTTCTCTGTGAAAAATTAGATACCATTGGTCCCATTTCTGAATTTTTCAAAACATGTATATGGGCTAAGTCATGATCATGGTCTAAATAATACATATGTTTAAATTTTCAACATTTACCTTATCAAAATCTGACTTTTGTCCCTTATCTTTGTCTAGCTATAAATACTAGCCTAAGTAGAAGAAGCTCTTCAGATCAGCTCCCAACTTATTCCAAGTCTCAAAACCAGCAATACTTTGAGCCTTTTGTCCCCTACTTTCAGCTATGGCCCTTATTAACAAGTCCTCCTCCAATATCCTTGCTGCAGTGGTGATGGCCATGGTGCTTGTAGCACTAATGGGCGACGTTGCGAACGCCAGCTCTCTTACTGTGTGGAGCGGCCCAGGGTGCAGCAACCGGGTCCAGACATACAGTAGATGTGGGTGCTCTAATATTAACCTGAACGGTGGCTATTCTTTCCGCTACACTGGCCAAACTGCTGCCACTTACAACCAGCCAGGATGCAGTGGTGTTGCACACACTAGGTTTGGATCCAGTGTAAGGTCCTGCAGTGCTTTTGGATGGAGGAGCATTTTCATCCAGTGCTGAAAAAGCTGATAGATCGATGATCAAATTAACTCAATTTGATCTGGTGTAGTGTGGTTTGGTTGATGTATTAGGGTACCCAATAATAAACATGCAGTACTGATGGTGCATGTATGTGAGTGCAAGAAAATAAAGTACCATATGTATATTTATCACCATATATATGGTGATATATATGTATGTTTGTGTTTGTCGTCCAGTGAGTAACTTGGGCATACGTTTAGTATGCTTGCCATAATAATATTTAATGGTTCCTTGTTTATATTTGGAATCTGTTTCCTCTGATCGATAGTTTTGTTTACTTTGTTGTCATCTCAAATATTACGATATTGCATGGCTGAGAAAGTTGACCACAACTAAAATTTTAGATTTGAGAGATGGTCAATTGTTTTATTCATCACAACTTCTTTCCAGTCCAATTTCACGACCCGCGTATATATATCATTATCGTTGAACCAATGTCACAAAAAAAAGAGAGAAAATTATTAATTTATTAATGTTTGGCAAAGGTTATTTGACAATTTATTTATGTTAATTAGGATGGTCAATTGATCATGCTATTAAGCCTCTATCTCCTTCTTTCAACGTGAGTGTATTAATTGGACTAACAAGAATTGCATAAGAAATTGATGATTGTATAGAAATCGATATCATAATCACTTAATACAAGAAAGGTCACGCCAAGGTTAGGGGTGTAAGGGGTTGGGTTGGATCAGGTTGGAGTCAAATCCAATCCAACCCAACCCAAAATGCTCATTAAATCCAATCCAAACTAATCTAGGTTGGTCAATCGAATTAGATTTTACAATAAGTTGAAAATTAATTAACTCAAAAATATGAGAGTAAAGTAATTAGAATCACTTCATGAATAATATATTTTATTATATAAAGAAAGGTTATGATAAAAAAAAATTAATTTAGTTTTAAGTAATAAAGACATCGATACAGAGTAATGATTGATATTAATAAAGAAATAAATGTTAGGAGCTTCATTTTAATTATAACACAATATTATTATCTGATAAAAACAATTATTAAAATTTATAGATATCATTAGTGGTCATTGGGTTGGATCAGGTTAGGTTGGGTTGATTTGGGTTCAAACCCCAACCCAACAAAAACCAAGTCGGGTTGAGAATTTGTCAACCCAAACATTGCACCAACTCAACCCAACCCATCGATTTTTGTTTAATTCGGTCGGGTATACTTACACCCCTACTCAAGTCATAAGCAATTGAAGATTTGTCTATGGGAATCATGTGCATATATAGTGAATATGTTATGTTGAACCAAAAATAAAAATAAAAATGTTATGACATAAGATTGATGGATAGTTTCATTTGCGGAATAAAAACATTTATTCTTAAAGGTAAGGAGTATTTTTTCACAAGATTACCTTATTAATTCTCCATTTTTTTCACAAGATTACATGGATAGAGCCTTTATATGTATGATCTCTTCTCCTTGAAGTCAAAATATTTATTTATTTATTTATGTGCATTGTACTCATATTAGGTTAATATATTAATCCAGTTATAATTAGGGTTTATGTAACGTCAAATAATGGATTTTTGACTTGATTATCTTAATTAATTAAAATTATGACACTAATATCAAAATTTTAAAAGTAATGACTCATATACTCAATATTCTATAGTACTCTTCCACGTGGACAGGGCTGATCGGATTTTTTTTTGCTACGTAGAAGGCGTCACGCCTTCAGTACAAATTTCTTCGTCTAGAGTTTTTTAAATTTTTTTTAATTGTTTTAAATTTTTTATTATTGCGTGTTTATATATACTCTGGATGAGAAATTTGCTAGATGTTATTTTAAAAAAAAATTTGCTAGTTTTTTTTTTAAATAAAATAATTTGAGTTGAAGTTGGAGAGATTCTTGTAGAGAGGTTGGATTCTTCTACGTAGAATTTCTCTACATGAATTGCTGAATTTTATTTTCAATTTAGGAATAAAATTTCTTTTTCTAGAGTTAAAAAAAAAGAATTACTTAATTCGTGTTTATATATACTCTGTTGTGTGATTACTTAGTTATGCACATTTGTGATTTTAGACGATGGTGGCTTCGCTGTGATGCTTTAGCATCATTAAGTTTGAGGTGAGAATATTTGCTAATATTTATGGCTTAGAATAGGGTAAATGATACAGCGACAAAGATCTTTGTGTGAAAATAAAGAACTTTATAACTAAAATTCTGTAACACAGGTTTTTAGTTAAAATAATTAATAAGCGTGCATGTGTGTTGCACTTGAATGAATTAGTAGTTGTGATAAATAAAAAAAATGAAAATGTCTCAACATGGAAAAAGCATGATACTTATGCATGTTTTTTTGCCTTTTTCTTTTGTAAGGACCATAGTGATTGGTAATGGTTGTTGTTTCTAACAAGGCTTGATTCTTGAGTAGCCAAGAAATACCCCACTTATTCCTATCTCACTCAAGTCTCCCAACATAAACAATTGAACCTCGATAAGTTCTATTGTTATATTTATCTTTTAAGTGTTTTGTGTTTCCCAGATAAAAAAAGTTCTTTAAAAGTATTTATTTTATCTTCGGGTTTATTGGTTTCTTCTTTGAATATATTTGCATTTTTTATGGGTTTGCTTTGAAAGGAGGTATTGCTCTCCGCGAGAATTTTTTTTAGGATACTAATTTTTTGAACTAATATATGTTATAATATTGATATGATCATTGAAATAATTGTTATGATTGTGTATGTTAATCTAGATGGCAGACATATTCGTTTCAGTAGTATGCTTCACAAATAGCCAAATGTTACCCAACCCTCAAGGCATATCATATAATAGTTCGCCTGTTGGCATTGTAAGAGTTCGATTAGACATTACTTTTGAAGAATTTAAAGGGGTTATCCGAAATGTACTACAAATTTCTTGGGATTCAAGACTAAAGATAACCAATAGATGTCCGTTATATTTTGGGGTTGGGAATTTCAATTTTACGGTTGTTCCGATTAGAAATGAGCAAGAGTTAATAGACACATTTCCCATAGTGCAAGAGATCCCACCTTCTAATAATATGGAGTTATATGTTGATGTTGTTGGTGGAATTCCAACTCAAGCTCAAACAAGGAGTTCCCCAAGCTATGCAGATGTAGGTGGCCCTAGTGCAAGGAGATCATTGAAGAACATTGGTTCCAGTACAAGATCACCCATTGAAGCTGTAAATGTGGGCACGGGACCTAAAGTTGATGATATTTGTCCATCTGTGGCACGTTTATCTGATGATGATTTTAATTTTGATGATGACCGTGAACAAATCAGTAAAGATAGGGATTAAGGCAGTGAAAGTGATGGAGGACAAGAGACATCTAATTCCGTTGATTTGAGTAATGCACTCTTGATAGTAATACAAAATGATGATTCTTTGTATACAACTCCATTACAAGAGGAAGACAATGGGTTGAGCATGGAGGATAAGGAGACGCGTGATACTCAGTTGCATGGTGTAGGCGGTACATCTCAACCTACCACGACTGGCTATGAGGCTCCATCATCGAGTTTCATGGAACTTAATAATCAAGCTATGACACCGATGTTAGATGGTCATGAAAACATATCTGTAGGTTGAAATGAGTCACATGATTTTTGCAAGGGACTCACATTTCCCAACAAAGAAAACTTGCAACATACTGTGAAGCGATGTTGCATAGCACAACAACGTGAATATATTGTTGTCGATTCAAAACCCAGTGTATGGTCAGTTAGGTGCAGGAAGTGGAAAGACGATTGTCAGTGGAGGCTAAGGGCAACAAAGCATAAGAAGACAGGGATGTTTGAGATCACAAAGTATGAGGGAACCCACACATGTGTCTTGCCTCGGATGTCACAGGACCATAGGCAACTTGATTTATCATTGATATTTCGTGAGGTTTTTAAAATTGTAAGTTGAGATCCTTCAATTTCAATGAGGGCGCTTCACGAAATGATTAAAGATAAATACAAATACGATGTGCATTATAGGAAAGTTTGGCATGCAATAAGGAAGGTGATGGAAAAGATTTTTGGTGATTTGGAGGGATCATACAATGTGCTTCCTAAGTGGATAGATGCATTGAATGCAACCAATCCTAACACTATTGCAGGAGTTAAGCACTACCGGGAAGATCTTACATATTTTGGTGCCTTGGTTGAGGGCTTCAAGCATTGTAGGCCCATAATACAAATTGATGGTACACATTTATATGGAGAATACCGCGGTAAGATGCTCATTGCCACAGGTATTGATGCAGCCAGTCATATATTTCCTCTCCCATTTGCCATCGTTGAAGAATAAAATACAAATAATTGGGCGTGGTTCCTCAAAGTTCTTCGATATCAAGTCACAAATAAAGTTGGCATTTGCCTAATCAATGATCGCCATGTAGGTATTTTGGCAGTCGTTAAAGACCCCGAGAATGGTTGGACAGAGCCCAATGCATATCATAGATATTGTTTTCGTCATGTAGGCAGTAATTTCAATGATAAAGACCACAACCATGAGTTGAGAGATTTGGCTAAGAAAGCGGGGTCACAACAGTAACCACGAAAATTTGAGGCAGTTATGAAAAAACTTAAACATAAACAAGAAAGTTGCACAAGGTGGCTCAATTTCATCGACAAAAGGTTGTGGACACTGGAATACAATGGTGGAGTGCGGTATGGTTGGATGACTTCCATTTTTTTTTAAAGTTCATCTTTTATGATTCTTTCAATATGCATGATTTTATATATGTGTGTGTTGATCTTTTTATGTTTGCTATGCATTTTTTCTTTTTTCTTTTTTCTCTGTAGAAAGCTTTAATGGTATTTTAAAAGGGGCTCGAATGTATCCGATCACAACACTAGTGCAGTTGAGGTTCTACAGAACAGTTGTGGTTTAATGTTAGACGGGAAGAAATAGAAAATGCAATTTGTCAAGGGCAATGTTATATCATGCACGCTGTTGAGAAGATGACCAAATGGGCAGCTAAGGCAGGGGGCCACGCAATCACATTGATTGATCGACAGGCCAAGAAGCTCGAGATTGTTACTAGGATACAAAGTGCACGTTTGAACAAATGAGGAAACAAACAAGTTGTCAATCTACATGATCGTTTTTATAGTTGTGGAAGATGACAATGCTATGGAATCTCATGTTCCCACGTACAGGCAATGTGTCGTTATGCTGCCATCAATTGTGATGCGTACATTGAAGATTGTTATCGCCTTGATAGGTACCTCAAGTGTTATGAGCTACAGTTTCATCCAATTCCACATGAATCATATTGGCCACCATGTACGATCACGTTTAGAGTGATCCCTAATTTTGATTTTGTTCTTAAATCCGGTCGGCCAAGGACATCACGCATAACAAATGAGATGGATATAAGAAAACCGTCATCTAGGATACAATGTGGGGATTGTGGACGTGAGGGCACAATCGGTGTCGTTGTCCAACTCTTCGTGGGAGGGCCACCTGAAATTTATTGGCAGCATAATCTTCATGTTTTCTAGATTTTGATAATGATGTACTTTGGTGATGTAATATGACACTTCTTGATACTTTTTGTCTAAAATAAAACTTATGTACTTCTTGATTTTCATGACAGTGTGTGCATACGGAGATGTGCATCTTATATTATATCAAATGCATTTCATTTTGCATTTAATTATATAATTTTTGGTGTTGTTTGAATTTAAAATTTCTTTTAATACATACGTTCATAATTTTTGGCATCTCATTTAGGTCATAATGTTTAATGTGTTGAATTTAGATAGAGCCAAGGTCCTCTAATCCAGGAGGTAATTAATGTAAATTTAGATATGTAATTAAGTTCTATAATTCTTATCTTAATAAAGGCTAACAACTTTTTTTGTTCTTTTGAAGGACGTAAATGAGCTACATTGTCATCAAAGGGAAGCTGTCCTCCACTGCACTTATCCACTAAATCCTCAAATTATCCAATACTTACAGAGAACAGGATTTTACAGAGTTGCACATGTTGGATTTATCCAGTTGGATTGGAACTTGATCACAACATTGATTGAGCGATGGCGATAGGAGACCCATACCTTCTAATTGGCGGTAGGTGAGGCGACTATCACCCTACAGGACTTGAAAATTCAATTGGGTCTGCCTGTTTATGGTCTCCCTGTTACTGGATCGATTGGCCTTGATTACAATGCACTATGTTCTGAGTTG
Organism: Paratinospora sagittata; assembly: GCA_035771175.1. NCBI lineage: Eukaryota > Viridiplantae > Streptophyta > Magnoliopsida > Ranunculales > Menispermaceae > Paratinospora > Paratinospora sagittata. The sequence goes on along the minus strand of CM069596.1, from coordinate 25,148,634 downwards.
CTCGGATTTGCCCCAGTTGGAAAACAGAGACGTGGGGGTAGACTTAATTTATTAACACTTACAGAGAGAGTGCAACCGTTACCTAAAAATGCGTCGGAGATCAAGATTGTTCGGTACGCACAAGCGTACATTTTGCAACTAATTGGGGGTTGCTTATTCTCAGACCAGTCAAACAATTTGGTACATTTGGAATTCTTGTCTTTGCTTGCCAATTTCGACGTGGCTATACCGTCAAATGTGTCGTGCAGTTGATTTTGAGAAAGAGGGTGTATCAGGGGCCCTTATCCTCTTGCAATTATGGTCATGGGACCAATTTTTGATTCTAGTTCCACGAAGAACTGACAATGTTTGCAATGATCCTATTGCGCCTCATGAACATCTACTACCCCAATTAGGATATAGGTAAAACAATATTAGTCTTAATTTTTTCAATTATAAATAAAACATTACATATTTATATAATTTAATAATTTTTCCTTACGAGCTATATACATCCAATGAGTGAAAAGACAAAAAGGGGCGTCAAAACCCGCCAAAAAACATGCACTCCAGCAAATCTGGGTTACCGGCGCCCAGTTACTGTTCGCAAGTGTGGTGATGACCTTGTGGATAGCCAAATTCTTGGCTTTTTGGACTTCTTTTCTTTGTTTCTTCTGCGCTTTTTTGCACATGTTTTTGGTCACTTTTGAACACCATTTGAATCTTGTTTCAACCCACTTTAAAAGCTCTTTATTTACCTACAAAACAAAGTATAAACAAGTATAAATTCTATGCAATTAATCAAAGTATTAACTAAAATGAAATGCACTCAAAGTATATAACTTCTATGATATTAACAAGTATCAAAATGTCATTTATTCATGATAAAAACCTATAAAAGCCTAAGATAAAGTCTAAATGAACCTAAAAGAACTAAGTATGCAATTCATGCAAAAATATCTAAAAACTAAGCAAATGCACCTAAAAGTCTATCAAATTAACATGCAAACTAACTACTAAAACTCAACTTATAAGTCATCCTAATGAAATGGAATATCATTCCTCATTAGTCGGGTTATTGGTGCGACGAATTTGGAAAAATCTTGAATAAATCGTCTGTAGTATCCTACCACGCCCAAGAAACTCCAGATTTCTGTGACATTTCCAGGTTGTTTCCAATTTAGTACTGCTTCCACTTTGGCAGCATCTACTTCGATGCCTTTTTCCGACACTACATGCCCCAAGAAATTTCTCCTGTGGCTTCAGAATTCACATTTAGTGAATTTTGCATAGAATTGACCGTAAATGAATCTTAGAAAATATCTTTCTCCCCATAATTGGTCAAACAAATGATCTATTCTGGGAAGTGGATATTTATTATTGATGGTGACACTATTTAATTTTTGATAATCTACGCACATTCGTAAATAACCATCATTTTTCTTTACGAAGAGTACCGAAGCTCCCTAAGTTGAGGTCCTTTTTTTGATAAATTATTTTCCTTCTAATTCTCTGAGTTGTTTATCCAGTTCCACCAGTTTGGTCTGAGCCATCCGATACAGTGGAATAAACATTGGATTGGTTTATGGAAGAACTTTGATTTCGAAATCAAATTCTCATACTGGTGGTAGTCCAGGTAAATCTTCCAGAAATACAGTAGGAAACTAATGTCATCTAGTGTGAGAGGTTGTACAGTTTCCTTTTCTTCCTCGCGTAGAAAGGCTTCCAATTTACGCCCCCCAATCATTGTTCGAACAATGATGCACTTTGGTGATCGTGATTTCGACCCTGTAATCTTTAATACAATTTTATCTGGAAGAGTTATATATACTCTTTTGTTGAGGCAGTCCACAGTTGCATTATGCGGTGTTAGCCAATTCATGCCTAAGATTATATCAAAATCTTCTAGTTATATGATTGACAAATCGGTGCAGAATAATTTGTCTACCATCTTTAATCCACAATTTGGGCATTTTTTAGAAATTTTTACTTCGGCACCTACTGGGGTAGATACCATTATCTTGGTGTCCACAGGTTCCAGCTCTAGCCCTAGATTTTCCACTACTAATATGGCGACAAAGGAATGAATTGATATTGTATCAAACAATACTCGTACCGGGGAGTTAAATAAAAGGAAAGTACCTTCCACTACCGCATTGTCCACATGTTCCTGTCCTGTGATTGCATATGCTCGACCTTGTTGTCGTTGACGTTGCACTTGATTAACAGGTCTTTGAGGTGGTGGCACGATTTGTTGATTAGTTGTGGTTGTGTTTGTCCTTGGTGAAAGACCGGGTTTGGTTGAGAACAATTTTTAGCAATAGGACCCGCTTGTTTGCACATATAGCATTTTCTTGGATCAAAATTTTGGCCACATTCCAGCTGTGGCCATTCTCCTTGCCTGTGGTTGTTGGTGCGGATTAACATTTGTCCTTGGTCCCTCCTATTGTTTTTTTGGTTTGTTGAGTTGAATTGATATGGATTTTTTGCTATCGCTTGTTGGTTTGCTTCAAACCCTTGACTTGTTGGCTTTTGTCTCGAGGTGGCTGGAATTCCACTGCGTGGAATTTTCTAACATTACCTTTTCCCTGAAAGTTATTTATTTATTTTTTCCTCTCTCCTGCTGCTGTCGTTCTTGCTCATATTGCATGGCTTGATTGACCACCTCACGATAGTTGTCAACTTTCATGATACATAATGCCTGCCTCAACTCGAGTCGCAAGCCATTAAATAATTTCTCGGCTTTGTCTCTTTCATTGACTAAATTTGAAAGAGAAAATACTGATAATTCCACAAACTTGGAAAAATATTCTTGTACTGACATTTTTCCTTGATAAAGCTTGGCAAATTCCTGACGTTTTTTTCCTTTTCACAGCTTTTGGAAAATATTCTTCCACAAATATTACTTAAAATTCTAGGTAGGTCATTGCAGCAACATTTATGTTTGGATCTTCCTTTAGTATTTTCCACCAGTTGTTTGCCAGTCCTACCAACCGGTATGTTGCCAAAGGTACTTTTCTTCCTTTAGGAAGTCCCATTGCTTCGAAGGCTTTCTTTGTTTCATCCAGCCATTTTTGTGCTGAATCCACATCAGGTTTTCCCTCAAATGTCAAAGCTTGTAATCTTTTGACCTTCGTGATTTGTTGTATCTGGTAATCCTCGTTGCACCTTGAGGTGCGACCTTGTGACAATTGACTTTTTAAATGGTGGTCCAAAGTGTCCTCCATTCGCGAATCCATATAGTTTGCAAAGTTCTCAAAGAACTTGTTCATCTATTACGATGTTGATATCGGTTGTTCCTCTACCATTGATGGTATTGTTTGATCCTGCATGGGTGCATAACCCGTTGCATTTGTCTCAGTTGGTTGTGCCTGTGGCGTCATTTCAGTCTCCATTCGTTCTGGATTGAGATTACTAGTGTTATCTCAAGGAATCCCATGATGAGAATGTTTTGATGATTCCAAACTACTCATGTTTGTGTATCTAATGATCTTGTTGTGTTTCAGAACTATCAAGAACCAAGATCAAATAGCAGAGCTTAAACTTTTGATCAAATAACTCCCGAAAAGTTTAGAAGTTTTAAACATCAGGACGCTTACGTCATTAGTAGCACCCTTGTGATTTTAAAGTGTTTCAAAAACTAGTTAGGATGCTTATTTTTAAATACCGCCCTCACAACTTTGTTCAATTTTAAACGATAAGTAAGTGAGGATGCTTACGTTCCAGTAGCGCCCTCACTTCATAGTTCAACAGGACGCTTATAGTCTATAAGTGCCCTCACGAAACAAAACGACAAAGTTGGTTCTATGCGTAAGGACGTTGGTTGAAAAATCAGGATGCTAAGCCAACACTGTCATAAAGCTACGACTGTGCACTTTTTCAGTTTATCTTTTCAGAACTTTTTATGCACAAAAGCCTTTTCATACTTGTCAGAGATTTCTTCTAATGCATGAATCACGTCTTTGAGACTTTCTTTTTTCATGCAACCTAAAAAGAATCAGAATATTCATAAAGATTATTTTTGTCATCTTCGTGAAAGATTTTAGCTGTTGTGAGCTAACGTTCATTTTGAAATTCAAATTCAAAAATGATCAACAACTTTTTCCCTACTAAGTCTATATATACCAACACTTAGAATCCAAACACAACAACACAAAAAATTCACAAAGCCAATACTTTTGAAAGTTAGTCGAATTTTCAAAATCGATTTCAAACTTCAAAACTGTTTTAGTTTTCAAAGTGTTATCTTTGAAACAAGTTTTATTCAAAGGATTTTCATTTTGAGCTTACCTTACATTTTTCATTGAAAATCTGTTTCAAGTTTATTGAACTATTTTTTACTCAAATTTTTAGCATGATTCTAATCTCACATCATTCTTGCCGAAGGAAAATTTTGAGAGATAGTTCACAGGATATAGTAGTACTTCATTTCATATCTTGTATACTGTATCGAGTTGTAACAGTGGTTATACTAACTGCTGAATACATATCTTTGTTTGTTCAACAAAGTGGTCATTCTCAAGCCTGCAAGTTGAGAAGGTTTTAGGTTAGTCTCACACTCGGAAGTTGAGATAGGTAGTTCTCTAGCCTGTAAGTCGAGAGGTGTGGGTTGGTCTCAAGCCTGTAAGTTGAGCAGTGTAACAGTGGTTCTCACACTTGGAAGTTGAGAAAATGTTGTAATGGTTTGGTTCTCACTCGTAAGAGAATCCCTTAGTGAAGAGGTTTGAAAATCTAACTGAGGAGGTTAGGTAGTGGAGGTAGGCAAGTAGCCGAACCACTATAAATTGATTGTGTCAATTGATTTATTTTTTTGCATTTTATTATTTGCCATTAGATTAATTTTAATTATCTAAGTGTCTAATTCAACCCCCTTCTTGGACATACTTGGGCCAACAAGTGGTATCAGAGCGGAGTTGCTCATTAAAGAAATCTAACATTTTCTTTGATATCAATGGCAAAGTTTAGAAGTTCCATCGAAAGTAGGTTAATCCCTAGATAGACCACCTGTATTCAATAGAGACTGTTTTGAAGATTAGATGAAGTGGATGAAAACCTTTCTTCGATCTAAGGACATCAGTCTATGGGAAATGGTTGTAAATGGTTACACTATGCCCAACAAGTCTATTGAACTATGGACAGACTATGAGAGACTCAATGATAAACATAATTCTCAAGTTGTCTATGCATTATATTGTTGTCTACCCGATGAAGAAGTAGAAAGAGTAGTTCATCTTGAAAGTGCTAAGGTGATTTGGGAAACTCTCAAATCACTCTATGGTGAAAAGATAATGAATCAAGATGAAAAGCTCAAGGAGCATAAAAGGCTATTTGATGACTTTGAAGTATCTGAGAATGAGTCTCTAGATACAGCCTGCTGTAGGTATTAGTCTATCTTTGATGGAATGAAAGAACATGATCAAAAAATACCTATAGGGATAGCCTTAGTATGTTTCTATGATAAGCTTCCAAGGAAATAAAATGATAAGCTAATCACCATTGCTGAGACACTTGATCCATGGGAAACGACTTTAAAAGAGTTATGTGACTTATTGAAATCCATGGAAGGAAAAAAAGAAACTAGAAATCAGGTCAGTGCCTTAGAGGAATCACTCACAAACTTTAGACTTCTATAAAATGAGTCAGTTCATATTAATCTCCAACGATTTGAACGCTTGGTTGATGAACCTGAACAATTTGGAAAATCCATCTCTCATTCTACTTTAGTGCAATATTTTCTTAATGGTTTTCCTGAAAAATGGAAATACAAAGTAAATTTTTTAAAAGATTTTTCAAATCCATTTGAAATTAGTTTTCAAGAAATTGATTATATTTTAAGTGGATTTGAACCATCATCTGAGAGAGAAGACATACTTGCAAATCTGCCATGTAGAAACAGAAGTGAGCTTGATGATGAGGAAAATCCAATGATGATAAGTAAACAATCCTCAATAGGCACAACAAGAACTCTGGTGCAAAATGAAAGATTACATGATGATGTACCAACAAGGAAGTTAGCTCGGAGAATGAGTATCAAAAAGTATTTCAGCTGCTTCAACAAGCAAAGTGCACAAATCGAGGACTTTGCAGTACCTTGAGGTAAAATAAAAAATCTGTGCAAGGTATAAATCAGTTTATCACTACTACGATTATTTGAATATATATCTCAGTGATTATTGAAGTTATATGATTATCATGTATTGCTTGAAATGGTTAAATAATTTTGATTACATGATTAATTTGTTGATGGATGCTTTATTAAATTTAATTATTAACATTGATTATTCATCCATGAAATTATATAAGAATGATTAATTGCATTTGATTAAAATCAGAGTATAACTGTCCAAAAGGACGCTAACAACACTTAAGGACACTACTGTTGTGTTAGTAGGACGCTCGTTGCATACAAGGATGCTAATACACGCAAAGCTATCAATTGTTCAAGGACGCTTATTGTCAGGGAGGACGCTTACCTGTTTAAGTGAAAGAGGCATTAAGATGCTAATGTTCAATAGGTTGTAGCACGTGAAGTGTGTCAGGAGCACGCTTACTATTAGGGTAGTATATATATTTGAATAGGGGGACTTAGTCGTCATTGTCATCTATTGATTCCTTAGGACGCTCACTCTGAACGAACTAAGAACCCGTTCCAGAACCCCTGCTACTCCTACGCTCAGTCGATTTCACCATAGTCGTTCTTCAATTTTTTAGGTAATAACTTGATCTCTGTTAAATTTTGAACCTTTTGATCTCCATTTCACAAGTTTTCACTGAGACATTTATGTTAACCACCGTTGTAATCAATGCCACCCAAAACCAAAAAGCTACACACTTTCTCAGCTAGAAAGAAGGCTTAGTCACCTTCACCACCTCTACCTAGGAGAGTGAGAAAAAGACTAGTGGAATCCCAAACAGAACCTACTGAGGCTCCCATTGCCTCTGAACTTATTAACCCATCTTCAGTTGAAACTTCAACTGATTTTCCTCAACCATCTTCCTTAACCCAAAAATCCAAGAAGGAAATCAAAGCTAAAAAGTTTGTCAACCGAGCCGTTATAGACGGTTGTTTGGTTGATTTTGATTTCTTCACTAATTCACACCTCGATGTGCTACCTTTGTTTGAGTTCTAGGGTTGGACCAAACTTCTCCCCTACCATTCTAGATGGTATCCAAATATGGTCAGTCAATTCTTCCAAAATCTTCAAAAGAAACCCAAATCAGAACTTGTGAGACAGTCCAGGTTAAAGGAAAATCTGTTGAGATTTCTCCTCAATTCTTCTCTAAAACATTTTCATTACCTAATGATGATAATGCCCATATATTTTCTTTCACTAAAGGTAAGTTTCAATATCCAGGCTATGACAACCTTTTAGCCTTAAACCTCATATCCAAAAAGAGAGATCATGTAAGTGTTGACAAAAAGCTCACCAACCAGTCCTTCGAGCTCATTCCCAAAATTATCCATAACATCATAACCCAAATTATTTAGCCCAAGTCAGGAAGTAGGGGCAATGTAAATGAGCTGGATTTGTTCTTGACATGGAGCATTCTCGAGAAGAAGAAGATCAATCTCGCCCACATTCTCATCCATGTCATCGACAACAAAGGAGGAGGATTTCCCATTCTAATGTATCTCACACATTGCTTGAGAGAAGTGGAATTAACTTCAGTGGACAAGATGTTAAAGAAACCAGCAGATATCACTGCATTGGACAAACCACTGTGAAGTTAATGAAATATGTCTATGATCCTACATTGGAAAAATGGTTTCCAGTGGTAGAAGTTCCACAAGGAGTGGAATTCAGTAAAAAGAAAGAGGCTCAAATTGAGCAAAGAGACCATGCTGGTCGTGCTGAAATAGAAGAAGTTGGTCATGGTTTGAATGAGTAAGCTGATCATCCGGGAAACTCAAACAGTTCACGCCGAAGAAGTTCAAACTGAGGCTCATGTTGAACAAGTCATCGAAGATGTTCAGATGGAGCAAGATGTTCAGAGTAAACAAACTGAGCAAATGAAACAGGCTGTTAATGTGTCATGAAAGAAGTCAGCCAGATTGTTATGCTATTGTTGAAGAACATGTGACAGCTCGAGAAGTTATTGAAGAAATTGTTCAAGAGAGAGTCAGTGTTGACTCAGATAAAACAATTTCTGATCGACTATTTCTTATGGATGTTCTTATGGAAGAGGAACCCCGTGATCTTAAGGAAGGAGGATCTTGTGAGATTCCAGAAGAAGAATCGCAGGCAGTTGGGATGGAAATTACTGAAGAAAAGGGTTATGAAATTGCTATAGTACCCTACATTGGAGCTGAAGAAGTTGATGCTCAAGGCCAGGATGAAGAATTTCATGAAGCTGCTGCTAAGCCTCCAGAAGAGGATTATGGAGTGGAAGAAATTAAAGAGGAGAGTTCTTCTTCACATGATCAATATGATCACCATTCACCATCTTATCCTTCTTCCATTCTGCCTGTTGATTATTTCTTCAAGGAAGAAGACTTTTTGAGGAAGGTTAGAGAAGATGAGATCTTTGTAATGTCTCAGTTAATGAACAAATTGGAACAAAATCATTTGCAACAGAAGAATGAGATATTAGAAGAGATCGGAAATTCTCTGAAGCATCCAAAGGATGAAGACATTAAGGATTGTACCACTCATTTGATCCAAGTGATAGTTGCATTTTAAGATAGGTTATAGAGCATGTTTTAGGTGTATTTTAGGACAGTTCATGAATTATTTTGATAGGTTTATGTTAGTTTTAATATATTTGTTAGTTTAGGATTAATTTGGTTTTTATGCATTATTTTAGTTGATAAGTTAATAAATTTGATTTAATTTATATTTGAGTGAGTTATTAATTTAATATGCTTTGTCTTGTAGGTGTTTGGATACATTAGTCATAGATTTGGATGAGAAGAACTTGTACAAGAAGTGGCAAAGGCTAAGCAGAAAAGAGGCAAAAATTGGCTAAGTCCACGAATTAGGCGCAACAATTAAGGTTCTGGGCACCGCGGTGCAACTCGCGGCGTTGAATGTACTGAAATGATGAGGGACTGGGCGCCACGGCGCTACCCGAGGTGCTGGAAACATCTATCGGAGCGCAGCGGCGCTGGGCACCCCTTTTGCGAGTTTGACGAATTTCTATACTTTCTAATTATGTTTTGGGACGACTTATGGGCCATATAATATATCAAATTTGAGGGCTTTTTGGAGGAGAAGACATTGGAGAAGAAAACAAGACGGCTCGAAGAGGAAGAACGCGAAGATTCAACCTTCTAGGAAGAAGATTCAAGTTCCAAGTTCTAGAGTTTGATATTATGTTTACTTTAGAGTTTTTCTCCATGTTTTGTGTTTTTATCATTCAAAAGATGAACAAATTTATTGTTCTAGAGAGGAGATGGATCCTAACCTGAATGTCATGGTTTAATTTTAGATTTAGCTTATTATTAATGAAATCTCCATAGTTTATTTATGATTCCATGCACTTAATGCTTTTGGTTTATTGGCCCCAAATCGAATGAACCTAGACTTGGAAGGCGGCACTCGAGAGAGGGTTTTCTAGGTTGGATAAGGGGAATTATGACATGAAATAGTTGTAGAATCGAGAGGTTTACAAAGTTTTATGAGGTTGTAGGAACATCACAAAACTTAACGGGTTATTGAGAATTAGGGTTTTATTGAGAGATCGAATCCTGTTCTCGATAATACGTTTTAATTCGGCACTCGAGAGAGAGAATTAGAGACGTGCGGATTTTGACTTATAGACTAGGAAATTGATTTGATAATAAGTGTAGCTAAGTTATATGATTGAAGGTTAGGTCAAGTCAAGTCTCTAGATATTCTCATATATCCTTGATATCTCCCATATTCTATTCGTTTGATATAAATTTTAATTGCCTTTTAATTATTGAAACTCTACCATTTGATTAGCTAGATAAAGTTAAAAATTAGTGAAAATGGTAATTGGTAAAGTAAACTGTCCCTGTGGATACAATAACCTGACTCACTGTCGGTATATTATAACTTGACTGTCGTGCGCTTGCGATAAATTCACGAACAAGTTTTTGGAGCCATTGCCGGGGATTGTTTCACTTTAGTTTCATCAATATCGTTAGTAATTGATTTTGATTTTAATCTAGTATTTTTTCTGAATTTGTTTCTTTGTTTTTGTTTTAAAGGATTGATTGAAGTGTATGCGGCGATCTAGAAATGCTGAACTAGTACCGTTAGATCCTGAGATTTAGCGTACTTTGGGACAGAGGCGAAGAAAAAGAAGAGTGGAGCAAGAAGCAATGGAGCCTGGAAATAATCAACGTCTTCTTCGGGATTATTTCAAGCCTGTCATTCATGACAACCACTCCAGAATAGTAAGAGCACCCATTGCAGCCAACAATTTCTAGTTGAAGCCGACGTTAATCACAATTGTTCAGCAACATCAGTACGAGGGCTCTCCCATAGAAGATCTGATGACTCATATACAGTCATTCTTGGAGACGTGTGATATAGTAAAGTTCAATGGAGTGGCTGAAGATGTGATTCGACTGAGATTGTTCCCATTCTCTTTGAGGGATAAGGCCAAGTCATGGTTACAAGGTTTGCAACCTGGGAACGTTACTACATGGGATGAGTTGATGCAAAAATTCCTTCAAAAGTATTTCCCACTGGCAAAGACAGCTCAACTACGAGTAGAGATTTGCCAGTTCAAGTAGTTGGACATTGAGTCACTCTATGAGGCATGAGAACGGTTTAAGGAGTTGTTAAGGAAGTGCCCACAACATGGTTTTGAAGTATGGATGCAACTTCAAATTTTTTATAATGGGATGACAGTGGCCACACACACTTTGGTAGATGTTGCAGCTAGTGGCACTATAATGAGCAAGACGGCAGAGGGAGCTCTCAACTTATTGGAAGAAATGGCTTCCAACACATATGAAATGCCTAGTGAGAGATCCTTGGTAAAGAAAGTTGCTGGAGTGCTTGAGCTTGATCTGATGACTGCAATTTCGGCACAGTTAGCCACATTGTCTAACCAAATAGCATCAATGCAAAGTGCACAACAACCATCCGTTGAGAGTGTAGCGGTAGCAAGCATGGGATAGTTAGGTGGAGGAACTACTAAAGAGCAAGCAAATTATGCGAATAACCGGGGGTATAACTATAGGAGTAATGCTTAAGTCCCAAGCCAATACCACCCGGGGATAAGAAATCATGAAAATTTCTCATAGTCCAACACTAGGAATGTTTTGAATCCTCCACCACAGGGTATGTCTATGCCAGCACAAGAGAAAAAACCTTCTTTGGAGGAGCTTTTAAGTGGATACATAGCAAAGTCTTAGGCAAAGCAAGATAGGGCCGAGTCAAGGATAGATAACTTGGAGACTTCAATGAAGAATATGGAAATACAAATTGGGCAACTTGCTTCAGCTATAAATGCCCAACAAAAAGGATCATTTCCTAGCAACACTCTAGTCAACCCCAAGGAACAATGTAAGGCGATCACCCTCCGGAGCGGAGAGAAAGTTGAACGGGCTGAAAAGAATAATAAGGATGAGAATGCCACATCATCTCAGTCAAGCAATATAGAGAGTGAAGTACATCATAAGGAGCAAAAACAAGATAAATCGAAGGAAAGGCCATACCGACCGGGCTCCATTACTTTTTTGGATAACCCCCCTATATTAAAGCCTTCCTTACCTTATCCTCAGAGATTCCAAAAGAAGAGATTGGATGAGCAATTTGCCAAGTTCCTAGAGATATTTAAGAAGATTCACATCAACATCCCATTGGCCAATGCTTTGGAGCAAATGCCTAGTTACGTCAAATTTATGAAGGATGTGATGACAAAGAAGAGAAAGTTGGAGGCCTACGAGATGGTGAAGCTTACCGAGGAGTGTAGTGCGATATTACAAAAGAAGCTTCCCCAAAAGCTCAAAGATCCAGGGAGTTTTACCATCCCTTGCACTATTGGTCCTTTAAATTTTAATAAAGTTTTATGTGATTTGGGTGCAAGTATTAATCTTATGCCTCTTTCTATTCTCAGGAGATTGGGACTTGGAGAAGTGAAGCCAACCACCATTTCACTTCAATTAGCAGACCAGTCAATGACATATCCTCAATGAATTATTGAAGATGTTTTAGTAAAGGTGGATAAGTTCATTTTTTCGGTGGACTTTGTGGTTTTGGATATGGAAAAAGATGGTGACATACAGTTGATCCTTGGGAGACCATTCCTAGCTACCGGACGTGCATTGATAGATGTGCAACGAGGGGAACACACCTTGAGAGTTAATGATGAAGATTTCTTGTTTAACATTTACAAGACTCTCAAATTTCCAGCGGAGGAGAGTACATGCCATCGGATAGATGTAGTGGAAATAGTTGAAAAATGTGTGACAGAAATTCATGAGGCGACTATATCAGAGGATGCATTAGAAAGTTGTCTTGTCAACTCAATTAGTATAGATGTGGGCGAGAATGAAGAACTTAAGCAATATGTTTTTGCTCTTGAAGCACCACCGATTGATTCTTCACAAGCAAACGTGGATGAGTTAGAAGAAACTACACCAAGTAAAGTGGATGAACCTACCCTAGAGTTGAAACCTCTTCCTGATCACCTTCGATATGCCTTTTTGGGTGAAAAATCTACCTACCCGGTCATCATATCTTCAGCCTTGTTTTGTGTTGAGGAAGGGAAATTATTGAGAATTCTAAGAGAACACAAATCAGCCTTGGGATGGTCTATTTCAGATATCAAGGGTATAAGCCCCTCATTTTGCATGCATAAGATCTTAATGGAGGGCTCCTATAAGCCATCCATTGAACATCAACGAAGGCTTAACCCAACAATGAAAGAAGTAGTTCGAGGTGAAGTATTGAAGTGGTTGAAAGTCGATTTCATATATGTCATTTCGGATAGTCCTTGGGTGAGTCCGGTACAAGTTGTGCCCAAGAAAGGTGGGATGACGGTGGTCAAGAATGAAAATAATGAGTTGATTTCAACAAGAACAGTCACTGGATGGCGTGTTTGCATAGATTATAAGAAGTTGAATAAGGCCACAAGGAAGGATCATTTTTCCCTTCCTTTCATTGATCAAATGTTGGATAGATTGGCGGGTTTTGAACACAATTGCTTCTTAGATGGTTATTCGGGCTATAATCAAGTAGCCATTGCACCGGAGGACCAAGAGAAGACGACTTTCACTTGCCCGTATGGCACATTTTCTTTTCGGAGAATGCCATTTGGTTTATGCAATGCATCGACGACTTTTGAACGGTGTATGATGGCCCTTTTTGCTGATATGATTGAGTAAAGAATTGAGGTATTTATGGATAATTTTTCAGTCTTGGGGACTTCATTTGACCATTGCTCTCATAATCTATCTCTTGTGCTTCAAAGATGTGAAGAAACCAACTTAGTGCTAAATTGGGAAAAGTGTCATTTCATGGTACAAAAAGGCATAGTGTTAGGCCATAGGGTTTCTTCCAAGGGTCTTGAGGTGGATCGGGCAAAGATAGTGGTTATTGAGAGGCTTCTTAATCCTAAGAATGTGAAAGGCATTCGTAGTTTCTTGGGGCATGCCGATTTTTACCGGCGATTTATTAAAGACTTCTCGAAAATTACTAAGCCCCTTTGCAACTTGCTTGAGAAAGATGCATCGTTTGCTTTTGATGATCCTTGTGTGGAGGCCTTTGAGTTGATAAAGAAGACATTGATCTCTGCCCCCATCATGATTGTACCGGATTGGAAAGAACCATTTGAAATTTTGTGAGATGCTAGCGACTTTGCTATTAGGGTAGTGTTAGGCCAACGGAAAGAAAAGATGTTTCGGGCTATCTACTATGCTAGTTGTACTTTAGATTGAGCCCAACAGAATTACACTACGACCGAGAAAGAATTATTAGCGGTTGTATTTTCATGCGACAAATTTTGATCTTATATCATTGGGTCCAAGGTCATTGTGTATACCGATCATGCGACTATTCGTTACTTGTATAAGAAGGACGCCAAGCCTAGGTTGATTCGATGGATTCTTTTGTTGCAAGAATTTGATTTGGAGATCAAAGATAAGAAAGGAAGTGAGAATGTTGTCGTCAATCATCTTTCCCGGTTGCAATATGTGGTTGAGGATGCTTGCTTTCCAATTCTGAAAACTTTTCCTGATGACAACTATATGGTGTAGGCATGAAAGTGCCATGGTATGCTAATTTTGAAAATTTCTTAGCATGTGGAATATTGCCTCCAGGTCTCTCTTATGCAAAGAAAATGAAGTTTCTGCACGATGTCAAGTCTTATATGTGGGATGAGCCACTACTCTTCAAGAGATGCAATGATCAATTGATTCAGCGTTGTGTACCGGGGGAAGACATCCAAGCCTTTCTTCATGAGTGTCATTCCTCCTTTTATGGCGATCATTTTGGACCCACAAGAATGACGGCTAAGGTCTTGCAAAGTGGATTTTGCTGGCCTACCTTATTCCGAGATAGCTACACCTTTGTGAAGACATGTGATAGGTGCCAACGTCTTGGCAATATTTCGAGGCGTCATGAATTACCTTTGACTAACATACTGGAGGTTGAGCTCTTTGTTGTATGGGGTATCAATTTTATGGGACCTTTTCCCTCCTCTTTCGACAAGATATACATACTTTTGGAAGTGGATTATGTGTCCAAGTGGGTTGAAGGCATAGCTACAGAAATGAATGATGCCAAGGTAGTGTTGAAGTTCTTACACAAGCATATCTTTACAAGATTCGACACTCCTCAGGCTATCATTAGTGATGAGGGCACTTATTTTTGTAACAAGTCATTTAATGCTCTCCTTGCCAAGTAAGGGGTGAAACATAAGGTCGCACTTGCATATCACCCACAGACGAATGGCCTAGCCGAAATAAGCAATCAAGAAGTCAAGCAAATCTTGGAGAAGATGGTAATTGTTAATAGGAAGGATTGGGCAATGAAATTGAATGATGCTTGGTGGGCATATCGGACTGCATTGAAGACACCTATTGGGATGTCTTCGTACTGGCTTGTGTTTGGGAAGTCATGTCACCTACTGGTAGAGTTGGTGCATAAAGCTTATTGGGCGGTTAAGAAATTGAACTATGACTTGAAGGCTTCTGGAAATCAAAGATTGCTCCAGCTCATGGAAATGGAAAAGTTTCGAAACGATGCTTATGAAAATGCCAAGATCTACAAGGAGCAAATCAAGAAATGGCATGCAAGTACATTGTGAAGAAAGACTTCGAACCGGGGCAACAAGTTCTCTTATTCAATTTCAGGCTAAAGTTGTTTTTGGGCAAGCTTAAATCTAGATGAAGTAGACCGTTTACTATTGCTAAAGTCTTTCCTTACGGTGCGGTGGAGCTACAAAGTGGAGATGGTGCATGTTTTCGAGTAAATGGTCAACGGTTAAAACATTATCTTAGCCAAGCGGAGCGGTATGAGGAACACATCACACTTGGGGAACCATGAAGTGACATTATGAAGCAAAGTCGGGCTGACAACTCTAAACCAAGCACTGGATGGGAGGCAACCCATCGGTTTATGCTTGATTTATTTATTTATTTTTCGTCATTGTAGTATAGGCTTTGAATTCGTACCTTGATAAATTTTTTTTTTGTTTTCCTTACCCTTTTTAGGTTCTAAAACAAGTTTGGGGGTCTCTTTGGAGCTTCTAGGAGAGACGAATGGACTGCATCATGTGCCATCTTCACCCATTTGGGTTCAGGGGGTTTTCTAAACTCCCATCTCTCTTATATGCCTCCATTTTTTCTAATATTTTCTTATTTATTTCATGCATTGAGGACAATGCTTGCTTTAAGTTTGGGGGGATAGTTTTGAATTTTTGTCATGGTATGTTAGGAGTATGCATTAGTTTAGGCTAGATGGTCACAATTTTTTACAATTTTAGACTTATGTATGAAGGGCCAATGAAAAGAGAACACCTTAGAGATATGAAATGATAGGAGAATGTAGAGAGTTACCTATATGTCTGTGTGCTTGATCCAATTTTTGCTGGGAATTGTTGGAGAGACTTAACCATTTGTACATGGTTTTGATCATTAGATTAAGATTGTTTGAAATGGACCTTTGCTTGCTAAGTCATATCTTAGATCTCTAGGGATTCTAGAACAAGTTTGATCACCACTTGAGGCAAAATCCTAGAAAACACACTATGAGGAAAATGATTTAGGCCATGTTTGGAAAAGCTTGAGCCAAATAGCCTCCCTATTCTCTATTATATCAATAGTTCCCATTTTGAGCTGAATATCTATTTCTTTGTTACCTATGCATCATGAATTTTGAGCTTGTCATGTTTAAATTTCCAGTTTTGCAACCTGTGTACCTTATACACTTTGATCATGTTGGAGTGTTATTATTTGGAAGGAAGAACAAGGGGGAATGAAAAAGATGAAAAAAGGGTGATAAAGAAGAAATTTTTAGTAAGTTTGCTTATGAATTGTATTGAAAAAAAAAGAAGAAAAAGAAAAGAAGATGAAAAAGAGAAGAAAATGGTGTTACATCTATGTGTAAAAAGAAGCAAGTTTGGGGGTGTAGCATTCTATAAAAGAAATGTGAATGATGATAAAAAGCAAACAAAAGAATGACAATATTTGAGAGATATATGTGTTGAAAAGAGGTTTTGGTTTGAAATGTAATGTAGTGGATGTTAGTAATTGATCAAAGTGTTTAGGGCATTTTGAGCTATAATGTTTCTATTTTTCCTACCTTTGAACCTAGGCCTTACATTAAAACCAATGAAAGACCTACTGATTTTGAATGGTGTGTAATCTACATTAGTGGAGAGTGGTGTGAAAAACTTGCCTATGGAGTTCTGACCTAAATTATATAGTTTGAGATCCTACACTTAACACTTGCCTGCACTTGTTCATGACTTGCATGATTACTTTGATGAGATTAGTTGTGTACTTATGTGTGTAAGAATCAAAGGTGAAACTATGTTAGAGTTGGGTTGAAATTCAGACAACTATGTACTCTTGAAATTCTTCCTAGAAACGAATATTCTTTTGGTGTGATCTTGGAGGCCATGTATGTGTTTATAATGTTGAGTTAAGTCTTTATTTGTGCGAGTTTGTGACTTTAGAATGGTTATGATAACCATGAGTTTTTAGTTTTGTTTTACCTTTGCTCGGGACGATGAAAGTCTTAAGTTTGGAGGTATTTGATAGTTGCATTTTTAGATAGGTTATAGAGCATGTTTTAGGTGTATTTTAGGACAGTTCATGCATTAGTTTGATAGGTTTATGTTAGTTTTAATATATTTGTTAGTTTAGGATTAATTTGGTTTTTATGCATTATTTTAGTTGATTAGTTAATAAATTTGATTTAATTTATATTTGAGTGAGTTATTAATTTAATCTGCTTTTTCTTGTAGTTGTTTGGATGCATTAGTCATGGATTTGGATGAGAGGAACATGTACAAGAAGTGCCAAAGGTTAAGTAGAAAAGAGGCAAAAATTGGCTAAGTCCACAAATCAGGCGCAATAGTTGAGGTTTCTAGGCGCCGCGGTGCTGGAAACATCTATTGGAGCGCCGCAGTGCTAGGCACCCCTTTTGCGAGTTGGATGAATTTCTATACTTTCTTAATTATGTTTTGGGACGACTTATGGGCCATATAATATATCAAATTTGAGGGCTTTTGGAGGAGAACACATTGGAGAAGAGAACAAGAAGGCTTGAAGAGGAAGAACGCGAAGATTCAACCTTCTAGGACGAAGATTCAAGTTCCAAGTTCTAGAGTTTGATATTATGTTTACTTTAGAGTTTTTCTCCATATTTTGAGTTTTTAACATTCAAAAGATGAACTAATTTATTGTTCTAGAGAGGAGATGGATCCTAACCTGAACGTCATGGTGTAATTTTAGATTTAGCTTATTATTAATGAAATCTCCATAGTTTATTTATGATTTCATGCACTTAATGTTTTTGGTTTATTGGCCACAAATTGAATGAACCTAGACTTGGAAGGCGACACTCTAGAGAGGGTTTTCTAGGTTGGATAAGGGGAATTATGACGTGAAATAGTTGTAGAATCGAGAGGTTTACAAGGTTTCATGAGGTTGTAGGAAAATCATGAAACTTAATGGGTTATTGAGAATTAGGGCTTTATTGAGAAATCGAATCCTATTCTTGATGATACGTTCTAATTTGGCACTCGAGAGAGGGAATTAAAGACGTGAGGATTTTGACCTATAGACTTGGAAATTGATTTGATAATAAGCGTATCTACTAACATTCTACCCCTATTATTCTAACACATCTTTATGGTCATCATGATACATCCATAATAGTACGTCACTCACCATTTCTCCGATACTTGACCAAGAAGTTACTACACTACGATTTTAGCGTTCATAAATTTTTGGTGCGAAGACTTCCAATGTCCCAAGATTGTCACGTTTCGTCGCACTTGTCTGTCGCCCAGGTGTGTCCGTTCCCATGCGAAAACCGTTACGTATTGATACAACTTTAATTGTAACACCTCAATTTGTATATCTATTTTTTTTCTTTTCCTACTTGTATTCTTATGATCCAAATGTAAGTAATGAAAATGCCAAAATTATGTCAACATGTACACAAATTGGGTGTATAATTATACAAATTTCTTAAAAACTTCTCTTTATTAAACTTCTCATTTACATACATATATATATATCAAACATAATTACATGGTTATTGGAGCAACTTATTATGCAATCCCGCTACCTCTCATTTTGTTGATTCTATTTCTCTGTATATATATCAATTTTTGCATAATCTAACATATGAAGGAAATAAGCTTTATATATATATATATATAATAATTTAACTTATATATATAAGTTAAGTTATATATAAACGACTTCCAACGTCCGCGCCGCATCTCCTTGCTTCTTTTTTTTGCTTCTCTACCAACCAACAATGTCTCCCATGTGCAACATGACTAATTTCCTGAGAGATAGTAGGAGAGTGAGTTAAAAGTTCAATGGGTCTTCGTGAAGTCCCCACACTTTATACAAAACGTTAATAGATGTATTAAACTATTCATCACAGTACTACAAGCAAAGCAATCAATTCAGTAGTATGGCTATTAATGATAATAATGAATTTGCCAGCATAGGATATTTCCTCATAAGATATAACTTTTCTGGTTGCATTTAGTTCTCAGCGTGGGCCAACTAACACTCAATTCTCATGTTTACACAATACAACAGAATACGAATAATACATAACTAAAGAAATGTATAAAGAAAAAGAACTTAAAGAATCATTCTCATCTTAAATTTGCTATAATCTCCTTATTGTTATACCCGCGACAATTTCTTCAGAGTTTCTTCTTATTGGAATTTCAAAGAGTTAAACTGAAATATGATTTTAAATAACATTTAGCCCCTATTTATAGAGATTCAAAATTTTATGTCCCTATTTTTCCCTTGACATGTTCGAATAATTACAAGTAGGCAATTTTACCGTTTTGCCCTCAAGTGTAATTTTACCATTTAACCCTTGGTGTAAATTTATCATTCTGCCCTTGGTGCAATATTACCACTTTACCCTTGTTGCAAATTTACCATTCTGCCCATAATGTAAATTTACCATGTTGCCCTCAAACTTTTCAAATATTTACCAAATTGCCCTCGAACTTTAATTAGAATTACAAATTATGTAAATTTATTATTTTTTCCCTTAAACTTTTTTTCTAGTATTTCCTACTCTAGTTGTTTCTTTGTAAGATTCTAAGGTTGCGGATTTTTATAATATTACATATAGTTTGTCCAGTTGTTGTATGCTTTGGGCCATAAGGTTGGGTTGTCGCCACTGGATGCTTGATTGTGCTTGTTGTGGTGTAACTTGCTTGATGATTACTGTTATGTATTTATTATTGTTTAAATAAGCTATATTAACATGCTTGATCCACTGAGCTTTGTGTTTACCCCGTTGCTAATCTTTCTAGGGATCTAAGATGTGTTAGGATGGACTTATTTAGGGGGCGATTGCCAACCCTCTCTCCTAGGGACTTATATTTTTGTTCTTCCAGTAGGTCCCCACTAGAGGCGATGGAGTCCGCCTTGTCCTCTTTTTGGTCTTTTTTGTTTTCTTTCTTTTTAGGGGCATAATCTTCTTGCCCTTCTGTTTTGTATCCCGCCTGAAAATGTAATATTTAACACCTTTTAGAAGGACATCTTTTATATATATATATATATTTACTTAAAAAATGGCTCTTGGATATTTGTGTTTCTGTGTACATGACATATTGCCACACCACATCTCGTGGGCGTTGAATTTCTGTGTATATGGCCCGACAAGCATACCAGCGGGGTGTGACAATATTTTTGGTATCAGAGCGCACTATCTAACAACCTACATAGTCTTCGAATTTTTTTTTTTTTAAAAAAATGAATTATGGGGAACATCGCCCAAATGGGAAACGCCTATAAGAAGGGTGAGGGAGGGGGAGACCTCTCCTCACCCTCTCTTCCATTTTTTTTTCTCAAAATGGAGCAAAGAGCAAGGCTGAAGCGATGTAAGAGGCAACCTGCAAATGATGAACGACGGGAGGCCATCACTACGTGCCGCATCGTAATTGGACAGTTGGTGGATTTGCCTAGTGAGTTGTGACCTTCTCTATTTTTGTGTTCTTTTTTTATTCTTGATTTGAGACTTTTGTTTTTCCCAAAAAAAAAAAAAAAAAACCTTCTCTTCTTTTTTTTATCATTCTTTTATCATATCATTTTTATCACATGATGTCTTTTTTTACTTGTTTTTTTTTAAGAAAATTGTTGGATCCATTTCTTAGCACACCGAGTTAGATGACATATCATCAGCTCTACCAGCTTGATCGATTATTAGATGATGACGTTAGCTCAGAAGCAACAAATACCGACTTGGCACTATCCAAGTATCAACGTGCCAGAATGACAAAATTGACTTGATAGCAACGACGTGACGTCAGCTCAGCATACCGAACTGACCAACTAAGTTACTATTCAACAAATAGGGATAACACGAGATTCCACTACAACAAATTTAAGATTCTACACTAAAATTATGGCGACACCCCGATTAAGCTGAAGATCCTAACTACTAAAAATATCTCATCACCCCTCATTAATGAGGTAAGCAATTAATTACCAAGCCCGTGTGATTAATACTCGAAAGAGTTCAGAACTAATTTAGGCATCGAAAGGTCTTCGGTCGGCAGCACATCGGTGTTCCTTATAATAGCTTACTCTTTTTCCTTTTTCTCTTTTAAGTTCGAGGTCCCGAACAAGCGAGTCAGCACTTGCGTGGGTTTCAACTCAACATGTCTCCTTTATTTTATTATCTACTAGTGTTAGTCAAATCTTGCACTAACAAAACTTATTTTAAAATTAATTAGTAAATTTCATAGTAACTTTAATGTGAGTAATATTAATTTTTATTATATAATTTAATATTTTCAAATTTCAAATTTTTATAATATTTAATAAAATTTAAAAATCATATGAGATTTCGTGTGGCAGGACTCTCCAAGCTTCTATTATTTAAAAAATAAAAAATCAGAAAATATGGCGCGACCCATTTAATACGAAATTCAACGATTTAAATATTCCTTCTTCTCTTAACTTTTTGTTATTTTTTTTTGCCCTTTTGGCCTTTTTTTCACATCAACGGAATATAGAGTTCTCTTTACAAGCTTTTTTTTTAAAATAAAAAAAAAAAAACTGTTCATCAAATAGCAACTTTCTTTCTTTCTTTCTTTCTTTTTTTTTTTTTTTTTTTTTTTTTAAGATTTGGGTGTTGAGGCCTGCTTGCTAATTAATTAGACTAATCTTAGGGGTGTACAAACCCCTAGCCCGCAAAGAGACACTCTCTAAAATCTTGAGAAAATTCTTCGTTTGAGCTCGTATATACCTTAAAAAGAGAACAAGTGGTTTGAATTCATAACTTCTCGATAAATCTTTTCGGCAACATTTTTTTTTTAATTTTTAGTTCATTACATTAACTGAATATATAATGCTGGCTTATTGAAGTGCTGTGTAGGTCATAGTTTGATTATAATGGCTGGTTACTAAAATGGTGTGTTAGGGATAGTTATTGGATTGTAGAGTTCTATAAGACTATATTATGTGGATTTTTTTATTAGGGTGACAGGGATAGTAATATTGTACACAGCTTTAGCATACAAAATTTATACCAGATTCTTCAACTAAAGAGACGTTGGCCCAGTGGTTGAGTAGAGTGACAAGTTATCGAGAAATCATGAATTCAAACCCCTATCCACTTGTTCTCTTTTTAAGGTATATACGAGCTCAAATAAAGAATTTTCTCAAAGTTTTAGGGAGTGTCTCTTTGCGGACTAGGGGCTTGTACACCCCTAAGATTAATCGATTTAATTAGCAAACAGGCCCGAATATCCAGGTCTAAAAAAAAAAACAAAACAAAACAAAAAAAACTGAATGCCCTAAACCCTAAAATCCTAAGCTCTAAAACCTGGATGAAAGCATCCAATTCACTTGATGAGCTGCATGCAGAAAATATAAAGATACTTAGTGAAAAGGTGTATTAATAACACTTGTTTAGTTGAGTGTAAAACATGTACACGTTTTTAAATGATGATTTTATCTACTAAAATGTTACTTTTACTTTGAGACGATAATAAAATTGATCTGACTTACATGAATTTGAAGTTTTTGTTGATAATAAAACCAATATTTAATGTGCTTTGAATGGCTAAGAGGACAATGTCTATCAACAAAAACTTTTACGTTTGATTCAAAATAAAGATTGGGTCAATATAGGTGGCTTCGATAAGTACCACATCTATAACACGATTTAGTCGTATGGTGTATTTTTCAAATAATAATATTATGATAAATAGTCAGTTTGAGATGCTTTAATTATGGTATACACTTAGTAAATTCTTCTAATTAATTAGCACATATAATAATTAATGTAAAAAGTGAGGTGATCTATAAGTGGATTGGTGAAAATAGAGTTAGATTAATTATGTTAATTAAGTATATTTTTTTAATTTATTATATTTGCGAGGGTACAGTGACATGCATTACTAAGATACCCTCTAAACATTAAGTTGATTAATTATATTTGTAGCTTAGGTTAAATATTTATTATTCTTTATGGTTATTATCAAAAACAAATTGGGTTGTGATTAAATCATATTTTATTCACTGTGCCACTTTTTCTTGTTAGAAATGTTGGCAAAGGTTGTTTTCAAGCTTTTCATATTTATTGTGGGCAAAACTTGGTGGCGCTTCGTCGGCGGTCCGCCTAACTTTGACAAAAGATCATGTATATATATTACAATGATAATGATGTTAATACTGATAAAAACACAATCACTTTCACATCAGCACTTTTAAAATAGTTTAAATTTATATTAATAATATACAATTTACACAATAATCTAAAAAAAAATGATATATCATAATTATGAAATAAATGGCACGAAAGACTATTATACTTAGAAGATTTTAAGTTTGAGTCATTTTTTTATTATTTGTTGGCCAGTCGCATCTTTGAATATTTATGATTAAGAGCCAGAAGAATTAGTGATGACGTAATTATCCATTAATCTCAATAAAAAAAAGAAAAAAAAAAGAAAGAAGAAGATATAAGATCAACAATTAAAGGTCCTTAAAGTAATTATGACAATAACAAGTCCTTACATAGAGAGGTATTCATACACGTACTACAACAAAAATAGGTATTAGCTACAAAATTTTATAGCTAAAAAGACGTTCAGCTATAAATTTTAATAATGTACATTATTAGACAACCCACTAAGTATGTCGGATAACTTTGGAATCGTGAATTAAATGTATAGATCAAGGGCATCAACGTATGCCCAATTGCCAAATTCAAGCCCCTTGACTTGAGTGGTAACAGTGCACATGTTATCAATAATATAAGGATAAATAAATAAATAACTAAAATAATATTAACATAAATAATAAAACTCAAACAATAATATGCTTATAATCAATAATAGAATAAGTTTAGAAATAAACAAAACTCAGCAGAGCAAAGGTTGAGCAAGATGAAATTGAGGCTTGTGTAACACACAGTGTCTTTAAAACAGATTTGCCCCTCACGTTGGTGCAAGAGGTAGATCGTCTTTTGTCTCCTAAGATACAACGGTAGATGAACAGTTGACTAGCACCTCGTCACTACTCGGGCAAACTGAACTTTATAGAAAACTATCACCACTGACCAACATACCTCAAAACCAAAAAGAAGAACTAGAGAGGAAGAAGATAATTCTAGGAATAGTAGAGAACTTTGAGAATTAGTGTATTGATAATAAGAGAATGCACCCCTTTTTATACTAATAGAAGGGGGTGGTGCTCTTAACGTCCTCGTTAAGAGCACTAAATAACCTCAAACGTTACGAATTAAATTGAATTAAAATCATATAACGGTTTTTTCAATTTAATTCAAAATTAAAACTCAATTAAATTATTTAAGTCTTTATCTCAATTCAAAACATATAACGGTTTTTTCTAATTTAATTTGGATTTAAAACTCAATTAAATTTAACCGTTACAAATTTAATTTTCATTTAACAAAATTTTTCAACAGCACATGCTGATACAGTTAACTATCTTAAACTGTTAACTGGGGTTATATGTTGTAATACCCCAAAACGATCTATTAATGGCCAATGATTTTTCACATGCGTGAAAATTTATATTTTTCTCTCATTTCCTTTCAAACAATATTCTCTAATCTTTTTATTGGAAATAACCAAAAATTACTCCTTAATCTATTCTAAATTTTCCTTCATGCAAGATGAATATTGAAAACCAAATCACTACCCAAAACTCTAATCCTATTACATTAATAGGAGGACCTTTTCCCAGCCGTCACTGTAATACTCCGAAAATTTTTAAGGGTATTTTTGAAATTATAAATCCAAAGGTATTTTCATAATTTTACACTAAGACCAAAAAAGGCTCAAACATGGCTTGTGTTACATATAACGTACTACTATATTTTATTTAGATCTTACTTCCTATTACGGTATCACTTCAAATTTAAAATAATAATTTAAATTTCTATGACTAGGTTTAAGTGGTCATATAAAAGTATAATAATAATAATAAAGTTATAGGATAATCCACGTGATTAGCATTCCCAAAAATTCCATGACTATTCTACTTAAATGTAAATTCAAACTATCTATTGTAATCTCATAAAATTTACATACCATAAATCTTATTATTTATGAAAAGCAAGTTTCTAATAATCAATAGTTTTGCAATCTCTCCGCATAAAGCCACCACATGCTAGACATGGCAAGATATCCAACTTCCTTTTATTAATTCCTCTCATACTCCACGGTTAGCACATTCTTTCCATTTTGTGGACAAAGATAATTTAGAAAATTAAGAGATTTTATCATTCTTAATTAGACTCTATACGCACGTGACACGTGACTATTATGATAAATAGTCAGTTTGAGATGCTTTAATTATGGTATCCACTTAGTAAATTCTTCTAATTCTTCTAATTAATTAGCACATATAATAATTAATGTAAAAAGTGAGGTGATCTATAAGTGGATTGGTGAAGATAGAGTTAGATTAATTATGTTAATTAAGTATATTATTTTTTTAATTTATTATATTTGCGAGGGTACGGTGACATGCATTATTAAGATACCCTCTAAACATTAAGTTGATTAATTATATTTGTAGCTTAAGTTAAATATTTATTAAGAGTGACGGCCGCCGGCGCATCGTTGGAGCATCACCCAGGGGTAATTTCCTTTTATCACTGTAAGTTTGCTTCTCCATTAATTATACAATCGAATACTCTATTTTTAGCGTAGGAGATGACAGCCATGAATGAACCCATCTGCAATTGATTTCTTTTCCCTTTTCTTTTTCCTTTCCCCTTTCTCTCTGTTTATTCCTCTAACCATCGTAAAAGAACAGCAAAAGCAACAACCACGTTGCCGTTGTTGCCGTCCTCTTCTATTCTCCTAATCCCTGTTTTGCATACGACGCATCACCATATACCCATTAACATATGTCTATATATTGCATACGATATATTTCAAAATTTCACCACAACTTCACTCACCTAGTTAATTACACATGTCATATCATATAATTTGTATTATTATGTTATCTCATATGGTTTTGCATTATATTATGTGAAATTATATCATATGTGTAACATAACTATCAACATATAGCATATATGTATATTATATTAAATGTAATGTCTATTAATCAAAACCATCAATATATTTGTATATGATGTGTATGTAATATTAAGTTACAATATATGTTATAATACATATATTAAGTATGTGATAATACGTATTATATGTAGTATGATATGCACATGTATTATGATACGCACATGTATTATATTGTCTACCTATGTAAATATGATATAGAAGTCATTAAGCGTACCCCTCGAAGCCACTACTCACCTTTAGATAGACACACCATATTTCTAAAATCTAAAATGATTATACATGGCCTAATTTATGTTCAATTTTTACCTATATAGGTGGACATCATCGAGTGTCGAGGAGTCTGAACACTTTAAAATTTAGCGATACAGGTGAGGAAGATTCTATGCCTTCATAATATTTTATTTTGATATATAGATAGGAACATTAAATTAATTAGATTTATAGCACTATTAGATTGCTGGTGAATGTGTATGATACATGATTGTATGTATACCGTGATGTGATTGTTAGTATGATGATATGTATGTGTGCATGATTTTTGTTCTGATCAGATGTTAATTGGATGCATGCAATTCATGTGGTAACTGAAATTCATATGTAAATTATAATGCTTGATAATGAGACATGATTTGAGAATATTGGCATAATTGTTATAATAAAGCTCATACATAAATACTATTATATGTGGCATTGTGACATGATACTATGTGTAGTGGAGTTTAAATATATCTTGTGAGTACAATTCATATCATATTTATGTTGTATATATGGTGTGACTTTATTAAAGAACACGATTAAGATAAGAACCAATGAGTATTATGGGGCAGTTATTCTAAGGAATATCACCAATGTTTATTATGAGACAGTTATTCATGATGAATATTGCCAATGAGTTTATGATTTTGGGTAGTGCCGCCTAGGATTTGATTCCCTAAAGGTACGTGATTTGGAACGTGATGAAATTCTCAACTCAAACAATCAAATGTTACAACGATTAATGTGTGAAACTTGTTTGTAATGTTCTCGTGTATATATCATAATAAAATGTTGTGAATGGTTTAGATGACCACTAGGCTTTCAAGCTCACCCCTATTTTTTACATGCAGGTACATGAAAGAATAGAGTCGCAAGTTCGTAACGTGTCTCTCAATAGTAGGGGTGGGTTACTGGCTTGAGTAGCGTTATGGTAGTAGGACTGAGTAATTATTTAATAATTGATTATATCAATTAAATGAGTTGTATTAGAAATCAATGCTTTTGGAACATTATAGTGGTTATTGAAGATTCATGGGTTATTTTATATATTTATTCCTTGGACTTGAACTTGTTAATTCTACTTGATGAATATATTTAAATGTTGTGTCCATAATGGATGGACAAGGGCAAGTATCCTCATAGCTCAATATTCAATTTGAGTAATGGGAATCTATAGTTCGTGGCATAGAAATTGATAGAGTATTCTTCTATCTTAACTTATAACCGTATTAAATTTATTTTTACCTGTGTAAAGATCTTGGGGTTAAGGTAGATGGATACAATTCACGCCTCGATTTTCTTTTGCTATTTTCTTGATAAGAGGAAATATTTATTCTTATTACTTTAAATTTAAGTTCTGAAAATCGGAGTGTGACACATTTACTATAGAATTTAATATTCTTTATGTGGTGTTGTTGGGGTGTTAGCTAGCTGGGCTTGAGTTTACTCTTGGCGGTGTGTTGGGTGGCTGCTTGTTGCCTTGTTGTATATCTTTGCTGCTGCCTTGCTTGTCTTTTGTTTGTTTCGTTTTCTTTCTATTTAATTTTACCATACATAAGGCATTTTTGTCACACTTGGGTTGCACACAGTGCCCCTTACCCAGGATGATGAGCACCCCCGCATGGCATACTCCAGCCATTATGGACCCATAATATTGTCTCATCCCGTCATGCACCCACGGTGGTACGGGAACACACCTTCTGGATTATTTGTCTACACTACTGTGTGCAACCCAGGTGTGACAAAAATTCTTCAAAAAAAAAAAAAAAAAAAACTTGAACTGTTAACTGTATCAGCATGTGCACTGTTAGGTGGTAACCTTCTTATTTACCCACATTAGCAGGCAAGGATCAAATCCCAGTAAGGAAAATAAAAGAGCTTATATATAATTTCATTAGGCCCTAGTAAGCATGTTTTGTGGGCGACAATGCCCAACTTGGTAGGGCATTTGTTTCAAAGTATATTGTAGGTCTTGTGCAAGAGATTGTTGAGTGAGGCTTTGGCCTCCCTTAGATTTCTGTAGGCATTTTGAGTCTGTCTATCAGTTGAAATGTTGGCATCTCCCACGGGTTCTTTCAAAATTACGGTATTGGTCTTGCATGTGCCCTCAGTATGTACATGTACTATTTGAGTAAAGTCTAGCAATAATTAATGCGGACTCCAAAAAAAAAAACTGTCATCAAATATATGCCAGAGATTTTTCTTCTCTGTGAAAAATTAGATACCATTGGTCCTATTTCTGAATTTTTCAAAACATGTATATGGGCTAAGTCATGATCATGGTCTAAATAATACATATGTTTAAATTTTCAACATTTACCTTATCAAAATCTGACTTTTGTCCCTTATCTTTGTCTAGCTATAAATACTAGCCTAAGTAGAAGAAGCTCTTCAGATCAGCTCCCAACTTATTCCAAGTCTCAAAACCAGCAATACTTTGAGCCTTTTGTCCCCTACTTTCAGCTATGGCCCTTATTAACAAGTCCTCCTCCAATATCCTTGCTGCAGTGGTGATGGCCATGGTGCTTGTAGCACTAATGGGCGACGTTGCGAACGCCAGCTCTCTTACTGTGTGGAGCGGCCCAGGGTGCAGCAACCGGGTCCAGACATACAGTAGATGTGGGTGCTCTAATATTAACCTGAACGGTGGCTATTCCTTCCGCTACACTGGCCAAACTGCTGCCACTTACAACCAGCCAGGATGCAGTGGTGTTGCACACACTAGGTTTGGATCCAGTGTAAGGTCCTGCAGTGCTTTTGGATGGAGGAGCATTTTCATCCAGTGCTGAAGAAGCTGATAGATCGATGATCAAATTAACTCAATTTGATCTGGTGTAGTGTGGTTTGGTTGATGTATTAGGGTACCCAATAATAAACATGCAGTACTGATGGTGCATGTATGTGAGTGCAAGAAAATAAAGTACCATATGTATATTTATCACCATATATGGTGATATATATGTATGTTTGTGTTTGTCGTCCAGTGAGTAACTTGGGCATACGTTTAGTATGCTTGCCATAATAATATATAATGGTTCCTTGTTTATATTTGGAATCTGTTTCCTCTGATCGATAGTTTTGTTTACTTTGTTGTCATCTCAGATATTACGATATTGCATGGCTGAGAAAGTTGACCACAACTAAAATTTTAGATTTGAGAGATGGTCAATTGTTTTATTCATCACAACTTCTTTCAAGTCCAATTTCACGACCCGCGTATATATATCATTATCGTTGAACCAATGTCACAAAAAAGAGAGAGAAAATTATTAATTTAGTAATGTTTGGCAAAGGTTATTTGACAATTTATTTATGTTAATTAGGATGGTCAATTGATCATGCTATTAAGCCTCTATCTCCTTGTTTCAACGTGAGTGTATTAATTGGACTAACAAGAATTGCATAAGAAATTGATGATTTGTATAGAAATCGATATCATAATCACTTAATACAAGAAAGGTCACGTCAAGGTTAGGGGTGTAAGGGGTTGGGTTGGATCAGGTTGGAGTCAAATCCAATCCAACCCAACCCAAAATGCTCCTTAAACCCAATCCAAACTAATCTAGGTTGGTCAATCGAATTAGATTTTATAATAAGTTGAAAATTAATTAACTCAAAAAATATGAGAGTAAAGTAATTAGAATCACTTCATGAATAATATATTTTATTATATAAAGAAAGGTTATGATAAAAAAAATTAATTTATTTTTAAGTAATAAAGACATGGATACAGAGTAATGATTGACATTAATAAAGAAATAAATGTTAGGAGCTTCATTTTAATTATAACACAATATTATTATCTGATAAAAATAATTATTAAAATTTATAGATATCATTAGTGGTCATTGGGTTGGATCAGATTAGGTTGGGTTGATTTGGGTTCAAACCCCAACCCAACAAAAACCAAGTCGGGTTGAGAATTTGTCAACCCAAACATTGCACCAACTCAACCCAACCCATCGATTTTTGTTTATTTCGGTCAGGTTGACTTACACCCCTACTCAAGTCATAAGCAATTGAAGATTTGTCTATGGGAATCATGTGCATATATAGTGAATATGTTATGTTGAACCAAAAATAAAAATAAAAATGTTATGACATAAGATTGATGGATAGTTTCATTTGCGGAATAAAAAAATTTATTCTTAAAGGTAAGGAGTATTTTTTCACAATATTACATTATTAATTCTCCATTTTTTTCACATGATTACATGGATAGAGCCTTTATATGTACGATCTCTTCTCCTTGAAGTCAAAATAATTATTTATTTACTTATGTGCACTGTACTCATATTAGGTTAATATATTAATCCAGTTATAATTAGGGTTTATGTAATGTCAAAAAATGGATTTTTGACCAGATTATCTTAATTAATTAAAATCATGACACTAATATCAAAAATTTAAAAGTAATGACCCATATACCCAATATTCTACAGTAATCTTCCACGTGGACAGGGCTGATCGGATTTTTTTTTGCTAGGTAGAAGGTCAGTACAAATTTTTTTGAACTGAAAAATAAAAAAATTACTACGATTAAAAACCACAGTTACCACACTACTGCCATTTAGAAAAAAAAACCCTAACCCAGCTTTGTTGTCGGTGACCTTTCCGGCGAGATCAACGAGTCCCAGTGAGATCGTTGTTCCCCGACGTCTTTTCCGGTGAGATCTCTCCTTGTTCCTGCTCGTTCTCTCTTTCTCCGTTCGCTCTTCCTCTCCAGCGTGTTTTCATCTCTAATGTCTTTCTTCTCTCCCTCTCAGACGTCTTTTCCCATTCTCAAGCGTTTTTTGGCTGCTCTTTCTGTACTTCTCTCGGTGGTTGATCTTCTCACTCTCCAACAACTGTTCTTCCTTTCGCCGATCTCTTCTTTGTGACGGGCTACTCTCTTTTCCTTTCTTTGACTACTTGAAACCTTCGGCGACGATCATTTATTTGGTTAGTTTTATTTTTAGTGTTTTTATTAATTATTAGAAGTTTACGAGTGATTTTATAGCTGAACTGTGGTTTCTTCCATTATCAAATTACCTGGGGGTATCTTTTGTGTTGTGTGACCTTAGGATCGTAAAATGAGCATGCTATGGTTTCTTCCATTCATTTGCATATGCATTTTCCTTAACCAACACTAATTCTAATTCCTTTTTTGATGAATATTGTCTACCACAGACACTCAAGAAACCATCTTGAGAATTCTTGGCATCAAAAAATTAAGGGCTTGACTAAGAGGGGAAAGCACATTAGAAAAAAAATAAAATTACCTATAGTAATCATATGGTACTTTATAGATAGTAAAGCATATAAAATTAATTTAATGGTGGTAGGAAAGTGTGATCAACAAATAAATGTTTTCTACACGAATTTTTGAATTCTATTTAAAATAGTTTAAGAATAAAATTTCTTTGTCTAGAGTTTTTTAAATTATTTTTAATTGTTTTTAAATTTTTATTACTGCGTGTTTATATATACTCTGGATGAGAAATTTGCTAGATGTTGTTATTCTTTTGTTAAATTTGCTAGTTTTTTTTTAAATAAAATAATTTGAGTTGAAGTTGGAGAGATTCTTGTAGAGAGGTTGGATTCTTCTACATAGAATTTCTCTACACGAATTGCTGAATTTTATTTTTAGTTTAGGAATAAAACTTCTTTTTCTAGAGTTTAATAAAAAAAAAGGAATTACTTAATTCGTGTTTATATATACTTTGTTGTTTGATTACTTAGTTATGCACATTTGTGATTTTAGAAGATGGTGGCTTCGCTGTGATGCTTTAGCATCAATAAGTTTGAGGTAGGAATATTTGCTAATATTTATGGCTTAGAATAGGGTAAATGATACGGCGACAATGATCTTTGTGTGAAAATAAAGAACTTTATAACTAAAATTCCGTAACACGGGTTTTTAGTTAAAATAATTAGTAACCGTGCATGTGTGTTGCACTCGAATGAATTAGTAGTTGTGATAAATAAAAAAAAATAAAAATGTCTCAACGTGGAAAAAGCATGATACTTATGCATGTTTTTTTTTCTTTTTCTTTTGTAAGGACCATAGCGATTGGTAATTGGTAATGACTGTTGTTTCTAACAAGGCTTGATTCTTGAGTAGCCAAGAAATACCCCACTTATTCCTATCTCACTCAAGTCTCCCAACATAAACAGTTGAACCTCGATAAGTTCTATTATTATATTTATCTTTTAAGTGTTTTGTGTTTGCCAGATAAAAAATTTCTTTAAAAGTATTTATTTTATCTTCAGGTTTATTGGTTTCTTCTTTGAATTTATTTGCATTTTTTATGGGTTTGCATTGAAAGGAGGCATCGCTCTCCTCGAGAATTTTTTTTAGGTTACTAATTTTTTGAACTAATATATGTTATAATATTGATATGATCATTGAAATAATTATTATGATTGTGTATGTTAATCTAGATGGCAGACAAATTTGTTTCAGTAGTATGCTTCACAAATAGCCAAATGTTACCCAACCCTCAAGGTATATCATATAATAGTCCGCCTGTTGGCATTTTAAGAGTTCGATTAGACATTACTTTTGAAGAATTTAAAGGGGTTATTCGAAATGTACTACAAATTTCTTGGGAGTCAAGACTAAAGATAACCTATAGATGTCCGTTGTTTTTTAGGGTTGGGAATTTCAATTTTACGGTTGTTCCAATTAGAAATGAGCAAGAGTTAATAGACACATTTCCCATAGTGCAAGAGATCCCACCTCCTAATAATATGGAGTTATATGTTGATGTTGTCGGTGGAATTCCAACTTAAGCTCAAACAAGGAGTTCCCCAAGCTATGCAGATGTAGGTGGCCCTAGTGCAAGGAGATCATTGGAGAACATTGGTTCCAGTACAATGTCACCCATTGAAGCTGTAAATGTGGGCACGGGACCTGAAGTTGATGATATTTGTCCATCTGTGGCACGTTTATCTGATGATGACCGTGAACAAATCAGTAAAGATAGGGATTAAGACAGTGACAATGATGGAGGACAAGAGACATCTAATCCCGTTGATTTGAGTAATGTACTCTTGATAGTAATACAAAATGATGATTCTTTGTATACAACTCCATTACAAGAGGAAGACAATGGGTTGAGCATGGAGGATAATTAGACACGTGACACTCAGTTGCATGGTGTAGGGGGTGCATCTCAACCTACCACAACAGGCTATGAGGCTCCATCATTGAGTTTCATGGAACTTAATAATCAAGCTATGACACCGATGTTAGATAATCATGAAAACATATCTGTGGGTTGAAATGAGTCACATGATTTTTGCAAAGGACTCACATTTCCCAACAAAGAAAACTTGCAACATACTGTGAAGCGATGTTGCATAGCACAACAACTTGAATATATTGTTGTCGATTCAAAACCCAATGTATGGTCAGTTAGGTGCAGGAAGTGGAATGACGATTGTTAGTGGAGGTTAAGGGCAACAAAGCATAAGAAGACAGGGATGTTTGAGATCACAAAGTGTGAGGGAACCCACACTTGTGTCTTGCCTCGGATGTCACAGGACCTCAGATAACTTGATTTATCATTGATATCTCGTGAGGTTTTTAAAATTGTAAGGTGAGATCCTTCAATTTCAGTAAGGGTGCTTCACGAAATGATTAAAGATAAATACAAATACGATGTGCATTATTTGAAAGTGTGGCATGCAATAAGGAAGGTGATGGAAAAGATTTTTGGTGATTTGGAGGGATCATGCAATGTGCTTCCTAAGTGGATAGATGCATTGAATGCAACCAATCCTAACACTATCGCAGGAGTTAAGCACTACTGGGAAGATTTTACATATCTTGGTGCATTGCTTGAGGGCTTCAAGCATTGTAGGCCCATAATACAAATTGATGGTACACATTTATATGGAGAATACCGCGGTAAGATGCTCATTGCCACGGGTATTGATGCAGCTAGTCATATATTTCTTCTCGCATTTGCCATTGTTGAAGAAGAAAATACAGATAATTGGATGTGGTTCCTCAGAGTTCTTCGATATCAAGTCACAAATAAAGTTGGCATTTGCTTAATCAATGATCGCCATGTTGGTATTTTGGCAGTCATTAAAGACCCCGAGAATGGTTGGACAGAGCCCAATGCCTATCATAGATATTGTTTGCATCATGTAGGCAGTAATTTCAATGATAAAATCCACAACCATGAGTTAAGAGATTTGGCTAAGAAAGCGGGGTCACAACACCAACCATGAAAATTTGAGGCAGTTATGAAAAAACTTAAACATAAACAGGAAAGTCGCACAAGGTGGCTCAATTTCATCGACAAAAGGTTGTGGACAATGGCATACGATGGTGGAGTGCGGTATGGTTGGATGACTTTCATTTTTTTTTAAAGTTCATCTTTTATGATTCTTTCAATATGCATGATTTTATATATGTGTGTGTTGATCTTTTTATGTTTTCTACGCATTTTTTCTTTTTTTCTCTGTAGAAAGCTTTAATGGTATTTTAAAAGGGGCCCGAATGTCTCCGATTACAACACTAGTGCAGTTGAGGTTCTACAGAACAGTTGCATGGTTTAATGTTAGACGGGAAGAAATAGAAAATGCAATTCGTCAAGGGAAATGTTATATCACGCACGCTGTTGAGAAGATGACCAAATGAGCAGCTAAGGCAGGGGGCCACGCAATTACATTGATTGATCGACAGGCCAAGAAGTTCGAGATTGTTACTAGGATACAAAGTGCACATTTGAACAAATGAGGAAACAAACAAGTTGTTAATCTACATGATCGTTTTTGTAGTTGTGGAAGATGACAATGCTATGAAATCCCATGTTCCCACATACAGGCAGTGTGTCATTATGCTGCCATCAATTGTGATGCGTACATTGAAGATTGCTATCGCCTCGATAGGTACCTCAAGTGTTATGAGCTACAGTTTCATCCAATTCCACATGAATCATATTGGCCACCATGTACAATTACATTTAAAGTGATCCCTAATTTTGATTTTGTTCGTAAATCCGGTCGGCAGAGGACATCACGCATACCAAATAAGATGGATATAAGAAAACTGTCCTCTAGGATTCAATGTGGGCATTGTCGACGTGAGGGTCACAATCGGTGTCGTTGTCCAGCTCTTTGTGGAAGGGCCACCTGAAATTTATTGGCAGCATAATCTTCATGTTTTCTAGATTTTGATTATGATGTACTTTGGTGATGTAATATGACACTTCTAGATACTTTTGTTCTAAAATAAAACTTATGTACTTCTTGATTTTCATGACAGTGTGTGCATACGAAGATGTGCATCTTATATTATATCAAATGCATTTCATTTTGCATTTAATTATATAATTTTTGGTGTTGTTTGAATTTAAAATTTCTTTTAATACATACGTTCATAATTTTTGGCATCTCATTTAGGTCATAATGTTTAATGTGTTGAATTTAGATAGAGCCAGAGTCCTCTAATCCAGGAGGTAATTAATGTAAATTTAGATATGTAATTCAGTTCTATAATTCTTATCCTAATAAAGGCTAACAACTTTTTTTGTTCTTTTGCAGGACCTAAATGAGCTACATTGTCGTCAAAGGGAAGCTGTCCTCCACCGCACTTATCCACTAAATCCTCAAATTATCCAATACTTACAGAGAACATGATTTTACGGAGTGGCACATGTTGGATTTATCCAGTTGGATTGGAACTTGATCACAACATTGATTGAGCGATAACGATAGGAGACCCGTACCTTCTATTTGGCGGTAGGTGAGGCGACTATCACCCTACAGGACTTGAAAATTCAATTGGGTCTGCCTGTTTATGGTCTCCCCGTTACTGGATCGACTGGCCATGATTACAATGCACTATGTTCTAAGTTGCTCAGATTTACCCCAGTTAGAAAAGAGAGACGTAGGGGTAGACTTAATCTATTAACACTTACAGAGAGAGTGCAACCGTTACCTAAAAATGCGTCGGACTTCAAGATTGTTCGGTATGCACGAGCGTGCATTTTGCAACTAATTGGGGGTTGCTTATTCTTAGACCATGCGAACAATTTGGTACATTTGGAACTATTGCTATTGCTTGCCGATTTAGACGTGGTTGGCACTTACACACGGGGGAGTGTAACATTGGCGTGGCTATACCGTCAAATGTGTCGTGTAGTTGATTTTGAGAAAGAGGGTGTATCAGGGGCCCTTATCCTCTTACAATTATGGTCATGGGACAAATTTTTGATTCTAGTTCCACGAAGAACTGACAATGTTTGGAATGATCCTATTGCGCCTCATGCACATCTACTACCCCAATTAGGATATAGGTAAAACAATATTAGTCTTAATTTCTTCAGTTATAAATAAAACATTACATATTTATATAATTTAATAATTTTTCCTTACGAGCTATGTACATCCAATGAGTGAAAAGACAAAAAGGGGTGTCAAAACTCGCCAAAAAACACGCACTCCCGCAAATCTGGGTTACCGGTGCCGCGGTGCCCACTCCTGGCGCCGCGGCGCCCAGTCACGGTTCGTAGGTGTGGTGATGACCTTGTGGATAGCCAAATTCTTGGCTTTTTTGACTTCTTTTCTTTGTTTCTTGTGCACTTTTTTGCACATGTTTTTGGTCACTTTTGAATACCATTTGAATCTTGTTTCAACCCAATCTCGTCTGTAGTATCCTGCCATGCCCAAGAAACTCCAGATTTCTATGACATTTCCAGGTTGTTTCCAATTTAGTACTGCTTCCACTTTGGCAGCATCTACTTCGATGCCTTTTTCCGACACTACATGCCCCAAGAAATTTCTCCTGTGGGTTCAGAATTCACATTTAGTGAATTTTGCATATAATTGGTGAGCCTTGAGTGTTTCTAATACTATCCTCAAGTATTCTCGGTGTTCAGCTTTAGTAGTCGAGTAGATTAATATGCCATCTACGAAAACTATTACAAAATGATCTAAATATGGTCGAAATACTCAATGCATTAAATCCATAGGTAGCTAGTGCATTTGTTAATCCAAACGACATCACCACAAATTCGTAGTGTCCATACGGAGTTCTAAAAGCGATTTTGTATATGTCACACTTCTTGATGCATAGTTGATGGTACCCTGACCGTAAATGAATCTTAGAAAAATGTCTTTCTCCCCATAATTGATCAAACAAATTATCTATTCTGGGAAGTGGATATTTATTCTTGATGGTGACACTATTTAATTTTTGATAATCTACGCACATTGTAAATAACCATCCTTTTTCTTTACGAAGAGAACTGAAGCTCCCTAAGTTGTGGTCATTTTTCTGATAAATTATTTTCCTTCTAATTCTCTGAGTTGTTTATCCAGTTCCACAAGTTTGGTGTGAGCCATCCGATACGGTGGAATAAACACTTGATTGGTTTATGGAAGAACTTTGATTTCGAAATCAAATTCTCATACTGGTGGTAGTCCAGGTAAATCTTCCAGAAATACAGTAGGAAATTCCTATACCACACTAATGTCATCCAGTGTGAGAGGTTGTACAGTTTCCTTTTCTTCCTCGCGTAGAAAGGCTTCCAATTTACGCCCCCCAATCATTGTTCGAACAATGATGCACTTTGGTGATCGTGATTTCGACCCTGTAATCTTTAATACAATTTTATCTGGAAGAGTTATATATACTCTTTTGTTGAGGCAGTCCACAGTTGCATTATGCGGTGTTAGCCAATTCATGCCTAAGATTATATCAAAATCTTCTAGCAATATGATTGACAAATCAGTGCAGAATAATTTGTCTACCATCTTTAATTCACAATTCGGGCATTTTTGAGAAATTTTTACTTCGGCACCTACTGGGGTAGATACCATTATCTTGGTGTCCACAGGTTCTAGTTCTAGCCCTAGATTTTCAACTACTAATATGGCGACAAAGGAATGAGTTGATCCTGTATCAAACAATACTCGTACCGGGGAGTTAAATAAAAGGAAAGTACCTTCCACTACCGCATTGTCCACATGTTCATGTCCTGTGATTGCATATGCTCGACCTTGTTTTCGTTGACCTTGCACTTGATTAATAGGTCTTTGAGGTGGTGGCATGATTTGTTGATTAGTTGTGGTTGTGTTCGTCCTGGTGAAAGATCGGGTTTGGTTGAGAAAAATTTCGAGCAATATGACCCGCTTGTTTGCACATATAGCATTTTCTTGGATCAAAATTTTGGCCACGTTCCAGCTGTGGCCCTTCTCTTTACTTGTGGTTGTTGGTGTGGATTAACCTTTGTCCTCGGTCCCTCCTATTGTTTTTTTGGTTTGTTGAGTTGAATTGATATGAATTTTTTGCTATCGCTTGCTGGTTTGCTTCAGACCCTTGACTTGTTGGCTTTTGTCCCGAGGTGGCCAGAATTCCACTGCGTTGGAATTTCCTAACATTACCTTTTCCATGAAAGTTATTTATTTATTTTTACCTCTGCTATTTTTTTGCTCCTGCTGCTGTCGTTCTTGCTTATATTGCATGGCTTGATTGACCACCTCACGATAGTTGTCAACATTCATGATAGATAATGCCTGCATCAACTCGAGTCTCAAGCCATTAAATAATTTCTCGGCTTTGTCTCTTTCATTGACTAAATTTGAAAAAGAAAATACTGATAATTCCATAAACTTGGAAGAATATTCTTTCTCACACCCCGCCCTGACGCACCTAAACCGGCGGTACACTCGCGGACGGGTGCGCATTTGGAATTATCACAATGGTAATAACAGAGTACGCAACGGAAATATAAAACAGTACAAGTCTGATTTCATTAATTTCAGAATATAATTTGTACATGAAATGGTTAGGGGAACATTCTCCCTAACACCCCTAATGAATAATACAAAGGGTACAAAATGTGGGCCCCATAAACATGCACCCAATCCACCCTAATTTCCTGTGAAAAATTTGATAATAATGGAGTGAGCTTAACGCTCTCAGTGGGTAAAATAGTTCGTGAGTATAACAATTAATAAAGCATACTTCATAATCAAATATCTTAAATACACATCAAAGCATCATAATCAATCAATATGTATGTATGCATGACATCGTCTCATAATGATTTGATGAACGTACATCGCCTGAGTTCACGTACAGATGTCATTCCCCAGGCGTAGCCAGGTTCTCATTGTACGTCCCTCCTCAGGAACGATGCTCTGGATTCACGTACAAATGTCCCTCCCCAGGCGTAGCCGGGTTCTCATTGTACGTCCCTTTCCAGAGAAATATAATGAATAGTGAGCAATGCTCCTAACTATTCTGAGTCATAAACCACATACGTCCCTAGGTGGTGATATGTATGATGCCAATGCATGAACTGGTCTAGTCTACTGGTCTAATCTTTACTTAACATTTAGACTGACTTTGGCAACGTCTGGTGATCCTTATCAGGGTTGGTATCACGACGTGCAAGGTTAGGAAATTCAATATTACTTGTATAAGCTGATAGCTTTCAATAAGACCAACTAGATCAGTCCCCAGTTGAGAGGTGAGACACAAGGTCTGCTTAAATACCAATTGCCTAGAGCAGCCCGCTGCCTCCCATTCACTATTTAAATTTACTGAGGACAAGACCTAGTCTAGTTGAGCCAGATTGACCACAAATCCGGCATTATAACAGTGTAATACACGAACTCCAAATATACATGTATAAATATAACAGTATGAACGTTATACGAAATAATGTTGTGTAAATGAATGGTAGACATAATAATAAATGAATGTAAACTTTAATAAAAGTTATAAAACACGCAAACCTATGTTTTGTTCCCCACCTTTAGATAAGAACTTCTTCTTTCAGATCTAGCATTTTCCTCCGGACAGAACTTCGTTGTACCACACCGAGAGTCTCGAACAGATAGTCTCAAAAGACTAAAAACTTAGAATGAGTGGAAAGGAGAAGAAAATCACAAGAGAATGTGATTTGGTGTGAGGAATGAGAAATGGGGAGGGTTCCTTATATAGAGATTTTTGGTGCCTGAACGTTCGGGCTTGCGCCTGAATGTTTGTGCGTTGCGCCTGAACGTTCGGGCATGCGCCAGAACGCTCGGGTATTGCGCCTGAACATTCAGGCACGCGCTTGAACGTTCGGGCGTTGCGCCTGAACGTTTGGGAGTTGCGCTTGAACGTTCGGGCAGGTACCCAATTTTTTTTTTGTGCAATCCTAGGGTATTACACTCTACTCTCCTTAAAAGGATTTCGCCCTTGAAATCAGTTTAAGTAGTCATGATGGTTATCAACTTGAGATTCACTGCCGGTGTCATCTTTTGCTAGTTCAGGGTAGGTCATGTATGGTCCCTGAATGGCACTGTGACCAGTGGAATCCTCAACATCATGAAACCATGGAGAGCAAATGGAGTCGGATTAGTCCTTAGAAGATTCTAACCTTTGCTTAACATATGGTGGTGGAGGGCACTGGTTACATCGTTTGAGGGGAGGTAGGTTGAGCGGTGGAATGCTTTTTCTTATTATTGCTTGAATCCGACCGCCTGGTAATTTTGGTAGCAGGTCTTGCCAAGATGAGGGCACGAGATTATTTTGAATTAAATAATTATGAAAAAGCCATGCAGCTCTGGCGATAAGGATCGCTGTCTGTGTGGTGATGGAGGTGGTGATGCAAAGTAGTTGTGACTTGACTCAGATCCTGAAGGAGTCGTCACAGGTTGCCAAGGAGGCCACTGCGTTTGTGCATTACCTTATCCATTGATATTATTTTTAGACATCTGCATAGTTATTAAACTGAAACGATGTATTAGGACATGTATAAACAAAGTTTCATCATTTTATTGATAAGTGAAAGTAGTACAATGTTTCACATCATCAGTTGGTACTAGAAAACAATTCAGAGTATTTCTTTTTAATTGTTGCTTCTAGTTCCCATGTTGCTTCCTCTATTCCATGGTGATCCTAGAGCACTTTCACCAGTGGTATGCTACGTCGCCTTAGTTCTTGAGTTTTTCTATCCAAAATCTGTATCGCTCTCTCCTGATACTTATTTCCTTCCTTAACCCGAACCTCGACTAGAGGGATGATATGTGAAGGATTAGGACGATACTTGCGAAGCATAAATACGTGAAAAACGTCATGAACCTTAGGCATCGACGATGGAAGGGACAGACGATAAGCAAGTTTTCCAATACATTCAATGATTTGAAATGGACCTATATACCGCGGGGAGAGCTTCCCTTTGATCCCAAAGCGTTTGACACCTCTTGTGGGCTGAACTTTTAGAAAAACTAAGTCCCCCTTATCAAATTCTAGAGGCTGCCTCCGTTTGTCAGCATAGCTCTTCTGTCGACTTTGTGCAACACGAAGTCGTTCCTTTACTAGTGTGATCTTCTCAGAAGTCTCTTGAACTAGTTCAGGGCCTAACTGCGGTCGATCTGCAATATCTAACCAGCATACTGGAGATCTGCAAGGGCGACCATAGAGAGCCTCGTACGGTGCCATGCCGATACTAGTTTGGTAGCTTTTGTTGTATGCAAACTCAGCTAAATGTAAGTATTTCGCCCATCCGTCATTAAAGTCCAAAATGCAGCATCGTAACATGTCTTCTAAGATTTGAATAAGCCGCTCTGACTGCCCATCAGTCTGAGAGTGAAATGTTGTGCTCATGGTGATCCGAACCCATTCTACTTTGGAAGCTTTTCCAAAAGTTTGATGTGAATCGAGGGTCTCGATCAGAGACGATCGTGAGTGGTATGCCATGGAGGCGTGCGATTTCTCTTTCATACAGTTTGACAAGTTTGGCGGGGTTATCAGTGAACTTTATTGGCAAGAAGTGTGCAGACTTTGTAAGTCTGTCAATGATAACCCATATAGCATCTTGCCCTTTATTATTTCGAGGCAAGGCCGTAACAAAATCTATTGCAATGTTCTACCACTTCCATTCTCCAATAGGTAACGGTTGGAGAAGTCCAGAAGGAAGTCTTCATTCTGCCTTAACTTTCTGGCAAACGAGACATCGAGCAACGAATTCTGCAATTGCCTTCTTCATTTCAGAAAACCAGAATTGTCGCTTGACATCCTTGTACATCTTGTCACCCCCAGGATGCATAACAAACCTCGAACAGTGTATCTTAGTGAGCACTTCTTTCCGAACCTCTGGATCGTTCGGTAGACAAAGATGTTTTTTATAGAAAACGTCCCTGTCTTCAGAGACCGACCAGTGAGGGAGGTCCTGTCCGCTGAGTAGAAGTTCTCGTTTCTTCATTAACATAGGGTCATTGGCTTGAGCAGCTGAAATCTTTCGAACTACCTCAGAGGTGGTTGATAATTGAGAGAGTCGTGATCTTGGTCCCTCTTCGATTAGTTGTAGGTTAAAGTTCTCCATCTCGATAGCCAACTTCCCCATTTCATAGTTAAGAATACAAGCAACATAAGATTTTTTACTCTGGGCATCAGCCACAACATTGGCCTTTCCGGGATGGTACTGGAGTTGAAAGTCATAATCTTTCAAGAATTCTAACCATCGTCTTTGGCGGAGGTTTAGGTCTCTCTGAGTGTATATGTATTTAAAACTCTTGTGATCTGAGAAGACCTCGAACCGTTCACTATATAGGTAATGATGCCATAATTTCAGTGCAAATACGATAGCTGCAAGTTCCAAGTCATGTGCTGGGTAATTACCCTCATGAATCTTCAGTTTCCTCGAGGCATATGCAACAACTTGGCCTTCTCTATTTAGTACGGCACCTAAGCCTTGGAGAAAAGCGTCGGTGTATAATGAAAATCCAATTGCATTTCTTGGAGTGATAAGTACAGGTGCCGTCGTGAGGCGTTTCTTCAATTCCTGAAATGATGCTTCACAGGCGGGATTCCAGTTGAATCGCACGTCTTTTCGAGTGAGCTTGGTCATAGGTTCAGCAATCTTTGAGAAGTCCTTGATAAAGCGTCTGTAATAGCCAGCCAAACCAAGAAAACTCCTAATCTGAGTAACAGTGGTAGGCTGCTTCCAGTTTAAAATTGCTTCAACCTTAGAAGGATCTACCTCAATGTCATTGCCTGAAACGACATGGCCTAGGAATTGAATTCGCTTCGCCCAAAATTCGCACTTACTCAACTCTGCATACAGTTGGTGGCTTCTCAACGTCTGGAGGACTATCTTCAAATGTATCTTATGGTCTTCCTCAGTTGAGGAATATATCAAGATGCCATCCACAAAAACTACCACAAATCGGTCTAAGTATAACCTGAAGATGCGATT